>OZ004696.1:36870266-37521771 GCA_963924545.1 Pogonocherus hispidulus
CAAAAGTTCACGCAAATCGTCCTCATATATGTCCACAGATATGTTGTGTTTGTTGATTACTAACATCTTCACATGTTCGATGATATGCTGTGATACCACGATGTAATCTCCACATCTATTGAATATTGGTTCGTATTCGTCGGGAAGCTGTTGCCATCATCGTCCGTGGGTTTAGCATTAAAAAAATCCGTTTGAACGTCGCACAATAACTTGACTAGGGAAGTCCATTCAAATGTATCAAACGATATTTTCCTTGTAGCATTAGCTTGTAGAATTATCGCAGGAGAAAAGCATCTTGCTGGACTTAGGCCGCATTGAATTTGCAAAAAGCTGCTAGCCATTTGAAAAACTGTCGGTAGAAGGTATGTGGTTTCTTTGTGAGCTCGTTCCTCGTACATAGCAAGCACTCTATCAATTTCAGCGTAATAATCCATAGCCATATCCATATTTTCACAACTAGGATCACAGTCGTATGTTTTAATACTTTCACTCATGATGATGTCTATAGGTATACTGACAGCTGTTGTATTTTAACCCAAGGTAGGTGGCTCTTCCACCCTTCCGCCCTTCCGCTCGCCCCTCTATCAAAGTATGTTGGAATTATCAATCCAACTGTTGTGACTTTTGTCAAAGCCCAGCCATTGCACGTATGCTTTGTTTCCTTTTCTTTTAAGTACCTTCTCCACCAGATAGATGTCTGGGCTGGCGGTTTTCTGTAGTTCCTCGGTGTAAAAGGCACCTTTGATAGGCCGTCCCTGTACATCTTCCAAAAGATAGGTTGTAGGTGTTGTTATGTTAACTGAGACGATTTTAAAGAGTTCAGTTGTCCAATTGGGCGTGTAGCCTTTATCGAATACATGCTTATTTTTACTTATGCGCACAACATCGCCAACTTTGAATTTTCGCGCTCCGCTAATCTTGATGTGACTATAGGCGGATTTTAGTATAGCTTTTTCATTGGATTTATTTACTTCGGCAGGTTTATACTTTGTAGTACTATGTTTTGTTTCGTTGTAATTTTTCGTGATTTCGGGTAAAACATCTGTCCATTTGTAGGTGCCATTTAAGCTAAAGTATTTGTACAGTTTAGATTTAATGGTGCGTATTGCGCGCTCAGCAATAGCCGCCTTTTTGCTGCTATAAGTGCTGTAATGGTTTATATGGAATCTACGCATCAAGCTTTGGAATATCGCATTGTAGTATTCCGTCCCCTTATCCGTTTGCAGATTTTTGCAGACTCTATTGGTGTCTTGTAGGAGGATATCCTTAAAAGCGGCAGCTATCTCTTTGCCTGTCTTCGTTTTCAGGGGGCGAGTCCAGACAAATTTCGAGAAACAATCGATAACCACCAAAATCATGGTGAAATTTCGGTTGTAGCGCGCATACTGTCGCATATCAGCCAGATCTGATTGCCAGGATTCGTCCAAGCATTTTATGATGGTACGCCTGCGCCTAAAGTTCTTTCTTGCGGGCTTATGCAGTTCGTTGACCAATTGAATTTTTTCCTTTGAATGTTTCCATGCCATTATTATTATTTCAGTTTTATGGGTGTCCTGGGTTGTTTGATGCGTTACTGCTACTGACTGGCGTTGTAATTTTAGACATATCATCATATACTTGCTTCATTTGCTTTTCAACATCAACCTTGAACTGATCAAATTCGCGCTGAATTTTTCCTGCGGTATTTTGCAAGTCTTTCAGCGTTTGCGCCACATGATGTATGGATGTGTCGACCGCAACTGGAATAGCAGCAACTTTTTTATTTAACATATCAGCCGCCAGCGCTAAATCGCTAATGGCTATATTTCTCACGGCTACAGCCTGCTTAATCCTATTATCCATATCGTTCATATTAGCTTGAATCAAGTCTTGAAGACTATCTCGAGTGGATTTTAATTGATCTGAAAGGCGGGATATGCTGCGGTCCACATATTTTTTATTTGCAGAATCATTGTCGCTAGTAGGGGGTTTAACGTTGCGCAGTTTCAAATGATCCACATCGATATTTCCATCGCTTGTAAAGGTAAAACCATGTCGTTGCTTCTCCTGTTGTTGCTGCAACAGGAAACCGGCACCTCCACCAGAGTGTTGTACTGGAGATCTTCCAAACTTATCGATGCCCATCGCGCAAGTGTTAAGGCCATCATTTTGCATCGATCTATATAGCACTTAATAAATTAAATTAGCTTCCCGCAATTCATTAATAATGGCAATTATTTTATTGTCGTGGGAGGTGGTATTGCCGGCATTTTTGGACGCTACCAAAAGTCTCAAGCGGTCCACAAGCTCATTAGGGTTACCCCAATAAATGTATTCTATGGGTTTTTTATTATAAATCATATTGTTCTCGTATGAGAGACCTGATCCAGCTGTTGATTTTGTCCTTGCCTTGTGAAATAGCGGCTTGATAATTTTATGATATTTAAACATCTTGGAGCCTTTTAATCGCCCTAGAGTGTCTTGATGGACGCCACATAGCTTCAGAATCTCTCTATATGATAGCTTATCATCCTTGTTAAAAGATGGGTCCTGATAGAAAAGTAGTTGATATAGGCCCGGGGTGCCTTTGAATTGCTGTCCGTCTATTATTATGTTTCCAGTACGTCGATCGAAATCTATTATTTCACGTCCCAATAACCACTTTGATGTTGTAGCATCATATACCGGGCCATAAATCTTGTCTATTACATCGCCCCCAGCCCAATGTTCAGCGACATACTTTTGCGCCATTTCAGGATATTGATCCAAATATTCTTCCATTACGTCACTAGTTGTATCGACTATATGTAGTTGTTGTGACCCCTCGTCTCCTATTGATTTCTCAAATTCATCGCCTTCTGTTGCGGACGTTGATGCTACATGTTCTGTTGGTAGGAACCTAGGTAAGGTTATAGCAGGAGGCTGTATATCTTCTTCTACTTCTTCCTTCTTAACCTCCATCTTAATGCGTTTATCGGTATTTAATTTTTCGTTCAAATTACGCGTGGTAGCGGCTATTTGTTTCAATGGCACGGTTATGGGGTTAAACAGTTTTTGAATGGCTGCATCCTCCTCTGATTTGCCCAACTTCAAAGCCAGATACTTTTTCCTGATTACCTTTGCCAACTCGTTTATTTTTTTCTTGCGCTTGGCAGCATTTATAATATCATCAAGTGACGAGCCCATGCCGATTACTGATACATGTTAGCAGATCTATATCATTATATACTTATCGAATCCTTTCCTATAGCGACCATTATGTAGATCGAAATCCTTTACAATAACCAGAGTACCAAAATTATCGGCCCAGCATTCGCTGCACATTTGTTTGAACTGATCCAGGGAAACATCGGGCGATACATGTTCGTCATAGATGTGTTTGAGATTAAGGTCGTCTTGACGGAAGAGAACAATGATATTGCAGTTGTCCCTAATCAACTGTTTAGGAATTTTCGAATAAGTTTGACAGAGATAGGTAGCATCGATGTTTTTATGTCTGCACATGGAATAATATTCCCGTATCTTGTTCTGTTTATTGCACGCAACATCATCAAATATGAATATAGAGTTTGGTTTGGCGTCCATTGTACTGATAATATCATCGCTGTCCTTATATGGGAAATAGCCGACGCCTTTCACTTTGTTTAAAATTTCACCGAGTAGTTGATATTTGGGTTGATATAGCGATTTCGAGTATACGTAAACGTTTTCAAATTTAATCCCATTATGATGGTATAAGAGTGATAACATGACGTTGGTCTTGCCACAGCCGCTCGGCCCACATACTATAGCTCTAAACGAGTTTGGTAATAGTTTGCTATGTTTCACCACGTTGTTGTTGTTGTTTTTACTATATTCAATTAAATCTAAATTTTCAATCGGCAGCGTCTGTTCTTGTTGAAAGATCTTCATCTTTTGACCACCATCACAACAAACCAGTGCATAAATATACATCATTCAGTGCTACTATAATCATTCTTCATGCCGCGCTACTACGGTGAGGGTGTATTAAATTCTCTAATCGATAAACTGCCCTTTGAATTGCACATTCCTGGCGGCTATCAATTTTGTGGACCTGGTATGTTATCATCATCATCACCACACCTCTACAATTTAATGAGAACGTTGTATAATGTGATATAGCGTCGTAAAACGTCAAGGTACGTCGACGCAGGGTCGACGTTTTATGACGTTTTATAACGTTTTACAACGTCACGCTAAAACGTCAAAAACGTTAAAAACGTCACGCAGGGTCACGCTAAAACGTCAAAAACGTCAAAAACGTCACAGTTAGCGCTGGCGGCCGATATGTTAAATAAAAAAGTTGCTGCTATTCCAGCTGCGGTCGATTTAAAATCGTCTCAGTTAACATAACAACACCTACAACCTATCTTTTGGAAGATGTACAGGGACGGCCTATCAAAGGTGCCTTTTACATCGAGGAACTACAGAAAACCACCAGCCCAGACATCTATCTGGTGGAGAAGGTATTTAAAAGAAAAGGAAACAAAGCATACGTGCAATGGCTGGGCTTTGACAAAAGTCACAACAGTTGGATTGATAATTCCAACATACTTTGATAGAGAGGTGAGCGGGCGGGCGGAAGGGTGGAAGAGCCACCTACATTGGGTTAAAATACAACGGTTGTCAGTATACCTATAGACATCATCATGAGTGAAAGTATTAAAACATACGACTGTGATCCTAGTTGTGAAAATATGGATATGGCTATGGATTATTACGCTGAAATTGATAGAGTGCTTGCTATGTACGAGGAACGAGCTCACAAAGAAACCACATACCTTCTACCGACAGTTTTTCAAATGGCTAGCAGCTTTTTGCAAATTCAATGCAGCCTAAGTCCAGCAAGATGCTTTTCTCCTGCGATAATTCTACAAGCTAATGCTACAAGGAAAATATCGTTTGATACATTTGAATGGACTTCCCTCGTCAAGTTATTGCGCGACGTTCAAACGGATTTTTTTAATGCTAAACCCACGGACGATGATGGCAACAGCTTCCCCGACGAATACGAACCAATATTCAATAGATGTGGAGATTACGTCATGGTATCACAGCATATCATCGAACATGTGAAGATGTTAGTAATCAACAAACACAACATATCTGTGGACATCTATGAAGACGATTTGCGTGAACTTTTGCACCTGGATGCTAATCTAATTTCGCATCGAATAAACATGTTGGATTCTTTAAATTTCAGTGTATATTATGATAATATTTTGAAATTGATTAGTTCATGGTTAAAGCCTGATAAATTAACGTTTAATTTAGATGAAATATTTACGGCATTTTTCGATATATCCCCAGATAGTTTGTTGTGTAATGCTTTGCGCGAATATCTATATTATTATAAGGAGAATGTACTATCTGATTTAAATAATAAATAAAACACTTTTATAAGTACGTTTCTTCTTTTTTATTTTTATCAGTCTTGTAGCAATGTCTCAGCCAGCTAGTTGTGTGGGCTGTAAAAGCCAAACTATGATGTCACAACATCCTGATGGAATAAAATCTTTTACTGATTTTACTAAAGAGGAACTGCAACATGTTCCACTAGACTATATTCTTAAATATATGCAGCCAACTGAATTATTGGATGTTTGGTCAAAATTGCCTAAAAGTTATCAAAGGAACTTTAATTTGCAAACTAGACTGCCCTGCTTCGTCCATTACAATCGACCCGACTGGGTGACTCATTGGGACGGACCTGTATCTGCCCAGCAAGATTGTAGTTTTTGTATACGTGCTTTAGTACCTACAATAAAATTGTAAAACTATTTTCAATGTAATAAATAGATAAAGTTAATATGTCTTTCAATAAATCTATATCCATAATAAAACGTTGTTATTGTAGCCGAGAGGCGATATTTATCTAACCGCACGCGTAATATAATAATAAATATTTGTGTGCGGTTAGATAACTATTATATCGCATCTCAGATAAATTCACACTTCCTGTAAATATTTTGTTACATTTGCGGTGACCAAGGTTAGACTCTGTGGTTAGAGAGATACACACAAATATTTACAGGAAGTGTGAATAGATACCTAAACCGCCATCTCCCTATATTCAGTGATAAAATTAATTTTAGGTAATAACAAAGCTTATTTTTTTGTCATATTGAGGTTACAGTAGGGAGATGAAATAACATATAAAGATGTGCAGAGACCATAATAATAATCAGTGTATTAGCTGAACATCGGTAGAGCAACACCTTCAATTCCTACGTGAAAAATAAGCTTTACTATAGTATATTATTATCATAGTACAGCAGCTGTATCCACATCTAATAGCTACTGTTATACTATTGTGTCCTGATATATAGTTGAACGTAAGTATTACATTTTTAGCTATACATCTATTATCTTTGTTTTTTATTAATTATAATATTTTTAAATAACATTATGTGTATTTTTTGTTGTAGAATGGATCTTAGCGCAATTAACTGTGCTGCAAATTTCCAGAGAAAGCCGAAGCTAAAGCTACAGGACCTGCCCATCGATGTACCTATGCCAATTTTGCAGATTAGTATCGTAAACACAAGATTTGGTCGTTCTCCATTGGTGGAGCTTGATGCATCGACGGTATTTCTACCGCGCCGATCATTGGAAACTATTGAAGGTAATTTGAACAACTTTGTGCCCGGAAAATATACCTTAACATTCAAAGGACTCAAAAATTGTGGCAAGCCAAATCCGGCAGTCGTATTTGAAATACAATAACAAGAAATCAAGACGATATATATATAGATGTTATATTATATTAATAAATATAATATTAAATTTTTATATCTAGTTTTATTTACTTTACTATAGTTGAAATAGCTCAGTGGGAGAGCGGTAGACTGAAAATCTATAGGTCCCGGGTTCGATTCCTGGTTTCAATATATGCTTTTAATTTTTAAATTCAAACCTCTCCTATGAGCCTACTTGTTAATAAATATCCCTCTTTTATGCAACGCCACTGTATAAAATTTCAAATTCTGTGCTATTTTGCTTATGTAGACCTATACGCTTACCTCATTTCCTGCAGATAAGCAACTTCCGTTAGCGAGCTGATAAGGAACCTCCGGTAACATGCTGATAAGGAACTTGCAAACTTATATTATTATTTAGATTTTAATATTTACGCAGCCTATCCTGAATATAATAAAAATTTATTTCCATTTGCTAAAATGACTTTCTTTTTAACTGTCAATTTGAAAATTTTCATATTTGACAGCACTTGACGTTTGACTCAGTGGCGTTTAGCATTTTTCGTGTTTAAATTGTTTTACTGAAGTATCATTTGCGTTTAAAAGAGTATTTTTCAATACTATACAGTTTCAGAGAGGTTGGTAATTTTGTATTTCTTAATATTGAAATTAATGTTGAAATTAATATAAGAACCATAAATTAATGTTTTTTAACGTTCCACAATTCACAGTTTGAATAGGTCATTCTGGTGATACATAGGAATAGAATAATAGAAAATAATAACTATATTATTTTTAATAAATTGTCTTATTTTATTTTTAAAATAACCTATATTTACTGACGTACCATGGCATGGAACAAATCAAATCAAACCAGTAAATTCCCTTGCCTGCGCTCATCATTCTAGTACAGATACTACAAATAGAAAGGCGGCACATAAAAAATCATTATGAAGCGGCACGGACAACCATTCTGGAACTCTCTGTACCATGCGCAATACTTACCTTTAAGTATCTGAGTTATCCAAGTGTATCGTGGTTACATTGTTATAATTAAAATATGTCTATTAAATGTATTGGGAGTTTGCCTTCTTTATTTAGTTTGTAGAGAAAAAACTTCATGATATACCATACCGAAGAACTTCTGCTTTTTGGAGGTGGCATAAAGTAAAAGTAAAAAGGTGGCGAAATCTAACATAATTTTTTTATAAATTCGTGCTTCCATTTTTTAAATTCAAATTCACCAAATGTCACTACCCGAATGAAAAAAATTAAAAATTGGTAATGTTTGGCATTAGTTGTCACTTTTACTGTAATAATATTTACTATATATTTTACATGTTAATGTATCAAGGAATTACAATAGAAATGTTTAAAAGTCCAATTTTTTATAATGTAGTTTCGAAATTGGCCATCTGGAGAATGTGCTAAGCTATAGGTAAATTTTTTTTTCGATAATTATTTTAGTAAATTTATACAGTATCTTTAAAAACAATTGAATTGTTCAAAACCCCAAAGTTAAACCCGTAAATTTATTTGGCATTTGCAATGGAATATATAACAAAAAAAAATAAGATAAATACACACAAACTTTTTCTGGAAAATGCGAGATAGGAAGCGTAAAAGAAGACCGACGCACTAATGGGAGATTTTGTAATTGAATAACCAACTACAAGAAAATGTATGTATTAAAGGGTAATTGAGTATATTGCTCACATTATAAGAACGATTTTACGATCTCTTAAAGTTTTTTGTATTTTGAAAACGACGGGTAATATACATATACCATGTATATATAATATCCATTGTATATTTATTTGGTTTACACATATTATGATAGCAGTAGTGGCCTCTTTGGGTCTTTGCTACTATCTCTCTGACAATTATTGTCAAATTGACAGACCGATAACGACCTGTTTTTCCGCAGGCGCCACGGTGTTGTTGACCTACAGCACTCTGATGAGCACATAATAAGCGAGAAACGGGTCAGTGTTTGTGGTTGGTATCGATGAAAGATGTGGCGACTCCTATGGAGATGCCGAAGTAATGCAATGCCAGTTTTGGGGCACGTTTCCCTTGAAGTAGTTGTTTTCGGAATCTCCTTCAAACATATTATGATATCGCATAAATAATGTATATTGTTAATAACGATACAGTATCGTATATTCAATTAATCTCAAATACAAGAATATTGCCTGTACCTTCAAGGGGCACGTTGCCCGTGGAGTAGTTGTTATCGGCATCCTTGAAACATATTATGATATCGCATAAATAATGTATATTATTAATAATGATATTACCTTCACCAATGCCACTATTTAGAAGTACTCCCCATGCAAACCAAATAGCACTCGATAAGTTTAGGGCATCCTCTTCAGTTCCATCTGTATTGGCCAATTTAAATCTACCAAACGGTGAAAATCGATCTAATAAGTATAGCACAAGGGCAACTACATGAACAGAAACCATAACTAAGATCCATAAAGTATTACTGAATGGTTGTAAAAATGAAACTAAAGTAGAAGACCTTGAAGGCTGAAACAAATGATTATAGTTATATCTTAATGGTACTATAAATATGTCTGTAATAGTACTTTGTGTACCTAGGCGGGAAAGTGATTGTTTTCCGGGCTGACAGAAGAAATGGACAGGCGAGGCGAATCTGAGCTTGGCTATTTCTGGAAGACCGGAAAACCACTTTCCCGCCATGCTGCACACAACACTTTTTTTATCCTACACAAAAAAAAATCTTAAACTTCAAAAATTTTTTATATAACAATAATTTATTTACATAAAAATTAGTTCTTTGAAATATTGATATTAAATACATGATGTGAATAGTGGACTTTGCAAAGGCAATACCTTGATTAGATAAACCCAATAACTGAGTTTGTTCTGAAATTGCTGTTGAAATTAAGTAGTGATGTTCATGATGATGTGTAACCTCTGAAGGTTCTCTGACATATGAAGCTTCCATATAGTTTCTTTTATGCTTTCATCACTTTCAGAAGCTTGAGATGTCCCCGGGATACCTGTCTCGTCTTTTGTTTAATAATTAATGGTAACAATAATGATGTATTCACTTAAAGTTACTTTATAATATGAAATTAAATAACACTACGATGAATAATAGATGCGCCACATATTGATAAAAAAGTTCATTTTTTTCGCGGAAAGCCGTGCCAATAATGCCTGCTTTCGCGGCTCTAAAGGCTAACAAAAATAGAATTTTTAACTAGTGTAGGATAAAAAAGGTTTTTCATACTGTAAGTTCGTCCAGTCGTTTGTTTAAAATCAAGACATACGCACCTAACTAAAATAAATCAATACTGAATTATATAAACTGAGAACTAAAACAATCGTTTAAAGAGCCCATAAAAAAGTAAAAGCATTACTTTTTTACAAATATACTCAATTTTTTTCTCTAAAATTCATTATTTCATTAAAATTTAGAACAAAACGATGAGTTACCTTTTTCTCTAGTATAGTAATTCCTTGATATTTAAATGGCTTACTAAATTCTATAAATTCTGCTCGTTCAGGATTTATAGTCAGTGGTGCAACTATCATATCTGCCCTTTCACCAACTAATTCGCCTATTAATCCCGTCCATTCCTTTTTACCTCCCACAGAAGAATTTTTTATAACGTAGTTTCCAAATTGGCCATCTGGAGAAAGTGCTAAGCTGTAGGTAAAATTTATTTTTTTCGATAATTCTTTTAATAAATCTATGCAGTATCCTTTACAACAGTGGCTTATATATGCTAAAATGTTGAGACAGCATTAATAAACTTTTAAAATGTCAAAAGCGTAGTATTAATTTTCACCTGTTGTATTAAAATGGGGGCATGGAATTTCTTCAGAGGTACACGGATCTTGTTGTTCTTCTAATTTTCTTACATACACGAATGGTTTTTCCTCTATTGTCAACACTTTCAAATGAGTAGGTATCATAAATCCTTCTGGTTTTACACTTTGTCGCCCAGGCCAAATTATACTTCTTTCATCAACATTCAAGTGCATTTTACCGCTCTCCTTTGTTAACTAGCAAAATATTAAACATTACGTATAACTGAAAATATGTAACAATATGGTATAAGTGAATCAAATTTAGGCATTAAGAGCACTCTCCCTTGGCATTCTGAAATGAGTTTTCAAACACAAGTCGCGTAATAATAATGGTTTGAACCATTTTTCCTAGAAAAAATCTCCTTTGTAGGAAAATAAAAATTACAAATCATATTTTTTGTTATGAATGAAAGTCAGAACTAACAATTTAGAACGCATTAGAGAAAAATAAAGAACTTTTCCACAAGCAGCAAATAATTATTTAATGAATTTATGTGTTATTTATTTTTATAATAATGAATAATAACAGTAGCTATCACATAAAATGTAGGAAGTGCATTTTAAATTATCCGGATAATATGACGTCTGGCAAAACTTTTGCAACTAGCGAAAAGTTAATCGACATAATCAAGTGCGTCGAGCCTAAATATTGAAACTGGAAGAGGATTTTCATTACAGCAAGTGGAATAATTTTTTCTTCTGCTATTAGTAAAGGGTTTCTAGAAATATGAGAAACGGCTTGTTGGTTTTGCACAACATCGTAAACAGAAAAAATTTAAGGTGAAATAGATATTGTAAAAATACGTGTTTTGAAACATTTACCACACATTAAAAAAAATAATTGCGGTATTGATGTAATTTTTTTATAATAAAACGAGACCGTTACACCAGTATAGTTTTCTTAGACTTTTTGTCCCATTTAAACCTGTTAACCTTGAGAATGTGTGTCATCACTGTACTGCCAAATATGGGTGTATTGCCAAATATGGGTATATTGCGGCGCGAGTTCGATTCTCGCCAGGGGAGAAATGGCACCTCTCCCAGGGAATGGTTGTGTGTCTGCGTTTTTTTCATGTGTACCCTCCCTCTACACAAGCATTAGGCTTTCAGTAGGGAGGTTGTCCATTTCTGTGGTGTGTTTTATGTTTTTATGTTATGTTTATCTGGTTTATATAAGAAATATAATGTATAAGAAATTAAATGAGAAATAAAAAACTAAAAACAAATTTAACTTATATACTTACAGAATTACTTGAAAATCATAAAGTTAAAATTAAAAACACTAAAACCAATAAAATTTAAACAATTCATTTAAGAGAACTAAAAAGACCACATATCCTTCCAGATTCCGGTTTATCCAACCAGGAATAAGTCAACCCACCTTCCATAAAATATAAGATAATCCCGGACTACTACCAATACGATTAGGCAGCACTGAACTGACGAACACATATTGGTCCTTTATACAAATATTCGACCTAAAACCCATTGTAGACGAATTTCAAACAATCAGATCTAAGTATATTAACTTCAAAACTGTAATAAAGCTGAAAAATACACATAATTTAGAATACTTTAGCTCCTTTAATACAATTCAAAATTTAGAAGCTAAAGTCGTAGAACAAATTTATCAAATAAATCCAAAACCACACAGGGAAAAACGAGGTTTAATTAATGGTCTTGGAACCATTGTTAAATGTTTAACTGGCAATCTGAATAAGGAAGATGCAAAAAGATATAACCAAAAAATTAGGCAACTTCAGTCTAATCAAAATAAAATAAAAGTAGTTTTAGATAATCAAAAAATTTATTAAATAATTCTATAACTAATTTTAATTATATTGCTAAGAATATATCATATAATCAACTTTTGTTAGAATCTCGAATAAAGCAAGTGGAAAATGCAGTTGAAAAACTGTCCTCAATGTAAATAAAAAGTTATGAATATTTTCTAACACAAATCTTTTTAAAACATATCACCAACATATATTAAACAATCTATAATACATTTGACAAAATACAAATCGCTATATCTTTCGCAAAACTAAATACCGTACATAATTCAATCGTTAAACCAGTCGAATTATTTTCAGAAATAATGTCCATAAGAAAATACTTCATAGACATTAAATTACCTTTTGAACCTACTGTAGACAACATTCTAAAATTTGAAAATGTTGTAAATATAAAAAGTTATTCCAAAGATTATGAAATAATATTTATACTCGAAATAACCATTAGTTGAAATTGATATGTACCAATATTATCAATTATATCCACTGCCAATAAAGGGCAATGATTCATATCAAATCAAGGAAATATCACCAGAAGAATATCTATGTCATCCCATGAACTCTATAAAACTTGGTAATAATTCACCTTGCGAAGTGAAATTGTTAAAATTCTCAAATAATCTTGATAACTGTTATCCAGTACCAATCGACATTAACGAATTACAAATTCAAAAAATCACGTATGAAAAATTCATTATAATTTCGCCTCACCGCCTTTAAAAACATTAAAGACAACATACCATCACAAGGAAGTTATGTCGTAGACTTAAATATAAATTGTGAAATTAACATAGAAAGTCACAATCTAAAAATATATAGAAATTCAAAAATCAATTTCAAAAACATTAACTTACCAAAATTAAATATCTATTCTAATTTTAGTAACAAGTTAAAATTATATAGCCCCGGTAGCATTTAAACATTCCGTATATGAATTTGGCACTTAGGCCATTTCTATTGGCTGTAAAAATATTTGTGGCCAATAAGAGAAGAAGTGCAAAAATGATATATGGAATGTTATTCAGTGCGGAAATCGTGTATGGAATGTTACGGTTTCAATAAGCGCTCGCGCGCGTAAAATTTGCAAAAGCAATACATAATATCTAGATAAGGCCTTTTCCATTGGTGAGTTGCATCACGTGACGTTTTTCTACGTGACAAATACGAGTACGGAATGTTAGTTAGTGCAAAATTCGTGTCTGGATTGTTCGTGTAAAAAGACGCCATAGTCTTTCTGCCTACATTAAAGCAAACCAGCAAAACTCAATAAAACACGGCGATAGACATTAAATAACACATTTTACATTAGTTTAAAAAGTAACACCATACATATATACATTTTATATTTTTTTATAAATAAAGTAAGTTTTGCATTATCTAGATATTATGTATTCCTTTTGCAAATTTTAAACCATAACATTCCACACACGACTTTCGCACTGAATAACATTCCATATATCATTTTTGCACTTCTTCTCTTATTGGCCACTAATATCTTTACAGCCAATAGAAAAAGCATAGGTGCCAAATTCATATACGGAATGTTTAAATGCGCCCCGGTACATTCGATCTCAACCTAATTAATACCCATCAATTATTGAAAAATCAGAAAGAACTAGAACATCAAAGAGTTAAACTAAATAAAATAAACAATCCTGTTTATATTTCCAAAACTTCCATTTGGACCATATTATTGTATATATTATTATATTATTTGCTGTCCTTTACCTGATATATGTTAAGTTCTTAGTAAAATGTAAAGCAAAGAATAATACCAAGAAGTCTAACGATAACGATATAGTTATCTGAAAAATTAAACTAGACGTATAATTTTTCACTTAATCGCGGAGGAGTTACATCATTCGTACGTGAGTTAGCAGGGTTCTCCAGGAGTTATTCAGATAAAGAAACGACACCTTGCATTTCTCCCCATTCGGACTCTAAGAAAATGCACCGAGAACGTCACTTCGGTCTTGGTACGTCGTCGAGCAAACATATAATTTAATAAATTAAACTCTGTAATATTTTATTCAAAAATTAAAAGTTTATAAGTTTAAAAATAATTTTTTAAAAAATCGTTAAACCGGCCACGCGGTTTATCTGGCGCAGTCTTGTGGATAGTACCCAAAATTTTTCGAAAATCAAAAATTTTGTTCGTATCGACGGTTAAGGTGCTACGAACCAAAACGTCCAATTGAGGACCTGTGAACCAGGGGACCATCAATCCATCGAGGATAGCGAGCCAGCAGTCTATCGCAGACATTTAACAGAAAATCAAGAAAGAAAAGGACCAATGAAGTAAGCAATCGCAGCGATATTATTATTATAAGTAATATTGATCATTCCGCTTTTCCCACAAACCTTCCCTTCCAGAACAAATTTGAAAAACTTTTTCCCAAGCATTTTTGAATTTTTACATTAGCAGTGAAAATTCATCTTTTCAATTATTTTTTTTTTCAAAAGATTTATGAGTACTGCCTGGATCGAGTAAGGCAAGAAAATAAATCCCAACATAACTGGTTTAACACTAACAACTTAGTATAAGTTTAAATAAAATCTTAAAACCACAAGCCCCGTTAACAAAATATTCACAGTCTATAACTGAAGTCGTGCTGTGTAATTACGCAAGTAATTTATATACGGCGTGTCCTAGGTTTTGGTAACCGTGAATATAGAGTTACAATAAAATCAACGATAAAATAAAAGTGATATTACTAACCCATTTATGATTTTAATCGACCAACTCGCCGATCAACTAGCTAACATACCAACTGTTCGCCAAATTAATTTAACTTCACATAGAGAAGATCAAAGAAACATGGCTTTACCACAAATTAATGTTAGAGATTATTTGGATTTAATCCCACCATTCGATGGGGAACCTTCAAGATTATCTACATTTATTAATGCCTGTGAAAATGTAATACCACTAATGGCACCAGGAAACGAAGCAGCAAGAATTACATTCACGATGCTTCATATAAGAAATAAAATAATTGGCAAAGCAGCGACATTAATTTCAGCCAGAACATTTACTACCTTCCCAGAACTAAAACAATTACTAATAAATTTATTTGGTGACCAACGAAATGAAGAATCTCTCCTTGCCGACCTTAACACCTTGAAACAAAGATCTAAAGAGACACCACTACAATTTGCAGACAGATGTATTGATTTACGATGTCTGTTATTATCAAAATTATCGTGTGAAGACACATCAGTAGAAATAAAAACTGTTAAAACACAATTGTACAATAACAGTGCATTACGAGCATTTTTAACTGGTACTAATGAACAGTTAAGTCACCTTTTAAGATGTAAAAATCCCACTACAATAGAGGAAGCTGTACAGATGGTTATCGACGAAGAAAACATTAATTACCACCGAGCAAAAATTGTCAACACCCCGCAAGGAAGTTCAGTCATTAACATGAGGACATCCCAATTAAGAGTAAATCAACCACAAATGCGAACAACAAACAATCACTTTCAAAATCATTTTACACATCAGTCGCAACGTCCTCCAGTGAATAGGCCCATGTATCAACAATCAAATTGGACACCGAGACCATTCCCAAGCAGGAACCCTAATTTCCCAAATCAGACAAACTCAGGCCAGTTCCGGCAACAACAAAACGTATTTATGCCAAGAAATAAACCTTCTACATATACACCAACACCTATGGAAGTCGACTCTGGAAGAACACGGCTCACTAACAAGACAAGATTCACATCAAATAATAATGTAGTACAACAGAGACAACAACCGAATTTTAAATTCGAAGAACAACATCTCCAAAATTCAGATGAAATTGAGGACAATAATTATCTATCCCCTGAAGACACATATACTGAACAAGAGAGCTACGATGACGAATTTGATTACCAGGATCATTATCAAGAACATGAAGAACAAGAAAACGCAAATTTTTCTACACGAGCCTCGGAGACAAAAGACAAACAGAACTAATAGAAGTTCATATGTCAACAAACAATAGATTGCCATATATAAAAATCCCAGAAATAAACGCCCGATTTATGATCGACACCGGCTCAACAAAAACATTTATTAACGAAATTCTAGCCCAAAATTATTTCAGCAACTACATAAAAGAAGACCCGTTTTGTATCACAACACCGCACAATACAACAATACACCGCTATAGTGCAGAAATACCCTTATCAGAGATATTCGGAAAAACAGATTTAAAACATAAGCACTACATATTCGATTGTAATCCAAATTATGAAGGATTAATAGGAACAGACCTACTACTAAACCTAGAAGCAACTGTAGATTTTAAAAAGGGACTTTTAATTACCCCACACACAAAAATTCCATTGTATATTTGTGGAAATTTAATGACACCACAACAAGAAATTCAAACATCTCCCAAGCAGAAAAATTTAATTAAAAAAATATTTAAAGAAATTTCTATTCCGATTCCACCAAGAACTGAAAAAATTATATCAATTCCGGTACATACAACTTTACAACAAGGATTATTGGAATACAAAAAAATTACAAATAAATTAGAAATACCTGCATCTCAAGTAAAAATCGAAAATAACCATGCCTCAACAACTGTTATTAATAACTCTGAAGAAATACAATACTTAAAGATAACAAGTCCATTCCCCGTACTAGAAGTGTTAACGAACGAAGAAATACATCAATCTGAACTTGACCCAGTCAGCTGTGAATTTGATACCTCTACGCTGGACCGTATTCAAAAGCAAAACTTAAAGAATATAAAATTGCAACATCTAAACAAAGAGGAATATTTAGCGATAAGAAACTTGTGCTACGAATACCGAGATATATTTTACACCGATAAATTACCACTGACATTTAATAATCAAATTAAACATCACATTAAGCTAAAAAACGATGCTACACCCATATTTACCAAATCTTACAGATACCCACAAATACACAAACAAGAAGTACAAAAACAAATAAGCTCCATGCTACAACAAAACAATATTATGCCATCGACATCACCTTGGTCGAGCCCAGTGTGGGTTGTACCTAAGAAAATGGACAATTCTGGTAAGAGAAAATGGAGAGTCGTAATAGACTATAGAAACTACTGTTTTATTTACCAACTACAAGGACAAATATACTGAAATATTCCCCAATTTATAGAATGTGTTCTAATTATAAGAATTTTCACTTAAATTTAGACATTTTTAACTGTTCGGTACGTAATATCAGGCAATGTATTTTAAGATAGGCACAAAACTTATGTTTTAAATTGTTATTGTTATTATTGTTGGTATCACATTTGTATGTTCATTTGATATTTTTGATAATTTCGTGCTCTATGCTACTTGTTACCTATTTTTTTTATCTGATGTTTTAATTTATTTGTAAATGTTTTATTTATTACTGTTTTATAGATGTGTGCATCTTATTTACCTATATTTATGTTTTTGCTAATTTATTGTATATGTATATTGTTGTATTTTTATATTTTTTTTAATGCTTTCCTGCCCTGTAATTGGATTTTGATCTGTCTGGGCAGCTGTACTCTAAATAAATTTAAAAAAAAAATAAATAAAATAAAAAAAAAACTTAATGAACAAACGGTAGATGACAAATACCCCCTACCAAATATCTCGGACATCTTGGATAAATTAGGAGGAGCCCAATATTTTACAATACTTGACCTCGCCTCCGGCTTTCACCAGGTACAAATGAACCCCGAAGACATAGAAAAAACAGCCTTTTCTACAGAACAAGGACACTACGAGTATACAAGGATGCCCTTTGGCCTCAAAGGAGCGCCATCGACTTTTCAACGTGTCATGGACAACATCCTGCGCGGCATACAAAATGAAATATGCTCTGTGTATTTAGACGATATAATTGTTTACTCTGCTAGTTTACAAGAACACATTGAACACCTAAGAAAAGTATTCCAACGATTAAGAGAGACTCAGTTTAAAGTACAACTCGATAAATGTGAATTTTTAAAGGACGAAGTTGCATACTTGGGACACATAATAACACCAGATGGAGTCAAGCCAAACCCGGAAAAAATAACAGCAGTACAGAAATATCCTATACCTAAAACAACTAGGGAAATAAGAGGATTTCTAGGACTCGTAGGCTATTATCGCCGATTCATCCCTAACATGGCAAAAATTGTAAAACCTATGACATCCATGCTAAAGAAAAATGTAAAAATTGAACATACCCCAGAATTTATAAAAGCATTCGAAACATGTAAAAAATTATTAACCGAAGCACCGATTCTACAATAGCCGGACTTCTCAAAACCATTCATTGTCACAACAGATGCCTCCGGCGAAGCTATAGCAGCCGTATTATCTCAAGGCATCGTAGGTCAAGATAGGCCAATAGCATATGCTTCTCGAACCTTAAATGACACAGAAAAACGCATGGCAACCACCGAAAGAGAATTATTAGCCGTAGTATGGGCAACAACAAAAATATTTAGACCATATCTATATGGACATAAATTCACCATATATACAGATCATCGCCCGTTAAAATGGTTATTTAATCTAAAGGAACCCACGAACATGAAATTAACCAGATGGAAATTAAAACTAGAAGAGTTCGATTACCAAATCGAATATAAAAAGGGAAAATTAAATACCAATGCTGATGCATTGTCAAGAATTCATATACACCCAATAGATTCGGAATCACTACTTGTTAACGTTGACCCTGAACTAGATGCCCTCCTAACAGAGTTTGATAAAGTGAACAATACAACACGCGACCTAAATACACCTACACTTGAGGAATTACAACAAAATTTAAGACCACCGGACATTCTACCATCACCATCATACATCGACAGCACACTCTATAGCCGATGACAACCCAACAAATGGTATACAAATTCTAGATGAACCAATCAACACTAAAAGAAGCCAATTATACATAAAAACTGTATTTTTAAATCCCGCAGAGACAAAGACTATCAAACGAGGACAGAAAACCATCATTGAAGCAGAAGTTCAAAGAGAAACAATAAAAGACGATTTATTCAAGTTAATTAGGGATTTTACAACAAGCAACAAACAATATTTTGTTTACATCGACTACGAGGACACTTACAAAAAACTCTGTGAAGTGTATACAAACAAATTTACCAACGACGGCCCAACATTAATAAGATGTACAAAGAAATTAACAGATGTACTAGATAAGGAAGAACAAATATCCTTAATGAAAAATTATCACGAAGGAAAGACCAATCACCGTGGAGTAAAAGAAACTATAGCTCATTTAAAGCTAAGGTACTACTGGCCAAATTTCCAAAATGACAGAAGAATTTATAAAAAATTGTGAAATTTGCAAAAGATGTAAATACGAGAGAACACCTGAACATATTCCAATGATGTTAACAGAAACACCTACTAAGCCGTTCCAAATATTACATATGGATACATTTGTAATGGAACAAAAAATATTTTTAACAATTATTGACGCTTTTAGCAAACTAGGACAAGTATTCGAAATTCCTGCAAAAACAGCTGTCTATGTTGCCGATCAATTAATCACATATTTTACATTCTATGGAACTGCAGAAAAGATAGTAGCAGATAACGGTAAGGAATTTGACAACGATATTGTAAAGGAGCTACTAAAATTACACAAAATTAACATTCACATACCACGCCAAGAAACCCACAAAGTAATGGATTAATCGAGAGATTCCATTCTACTATATTAGAACACATAAGAATTCTAAAAGATGTTAACAAGGATCCTATTTCAACCCAAGTAAAATACGCCGTTTTAGCATATAATAGTTCCATCCACTCTGCAACAGGATTAACACTACACGAGCTTACCACAGGACACACGGCTAGTCGCGACCCTTTCGAAATACACTATAACCAGGACATATATAGCAATTATCTGGATGAACATAAAACAAAAATGAAACGTTTATACGAAAATGTTCAACGAAGACTACAGGAGTCTAAAGAAACAGTTCGCAGAGAACGAAATGACAATGTCAAGGACCCCCAAACCACTTACAAGCAAGGACAAACTGTCTATGTAAAAAATGCAACAGCAGTTAGACATAAAACTAAAAACAGATACGAGGGACCATTTATTATCACCAAAATAAACAATGATAATACATGCGAAATTACAAATAATAAGTCTACAAGAAAGACACATTTAAGAAACCTAAAAAGGCCTCTTGTTACAGATTCTTTACCGCCACCCACGGAGGAGATCGAATCCGAAAATTAACTGATAGTAAGCCGGGATTGGCTTACTACCAATACCTCTAGGAAGCTGTAAAAATATTATTGATAAATGGACACTACTAAAAAGCATCGATCTACAACCATTACTACATGAATACAGCAGATTAAAACAAAACATTAATTATTTGAAAAATGTACTACATATGAATGCAACCATCAAAAAGGAAGTCAAGAATTTTGTTACCATAACAACATTTTTATTCGATGAAATAAAAAGAAAATTCAATCAGTTAATACCACAAACTCGATATAAAAGAGGAATAATTAATGGCCTAGGCTCAATATGGAAAGCAATCACTGGAAACCTAGACAACGAAGATGGTGAAAGAATCCAGATACATTTAGAACAACTCGAAAAAAATCAGCTGACTCAGAAACAAATACAGGAATCACAAATTACATTAACTACAGAAGCTATAGAAAAATTTGACTCATCAATAAAGAATTTAACATCAAACCAACTTATCTTACACTTAAGAATTTTACAAATAGTACAAGCTGTTAAAGAGGAAAACATTCAATTATACCACACTATACAATTTAATAACATATATACACAAATAAATACTATGGCCCTAAGTATATTGCAAACCCTGGAAACAATCGAGGAAGACGTTACATTCTCAAAAATCAACATAATGCACCCCTCAATTATGGAACCCGAGGACTTTATGGATAGTATCCAAAAAATTGCAAAACAAGTAAATTTGCCATTTCCTGCCGCCAAAGAACAAATTTTAAATTTCGAAACATTAATAAACATTAAGGCTTATCAAATCACGACAAAAATTAATTTCATTCTAGAAGTCCCAATTGTCGAAAATACCCTGTATAATGTATATCACTTATACTCATGTCCAGTACCTTTAAACCATACCACCTTCCAATTAATAATCCCAAACCATAAATATCTCATTTTGTCCGATCAATATTACAGTTCCAGTAACGAACTATGTACATTTGTAGATACAACTTATTATTGCAATAACATGGATATTATTAATGTAAAAACAGACATACCATGTGAAGTTCAACTTTTATTAGCTAAAAGACCATACTCAAATTGCCAAATTCATTTAATTAAATTAAAAAATGTTAAAGTCCAAACTTTAGAATTTAACCAGTTATTAATCATAAATCCTGACGAAGAACAAATTAAATTTAATTGCAAGAAAATCTCTGAAACCAGGATGCTAGCAGTAGGGACATATACACATTAACTAGAAAATCTGTAGCCCAAATCTAAAGAAAGACGAAGCGATGTAAACAAGCACAACGACGGTGGTGGGCAAAGTACGGTCGGCCCAGGCCACGCCTTTGTCTTCTGTTCCCTCCGGCGGGCGCGGTGGCCAGCGGGTAGCTATTACATTACAACCACAGCTTGACCGACATTTGCTATCGCTCTTGCACTGAGAAGAGAAGTCATAGTTGGACGTATAATATTTGTATTTATCATAAATGCGCGATAACAGTGCCGTATTAAAAACTCTTGAAACATTTTATAAATAACTTTTGAAATAGACATGAATAAAACGGTAATTATGTACATATTATGTTTATTACACATTCATTATTTACAAAAATAAAAATAGACAATACTTTAAATGAGGTACATATAATAAATAATAATAAAAAATCTTTATTGTGTTCTTAACGAAAAAAGAAAGAAACACAAACGGTAAGAATTCGGCATTGCCGTTCTTCCATTCCACCTATATAAATTATCAAAATTGAAGCTTGGCTTGGCTTTTATGAAGTGTGTCCAATTTGTCCAAAAGGTCTTCCCTATTGGCTTTCATTAGCCATATCCTTGCCCTTAAAAAATTTATATTTTTAAAAATTAGTTAAAATTATTTTTAAACACACCGCAAAACATTAGCAAAAAAAAATTTACACTCGACTACTTGCGCAGTACTGTTCTATAATTTTGTTTTTCCTAAAACTAAAATATAACAGCTGGCCAACTTTTAAACGAAATTCATTAAATCTTAAATTGAGTGATTGTTGATTGTATAAACCATATTATTGGCTGTCTATGAATGAATTTCCTAAATTAAGTTAACTTAGATACTAAATTACATTTATGTATAACATATTTTTATCTACTTACCGATCGGGCTGTTTAGGAAACGTAAAAAAGCTCTTATTACAAATTATAGCTTCTATTATTGCAGCTTTTAGTTGCACATACGTTTCCTGTTTTTCTATTACTTATTATTCTTAACACTATAGAAAACAAAACAATAAAAAAGCACAATAAATAAACACAAAATATTACACTCAAAATAAATTCGCAATTCGATAATCAACACGAAGTGATTTCCCTATTTCGGTTCGAAACGCTCGCCACTGTGCTGTTCTCTTCTGAAAGGCGGGCCTAAGAAGTGGCGCGCATGGATCGGCGCAAACCGTTCCTGTCAAGAGAGCGAGCGTACCCTTGCACTTAGCTGGGCGGTGACTCTACGTCTACCACAACATGCATGCCTTTCACCCATTCGCTGAGTACTCTCTGTTTATCACATTGTTACCTACATAGCTTCGTTCCTCTTTAGATTTCGGCTAAATATTTTTTAGTTAATCTGTATTGTAACGAACTTGGATAATTGTATTACTGAAATTTCAAATCAAAAATTTTTAAATAGGCAAACAGATATTTCAAATAATGTTGTCAATACTTATATACCAACACTGGATTACAAAGTAAACCTCTCTTATCACCATGAAATAAAAAACATTAACTTGCTTCAAACTAATTTGGATGATTTAAAATTCATTAAATATGGTATGGAACAAAATAAACAAAATTTAAATTCAATAAGCACCGCCCCACATTGGTATCACCCCAGTGTTTGGATAATCATACTTTATATTTGTATACTATGTTTTAGTTTAATTGTTGGCATCAAGATAAAAAGAAGACGTAAATCGCTATCAATCAACCCTCCGCAGGAACCATTTAGGACTTCAGACACTGCCTAAAGTCCAATCTAAGGGTGGAAGAGTTAGCAGGGTTCTCCAGGAGTTATTCAGATAAAGAAACGACACCTTGCATTTCTCCCCATTCGGACTCTAAGAAAATGCACCGAGAACGTCACTTCGGTCTAGGTACGTCGTCGAGCAAACATATAATTTAATAAATTAAACTCTGTAATATTTTATTCAAAAATTAAAAGTTTATAAGTTTAAAAATAATTTTTTAAAAAATCGTTAAACCGGCCACGCGGTTTATCTCGTGCCTCATCTCTCAAAACTTCATACATCAGGTCTAGCGTCTAGCGATAAGGAAACATTATAAATATATGTAGAATTCATTGTTAAGCTCACTTCTAAGATTACTCTGTTCGTACCAAGTGTCTGAAATAAAGTTATTTTTGTATTTTTTAATGGCTGTCAAAAGTGTTAAAAGTTGATGTTTACAGAGTAGCGTGTTAAAATAGTATATTACATACTGAGGCGGAAAATGTTTCATTACTGTCGAGCGCTGTTTAGATAATCGAGGTGCGTAGCACCGAGGTAAGCTATGGCGCGAGACAGGAATGAAACCTTCCGCCGAGGTATGTATACGATTTTATTCACAACCATCTCTAAAAAAACGAGAAAACGGGAATATCTAAATTTATTCATTCATATTTTTTTATACAAACATTTCAATTTAGAAGACAGTGAAAATCCGTTTCTATGACGCTGACATTATTATTTAATAAAGGGGGCATAAATTGTTGACTGTCACACTGACAGCAGTTGATTATTTTTTTAGTATTTGCTAAAAAACTAAAATCCAAAATTATTGTTATTGTAAACTGATTCTGTATAAATAAATATAAAATATAAGGGTTTTTCTGATGACTGATGGCTTGTCAAAATTAACGTCACTCAAAATACAAACATGGCGTATCTTTCAGATGTTTTACTTTCCACCCTTGGGTGGAAAGTGATCACTTCCCGACCTGGACAGTAGCAACAGTTAGTAATGACTAATTTTCAAACTTCTAAAAAGTCAGTAATAACCTTATTACATATATGGTTGTGAATAAAATGTTTTTAACACTGAATATTTTTAATTTTTAATACTATCTTTTTTCTGAACCAAATAGCAGTAAAATAAACAATATTGTTTATTGGTAACTAAGGTGATTCGGCTCCACCTAACACAGCCACTTCACAGCAAATGCGATAATAATTATTGAAACGTCAAAAAATAATAAACTGGCAAGAGATGTCAAAATGTGATTTTATTAAATTTATCTATTTTATTATCAAAATAGGACAGTTATACAAAAAACTTTGTATGATATTTGTATTAAAAGTAAGTTTTATTTTATTCGCGAAATTGCTTCACTCGCTTCGCTCGTTTCGCAAACTTTTTCACTTACAAAATAAAACATTACTTTTAACACTCATATCATAAATAGCTATTCTTTTTAAAAACTTATTTTTTCGGTCCACACCCGAAATTCACTATTAGAATACTTAAAGATCTAAAAAATGCTTGCATGCGCGACAAAACTCGAATTGTCAATGTCACTGTATTTTTTTGTTATCTTTGGCATCTATACAGACACCATTGATTTTGTACTTAAACATGACAGGGTTTATCTGTAACGTGTACGTCATTTGTTTACATTTCTTGATATTAAAAAATAACTTATTACTGCTACATATAACATCAACTATGTCATTCACAAACAACAGAAAAAGCCATGGACTGAGGTTAGAACCCTGTGGGACACCTGAAGTAGCTATATAAAAATCCCATATAAAATTATTAATGGGCACATACTGGTTTCTGTTTCTTATATATGAGTTTATAAGATGCAGTAAATGATCAGAGAAAGAATATATTTTCAATTTTTTTAATAATATGTCATGATCTAGTTATCAAACTCTTTGGCGAAGTCCGTATACCTAGATAGCATCTAGCTGCTGTTTATTTGCTAATGCACATGTTGCCTTAAATGTAATTAGATTGCCACATGTTGATCTACCATTTCGAAATCCATATTGACAAGGATAGATGGAACTCTCACCTTTTCATAAATGAGACTGTACACTATAGAATCAAATATTTTAGAAATATTAGATAAGATTGTTATGGACCTGTAATTGCATATATCCTCTTCCGGTTTTATGTATTGGCACAATTTTTGCTGCTTTAAGGGTATCAAGAAAAGTTTTCAACTTAATTACAAGACTAAACAATATACTAAGTGGGTATACCGATTTATCCTTACATACTTTTAAAATATAGGTAGAAACACAGTCATATCCCACTGACTTTTTTGGTGTAAGTTTATCTATAGCTCTTAATGGGGGTTATGATGGAACATAGTAAGATGAATCTGTTATAATAAGATGTACGTCATCACTAGGCATCAGCCAATAGGAATCCGTATGCCTTAGCAACAACAGAAACATGTTATATAACAGGTTCATGTTATTCGCTCCATCATATACCCTATTATGTCTTGATGTGTAATACGAGTAGATGTTAGATTTACATAATCATTATTACCACTCTTAATATCATTATTAATAGTATTTATATTCGTTTCGTTTTCGTATACCTTGTGAAAATTGTTAAATTAAACTGGTTGTAGGTTGAGTAATTGCGTGCAAGAGGTTTTAATTATTATACTTCTTAAAATACAAATTTACAGACCGCACGCATACGGACATACACGTTTCTTCTTATGACAATGGAGTTACTACTACTACTACATACATTAATACCTACTGTTCAATGGCATCATAGAACACTGAACATCGACTGGCTAAACTATAAAACAACTGAACTAAACTAAACTTAGATGGTTGAAACTATTGAAAAAATTGGATTGTATTTCTAAAGACGACACTAATTATCACGGAAACCTCGGAAGCATTCGGCTCCTTTCGTTGATCCGGAAAGCTTTGTGGAGAGGCGGGGGTAGCGCGAAAATTTGAATTTGGCAAGCGCCATAAACCATATATTTTACAGCAGTTTGTTGCCGCCTTTTTCTAGACATGTCTGTGATCGCCGTGTTACCACCAAATTTCGAAGCTCTTCGCTTTTGTAAATCGTTTTGTCCTATTGTATGAAAAATTTTAGAAAAAAAAGCACATTTTAGGGTTATATAGTATTTATTTCTACTTATACATGCTTTTTTGGCAATAATAGTATATTATATACCTAGGTTGAGAAGTGAGCTATTATTGACCGAGAAATTTTATATCCTGAGGCGGGTAGCGCCGAAGGATATAATTTTCGAGGTAAATAATGGCCTTCTCAACCGAAGTATATATAGTATTTTTTTACTACTAATGGCCGAATTAACACCAGAAGATCTTATTTTCATTTTAAAATCAGACATTTCTCCTATTACTCAAACATATCGAAATATCAAGTAGGTGAAATGTCAAACTGATGCGTGAAATGTTAAACAAATGAGTTTCAATACAATTTATTATTAACCTAGGTAAATAATGAATTATTATTTACCTAGGTCAATAATGAACTATTTCTCATTACACAAATGAGGTAAATAATAAGGTTTTCTAATGTTAGTAGTAAAAAAAATAATTTACCTGTTTGCCAGTATTTTATATTTATTCGAGATGGGCATACCCCACACATTTTTATTAAACCACCAGCGTTCTCCGTTCGTTTGGAGCACTTGCTGTTATATTCTAAGGATAATAGAAATATTTTGTAAAATAAAGCAATATTAAAAGGTACATTCCACTTTTTATCTATTGAACTACTACGATTGCAAATGTAGGATTTTTTCACATAAGTAATCATTATATTTTTTAATACTGGCCACTGCAACTTATTTTCAGTACACAATGGGCAAATATGCGATTTATTAGCATCGCAATTTTGCTGTTGGTTATGAAAATTGTCAACATGTCTATTCTTTGCTGAAACACAAGAAAACTCCCAATTGCAGACTGACCAAGTTTTGTTCTGGGAAGTTTGAGTTTCCATGTTCGATTCAAAATTGCAAAATAATGATACTAATAAGTTTTTCACTAATTAATTATATAAGCACAATATTTTTCACACAATAGGACAAAACGATTTACAAAAGCGAAGCCTTCGAAAATTGAGTGGTAACTCGGTGATAGACATAACACTTATAGATATTTTGTGGACATAAGTCTAGAAAAAAGCGGCAACAAACAACAAACAGCTGTGAAATGTATGGTTATGGTATGGTACGTATTTATGAGTTCTTTGCAAATTCAAATTTCGCGCCTCTCCCGCCTCTCGACAGAGCTCTCCCGATCACCGAAAAGGGCCGAATGCTTCCGAGGTTTCCGTGATAATTAGTGTCGTCTTATTTCTAACACCCCCCTTCAATCCAATTAATTTCATTCCTGGTTTTTTTTTAAATAACTTTTAACTTAAACTTTGAAATTCATTAAGACAATCAACAGATTTATGCCAATAGACCCAATTCATCTACAAATTTCAAGAATTTTACTTTTGGTAGTGGCTTAGTAAATATAGCTGCTAATTGATTTTCACTTTTTATATGTACTATTTCCACTAAACCGCTTTCTATTTTTTCTTTAATAAAGTTACATTTAATATCTACGTGTTTTAATCTCCTATTATTTTCAGAATTATTGGCAATTTTAATCGCAGATTGATTGTCTTCATGTACTATTATTGGTTTATCTAATTCATACACATTAAAATCATTGACGAGTTTTTTCAGCCAACAGGCTTCGCTTATTGTAAGTGCGTTGTATTCAGACTCGGTAGAAGATATGGATACAGTTTGTTGTTTTTTACTTGCCCAACTTATTACACAGTGATTTAACTTTAACACATATCCTGTCGTTGATTTTCGGTCAGTAATCTCTGTTACAATGTTGTTTAAATTGTATTAACTAAATTTAAATATTAGCGCTACCCATTGTATACTCTTGTAACTACCCATAATTGTAAGTTGTGTTCCATGGTATGTTATGTGCCAAACCATTGTAACTTGAATAAAGTTAGTTAGTCTTTTGCTGATCACTTAAGAGCATAGAAGTCACACTGCGTTTTATTTCAACAGGTTATGGGCCCAGATCCCAGAGTTAAGCTGTGTTGAGGTTCTTTGAGTACCAAATGACGACGAATTACATAAATAATATACAGAAACTTCGCGGACGAGAGAATTATGCGGAATGGGCATTTGCCGCAGAGAATTTGCTGATACTGGATGGTTTGAAGGAGTGTATTGATGGAAAGGAGGAAGATGCTAGTAAAATTTGTCAAGCGAGTTTGATCTCGCTTGATAAATTAGTTTTGGCTGATTTTGACTATTGATCCTTCGGTATTCATACACATCAAGGAAACTAAAACGGTCCAAGACTTGTGGGACAAGCTAAAGAAAATGCATGAAGACGCTGGATTTGCGAGAAGAATATCGCTATTACGTTCTCTTATTTCTGCAAGGCTGGAAAACATGGCGGATATGGAGGAGTATGTGAATCATGTGATAGAAACTTCTCAACGGCTACAAGGCACCGGTTTTAAGATTAGTGATGAATGGGTTGGATCATTATTGCTGGCAGGGTTACTCGAAAAGTTTTCGCTAATGATTATGGCTATCGAGCATAGTGGTGTTCAAATTAGCTCAGGCGAAATAAAAACGAAATTGCGGGACTACAACGCCGATAATGGAGGTAGCGGAAACGGGGCCGGAAGAGCGTTCATTAGCAAAGGAAGCCACCATCTTCGAAAACATAGTAATGTTGCAGGAGCAAAGGTTGGTAACACTGACTGTCAAATGTCAATAAAAAGGAAATAAAATGTTATCATTGCAAGAAGCCAGGCCATTTTAAAAATCAGTGTCCAAATGCGAAACCAAAATATGAGAAAACCTTTGGAGAAAATGTTTTCAGTGCAATATTTTTAGGTGGAAAGTCCTTTAGAAAAGATGAGTGGTATATAGACTCTGGAGCAAGTGTGCACATTATTGCAAACCAAAACTGGTTGAGAAAAATATCTGTCGTTGAAGGGCCTAAAGAAATAGTTGTTGCAGATAAATCCACAGTGGCAGTGGAAGGAATAGGCAATTTGAACATTCATACTGTTGTGGGCGATAGAACTTTCAACGTTTTGGTCAAAGATGTCCTGTATGTACCTCAAGTAACTACAATTTTACTGTCTGTTAGCCAGTTAACTAAAAAAGGCAATAAGGTAATATTTGGTAGTGAGAGCTGCAAGGTATACAGTAATGAAGGACAATTGATTGCAGTTGCCAAGTTAGTAGACAACATATACCGTGTGTCCAAGATAAAGATGGGATAGCATTGGGATCTTGGAAACGATAAGAGATACAAAGTTGGTTAAATTATGAAAAAGTTGAGCAGTTTGAATACCTTTTACATAGACTTTGCAAAAATAAGTTATTTTTTTTATTTTGAAATATTTGGAAAAACATTTTTTTGCGATATTTGTTTTTATTTATTTCTGGCGTTATTTTAACAGCTATCAAAAAATAAAAAATAATTTTCCATTGTCACTTTTTGAGCTTAACAAGATGGCATTCATCAAGTTTTTGTCCGACGTTTTGTTTCCGAGAAACCATCATCAACTTCTTTTTTTAAATACGGCCCTGTATTTTTAAATAGAAATTTTGATACCATTTTTTATTCTCAATTCAATGATGTATCACAAGTAATAGTTTAATTACGTTTTTAGTTTGTTGTTGCCACCATTAAAAATTAACGAGAAAAACCCTCCTGAGTTTAGCTCTTACCGTTTCCAAGATCCCAATGCTATCCCATCTTTATCTTGGAGACACTGTATAGATTGGACGTAGAAATTTCAAAGAAGTGCTTGCTAGAAAAAGTGTCTGCAGAGACATGACATCGTAGACTAGGTCATTTAAATGAAACGGAGTTAAGAAAAATGCCAAAAGGAGCAGTCGAAGGCATGACATGCAAGGGTGAAATAAAAATAAACAGACATTCTTGTGAAACGTGCAAAGAAGGAAAACAGACCAGGTTACCATATCCAAGCAAGGGATCGCGAGCTGAAACATTTTTGGAGGTTATTTACACGGACTTGTGCGGACCCATGGAAACGAAATCACTCGGAGGGGCCAAGTTTTTCCTAACATTCGAAGACGACTATAGCAAGATGGCATTTGTTTATTTTTTGGCTACAAAAGATGGTGTTCTTGATTGGTTTAAACAGTTCAAAAGCATGGTAGAAAATGAAATGGAGAAGAAAATAAAAATTCTACGCAGTGATAATGGCGGAGAATATTGCGGATCATGTTTTGAAATTTTTTTAAAACAGGCTGGCATTGTGCATCAAAAGAGTGTTACAGGTCGAATTTTAGTGGACCTTTAACACATTATTTTCATATCAACTCCATCGAGTCACGGCACATGTGAGATTTATTTCTGCGCTACACATATACCCAAGATTTAGTTTTTGTATTTTTTTTATTTTGTTGGGGTTGGCTCTTAAATGAAGTTAATTAGTCAGTAATTCTTTTAGGCTAGGATTTATCAATATACAGTAAGTGTGGCTTAATTAACACTGGTTACACAAGGGCTCCGGGACTAGAATCTGCTTATAGTTCCCATTTTGTTATAAGACTGGGGAAAGGTTGAAACAGGCTCACTTTCTTGCGAGATATGTCCTAGGTATTATCCAGTACACAGTTTTGAGGTACGAGTTGTTTATAGTTATGGAGTCACCTTATAAGTTGGAGAAGTTAAGTAGAATTTTTGTCTTGACAACCACTTTCCGGTCCGGGATAAATGTAGGTTTTAACCTGAAGACTAATTAATTAGTGATTCGACAAAATTTTATCTACCTCAGTAATCTGATACCTGAAATAAAGGGGTAGCGAATGGCATTAGTAAACAACCTTGTATCTCAAGCTTATTAAATCATCTCCGAGTTTAATACCCACCCAACACACTTCCCTAGGGCATATTTTGGAAATTACAGTATCATTTTGTTGCTATTTCACCTTTTTCAATAAGTAGTATTTTTCCCAATTCATTCGGTAAGCAACAGGTTATATATGGAACTGACAGGTAGGGTTGCCAACTATAGATCTTAACTCACGGGACCGACTTCGAATTAGCAAGTCTGCATTCGATGGTCGACAATACTATAAAATTTTGAACTAACTAATAACATCACTTGTGTCTTATATTCGTTCATAACCATCCGGAAAGAAAGCCTGGGAACGTGAAACCCTTAGCGGGGTATTCTTTTCCCATTGTCAATCATAGAACCGTCCATGATCTACATGCCATAGCATGGCATAGAATATGTTCCATGGAATAAGTTCTGGGGACATTGTAGACACTCCTTTTGGAGTTCTGTGTTCTGTTGTTTCTTTTTCGAATTTGGATCGACCGAAGCCGCCACGCTGTCTAGCAACTTGGTGAATATTCACGTTAAACTTGACCCATCATTTATGGATTTGTGGGATAAACCCAAATAAATGGATGTTCTGGTTAGGTAAGGTGTGGTCCACAGTATATTTTTTTGGCAAGACGAATTTTAAATAGAGATAAGTTGACAGCGTGGCCGGTATATTGTTGTTTGGGCAAACCCTCTGTTGATTCCCAGGAGGTAAGCATTCCCCCTTGTGTAACATTATGTGTTCTAAATACGTTATCTTTGGAGGGTTTTTATTGATGGCCTAGTTTTGGCTTAGTGGTAATTTTGATTGTTGGTTTGGACTTGGCCCGAGTTTGGTTAGTTATGGATAGCATCTGGTGGACTTGAATCCAGTCCCTCCTTGTTTCGGTATCTCTGTGTGGAGATCTGAATACATAAGCCTAAGAAAATTGTACCCTGAGTTATCTCTGGTTGAAGAATTTTTGGTGTCCGCTTGTTTTTTCATTAGTCGACTGTCCCTGCTGCGCATCCATTTGGTAGCAAGCCTATCTGGCCTGCCCCCTTGATCTGATTTATGGTGACGACCTTATACCCTGGATATTGAATAGGATTTTGACAGGACTGGTGAAGAACTCGGTGGGTTACCTGGGTGGACTCCCGAGAAGTTGGAGGATTGAAGGATCCCATTAGTCTCGAGGTCCACTAGCGAGTAGGTTGACGTCCATCTAGTGGCTAGGGAAGATCTTCATCAGCTCCCTTAGCAGACCAGATAAGCTACGCTTATTTACATTGTTTTGTTCATGTACAATCTTCTTTTTTTATAACCTTGGCACCACCGGTACTAGGCACTAGGATTCCGACAGAACTGGTGAAGAACTCAGTGGGTTACCTGGGTGGACTCCCGAGAAGTTGGAGGATCGACGGATCCCATTAGTCACGAGTTCCCCAGCGAGTAGGTTGACGTCCATCTAGTGGCCAGGGAAGGACTTCATCAGCTCTTTCCGAAGATCAGATAAGCTACACCTATTTACATTTTTTTTTTGTACATGTACCATCCATTTTTCTTGTAACCACCAGTAGATTCTTAATTGGGAAACATTTTACTATCACACAGTGTATACATATGTAGAGTTTTAATAGTACTTACCGTTGAGTTAATTGTTCGTCTACCGAGTACAGTACAGCATAGTTGGGGAATATTTTACTATCACACAGAGTACGCATTTGTGGAGTCTAAGTCCATTTTTAATAGTACTTGCCGGGGAGATAATTGTTCACGTACCGAGTATAGTAAAGCATAGTTGGGGGTATAACGATAGTTATAGTCTAGCCAAATAGCTAACGAGGTCTAGGTCCAGTTTATTGTATTGTTAATTGTTGGTCTGCAGGCTAAGTGTTACTTTGTTATTTATTTATACTGAATAGATGTTAGCATATTATTTACAGCATAGTGATGTCCATGTTTAGTGATTAAGGTTTTATAGGGATATATTTATCGATTAGTTTCAGTGGACACTTGCGATAGCCCACTCTTAAGAAGGTCATCCTCATTTTTTTTCTTCCAGGGTCCTTATTGTTAAGCCTACGTGACGTCACGCTTGGTTCTAGGTACAGCGTATTTAGCTGATGTAAGTTAAGGCGAGTGCAGGTTACCGATACTGTGTTTTTATATTAGTCCACTGAATTGTGTTAGTAGTTTTAGAGTATACATATCATTCCGCTTATTACAACTCTATTGATTGGTTACCACTTAGTTGGCCTAAGTTGAATTCACTAACACTGTAGTAGGAGAATTCATTTTTTTTTGGATTGATACTTTTGTATTTTGTATAATTCGCGATATTGTAATTGTATTATTATATTAAGAGCGAACCCTCAGTTCGCTTCTTAAAGTCATTTGAGAATTTAACTAAAATTAAATTGAAATTTACAAACATACTGGGGTTTACTTTCTACCCTATTCTTTTTTTTCTTTAGTTCGCTAGTGGGTTCCTGTAAGAGCTAGGTAGTTTTCGGGCTTCGACTGGTAATTTTACGAAACTCGTGGCGCCCTCTCTATTTTGTTTCTGGCTAGCATAAAAGCCGATATAGATTTGTACCCCGCCCATAAAGCCGACTGAGCATCCCGAAATTTTATGGTTGCGCACTTGTGACAACCCACTAGAGTACTAGAGAGTATTTCTTTGTTTTTTTTTATAGGAAAGTGCGTAGCAAATAAATAGCGCCCTGTACGTGGGGCTTGAATTTTGATTTTAGTAGAAAATAAAAATCCTTGTAGTGAATTCAGCAGACTTGTGTAAACTAAGTTTGAAAAGGTGGTAATAAGGGGATAGATTATTCTTGCGGTGATTATTTAGTATTTAAGATTGTGTATTAAACTAAACCTGGACAACTGATTGGTACTTAAGGTATATTGATATATAAGGTATATTGCTACGGAATTTATTGAGGTAGTGTTTTATTAGTTATAAGAGTACTATTCTAAAATGGACCCAGAAAAGTTAGTAAGGGACGAACTTTTGTATGAGTTAAGAGTAAGGGGATTTACTGATTTACAAGGAGAGACGTCAGTTGGTAGATTTGTTGCGAACTGAAGTGTTCGGAGTAGTTAGGGAATTGCCAGCAGAGTTTCAACCAGCAGTGGTAGAGGAGATAGATAATTGTACGGTTAAGGTAGAACAACTTGAGCAGTATTTACTAGGTTATAGGGGATTGAATCCGACTAATATGCGTTATGTTGACACTAAATTGAAGCATCTGTATGGTAGATTAGGTAGGTTATCGTTGGATGAGGAGGACGAGAACCAACTTATGTTACGAGCTAGGGGTAATTTGAAGTCTAGGTTGGAAACTATTGAGGCAAAGGTTGATCAGGCTGATGAGGAGGCTCGAGGACTAGTACGAGTAGCGGTTGAACAAGTACCAGCGAATAATAGGGTTCCAGCAGCAGTTGCTGATACAATTCCAGTAAGTGCCAATGTAGTAAATACTCACAAACATCAATATGAACCACGGAAATGGGGAATTAAATTTTGAGGACAAGATGGACTTAGCGTTTCAGCATTCTTTGAACAAGTCGAGGATAAGAGACGGTCAAGTCATTTGAGTGAAGCCGATGTCCTAGATAGTGTTACTGATCTTCTAGAAGGTAGTGCAGCTATTTGGTATCGTTCCAAGACTGGAAAAATTAAGTCATGGTCTGACTTTCAGCTTAATTTGCGTGAGGAATTCCAACCTCATTTTTACCAAAGTGATTTATGGGATGAAATTCGAGCCAGACGTCAAGGGGATCAGGAACGTATAGGAATTTATTTTGCTTGCATGTCTCATCTTTTTAATAGATTACCAAAACCACCTAGCGAGGACGAAAAGTTGGAGGTTCTGAATAAAAATATTCTTCCATATTACATTAATAATTTAGGACTGGTTACTTTTGATACCGTAGATGAGTTGGAGAAATTATTGAAGAGACTTGAGAGAAATCGGGATATTGCTGATAAACGGAGTGCGTCATCGAATAACCCTAGTACTTTGCTAGAACCAGATTTAACCTCCCAATCTTCACCTTTATCTAGGCCTAGGTCTCGTCCTATTGTCAATACAGTAGAAGAGTCTCGACGAAAATGTTGGAACTGCCAGCGACGTGGTCATATTTTTAGACAGTGCAGAGAGAGAAGGACTCGGAAGTTTTGTTTCAGATGTGGACATGAAGGAGTTGTGATGGCCGAATGTCCCAAGTGTTCGGGAAACGGTCAAGGCGGCGAAGCTATCGGCAGCCGTCCAGAACAATCGTAAGTCCGGTAGATCTCTCTTGGCTGTGTGGTTAGATTTCGTTAAGGCAGAATTTAGTAAGGCGAGGTTAGGATATATGTTGACCAAGGTACCTGGAGATCCTAGACCACATGTTACGGTAGAAATTTTTGGTGTGCAGTTTGTGTGTTTACTAGATTCAGGAGCGTCGCAAACAATTATAGGACATCAGGGTTGGCTTCGACTACAAGCCATGGGAGTGAAGAACTTGACCGATGCAGATTGTGGTGCAGTAACGGTAGCGAATGGAGCTTCATGCAATCCTATTGGCAGCCTCAGCCTATCAATAAAATTGCAAGAGAAACTGAAGGTGATTAAATGCTTGGTGGCACCTGATATCCATCTCGGGATTGTACTTGGTATAGATTTTTGGAGGGAGATGGAACTCATGCCCTCATTTGCATCGGATAGCTGGACATTTCAGGCTACTTGTAGTGTGATACAACGCGAACTATTAACTGGCACACAGAAGGATACACTTGACAAGTTGTTGGCTGAAAAATTTTCTCAAATGGGAACGAATTTAGGATGTTCCCGAGGTGTGGCCCATGTAATCGACACAGGGGACCATACACCAATTAAGCAACGGTACTATCCCGTCTCACCGTACATGAAGAAAATCATGGATGATGAATTGGACAAAATGTTGGAGTTAGGGGTTGTGGAACCATCATCGTCAGCTTGGTCCGCACCAGTAGTTTTGGTTAAGAAACCTAATAATGAATATAGATTTTGTGTAGATTACAGAGAGGTTAACAAGGTTACTAAGAGAGACGCATATGCTATTCCTTTTATTTCTATGATTCTAGACAGACTACGGAATTCCAAGTTCTTATCTTCGATTGATTTGAAGAGTGCTTACTGGCAAATGCCTCTAGAAGAGTCTAGTAAAGAAAAAACGGCTTTTACCGTTCCCGGTCGGGGACTTTTACAATTCCAAAGAATGCCATTTGGACTTCACAATGCACCGGCTACATGGCAGCGATTTGCAGACAACACCCTCGGTCATGACCTGGAACCATATGTCTTTATTTACTTGGATGATGTTATTATAGCCACCCCTGATTTTGACTCTCACGTTTCTGTTCTAGAGAAGATTTTTGATAGATTAATTAGCGCGGGACTTACCGTAAATCAAGAGAAGTGTGAATTTGTTAAGCCGCAATTAAAGTATTTGGGATATGTAATAGATCAGTTTGGCTTGAGATGTGACCCGGACAAAACGGATGCAGTAATGAACTTTCCTACACCAACGAAGGTAAAGGAAGTCAGGAGATTCTTGGGATTAGCCTCATGGTATCGGAGGTTCGTACCTAATTTTTCGGAAAGAGTTTTGCCACTAACTCACTTGACCAAGAAAAAGGTCAAATTTATTTGGAATGAGGAAGCAGAGAAGTCCTTCTTAGACCTTAAGGAATGCCTTGTTTCGGCTCCCATACTGACTTGTCCTGATTTTGATAGACCCTTTATACTTCAGACAGATGCCAGTCAAAAAGCTTTAGGTGCGGTATTGGTCCAAGAATTTGAGGATGGAGAGAAGGTCATAGCATATGCTAGCAGGACGCTTAGTGCCTGTGAGTCTAAGTATTGTGCCACAGAATTAGAATGCCTCGCAGTACTCTGGGCCATCAAGAAATTCCAGTGTTACCTTGAAGGGGTCAAATTTCACGTTGTTACTGATCACGCCAGTTTGAGGTGGTTGTCGATTTTAAAGGAACCCTCTAGACGGTTGGGACGCTGGGTATTACAGATGCAAGCCTATGATTTTGATATAACGCACCGGAAAGGTAAATATCATCAAGTGACAGATGCCCTGTCACGCGCTGTTCCTGATATATGTTTGATCGAAGTCCAAGAAAACGACCAAGATGAATGAGAAGGTCTCTTATACCATGGAATGGTATAAGAGACAATGTCGTAAGGTTCAGTCACATGCTGATCAGTATCCTTTGTGGAAGGTTGAGCAGAACCAGTTGTATAAGTTGGTGTCGTCCAGGTCACCTCAATTTGATGAGGGCTTCGAGTGGAAGGTTGTTGTACCGAAGAAGTTGCGCAGGACTGTTCTCCAGGAAAGCCATGATGAGCCTACCGCTGGTCATTTAGGTATTTTTAAAACAAAATGTAGAGTAAGTCAGAGATATTACTGGCCGGGGATGGCGGCAGATATTGTAAAGTATGTTAGAGGATGTGACATTTGTCAGGCGCAAAAACCAGAACAGAGAGCTCCAGCTGGACTTATGGGTGGTAGAAAAGTCACTAAACCATGGCAGATGGTATGTACCGACCTCATGGGACTATTCCCTATGACTCCCAAGAGAAATCGTTTTATCTTGGTGGTAGCTGACATTTTTACGAAGTACGCTTTATTGTTCCCCCTTTCTTCCGCTAATGCATCAGCAGTAAAACGTCATATTGAGGAGGATGTATTCATGGTTTACGGAATTCCAGAGGTTCTAGTATCGGATAATGGGAAACAGTATGTTGGAAAGGATTTCAGGACCATGCTAGAGGGATATAATGTAGAATTGTGTTTAACTCCTATGTATCACCCGCAAAGTAATCCCACTGAACGGATCAATAGGGTTTTAAAGACGATGGTCAGGTCATACATCGAAGATAATCAACGAACATGGGACGTCAATTTACCAAAATTAGGATTTGCCTTACGTACAGCTGTTCATGAGGTTACTGGTCACACCCCGGCTTACCTGAACTTTGGCAGGGAGCTCAACATTTCTGGAAAACCCCATTTAGGTCAACGAGTAACTGGAGACGATATTGAGATTGGAAACCGCCAACTTCTGGCCGAACACGTGGAACAATTAAAGCACACTCATCAGGTGGTGGAACGGAAGCTAAGGGATGCTTATAAAAATAGTGCTACCAGGTATAATTGAGGAGCGATCAGGCAAAACCAGATAAATCCATTTTATATAGTTTTGAGATATTGGCAAAAAACGTACCATTAGCGGGTCTTTAACTTTAACCAAAAAAATTATAGTGTACGTGAAAGATATGATATTATAGACTTCGTAAACACTGTTTTCGTTTTTATTTCATCATTAACATAGGAATTATTGCTAATTACAAAATGGATTTATCTGCTTTTGCTTGAGTTGAAAATAAAATGTTTAATTTCATAACGTAAAATTGTTTATTTTAACATAGATATGTTTAATAGCAAATCGTTTACGTTAAAATAGCATTTTTTATTTTAATTTTTTTTTATATTCAATTATTATGAATATTTTTTTTAAAACTTCTTATGACATTTTGTAATAAAACAGAGGTATTTTCAAACGTTTATTATTTTTAAATTCACAAAAAAAATCGAAAAAGTAAAAAAATGGTACGATTTAAATGTGTACTCCTACGTCATCCTCGAGGCAATCGCAAACTTCGTTTTGATCTTGTCCTTGGATTTCGGTTTCGACGACACCAGCGGTGGTTTCAAGCGGAGGTTCAATCAATATATTTTTGTACCACGCTAGACTCTCATCATTTTCCCAGGTTGGACCAAACTGTTGTGCCATCAGATGAGCTAGGGATTTTTTCTTTTTCTCAGGAAGAGATCGCGTTAAAGGAATTTCTTCTAATACCTTTGGAACCTCGCTTCGTGCTTTAAGAATCTGTTGGGGCACTTCATTTAAATATGACATTCTGAAATTCTGATGACATTGTACTTTTACGACATCTTGTCCTTTTGTATTACGAGATTTCTGGATAAGAATTCGCTTGTAGTCGGAAATACCTGTGATTTTTTTAAGGCAATCTTGCAGATTTTTAATGTTGTAAAGATTCCATTCAACTCCAAGTTGTTTCACTGTTCCAAACTGAGAATATATTTCCAAGTATTCTTCCCTGCTTATTATTGTTGGGTTTGTTCGCAAACATTTTTCCACACGGCCGAAAACCCTGTCCGCTGGGAGGAAGCTGTGGCCTCGAACTGGAAATGTCAGCTGGATTTCTTTTAAAGCGCCTGGGGGCCTATTTTTGAGCCAAAAATAAAGAGCATGTATAATATGCGAGTTTTTGTTCTGGCCCCCGCAGCCATCACAAAATAGTCTCAATACTTCAATGTTGTCCAGTTCCAGTGAATCCAAATAATTTAATAGAGCTGAACCTATCTGAACTGAGCCACGCCCAGCTTGTACCTCAGTCCAGGTGTAGAAGGTTGGATTGGTTGAATTCATTCTGACGCAACAAAATATGTAAAGGCTCACTTGATGAGAGTAAAAGGCATCCGAAATGGGGGTGCGGGGCAATGGCTGTACTTGCTGCATATCAAAGCAAAAAGTTATTGAATCTGGAGGACTTTCTTTTGCAAGTTTGTAGAAAGCGTCTGCCCTTTTTCTATGTAGTCGACGTTCGATCATTAGGTGAGATTTTTTTTTTGGATCTTTTTCCTTCCTAATATTGTCCTTAAGACGTATGCATAGCGCACAACAGTCTGCCGCAGGTGATGAAAAACCTATATTAAACTCTCCACAAAAAATCCTAGAAAACATCGATAAGCTTGATTTGTATTGTGCAGCTTGCTTTGAATTATAAATCTTATGCAATTTTGCAATACTCAAATTAGCTTCCAAGTATATTCTCACAGATTTCTTTCTATTGTAATGACTTTCGGTACCCCTTAAATTTCCAATAAACTCTCTTATTTTATTTTTTTTATCTTCTGTTTTTCTGGACATGTCATCGCCACCACGGGTTTCCTTTGGCACTCCTCCATCGTGTATCGTTTTTGCAACTGTATTGACTCGATTTTTTGATATTCCCAAACTTCTAGTAAAAAATTCTTTACATACTCTTATGGATTTCTTTTGACTTGATTGAAGGTAATAACTAATATTAAGGAGGCGATTTTTAGGATTTACTTTGTTGGACCGTTTCCTTACTTTTGCACAAACACCCAGCATATGACATAACTTAATATCCTGCATAACTTTATCCGGAGCAGCATAAAACTTTTTTCGAATAAGTTTGATATCACGCAAGGCAACAGTACTGCACTTGTAACTAGTAGTATTATGATTGCATGGTCTGGTAAACCTTAGTAGTTCAGGATCCTTATCAACATATTTTTCTTGCTTGCGCAATCTTCGTTTCTCGGGGGTTTTCGATATTTTAACGCGGCTGCCAGTATTGCCTAAAAAAGGCGTACTTATAAAACAAAATAAACAATTTAATGGAAATGTACGAAGGCGTAGAAGGGCCACGTCGAAAATTTTTCTTCGCTTTCGTAGATTTCAGACTTTAAACTCTGAATTCAGATTTTATACTCGGAATTCAGACTTTAAACTCTGAATTCAGACTTTAAACTCTGAATTCAGACTTTAAACAATGAATTCAGACTTTAAACAATGAATTCAGACTTTAATATTACCAACTACATTAATGTAATGAAAGTATAATACAGGGTCTTCAAATTTTCAGGTCAAAGTCGAAATCGAAAAAATCACCAAAACTCAAATTTTAGTTTATGTAGAATTTTCTATACCTAAAATTCGTTTCTAGTCATATATACGGGATACCACTAATAATGGTACTTATGATACCACCAATAATAAAAGTAGTGCCATGAAAAACAAATGAATAATTTTGCCAAAATGCCGTATATTAATTATGATTATAATAACAAATCATTTAAATATCCCTAAAGGTGTTTTTTCCACTAAGTTACCTCTCTACACTCGTAGACGACATGAGTTACTTGTTCAGAGCCTTCATTACAGAGTCCACAGATTAATTTCTCGTTATGTACGCCCATATTTTGTAGAAATTTTCTTAAGGTCAGTATCCCGTTACCTATTTGCAGTCGTACGTTCAGGCATTGATACAGTTGATAGTTCAGAGTTCAAAGTCTGAATTCAGAGTTTAAAGTCTGAATTTAGAGTTTAAAGTCTGAATTCAGTGTTTAAAGTCTGAATTTAAAGATTAAAGTCTAAATTCAGAGATTAAAGTCTGAATTCAGAGAATAAAGTCTGAATTCAGAGATTAAAGTCTGAATTCAGAGTTTAAAGTCTGAATTTTAAAAAAATTTCATACATGGCCCTTCTACGGCTTCGTAGAAATGTAATTACCTTCTCGAACAGATATGTCAAAGTCTCCATCATTCTCGTCCATCCTCTGCCACTAATGGCCAAAATCAATACCGATATTAATGAATAAACTTGTAAGAAAACAACTTATAAAGCGTATATTCGCGAAAGTGCACTGGTTTCTGTCTCGCACAGCGTCCACAGCGACTACAATAACAGAACTAAACTAAAATATTATTATTTTCCTGTAACCGCCCAAGATTCTTCTTGTTAACCCCACTACAAATTTTAATACACCTGACCTTGGCAAGTTAAAGCCGAAAATAGATGAGGTAGGTATGTGCAAAATATCAGGAATAGGATTTAAAAATCGCCTTCGCAGACGGATTTATCCCTTTTTGCTCGAAAAATAGCAATGCAATTTTATTTTGTGGATTTATCTGGTTTTGCTTGATTTGCCCCATTTTGGGGTCGATTTCGAATGGGATTTAATGAATTTTGCTTGAAACTGATTTCACCATCGGATTTATCTCTTCAAGTGGAATAGGAATCAATCATTAACTCATTTTTGCCCAAAAGTGGATTTATCTGGTTTTGTCTGATCGCTCCTCAATTTACGCCGTCGACCAATTACGTTTGCAGCAGGGGATATCGTTATGAAGAGAAATCATGTTCTCTCTGATGCGGCCAATTACTCCTCTGCTAAGTTGGCACCTAAATTTGTCAAATGAAAAGTTAGGGCTAAAATCTCTGCTAATGTCTACCGTTTAGAAAGCTTGGATGGAAGAAAAGTTCTGGGGGATTACCATGTGTGTGATGTTAAATCGTATTCCGCTAGATCAGACGCTGACTCAGTCTCCTCTGATGACTGAAACCTAACTGGCCTACCTCATAGAATTTTATTGAATCGTAGGTATATGTGTAGCTTGATGGTTTTGATAAGAGTAGGGTATGAATTTGTTTAGAGTGGCTTGGTTGCCAAATTCAAGGTAAATTATGGTAGGGAAGAGATAAAATTTATGGAAACGTCATGTTAGCTTCGTTGATGGTGGACTCTGAATCCTTCTTTGTTAAGGATATGATTTTTTTTATTTCTGTCCAGGTTTGGATCTACCATGTCGTGACGTTGGTAATGGTTTTTTAAGGCTGGTATAATCCACTTGGATATTCTGAAGGATAGTGTGCTCTTTGGAGGATTTGATAAGTATACGGTAGTGTTAGGTGAGCAAGGAAGGTGTTCCTGTACTTTTAGCGCTCTATAACATCATCTGATAACCGATCTTGTTTACAGGACATTCCTAAAGTCCCCTGATCCACCTGTTATACTTAAATAGTATATCTGGAAATTGAAGTGGTTGGAGAAGAGTTTCTTGTGGTGGTCTACCAGGTTTTTAGGTTTTTTTTCTCTTCGTTAGTAGGTGTGAAATGACAGAGCAAATGGAGCGGAGCAGTTGTGTTGTGTTGTATGCTATGCTATACCATGTATAGTAAAGTATGACTCATTGAACACCTGGCGTCTAGACAGTATCCGGTTTCAGAGTATGGTAAAGTATAACTCATCGAACACCTGACGGCTAGACAGTATCCTGTTTCAGAGCATGATGTAATATTTAAAAATAAAATATCTAGCGACGGTATTTTAAAAAAAGCTGACGGCGATAAAAATTAATTTAATACTCCGCGTCAGCAATAAAAAAAAATATTAAGTGATAATACATATGAATGACATGCTTCTGTTTAAATAATATCTAATCCTCCTATTCTCTATAGAAGCAATATACATAGTAATAATATACCACTTATTCCCCACACAAGTCATCTAGAATCAAATATATCATAATATAAACAGTAGTAATATACTCGTGAGCATGATGTAATAACTAAAAACTGACTTGTTGATAAGGAGATAAGAGGGGAGCTACCCGTAGCTCCCAGGAGTTTAAACACGTGTCAAGAGGTTAACGAACGCTACAAACAGACAGGTCTAAAATTGTTTGAATGATCTTGAATGCTTGGTCCATTATTGATTATTAAAGGGTATAGTATAAGGTACAGAGCATATAAAACACATATTGAACTCAAGACTAATATATTCCACATGTTTTATTTTACTCAACAGTATCAGCAACATTTATTATTAATACATATGAATGTTATGCTTCTGTTATCAATATTTAATCCTATAAGAAGTAATATACATATACCATTCTCCGCACCAGTTGTTTGGTTTTAAAATGTAAAAAATGTATCTCCTTGTAAAATGCCCGCATGACATCATTGTTTGTACCGGCGAGAGAGTTCCCCACTCCTTAACATATAAATCGGAACCCAAGTCCACAATCAGTCTGCTTACAACGACGAATGGGGAACGTCATCGCTTCTGTTCACTATAATAAAACATTCATTTTTCACTAATTTCATTCATTAAATTAAAATATACAGTCCACTAGCAGTTGTGCATTATTAGTGTTAAATCACTTTAAAAAATCAGAGACTTATGCCTCAACACCAGTCATCTATCATCAAATGCATCAAAATATGAACAGTACTAATATGCAGCCCTTCCTCACATATCATATCATGATGTAATATCTAAATATAAAATATGAATATCTGGTTTCAATAACTTGTGGAGGCAAGTTGGTGTGACTCATCGAACACCTGGCGTCTAGACAGTATCCGGTTTCAGAGTATGATGCAATAGCTAGAAATGTAGTATGAGTTCGGGTAATGTCGGCTAACATCGGAAGAAGCAGCCATTTGATTGGTTAAAATCAGGATTAGCCCCGCCCCTCTCATATACTATAAAGTGAATACTCAGATGCTTTGTATGTTGTATGTAGTCTTGTCAGTTACAATGAAGTGTGAACATTGCGGAAAAGATTTCTCTTACAAACGCAGCCTTGTGCTACTTATTCGTGGCTACTGTCCCGTTCTTCATAAAAAAAGAAAAAGTGATAATGTGCCTTCTACATCTGCGATAAAGAAACAAAAGTACGATATACCATCTTCACGTAATATTAATGAAACTATTCCAGCGATCTGTGAAAACTGTGGAAAACATTTTTCTTGCAAACACAGTCTAGTGCGACATATTCGCGACTACTGTCCTATCCTACGTAGCGATAGAAAAAGAAAAAGTGATAATGTGCCTTCTACATCTGCTCCAAAGAAACAAAAGTATGATGTACCATCTTCCAGTGATGTTAATATAACAAACTCGATACTTTGTGAACGTTGTAGAAAAATATTCAAAACCGTCCAACCTCCGAAAACATAATCAAAACTCCTACTGTGCGGGGAATAATGTGGTTGATAGAAAGAAAATTGACCGACCAATTCAACAAAGTGTCGGAAATGGAGTTGAAAAACTTTCTAGTGGATTTAAGAACAGGATCGCTAGTTACCGTTTTACTAGTCCTAGAACACATATCGATTACAATAATTTCTTTGAAGAAGTAAAACAGAAAGTGTTTGATAGAATCAATGAATATTTGCAAAACTATCGTGCTCTCAAAGTTAATTTCGAAGTGTTCGGTTTTTATGTTATACCCGAAAAGGAAATGTCTGATATCAAGTCATTTAATACCAAAAACAAGGTGATAACCCCGTCATCAGATCTTCAGCAGATTTTCGAAGATTTTATGAAAGAGATGACTTCACAGGCCACCTCATTTGAGGAACGGGACTCTGGATGGGCTTTAAAACAAATAATGTTTCTAGATGTGAACATAAATAAATTTACACCACTATCAGCCTCTTCATATATTAAGCTGCCTAGAAGCATCGAGGCTAGAAAAGCTGTTTTAAATATTCAAAACAAAGATAGGGCCTGCTTTGCTTGGTCCATTATTGCAGCCATATTTCGTGCACAAGGGAATCCTCATAGTATCAGTTCATATCCCCACTACAGCACACTGCTAAACTTTAATGGTTTGAAATTACCCATGAGCCTGAAGGATATACCTAAATTTGAAAAACTTAATAATATCTCAGTGAACGTGTTTGGACTAGAATCGGAATTTAAAGATAGAAAAATGGTAACAGAGGTGGTAGGACCCTTACATTTCACTTCAAACAGACAAGGTACACATGTTAATTTGTTGTTAGTATCTGACAATTCTGGTAACAACCACTACTGCCTCATAACAGATATGTCAAGATTAGTTTCGAAACAAAAATCTAAACATGATGCTAGAATACATATTTGCGATGGATGTCTACAGGCCTTTAAGAAGGTTGAACAGCTAAAACAACATGAAAAAAATGACTGCAATCATATACCGGGTTTCCCATTTCATTTGACTAATGGCAATTAACATGGGCTATTACATTTCATTGAATTTTATGTTCCCAGGCCACACTATGAGAAATATTGCTAACGGAATCGATAGTACTGACTGTTAAACACTTCTGATTACCAAAATACTAAAGCGAAATGCTGTTTTAATTAAAATATTAATAAAAATTCGTTTTAAGTGAATAGATGTAGTTTACATAAGTCTTTTAGTGACATTACGTTACGTCAACGATTGGAGTAGTTGATTGAGCGTCCGTCTTTCAATCTGAACCTCGCGGTTTTGCAGGTTCAAATCCCACCAGGGACAACTTTTTTTATTTTACTTTTTCATTAATTTCAAATTATTAGTGTTTACTTATTCGAACAAATATGGTTCAATGTCAGTACCTTGTTATTATTTTTGAAAGTCACAATATTTACTTATCAGCAAAAAAATAAAACATGGTTTAATTGGTTCGTTTCCTTTATCTTTAGCTAAAGCTACTATCTTACAAAATAAGTAATCAATAAGCAACATATTTTTTATTTATTACGTGCACTGTGCTTTTACTAATAGTGTACTTATCTCTGCTAATAGTTACTACATATTATACCTCAATCTGGATATTGAGTTAAACAGTTACAGAGGAACTGTCGTGAATTAGTAATAGGTTTTTTTAATGAAAAACTATAATTCTAAAATTATGAGTTTTTTCAACATAATTTAAAAAACCTTTAAATTTAGAATTAGTTTTTTATTTAAAAAAAAACCTATTACTAATTCATGACAGTTCCTCTGTAACTGTTTAACTCAATATCCAGATTGAGGTATAATATGTAGTAACTATTAGCAGAGACAAGTACACTATTAGTAAAAGCACAGTGCACGTAATAAATAAAAAATATGTTGCTTATTGATTACTTATTTTGTAAGATAGTAGCTTTAGCTAAAGATAAAGGAAACGAATCAATTAAACCATGTTTTATTTTTTGCTGATAAGTAAATATTGTGACTTTCAAAAATAATAACAAGGTACTGACATTGAACCATATTTGTTCGAATAAGTAAACACTAATAATTTGAAATTAATGAAAAAGTAAAATAAAAAAAAGTTGTCCCTGGTGGGATTTGAACCTGCAAAACCGCGAAGTTCAGATTGAAAGACGGACGCTCAACCAACTACTCCAATCGTTGACGTAACGTAATGTCACTAAAAGACTTATGTAAACTACATCTATTAACTTAAAACACATTTTTATTAATATTTTAATTAAAACAGCATTTTGCTTTAGTATTTTGGTAATCAGAAGTGTTTAACAGTCAGTACTATCGATTCCGTTAGCAATATTTCTCATAGTGTGCCCTGGGAATATAAAATTCAATGAAATGTAATAGCCCATGTTAATTGCTATTAGTCAAATGAAATGGGAAACCCGGTATACACAAAAATACCAACCACCCAGTTGAAGATCAATAAGTATGGTGAAAGTATTCCTGAGAATATCCTTAAATTTGTTAATTTTGAAAGACAGTTATCGGTTCCATTTGTAATATATGCAGATTTCGAGAGTTTACTAAATCCAATTCATCATAATGAACCTAGTGATGATAAATCATTTACTGTGAAAACCTGTGAACATGAACCATACTCTTTCGCTTTCTACGTAAAGTGTAATTTTGATGACAAGTTATCAAGATTCGTATCATATCGGGGACCAAATGCCGCTCAAATATTTATTGAAAAATTGGACAAAATAACTTTGGACTTGTATAACAACCACCTCAAAAATGTTAGAGACATGCTACCGCTGTCTGAAGAAGAAGAAAAAAACACAGAAATGCTGATAACTGCCATATCTGCACAAAGTCTTTCAAGACTGAAGATGTAAAGGTTCGTGATCACTGCCACTTAACAGGACACTTTCGTAGTGCTGCCCACTCTGTATGCAATTTAAACTACAAAGTGTTAAAGTTCATACCAGTTTTCTTCCACTGCCTCAGTAATTATGATGGACACCTCTTTCTGTCCAAGCTAACATCTAAAAAGGAAAGTGTTTCTGTGATAGCGCAAACCAAGGAGAAATACATCTAATTCTCCAAATCAATTCTGGTTGAAAAATCTTCAGATCCAAAAGTACCAGACACATATTTGAAGCTTAAGTTTGTTGACTCGTTTCGATTTTTAGCCAAGTCCCTCGATAAACTTAGTAAAAACTTAGAACATCACCAGTGTATCGAAACAAGAAAGTGCTTTCCAGATAATGAAGAGTTTACGTTAATCAGACGAAAAGGTGTTTTTCCCTATAGCTATGTGGACTCATTTGAAAAGCTGGAAGAGAAACAATTACCACCAAAAGAAAAATTTTACAACGATTTAACCCTGGAATCCATTTCTAATGAAGACTATGAACGAGCTAATAAAGTGTGGAATACATTCAACTGTAAAACTTTGGGAGAATATGCAGATGTATACTTAAAATCAGATGTGTTGCTGTTAGCTGATGTGTTTGAAAACTTTAGAAATGTGTGTTTGGAGCCATACAAATTAGACCCCGCCCATTATTTAACAGCTCCGTCACTAAGCTGGGACGCGATGCTACGTTACACAAAGATCGAGCTCGAACTTCTAACTGATGTTGATTCTCTGCATTTCTTTCGCAAAGGAATTAGAGGAGGTTAAAGGAGCAAAAGGAAGTCCATTGCCAATAATAAATTTTTACCAAATTATGATCCTACTAAGCCAACTTCACATATTATGTACCTGGATGCAACAAACTTGTAAGGTGCAGCGATGAAAGAATGTCTTCCCACTGGAGGCTTCAGGTGGCTCGAAAAATAAGAAATTGACACCTTTGACTGCTCTAACATCGACGACAACGCACCTAAAGGCTATATCTTGCAGGTAGATTTGGAATATGTAACAAGTCTACATAATGACCACAACGATTTACCATTCTGTCCAGAAAGTATGATACCACCAGATTCTAAATACCCCAAATTAATTCCGAATTTACGCAATAAGAACCGCTATATAATTCACTATAGAAATTTAAAACAGTGTTTGAAATATGGACTGAAACTGACAAAAGTCCACAAAATATTAGAATTTTCACAATCGACATGGCTGGGGTCATATATCGCCTTAAATACAAATCTCCGAAACTCTGCTAGGAACGAATTTGAGAAGGATTTGTTCAAATTAATGGTTAATTCAATTTTTGGTAAAACAATGCAAAATGTCGATAAGACACAAAATATTAAATTGTGCTCGTGTTGGGAGAATAGAAAAGGTAATAATTGTTTTGAAAAAAACATTGATCTCATTTAGATGTTCCAAGAAATATATAGAAAACACTCTATATACTAGTATTTCGGCTTGTTAGGCCTTTTTCAATAGAGTAAACGTCTATTACTGAGTAATAGACGTAATAGACGTTTACTCTATTGAAAAAGGCCTAACAAGCCGAAATACTAGTATATAGAGTGTTTTCTATATATTTCTTGGAACATCTAAATGAGATCAATGTTTTTTTCAAAACAATTAATTTCACGATGTTTCATAAAGAACCATCCGCTTCGAGTATCCACTTTATTAGAAAAGGTAAATTAGGAGCAAGAGCGTTAATAAGTCTACCACATTTTAAATCCTGTTCTATATTCGATGAGGATTTAGTAGCAGTTCAATTGAATAAAACAAAAGTGGTTTTTTGTTTTGAAAAATTTTGGATATTTCCAAGACAATCATCTACGAATTCCTTTATGGCTACATAAAACCTATGTATGGTGGTAAAACAACTGTTTTATACACGGACACCCCTTGTCTTAGAGCTTTTTACCGAAAACCCGTATGAAGACATCAAGAAAAATCTTCAATATTTCGATACCTCAAATTATAAACCAGACAACATCCACAATATACCTAAAACAAAATCAGTTGTAGGGAAGATGAAAGACGAATACGCTGGAAGATCCATCGAAAGCTTCTATGGAACAGGTGCCAAGGCGTATTGTGTAAAAGCAGGTGATGTCATGAAGAAGACAAAAGGAGTATCCACAAGTGTTGTTAAACATCAAATAGACCTTTCTGATTATGTTCAAATTGTAGAAAATGGAGGCATAATATTCCGAAAAATGCATATATTTACATCAACTTTGCACACTATTCACACTGAACTGAAGAGTAAAGTAGCATTATCATCAGCTGACGATAAGAGGTATGTCATACCGGGAGATGTAAATACATTAGCCTGGGGGCATCATCGCCTTTCTCCACCAGATCAGGATCGTAACATAAATTTGGAAATGTTGCTGCAAGTAGCTGAAGAGCTGATTGGGGGAGCGGAGGAATCACAACTAGATTGCAATTTATCAGATTTTGATATATTGGATTTTAATTTATCAGATTGTAATTTACCGGATTTTAATGTATCAGATTTTGATTTAAACTTATTTGATATCTAATTGTATAAATAATTCTATATAAGTCTACTTTTTATCCAATTGTGTAAATAAACTATTAGTATGTATATGTAGGATTTATTTATTTCATTTAGATTGTAATTTAGCAGATTTTGATATGTAATTGTGTTAATAAATCGATATGACTCTGCTTATTATGTAGTTATGTAAATAAATTATTAGTAATTAAACTATAATAAAACTACTATTATATATATAAATATTTGTTTTATTATTTCATTATAAAATACAATACTTAATACGAAACATATCGGCTACATTTTTTTAACCCCCATTCACATACATGACATGATGCTTGAAGAGTCGTAATAATCACTTTAAGTACTAAGAGGGACGAGCACACTGCTATATACCAAATCACGAAATACCCTGCAGGATATTCCACTCCACACCCGATATTTGTAGAGGGTGTATAGGTGGGTGGTCTACTATAGATGTCCATCCAATCAGAGTCTTCCATTATATTATCCTTTTTCCTTAGACGTAGTTTGTACGCGGTGCTGTTGGTGGGTATTGAATAACTCAAAGTGGTAACGTATTTGCTTACATATAGCTCCATCCTTCTCCATTTAGAGGGCCAGCTTTCATTTCTCGTCCCATTACTGTCAAAGCATACAAAAACCTCCTTTGTATTACAAGGATACTGCACAAAAAGTACGTTCTGAGAAATGGCTTGTAGTACTATAAGCTGTGAAGCGTTCATTGTCGTATCTACCTAGCAACTAAGATTATCATAGATTATATCTGGGTTTTATATGTGTAGGTACCGGTCACACCGGTACCGCTCACACCGGTACCGCTCACAGACCGATACCGGTTATACCGGTACCGCTCACAGACCGATACCGGTTATACCGATACCGGTACCGGTCATACCGATACCGGTACCGGTCATACCGATACCGGTACTGCCAACTCTTTAACTATGAATTTATTTTTTTCCACCTTGAAGCCTTGTACATCTAAGATTAATGGCATATTTTCAAATTTGTTAGTTTCTTCAGTACAACACTTTTCAAACTATACAATTCTATTGCTTTTCTTAATTGTTTCAATTTTTTCCTGTGTTCTTGCAGGGTCTTTCTATACTCAGATATCATTATCAACTGAATTTATTATTTATGTTACTGTGTTTATGTATGCTAGACCTGTCTAACAATTTTTGTCATTGGATTATATCGAAATACACGATCATGCAAAATTAGACAATAAGCTGTTGTTTCATTCAGGACATTCTCAATCATATCCATCTCGATTCTAAGTACGACGGAACCCGACTGCATACTTTCCTTTTGTCGAGAACAGTCGATGTGAGCAATGGGTGATATGGATTTAAATTCTTTGGGTGTAAATACTGGTTCATTACCTGCCTCATAGTAGGAGGAGCGAAAATTAGAAAACATTTCATATAGTGTGGCGTATTTATCATCTTTGAAGTCGAGGAATAGATCATTGTAAGGATATCTTTCAGAATTTAAAAATACTCTTATATTTGTCAGATTACAATTATCAAATTTTCTCATATTAGAAGTGATTTTACTTTTCTTATCAGTTTGAAGAGCGACAATCACATGTCTTGGTGTTTCCAGCTTAGTGGTAGTTTTTACAGGTCAAGTCTGTCTTGTAGTTTGAGGAAGAGAAGAGTATTCTACAAGTTCCCAACTTCTAAACGGGAGTGCTATTTCAATATTTTTATCTAAAATGTTGGTTAAAGCTAATTGCTGTGGTATTGCAAAAGAAACATGAGGTACCCTCCAATAAAGTTTATTGATATTAATTTTCGGTTTTTCCGAATCATCAACAGCAGTTATAGCTTCAAGGTCATTACTGCATCGAATTAGAACGAGTTCTTGGCGCTTTCCCAAAATGATACGTTTGTAGTCTTCGAAGAAGCCCATTAGAAATTTTAGTGGGATGCATACATTAAATTTACTACTATCAGGTAGTGTACTATCTTTAGGAAACCACCCAGCATTTTGAAGTTTAACGCTTTCACTTTCATTGAAAGACAAATACCCTTTAAGAGTAGATGTTAATCCTACATTTCTAACGGAATCAATGATAATACCATTCATCTCATAACGAATCTCTCTAAATAGAAAAGCAAATGCATTATTAATTAGTTTCAATTTAGTAGCTGGTGTTCCATCGTCCTTAGTTAAAGTCCCCTCTAGGTATAGCATACTGTTACATGGTAGAGTGTATGTGTCCAACTCTTGGATGGGAATCCTAATTTCATCATTATAATCAAATTTAGAAGTCACGAAGGGTTGATAATTATGATATTCCAAGTCGACAATAGAGTTGTCTACAATAGGTTCCTGCAGAACATTTAAAATATCCATTATATGAGTACTTCTAAACCAAGAGATTGAAGAAAGAGTTTATTTTGACGTGTTACTCTAGTAACGTTCCTCTTGGAACTAACTATAAGCTTGTTTTTAGGCTGCCTTTTATAATTGTTTTTAGCCACAACACATGGGACTTGACACATTATATTGTAACGAATCACCATTTTTTAAAGCTTCTTCAGATGGAGTCTCACTGTGACGACTTCCTTACGAAAATTGACGATATTTCCGTCCTGGTCAAGTATTTTAATGGTCAAGTTGTTGATTGTCTTGACAGTCACAGGGAAATAGAGTATATTCAGAGGCGACTCCACTATTTTATATCCTGGCGCAACAGCTGGGAAGAACTGATGGATTATATGCACTGGTTGTGCATTCGAATATGACCCCGCCGCTATGTTGCAATCCATGCATAAAGCATTAACCTTAATTATCTGTACAGGAAAGTCCGATTCGTTTAACCAATCAGCTTTGAGCACTCTCTTGTTAAATCCTAAAAGACGACCTATTGAGTTATCTGATGTAAAATCTGTGTCTACGTTTGTTTCAAAATTAACAGTAGAAGTGTTGTGATTAGGGATAATATTAATGACGGCATCCGGAATAGCGTTCTGTATGAACTTATTTAGATCATCAATTTCATATGCTCCTACTGGAATAGTTATTGTCATATTACCATAAGTAAAAGTATTGTTGCTCTCATCTATGTTCGGTATAACATTAAAACTTTCAAAGTTAACCAAACCAATAACATATTCGGAGTTATTATCTAAATTTATGGGTGGATTGAATTCTGCACCTAAAACAGAACTATTTCCGCAAAGTGAAAAAGTAAAAGACATGTTGCTCAGTTAACATCTATATTTGTAATAACAACATTTCCTTTAATCAAATACATTATATAAAAACTTTAAACAGATATGACCACAATTATTTGAATTATCTCGTTGAAATTTATCATGATTATATTTAATTCTATTCAAGCTGCCATCACTCTGAAAATATTTTATTAATACACTTGGAGGTCTTAAGTTTCCATAACTATCAAAGTATATTATACCATTATTTTCTTTTGCGTATGCCGTCCAATGAGTACCTGGTCCAGTTGAAATGTACAAATTGATGATTCTACACTCATTCCTCTTTATTTTTAGTGGGACCTTGTCTTTCATAAATACTCCTCGAAAATATGGCATACGCAACTTTTTAGCAAATCTTGTTAAATCTAAGTTAGTTAATGCGCGGCGAGGCAGCTTTATTGGTAGTTTTTTTATAAGGTTGTAAATATAACCCCATTCCTTTTTTGTAAGGTTGTACTATAACCCTTTTCCAATAGCAGCTTGCTCCATTGCCAAGTTATGTCTTTTATCTTCTTCAAGTTTTTCTTTGGCAGCTTTCGCATCATTGACCGCTTTTGCAATCCCAGCCGCTCCCCCTCCAATACTTCCCAGAGCGCCTAATGCAGCAAACAGGGGTATGAGTGGAAGAAAACCGCCAGTCTTAGGGATTGGAATAATTCTTTTTCTTGGTGCAGATAGTTTCTTGGTTCCTATTGAAGACAGAGCTTGCTTTGCCATTGTAATCAAGCTATTGGATGGTCTGCTTCGTATACCACGTCGGGCTCTCTGAACAGCTTCATTAAAAGTTATTGTACTCTTGCGCAGAGTACCTCCCCTTTTACGTTTCGACACTTTTTTTTCTTGTGTATTCCCATTCCTAGTTTGGTTTTGGCTTTCATTATACCGGTACCTAGAGCAGCGATTTTTTCTCCTACAGAAGAGTCAGACGCTTTAAAACGTTGATAAGCCTTTTCAGCTAGTTCCTTATCTGCTTCATCCCTATGTTCTCTATCATTATATTGACTATACTTAAGATCGTGATTTAAACATAAGGTATCTAATGGATTAATACCACGATCACCTCTAGCAAGCCTCTTAGTAAGTTTGGTACCTGGACCACAGTAGTTGTACCCAGGAATATGTAGTTCAAAAGGTAGTTTGTTTATAAGCGTATTAACAAACCCAGAACCTCTCTGTGCTCGTTTTCGACGCTGATTAATCAAAGTTGGCCTGTGTACCAGCATTATATATACTATTGAACTGAAGTAATTTCCGGTGTACACACTTATATATAGATTAAAGACTGTGTCTTGTATCCAGTACTTCAGACTTACTTTAACAATGAAGATCGAGCAACAGAAAATTTTACTGCCAGTAGTAAATCATGATGAAATTTTCTCTGATACTACTTATAAAAAACATAGACCTCTCTTTGGAGGTCCTTCCAAGCGAGGATTACTGGTTGGTCCTTCGGGGTGTGGTAAAACTAATGTCATGATGAGTTTAATAGAACATAGAAACGGGCTGAGATTTGAGAATATTTATCTGTACTCGAAAACATTGAATCAGCCTAAATATGAGCATTTGAGATTGTTACTAGGATCAATAAAATAGATCGGTTACCACGAATATGAGGATAGTTCTGAAATAGTTCCTCCTAATAATATAAAACCAAACTCTGTTATAATTTTTGACGATGTTGTATGCTGTAATCAGAGTGTAATGAGAGACTATTTTTGCTTTGGTCGTCACGGTGATACGGATTGTTTTTATTTAACACAAACCTATTCTAAAGTACCCAAGCAACTTTTGCGAGACAACGTTAATTTGCTAGTTCTTTTTAAACAAGATGCTAGAAATTTAAAGCATATCTATGATGAACATGTTAATGTTGATATGCCACTTCAACAGTACAAAGATATCTGTGGCGAATGTTGGAAAGATAAATATGGCTTCCTTGTTATTGATAAGGACTGTCCACTGAAATCTGGGCGGTATAGAAAAGGATTTGATGCATACATTTTACCCTAAACATGAAAAATGCTGACCGCTAGACTACTCGGTCGGCCTGACTTATAAATAAATATGCACTCATCAATATTCATCATTACCTAACATAATGGCGATGAATAAGGAGCTGGCTAAACAGTTGGTTAAAACTCGAAAATCTGTTAGAGAAAAATATAGGAGCTTGAAGTCGGACATACTCAATCTCAGTCACAATTAGAAAAAGACTATAAACCTATTACAGGACCGCTAAAAAAACTGCTTTCCTCAATAAAACCAGATGTTTCCATTAAGCAAGAACCGATTCAAGTTAAATTTGAAACTCCAACATGGACACCAAATAGATCAAAAGTCGATGTATATAATAAATATCTTCCTTCATTGCCTATGACCATGCCGAGTTTTCTTGAAGATACCTATCAGAATACGCCCACAGTGGATGACTCAGACGACCAAAATAGTAGTGACTAAATTGATCAACAAGTTGAGAAAAGCCGTCAATATCTCCAAGACCTCTCTGATACACCAGCTTATCAGGAATATTTAGATGGATATGATTCTCTGCCACGACAATATATAGATATATCGGTACGAGGTGATGAGAAAGATAACGATCGACAATATGGTCTTCAACATGATACCACAACCGAAAAATTTTTAATTGGAAATTCAAACGTGGAAATTGTTGGAAAGGATATACAAATGAATGGTGTAAAGTATTCTGGAACACCGGGTCTATACGAATTGTTGTTTAAAAAGCAGCCAATAGGGTACAAGCAAACCGATCTAGAAAATTATATGGATATTTTGAAGAGATCTAATGCCTACCGTAGAAACTTTAATTCCAATGAGCAAATTCGAGGCTCATCGAGTGACAAATATAGATTAATTATTAGACCATACCTGATTGAAAAGAAAATATTGAAGAAATCTACTATCACCTCACTTTCACAATCATTCTCCAAACCTCCGCCACCAAATAGACCGTTGCGTAGAACTCAATCTTTAAAACATTCTAAGATGGGTGGCTTACTAAATTTAACCAATAAAAAGATTGATTATGTTTATTATAACGAGCCTAATGAATTAATAGATAGATTGCGACTATTAATGGCATCACAGTCTGCCGGAAACAATGGTCACCAGAATGAAATTCTTTCTATTATCGAAGAACTAAGAGAGGCGAAAATTATTAAATAAGCAGTAACATGCATCTAATACACAGTTTGTTTCTATACTTTGAACAGTAACCATGCCTATAGACAAGTTTAGTAGACACATGTCTCGAACAAGACAGATTTCTTCTTTAAGTATTTCACATGCTCCAACGTTAGCAAGTTCTTCAGCATCGGCACCTTTTTACATTTGTGAACCATCCTCTCATCACTCTAAATGTATAATAACTATACGCGGGATTGTAGATACGACTGTAAGTTCTCTACGTTATTTATTGGAAGATTCAACCACCCAATATACTTTTCCAGTAAGTGGAAAAATAGAAAGTATAAATATCATACCAAAAGATGTGCCTATATTTGTGAATTCAGCTCCCATCTTAATTGATGCATACGAATTAATTGGGCTATATGTAAATAGTGGAGATACCTTTACCTTCATTGTAAGCACTACATCCGTCAGTCGTCCATTATATGCACACATCGTTCTACAGTGTCCTATAGCTAAAAATTAGAACACCCATTCAATAGATTATAAATGTTTGTAGTTATAAGTAGTATATCAATGTTCATATATTAGTAGTGTTAGAGATGAGTAAAGTTAAAGAAGAAACAGTTAATGAGCTACATAAACCGGCTAGGAAAAAATTTAGAAGACGGCATGTAATCATTAAAGGTCTAAATGACACAATTCAGGCTGATTTGGTCGAAATGATTCCTTATGCCAAGCTTAACAGGGGGTATCGATATATTCTGATTGTAATAAGTGTATTTAGTAAATACGTATGGGCTGAACCTGTTAAAAGAAAGACCGCTAAAGATGTGACCACTAATATGACAAAAATTTTGTCACAGATGAAAATTAAACCTCGTAACTGCCACACTGATTTTGGTAAAGAATTTTACAATAAAGAGTTTAAACAGTTGATGACCGAGTTCAACATTAAACATTATAGTACTTATTCAAATTTAAAAGCTAGTATTGTAGAAAGATCAAACCGTACACAGAAAAATATCATGTGGAAGCACTTTAGTCTTCAAGGAACTTACAAATGGATAAATATATTGCAAGATATTGTGAATCGATATAACAATACTAAGCACAGAACTATTGGATTGAAGCCTAACCAAGTAAATAGCAAAAATGCTCGAAAATTATTGCAGACAGCTTATAGTCATATAAAAACTGTTGATCCAAAACGCGCAAAGTTTAAAGTCGGTGATTATATAAGGATTAGTAAATACAGGGAAGCATTCAAGAAGGGCTATACTCCAAATTGGTCGAATGAGGTATTTAGAATAAAAAAAGTTAAAATGACTAATCCGACTACTTACCTGTTAAAAGATCAAAATAATGATGAAATTAAAGGAGCATTTTATACCGAAGAACTGCAGAAAGCTAAGTACAAAGATATATATTTGGTGGAAAAGGTATTGAGAAGGAAAGGGGTAAGGTTCAAGTTAAATGGCTCGGTCTCGATAAATCTCATAATTCATGGATTAGTAAAAATAATATAATGTAACGTAATAATGTAATGTACATGTTTTTTTTTCCAATAAAACACTTAATTATTATTATGCATTTTTATTTCAGTAAATTATATATGAACATCATATGGTATATTACACATCTATGTTCTTTTTCTAATATTAATAATAATAAATAAATAAAACTAGAGTGGAAATTTAATATTGTATTTATTAATCTTCTTCTATAAGATTGAATTTATCGATATATTCTACAGGCAGAAACATTTTAATATCAAGTAAAAAGTTTTTCATATCTGCCGCCATCATTTCTCGACAAAACTTCAGCAAGCTGATATTTCCATCTTGAAATTTGTCACACAACTCGACACAGTGTTGGTACTTTTGCACAGTTCTTTGACATTCCTCGTATCTACTCTCTTCATCTTCGATGGATTGCATGTCGTACACGCTATCATGAAGTTCGCCGAAAATTAGGTCCCTAAGCTCGTCACTTATCCTGTGGATGCCAGATTGTAAGTCTTCTGCTTTGGTCCAGTGCTGGGCGGAATAAAAAGCCCACATTATTATATTTGCTAAATTTTTCTATGAACTCTCAACGTTGCACCTTATTAGTAGTAGAGATGAACAAACAGTGAAGTCCTTTCCATCCTCTGATGGAACCGGTGACGGTCGAGAGCAACAAATTCCCAATATATCCTCCTAGCGGCGTTGTAGGTAAAACTCCAAGTTATTATATGGTGAACTTGGTTCTGCGCTTCGTTGAATGTAACTTTCTTCTTATCTGTCTCCATGTATGTTGTTACAATGATTTTCAAATACTTCTGGATACAAATAAATAAGTTCCAAACATGTTGCGACGTTCTCAGAGTGCGGATTATCCTCTGGACGAAGTATGTTTAAGACTTTTACAAAAACATTACCATCTCCTTGCTGTAGCCCTTTTTTTAATATCTTGAAGTAATTCTTAAATTGCTGGCTTTTTAGTATATCCAGTCTGAACTTAATCAAAGCCAATAGCTCCCAGAGCTTGCATACTGATTCAAATCCCAAATAAATATAAGAATCATTTTTTATTATCTTCACCACTCTTGTATGAGAAAACTGCTCGAAGTGTATAGAAAATTGACTGGTATCAATATTATCGGTTTTTTCAAAAGAATATAGATAATTTTTTATTATTCCCTGATAGTTTAAAAAGATTTTCCATTCGCCTTCGTCGAACATAACTGCATCGCTTTTATTTCCTGATAGCCTTACACAGGGTTCCAAACCAGAATGGAATGCCAGGCCTACACTAACAAACTTACACTTTGATTTATTTAGCTCATACTTTCGTGCACTAACAATTACTTTCTCACTTTTAATATCAGTTGGCAAATCAGCTTGAGGCTGATATTGGGTAAAGCAAAACTTTGAAGACATGTTGAATACTAACACTCTCTAAGACATTTTGTGGTTTATATAGAGTAACCCCCACCATTGTGTGGGGACGGGCGGTATATTACTACTGTGCATATTATGATATGTTGATTACAGATGACTTGTGTGGTATATTATTACTATGCATATTGCTTCTTATAGAACATAGGATTAGATATTATTTAAAACAGAAGCATGTCATTCATATCTCTTATTATTTTTTTATTGCTGATACTGTTGAGTAAAATAAAACATGTGGAATATATTAGTCTTAGTTCAATATGTGTTTTACATGCTCTGTACCTTATACCCTTTAATAATCAATAATGGACCAAGCATTCAAGATCATTCAAACAATTTTAGACCTGTCTGTTTGTAGCGTTCGTTAACCTCTTGACACGTGTTTGCAACTCCTGGGAGCTACGGGTAGTTCCCCTCTTATCCCCTTATCAACAAGTCAGTTTTTTTTAGTTATTACATCATGCTCACGAGTATATTACTACTGTTTATATTATGATATATTTGATTCTAGATGACTTGTGTGGGGAATAAGTGGTATATTATTACTATGTATATTGCTTCTTATAGAGAATAGGAGGATTAGATATTATTTAAACAGAAGCATGTCATTCATATGTATTATCACTTAATATTTTTTTTTATTGCTGACGCGGAATATTAAATAAATTTTTATCGCCGTCAGCTTTTTTTAAAATACCGTCGCCAGATATTTTATTTTTAAATATTACATCATGCTCTGAAACAGGATACTGTCTAGCCGTCAGGTGTTCGATGAGTCATACTTTACCATACTCTGAAACCGGATACTGTCTAGACGCGAGGTGTTCGATGAGTCATACTTTACTATACATGGTATAGCATAGCTTAGCATACAACAGAACACAACTGCTCCGCTCCATTTGCTCTGTCATTTCACACCTACTTTCGTTGTTAGGGATACGAGTATTAGTATACTGTATGGACCTATTGGTTTTTTTTCCTTTGTCAGTCATACAAGTAGTTGTGTACTGTATGGACCTATAGGGTGAAAATTTCTACGAAATTTTCTGGAGGCAAAGGAGGGGTGTTACAGGTCGAATTTTAGTGGACCTGTAACACATTATTTTCATATCAACTCCATCGATTCACGGCACATGTGAGATTTATTTCTGCGCTACACATATACCCAAGATTTAGTTTTTGTAATTTTTTTATTTTGTTGGGGTTGGCTCTTAAATGAAGTTAATTAGTCAGTAATTCTTTTAGGCTAGGATTTATCAATATACAGTAAGGGTGGCTTAATTAACACTTACACAAGGGCTCCGGGACTAGAATCTGCTTATAGTTCCTATTTTGTTATAAGACTGGGAAAAGGTTGAAACAGGCTCACTTTCTTGCGAGGTATGTCCTAGGTATTATCCAGTACACAGTTTTGAGGTACGAGTTGTTTATAGTTATGGAGTCACCTTATAAGTTGGAGAAGTTAAGTAGAATTTTTGTATTGACAACCACTTTCCGGTCGGGGATAAATGTAGGTTTTAACCTGAAGACTAATTAGTGATTCGACAAAATTTTATCTACATCAGTAATCTGATACCTGAAATAAAGGGGTAGCGAAGGGCATTAGTAAACAACCTTGTATGTCAAGCTTATTAAATCATCTCCGAGTTTAATACCCACCCAACACACTTCCCTAGGGCATATTTTGGAAATTACAGTATCATTTTGTTGCTATTTCACCTTTTTCAATAAGTAGTATTTTTCCCAATTCATTCGGTAAGCAACAGGCACTGACAGAACTGACAGGTAGGGTTGCCAACTATAGATCTTAACTCACGGGACCGACTTCGAATTAGCAAGTCTGCATTCGATGGTCAACAATATTATACAATTTTGAACTAACTAATAACATCACTTGTGTCTTATATTCGTTCATAACCATCCGGAAAGAAAGCCTGGGAACGTGAAACCCTTAGCGGGGTATTATTTTCCCATTGTCAATCATAGAACCGTTCATGATCTACATGCCATAGCATGGCATAGAATATGTTCCATGGAATAAGTTCTGGGGACATTGTAGACACTCCTTTTGGAGTTCTGTGTTCTGTTGTTTCTTTTTCGAATTTGGATCGACCGAAGCCGCCACGCTGTCTAGCACCTTGGTGAATATGCACGTTAAACTTGACCTATCATTTATGGATTTGTGGGATAAACCCAAATAAATGGATGATCTGGTTAGGTAAGGTGTGGTCCACAGTATATTTTTTTGGCAAGACGAATTTTAAATAGAGATAAGTTGACAGCGTGGCCGGTATATTGTTGTTTGGGCAAACCCTCTGTTGATTCCCAGGAGGTAAGCATTCCCCCTTGTGTAACATTATGTGTTCTAAATACGTTATCTTTGGAGGGTTTTTATTGATGGCCTAGTTTTGGCTTAGTGGTAATTTTGATTGTTGGTTTGGACTTGGCCCGAGTTTGGTTAGTTATGGATAGCATCTGGTGGACTTAAATCCAGTCCCTCCTTGTCTCGGTATCTTTGTGTGGAGATCTGAATACATAAGCCTAAGGAAATTGTACCCTGAGTTATCTCTGGTTGAAGAATTTTTGGCGTCCGCTTGTTTTTTCATTAGTCGACTGTCCCTGCTGCGCATCCAGTTGGTAGCAAGCCTATCTGGCCTGCCCCCTTGATCTGATTTATGGTGACGACCGCATACCCTGGATATTGAATAGGATTTTGGCAGGACTGGTGAAGAACTTGGTGGGTTACCTGGGTGGACTCCCGAGAAGTTAGAGGATTGAAGGATCCCATTAGTCTCGAGGTCCACTAGCGAGTAGGTTGACGTCCATCTAGTGGCTAGGGAAGATCTTCATCAGCTCCCTTAGCAGACCAGATAAGCTACGCTTATTTACATTGTTTTGTTCATGTACAATCTTCTTTTTTTTATAACCTTGACACCACCGGTACTAGGCACTAGGATTCCGACAGAACTGGTGAAGAACTCAGTGGGTTACCTGGGTGGACTCCCGAGAAGTTGGAGGATCGACGGATCCCATTAGTCTCGAGTTCCCCAGCGAGTAGGTTGACGTCCATCTAGTAGCTAGGGAAGGACTTCATCAGCTCCTTCCGCAGATCAGATAAGCTACACCTATTTACATTTTTTTTTTGTACATGTACCATCCATTTTTCTTGTAACCTTCGCACCACCAGTAGGTTCTTAATTGGGGAGTATTTTACTATCACACAGTGTATACATATGTAGAGTTTTAATAGTACTTACCGTTGAGTTAATTGTTCGTCTACCGAGTGCAGTACAGCATAGTTGGGGAATCTTTTACTATCACACAGAGTACGCATTTGTGGAGTCTAAGTCCATTTTTAATAGTACTTGCCGGAGAGATAATTGTTCACGTACCGAGTATAGTAAAGCATAGTTGGGGGTATAACGATAGTTATAGTTTAGCCAAATAGCTAACGAGGTCCAGGTCCAGTTTATTGTATTGTTAATTGTTGGTCTGCCGGCTAAGTGTTACTTTGTTAATTATTTATACTGAATAGATGTTAGCATATTATTTACAGCATAGTGATGTCCATGTTTAGTGATTAAGGTTTTTGATGTGTGCGCAGATATTAGTGGACTGTATTATGGGTAAATAGGTATAGCACACTTACATAGGTCTCTGGGATCCCTGGCTTCGCTGATGGTACACGCGGCGTGTTGGGTTGCAATTCTGCGTCGCTGTTTCCACGTTCGAGATTGTTGTTGTTACTACGTTAACCAGCCGGCACACTTGTAACTCGCGTAAACGAATATTTATATCGAGAATGAGAAATTTAAGAGGTTTATAGAAAAATGAGATGTGCGTGTGATACGATACGATTCTTCACACACGAGCGTTTTCTTAAGAGTGTTTTTTCTCTCAATCCCTTCTTCCACACTGTCGGCATCGGCGCATGTGCTTTTAGGAAGTTAGGTGGGAAAGGGTATGAAATGTGTGTTGCATATTAATTATTTTATTAGGGAAAAATGAGAGTTTAAATTTATTTTTATGGTAAAACGAATTTACTATGGTAAAGACGGAACATACCGCTCACCTAAAATGTTATTAACATTTTACCTAGATCAAGAGAGATAAGAGAGAAAAAGAGAGTGAGGGAATGAGGGAGAGAGATTAGTTGAGAGGTAGAGGGCAGACCTTCGAAACAGGTCTCTTGATGCTGCCTTTGGCAGTGCGCACCATAACCACACGTGTAATTTTATCCGCTCCGGGATGAATCATTTCCACGCGGCCAATGAGCCATGTTTGAGGAGGTGACAACTCGTTTTTTAAAAGAACCAAAGTTCCTATTTTGATGGGTACTGAAGGATCGAACCATTTACCATGCTGTAAAAGTGTATGTAAATATTCCCGATGCCAGCGGCGCCAGAAGTCCTGATGCATTTGCAGTAAAAGTTGCCACCGAGTGAGACGTCCTAGAGGTGTCTCAGTGAGATCATCATCGGGAAGAGAATTTAAAGGGCTGAGTGTCAGAAAATGACCTGGGGTTAAGACAGAGAGATCTCCTGGGTCAGAGCTCATTGGTGAGAGAGGGCGAGAGTTCAGCACAGCCTCTATCTGAACGAGGACAGTGTTGAGCTCCTCATACGTGTGAACCTGGGTACCCACGACTCGTACGAGATGCTGCTTAACAGACTTGACCCCTGCTTCAAATAAGCCGCCGAAGTTTGGGGAAGCTGGTGGATTAAAATTCCAGGAAACTTGCTCGTAATCCGACGTGACGCGTTTCATGAGAGTGGCTATTTGCTTAGCTGCACCAACAAAATTTGTTCCACAGTCAGAGAAAATGTCCGTGCATGTGCCCCGGCGAGAAATAAAACGTCGAAACGCAGCAAGGAAGGCTTCAGCAGAAAGAGACGAGACTAATTCCAGGTGTATACACTTAGTTGCCATACACACAAATACACATATCCAAGCCTTTTGAGATTTAACACCACGAAGTTTTCCTAGAGTGACAAAAAAGGGTCCTGCGAAGTCCACACCAACCTTGGATAATGGCTTTATCTGAGAGATTCGAGTTGTTGGTAGATCACCCATAAGCGGTTGACGTGAAATTGGCTTAGCCCGAAAACAGATGTGACATTTTGCTAGCACACGACGAATAGCACGTTTTGACCCAAAAATCCAGTATCGTTGGGATAACAAATAATGGAGTGTTTGGGGTCCAGGATGTAAGAATGTCCTGTGGGTATGTTCAATTATTAGGTCCACTAGCCTATGTTTGTTGGGCAAAAGACACGGGTGTTTTTGAGAAAATGAGAGGTATGAGTTGCCTAATCGACCGCCCACCCTGAGGAGTCCTGAGCTATCAATGAATGGGGTTAGTTTCTTAAAGGCTTTTGGAAGAGGTTTTTGAGACTTTAAACGAGTGATTTCTGAAGGAAATTCTATCAGTTGTACATACTTAATAAGAACTGTCAATGAGTTCTCTAGTTCGCTACGAGTTAAATAGTCAACTTGCTTGGCAAGAGGATGTCTAAGGTTATAAATAAATCTTAGAACATATGCTGTGACTCTTTGGACCTTGCCTAAAGCGGAATAATGGTCAATGAGTCCGGAGAGTACTTCATCCGAGGTTGGAGTGTTGGCAGAGATAAGAGTGATATGGCGTCTTTCCTCGTTGGTTTCTGCGACATCTGTAAAAATTGGCCAACAATCTAATGACTTAGTGAGCCAGTGAGGACCAGAGAACCATAAAGAATTTGAGATCAAGGCAGAGGGTAAGAGGCCACGCGAACCAGGATCTGCAGGATTGTCTTTGGAATTTACGTGGCGCCAAGCCGCTCAAGATATATTCTCCTGTATTTTTGTGAGTCTATTACATACGAAAGTTCCCCATCGGTGTGGTGACGATCTAATCCAAGCGAGGGTTATAGTCAAGTCTGACCAAGCATATATTTGAGATATAATCAAACGACTTTCATAATGAGAAATGACATATTTAATGAGATCGGACAAGAGCAGAGCCGCGCAGAGTTCAAGTCGGGGTATTGATATGGATTTGAGCGGGGCAACCTTTGACTTTGCGCAAACAAATGTTACCTGGATTTCACCTAAAGGTAGTGTAGAGCGTAAATATAAGACAGCAGAGTAACCTCTAGAACTAGCGTCTCAAAATCCATGCAATTCTAGAGACACATAATCCTTGGGAATAATATGCCGCGGAATTTGAATCTTCTGAATAGCAGGAAGCTCACCCTTGAACTGATTCCAAGTTTCTAGGATGTCAGTGGGTGGAGGAGAGTCCCAATCACTATTTCTAGCCCAGAGTTGCTGAATTATGAACTTTAGATACAACGTCAAAGGAGTTAAAAAACCCATAGGGTCGAAAATGCGTGCGAGATCCGATAACATTGATCGTTTTGTGCAGTCATTATGAAGAGGGGTGATTTTGAAATTAAAACTATCAGAGGAAGGGGACCACTGAAGACCCAGTAATTTTATCGTTGAGTCGGTTTCTGTGTCAAACAGAAACGGGAGACTATCCGAGGGTAAATGAGTGAGTAAGCCAGAGTCATTACTGGCCCACTTGCGGAGTTGAAAACAACCCTTTTCGAGTAGAGATATAAGCTCCTGTTGAGCTTGAAGAGCTGATTGTAATGAATCGCTACCAGATAATATGTCATCTACATATATATCACTTTCGAGAATTTGTGAGGCGATAGGATATTCGGACTTAAATTCCTTTGCCAATTGTAGCAGAGTTCGTATGGCGAGAAAGGGAGAACAATTCATACCATAAGTAACGGTGTTGAGAACAAAGGTTTGAATCACGTCATTTTTCGAGAAACGCCATAAAATTAATTGATACGAGCGATCCTCATCGCGGACTAGAATCTGTCTGAACATTTGCTTCACATCTGCGGTGAATACCACAGCATGTATTCGGAATCTGAGTAGGATCGAAATCAGATCTTGCTGAAGTTTAGGACCTGGAAGGAGCGTGTCATTGAGAGATCGATTTTTAAGATCCTTCGCACTCGCATCGAAAACTACCCTCAGTTTAGTGGTTGAGCTATCTGGTTTGATCACAGAATGATGATATAATACGAATGTGAACTTAACAAGAGGTCATTACAAGGAGACATGTGACCTGACGAGAGATAATCCATCATAAATTGAGAATATTGATCGAGTAGACGGGGTTCGCGATGAAGACGACGTTCAAGAGAATTGAACCTTCTCAGAGCTTGTTCTCTTGTACCTTCGAAAGTCGGAGGTTCATTTCGAAACGGTAAAGATACCACAAAGCGTCCTGATTCTGCCCGAGTGACAGTATCAGAGAAGTGCCTTTCTGCAAGCATATCTTCGGGAGTGACTGCCTGCGAGTATGGAAGTTGTTCCAAATCCCAAAATTTGTGCACTAACATTTCCAGAGAGAGATTGGAATGAGAGAGAAACGTATTAGCCACAATAGTCTCAGAAGGTTTCTCCATTTTGCCTGTAACCATCCATCCAAAAACAGTATCAATAGCTACAAGACTATTCAAGGGGTTATTTATAGTGCTACCTTTTTGAATTTGACCAAAGATATCCGCGCCCAAGAGTAAATCTATGGGCCTAGAGATGTGGAACTTTGAATCTGCCAAAGTGAGGTTAGAAAACTGGTTTATTAGGCCATCTCCAAAAGAGACAACTGGCATATTCGAACAGATTTTAGGAAGAACAATAAAGTCCAAATCAAATGCTGGAGTGATACTGAGACAAGGCCTGACCACAGAAGAGATAATTTGAGATGAGTGAGTACTAGTCTGACCTATGCCACAAATCGCGATGCTAGAGTCTCTTCGAGTTAGACCCAATTTGTTCGCGCAATGAAAAGAAATATAGTTCGAGTCATTAGCGCTATCAATAAGCGCTCGTACTGCAGTAAACTGCCCATGTCCATCTAACATTTGAACGATGGCAGTAGCTAACAAAACGAGAGAATTATCATTTGATAACAATGTATTAGAAGTATGAGTTGTTCCCTCCCGAGATACGGAAGTAGAGGGGGTAGGTGTTGATGATTGAGGATTCGGTTGAGAGACACTCGCCGCGGGTTCATTTGAGCGAGAGGGGAAACGTAACATAGTGTGATGTTTTTTCGAGCACTTCCTACATACTCCACGAGAAGAACAATTCTCAATAGAGTGTTTATGTCCTAAACAATTGATACACCATTTATTTGCTCTGACACAAGTTGATCTTTCTTGTGGGGATTTAGAAGTAAAATTAGGGCAATGATAAAGTAAATGATCTGCTTTGCAGAGAGGGCAGGAAAACTGGGTATTAGTACAGTTTGTAGTAAGGGTTGTAGATGTTGTAGCTTTAGAACCAAAATTCTGCCTAAATTTCGGCGAGTCACTTTGTTTTAAGGCTAAGTTCCTAGCCAAAGCTACTTTATTTTGTGCATCGCACTGTTTGTCGAGGAAATCCATTAGCAGGTCATAAGAATTTGTTGTATTTTTAGAGATGTCATGAGCGATCTCAAACCTAACAGCCGTTGCCTTATCAAGGCGATCGAATAACATAGTGAACAGAATGAGGTCCCATTGCTTAACTGGAAACTTCATATTTTCGAGAATGGAAATGTTTTCCCGAAATGTATCTGCCAGTTGGCGGAGTGCTGCAGGCCCTTCTGAGCCGCTGAGCCTTTTTGTCGCTTCTAAAGCATGCCAGTGAGCCGTAGCTATTATTCGAGGATTATCGTATCTTTTTTCCAATAAATTGTATGCAATAAGGTAATTAGGGCTACTAAGAGGTGTGGCTTTTATTAATTGCAATGGGGCTCCTTTAAGGCATTGCAACAGGTAATTGAATTTATTAATATCTGCGAGGGAATCATTGTCGTGTATTAGAGAGCGATAACTATCGATAAATGTTTGCCACTGCGAAACATCACCATTGAATTGAGGTAATCCGATTTTAGGTAATTTAACGTTTTGCTTTACCGAATTCGAGTTTAGAGAGTTACCCAACTTATTGTCAGTTATAGAATTATCAAAAAGTTTTTTATAAATGGTTTGTATATGGAAAAAATGCGAATCAAAATCTGACTGTATTTTAAATTCAGCGTCCAGTTCACCATCCTCCAAGGTAGAGACAATATTTATAACGCTGCTATGGTGTTTTTCAAAATTAAGTTTTATTTCTTCAATGCACGAGTACCTACATTTAAAACTATCATAGAGAGATTTATCGGTTAGAGCGTTATTCGCTATTTCTCTTAGTTCCGTAATTTTTAGAATGTAATTTTGCCTAAGAGCACTGCACTGCTTTAGTTTAGACATTATCGGGTTAATAATTTAATTTATTTATAAATCTAATAAAGAACGAGTTGTCACACTTATTTATCAAAAAAGCGGGAGATTTTAGGTATTTAACCGGAGCAAGAGCAAGAGAGAATGAGTTTTTAATTTTATTCAATTTTAAAATACGAATGAAATGTAAACACCTAAGCGGGTGTGCGCCGAAACGTTGCTATAGAAACCAACCGAACTGAGTCGAAGGTCTACCTGTTGCTGAACTAGAAACAGGGAGAAAATGGCGTAGAATTGGCGGTAAAATATTAACAATTTTATGTATAATAATTCAGTATTACACTATATCGATCAATTATATGCAAAATATGCAACAACACTGAAAGGAGATCCGGGAGAAGGTACCAAAATGATGTGTGCGCAGATATTAGTGGACTGTATTATGGGTAAATAGTTATAGCACACTTACATAGGTCGCTGGGATTCCTGGCTTCGCTGATGGTACACGCGGCGTGTTGGGTTGCAATTCTGCGTCACTGTTTCCACGTTCGAGATTGTTGTTGTTACTACGTTAACCAGCCGGCACACTTGAAACTCGCGTAAACGAATATTTATATCGAGAATGAGAAATTTAAGAGGTTTATAGAAAAATGAGATGTGCGTGTGATACGATACGATTTTTCACACACGAGCGTTTTCTTAAGAGTGTTTTTTCTCTCAATCCCTTCTTCCACACTGTCGGCATCGGCGCATGTGCTTTTAGGAAGTTAGGTGGGAAAGGGTATGAAATGTGTGTTGCATATTAATTATTTTATTAGGGAAAAATGAGAGATTAAATTTATTTTTATGGTAAAACGAATTTACTATGGTAAAGACGGAACAGTTTTATAGGGATATATTTATCGATTAGTTTCAGTGGACACTTGCGGTAGCCCACTCTTAAGAAGGTCACCCTCATTTTTTTCTTCCAGGGTCCTTATTGTTAAGCCTACGTGACGTCACGCTTGGTTCTAGGTACAGCGTATTTAGCTGATGTAAGTTAAGGCGAGTGCAGGTTACCGATACTGTGTTTTTATATTAGTCCACTGAATTGTGTTAGTAGTTTTAGAGTATACATATCATTCCGCTTATTACCACTCTATTGATTGGTTACCACTTAGTTGGCCTAAGTTGAATTCACTAACACTGTAGTACGAGAATTCATTTTTTTTTTTTGGATTGATACTTTTGTATTTTGTATAATTCCCGATATTGTAATTGTATTATTATATTAAGAGCGAACCCTCAGTTCGCTTCTTAAAGTCATTTGAGAATTTAACTAAAATTAAATTGAAATTTACAAACATACTGGGGTTTGCTTTCTACCCTATTCTTTTTTTTCTTTAGTTCGCTAGTGGGTTCCTGTAAGAGCTAGGCAGTTTTCGGGCTTCGACTGGTAATTTTACGAAACTCGTGGCGCCCTCTCTATTTTGTTTCTGTTTAGCATAAAAGCCGATATAGATTTGTACCCCGCCCATAAAACCGACTGAGCATCCCGGAATTTTTATGGTTGCGCACTTGTGACAACCCACTAGAGTACTAGAAAGTATTTCTTTGTTTTTTTTTTTATAGGAAAGTGCGTAGTAAGAGTAGTCCACACACTCCAGAACAAAATGGTGTTGGTGAACGGCTAAATAGAATCCTGGTGGAAAAGCCTACAACGTGCTATTCGATGCAAATTTGAAGAAGGCTTTTTGGGGAGAGGTAATTAACACTGCTGTTTATCTTCGAAACAGAAGCACCATATCTAGCTTAGGGAACAGGACTCCTTTCGAAATCTGGTATAAAAAGAAACCAGATATAAGTAATCTTCGCATATTTGGCAGTACAGTGATGACACACATTCTCAAGGTGAGTTGTTTACTAACTACCGTTGAGTATAGACGTGTGTCGCGCTCCGTGTGTGTTTGTTATTAAGTTAAGCAACAGTGAAAACAAAAACTATCGACAGCAGCTATTTAAAGTAGGTCAAATCATGACTTTGAAATCGCCGTAAAAAGTGCTATCGTGCTACTAATACAAATAATGAGTAAGACAGGTAATAAAACACCTATTAAGTTTGTGTTAAAGGTTACAGATAGTCAAGAAAATAAAAACCCTTTTCAAAAGTGCAGGAAACTTGACAGGTCTCCTGTAAATCAAAAATTCATTTCATCTTTACACGATGAATCACAATCATCGACTATAATTCACAAAGAACAGGAACAAATGGAAACAAATGAGCAAGAGGATAGTTTATCGATGAACAAACAAAACAATGACAGTACTAACCCGAAGCCAGATAGTGAAATTATCGCCAACTTACAGTATCAACTACAACAGGCCTTGATTGAAATTAAGGCACTGAGAGAACAGGTGACTATCTTATAGTCCCAAACCGGGAAAAAAACTTATAGTCCAACAAATTCGGACGATGAGGAATCACTTATTTCTAGAGAAACGGATTGGCTCATAAATAGAAATAAACATAAGAAAAGAAAGGCTGAAGAATCGCCTGAAAAAGTTGATAATAGTCCCACAGACAAGTCAGTAAAAAGCAGAAAAACTGCAAAGCCACCACCAATTATAATAAGTAATGTGAAAAATTACGATGATATTAAGGCTAAACTGCAAATCAAAAAATTCAACTGCAACACAAGCATGTTGAATAACCAAATTAAAGTAAATTTTCCTTCTGAAACAGAATATAGAGAGATAACCACACTAATAAACAGCACTAATTTAGAATGGCATACATATGAGAATAAAGCTATTAGACCAATACGAGTGATGGTAAAAAATTTACATCCCTCTTGTGACCCCCAGGAAATTTAAAAAGAGCTTGGAGAAAAAGGATTTAAGATTGTAGATGTGATACAAAAGCTCAAGAAAATAACAAAGGATAACAAGGAAGAACGTGTACGTCTACCATTGTATATGTTAACGTATGACAATTCTGAGGACATAAACAGGATATTTGGCATCAAATACTTAAACCATATGAAGGTTAAAATCGAAGCGATGAGAAGTAATAAACTCATTCCGCAATGTAAAAAATGCCAAAGATATGGTCACACCCACAAATTCTGTAAACACACTCCCACTTGTGTTAAGTGTGCTGGAAGTCATCTGACAGCGGAATGCACCAAGCCAAGGAATACCCCCGCAAAGTGCACTAACTGCTCAGAGGCACACCCTGCCAACTATAGAGGATGTCTTGTAGCCAAGGAACTGCAGAAGAGACGACACGATGCTATAAAAACAAAGAGGGCAGCCTCTCAACCAAAAATACTTACCTCCAATAAAGTTAAAACTGGTGTTTCCTTTGCACAAATAACTCAAAATAAGCCGGTGGAACATGTCCCCTCTACATCCAAGTCAGAATCATCTATGACGCAGATGCTGCAGAATATGATGAAAAGGCTTGACCAAGTCAATGATAGACTTGATAAAATAGAATCCAGAAACACTGGTACTATCCCAAAGAAGAAATAAATTTATGGACCAACGAGACTTGCGAATTGCTACATGGAATGCCAACGGCAGTAGAATAGCTATGCCGATCCTGCTCCAAAATTCAAGATAGCGGCTGGAGCAGGATCGGCATAGCTTTTCACCGACTACGTTACAGTCCAAGTAGGCTGGCAGGTGCCACGCTTCACATCGCGTCTGGAGACTGTTCGGTGGATGTTGATGAGCTGTACTTATTTATTACTATAACTTTGAATTTATCTTGGGTTAATGATCTAAATAAAATACTGCAATATATAAAATCATTTATTTTGTCATTTACAATTCTTATACAATAAAACATGTTACATTACATACATTAATATACATTGTCCTTATTAATCCAAGAATTATGTTTATCATCATAACCTAACCATTTGATAAATACTATGGTTCTATGTTTTTGAAATTGATTCTGGCAGGCTTGTGTAGTTCATTGACAATATCGTCGTTCACACTTGTTGCATATTTATTAAATTTGTTAGGAGATTTCATATTGGATCAAAGTAATATTATAGTATGCATTCCTCCTTCTTATATATTTAATCCCACAGGAACTCATATAAAGAATTCTACAAATAAATTACTGTTCGTAGTTTGCGCATCCTTTTCTCGAAACGAGATATTCAGCCCAACCGCGTATAACTTATGTTACCGTAATCAAATGGCTTTTGATTGGATATTAAATTTAGTTTTGATGCAAGAAATGCATGAGTAGCAACAAATGTATTGCAATATACAGCACCTTTCGTATTTTTTAATGCAAGTTATGTTTAATTAAGGTACAATCAAAAAGTACAGAGACGTATTTTTTATAAGTTATTTCGATTGTCTAAAGAATTTCTTCCACAGAAATTTTATAGTCCCTCTCTCAGATGGGTTTGTTTTACCGGTGATCAATAACTTATTTTCTTGAATAAATTGTAGTACCTAGTTGTTCATATTGGGCCGTTGTTGTTTTCTTTTGCCTTTTTCCTTCCATAATTTGGACTATTCCCAAAAATTCACAAATTAGGCCTTAATCTGATTAAACGTCAAATATGTCACTCTAACTTTAAACCCTAGTTTGTTATAGTTCTGTAACATCTCGGCGGATTATCCTTGTCTTGCACAAGAAGACATGTTAAGCTATTTCACTTTACACGAACATACACGACTTTGTATCTGTTATCAAAGAGTTATAACATGCAGTATAACGGCCCACGTTATTCGAAGATACTCGGTACGACTTTTGGACTTGCACGTTATGAAACATGTTATTTTTATATCATAACATAACAGGCGTACGTTAAATTTAATGAATATGATACACGGTTGGGCTGATTGTCACCGCGACGTAACTGTACATTGACTAGTTCTGTCAAGTTAAACTCCTTCTCATTTATAATAGTTATGATATCATTAGGATAACCCAGTACATATTCAATCATAACTGACTCGTAGAAGAAAACGTGGCATGTTTTTATATTAGAAATTAGATATTTCTTACTATTTTCTTGAAAGGCCCCGGACTAAAATGTTAAAATAACATTATAATAAAGCTCCTTTACTAGGTTTTCTGCAATATTTGTAGACATTACATCAAAATCTTCATGATCCTCAAAGGAATGTTGTGGTTGACTTATATGTCTACCAAATTTATCGATTGTTATTTTTAAGTTAGTTGCAAGTTTCTCCTTATTACTCAATAATTTTAGATTCACGCAACTCTTCGATAATAGACACGATTTCGCTAGTATGACCAGTATGACTAGCGGTTTGAGATGAAACTAAAAGCCGTAATCTATCAACAAATTCATTAGGAGTCCCAGTATACGTAATCTATTGGACTATTCGAGGCTTTCATTAACATACCAAGACCCAACCTCTTTCGAGTTAGAGGTTGTATGCTACTAGGTCTTCGTGGTGTTAGTGGTTGTATAGTCAAAGCAGGGATGATTTTCTTATATTTGTAAGATCCATTACCTTGAATTTGTTCATTTTCAGAGTAGTTTCTTTTATTAGCATTCGTTCGTTTATCAATGTCTAAGTAGTTTTTTCTATCACTTTCTGTGAAACCAATTGGATGTTTCTTAAAAACCAACTCGTATAGTCCAGGAGTCCCCTTATAAGATAATACACCTATAATTCAATCGTTACCATCGAATTGTAGAGACGCGTTGCCAATGTTTAGCTCATTAAGGTCTGGATCTATCACCATACCTAAAGTCAAACTCAATATGTACATGACCAATAATTTTATGAACATATTCTCTGGGTAAGGGATCCAGTTGATCCAAATAGTACAATGTGTCGGGTGCATTACTTAAGGTTTGAATGTAGTCTCTTGTATATTTTAATATAGTTACTTTATTACTTTCCACATTATCTCCGTCAGCCATATCATTACCATTTGAATTTCCTTCTGCAACAATTGACGTATCTAAGAAACTTGGTGCTTTAAAAATCCTCGAGGTGTTATATTTTGCTTTGCTTTTTTTCGGTGAGCTAAAGGAGAAATTAGATTTTACTTCCTTTTTTACAGGCTCCTCACTTTTTATGTTTGACTCTCCATCAAGTTTCTCAGCAATTGTTTGTAAACGCTTCGTGATAGGAAGAAACGATTGTTCTTGAATTATACTTCCTTCTTTCAGACCATTTAGCTTTTGCTTTACTACGTTCCTACTTTGTATTAACAATTTTTTTACTTCAACTTCCTTTCTATTCATATCGAAATCACAAATTCTTCTTAACTTCAGTTAAAGCAGTAAAAACAGGTCTCAGGCAGTATAAAACAGGTCTGATGCAGTAAAAAACAGGTCTCAGGCAGTATAAAACAGGTCTGATGCAGTAAAAAATAGGTCTCAGGCAGTATAAAACAGGTCTGCTGCAGTAAAAAAACAGGTCCCATGCAGTAAAAAACAGGTGCCATGTAGTAAAAAACAGCATAGTGCTGAGTGCGGGTCTAACTCTAGGAACACTAATAATGATGAACATTATTATCTCTCTTTATAAATGTATGTAATGATCAAATCCCTTTCTATATCTACCATTACTAATATCACTATCCTTATCAATCACCATAAAACCATATTTGTCTTTCCAGCATAGTGAACAAATTTCTTCTTCTAGGTAAAACTGTTGATTGTTTTACAATGCGCATGACGGAAGCAATACTTTAAATAAAGCTTAGCCTATGATTGTATATAAATATATATATATATATATATATATATATATATATATATATATATATATATATATATATATATATATATATATATATATATACGCGTAAAACAACCAAGTGACACCAAATAATAACTAGACCTTCTCGCACCCAATTTCTAAATAATTCAACTAAGTGGCTCCCTATATATACTTTCTCTATATATGCGTTTTGGCACCACTATATATATTATATAAAGGTATAGTGAAAAATATTTGTAGCGAGGTAGAACAATAAAGGATCAGCGTGGTGCAGTGCCAATAACACCGTTCTCTCACTGAAATCCACTTCCAATAATCTGGAGTCGCTCCCACGGCACCACAACTATGCTTAACTGCAGATCTTCTTGTATTTTGATACGAGAAGCACTGAAGATGCCATCTATACATATATGGCAAAACGTCTGCAGTTAACCATTGACTAAACTGGGCTAAACAGCCCAGAAAGTTTGTAAAAATGTATGAACTATGAAAGTAAGATACATCATTCAATTGACATCGGCCGTGAAAACCTACGAACTGTTTAAGTTCAGCTAATATAAGGATAAATTAAAATAAGTCAATGTCATGTCACTTCTTTCAATGATGGTCATATTTTTAAATACTTCTGTCATTTATATTTCCAATATCTTATCATTGATTCATGACTGATTCCATATCAGCAAAATAATGGGTTAAAAACCCATTATTTTGCTGATTCAGGGGAAACGGGGAGACTAATCTGGGTAACAATTAATGAAGTAATTCAAAGCATAAAATTAATTTCGCATACTTTTTACACATACATCAAATCACATAATGCAGTGATTTGTCATCACAGTGTGATTACAGTTATTTTGACGTACTTATATTCCTTTCTTTTAATTCAAGTAAAGGTGAAACAAATGTCCTTCTTTGCTGCCAGGATTTGCGATTTCCACTTTTATTTTTTTTTGTTTTTTTAAATATTGCAACTTACTTTTTATTTGTGCAAGCGTTCTATCAGAAGATAAATATTTTTTTGAAAATGAAGCTATTTTAGTTGTGGATGGATATAAGGAATCGTTGTTTAAATATTTCTTTAAATGAACCCGTATTAATTGTATCTCATTTGAGAACCAAGGTTTCCTAGCAACTACTAAACGTGGCTTCTTAACAGGAAGAATATTTTCCGATATCTCTTCCTCGTCGGTAGTCACGAGTTTATCTCGTCGGCCTCGATTTTCTAATTTTCCTCTTCTTCAGAAGGTGCACAATCATCTGCTTAAGAAGTTTTGGATGCTCCTATGCAGTTAAGAAAATAAAAATATTACTAATAACAATTTGAAAGGCAAATGATAACTCTTATAAACAAGGAAAATATATTATGATGCAAGAGTTAAAGTAATTAAATAAACTGTATTCTTTTCACATCAATAATTAAGAAACAATAAACATAAAATAAAACTGACTAATTAAATATTAAAAAATCTACCACTAAATTTTAATAAGTCACATTAATTATGATATAGGGTGGGCCAATGAAAAGTAGTATTGACCTCATTTTTACTGGAAGACTATTTATTAAAAAACACCTTTCACCTTCCTTAGTGTTTACATTTAGATAATAAATATTGGTATTCGTTTAGTATAAGCCATGGAGACTATTTTGCAGACTTTAGTGAAAATAATAGTATCTTCCTTAGTGTTTACAGAGGGCAGCCTCTCAACCAAAAATACTTACCTCCAATAAAGTTAAAACTGGTGTTTCCTTTGCACAAATAACTCAAAATAAGCCGGTGGAACATGTCCCCTCTACATCCAAGTCAGAATCATCTATGACGCAGATGCTGCAGAATATGATGAAAAGGCTTGACCAAGTCAATGATAGACTTGATAAAATAGAATCCAGAAACACTGGTACTATCCCAAAGAAGAAATAAATTTATGGACCAACGAGACTTGCGAATTGCTACATGGAATGCCAACGGCAGTAGAATAGCTATGCCGATCCTGCTCCAAAATTCAAGATAGCGGCTGGAGCAGGATCGGCATAGCTTTTCACCGACTACGTTACAGTCCAAGTAGGCTGGCAGGTGCCACGCTTCACATCGCGTCTGGAGACTGTTCGGTGGATGTTGATGAGCTGTACTTATTTATTACTATAACTTTGAATTTATCTTGGGTTAATGATCTAAATAAAATACTGCAATATATAAAATCATTTATTTTGTCATTTACAATTCTTATACAATAAAACATGTTACATTACATACATTAATATACATTGTCCTTATTAATCCAAGAATTATGTTTATCATCATAACCTAACCATTTGATAAATACTATGGTTCTATGTTTTTGAAATTGATTCTGGCAGGCTTGTGTAGTTCATTGACAATATCGTCGTTCACACTTGTTGCATATTTATTAAATTTGTTAGGAGATTTCATATTGGATCAAAGTAATATTATAGTATGCATTCCTCCTTCTTATATATTTAATCCCACAGGAACTCATATAAAGAATTCTACAAATAAATTACTGTTCGTAGTTTGCGCATCCTTTTCTCGAAACGAGATATTCAGCCCAACCGCGTATAACTTATGTTACCGTAATCAAATGGCTTTTGATTGGATATTAAATTTAGTTTTGATGCAAGAAATGCATGAGTAGCAACAAATGTATTGCAATATACAGCACCTTTCGTATTTTTTAATGCAAGTTATGTTTAATTAAGGTACAATCAAAAAGTACAGAGACGTATTTTTTATAAGTTATTTCGATTGTCTAAAGAATTTCTTCCACAGAAATTTTATAGTCCCTCTCTCAGATGGGTTTGTTTTACCGGTGATCAATAACTTATTTTCTTGAATAAATTGTAGTACCTAGTTGTTCATATTGGGCCGTTGTTGTTTTCTTTTGCCTTTTTCCTTCCATAATTTGGACTATTCCCAAAAATTCACAAATTAGGCCTTTGATAAACGACGATAGGCCTTTGATAAACACACGAGATAAACTCGTGACCCGGTAGTCACGAGTTTATCTCGTCGGCCTCGATTTTCTAATTTTCCTCTTCTTCAGAAGGTGCACAATCATCTGCTTAAGAAGTTTTGGATGCTCCTATGCAGTTAAGAAAATAAAAATATTACTAATAACAATTTGAAAGGCAAATGATAACTCTTATAAACAAGGAAAATATATTATGATGCAAGAGTTAAAGTAATTAAATAAACTGTATTCTTTTCACATCAATAATTAAGAAACAATTAACATAAAATAAAACTGACTAATTAAATATTAAAAAATCTACCACTAAATTTTAATAAGTCACATTAATTATGATATAGGGTGGGCCAATGAAAAGTAGTATTGACCTCATTTTTACTGGAAGACTATTTATTAAAAAACACCTTTCACCTTCCTTAGTGTTTACATTTAGATAATAAATATTGGTATTCGTTTAGTATAAGCCATGGAGACTATTTTGCAGACTTTAGTGAAAATAATAGTATCTTCCTTAGTGTTTACATTTAGATAATAAATATTGGTATTCGTTTAGTATAAGCCATGGAGAATATTTTACTTTATATAAATGATTTAATAATAATAGTTTCGTAGCCCTTTTGGGAAACTTGAAGGACCAATATCTCGTTTATTTTAAATGTAACACCCTGTATATTTTTAATGGATCAGATTCAGAGTTGAAAACTATCGATCTATTATCCAAATATTTTAAATTTCAAAATAACTCAAAAACTATTACCTTTGGGTATATAACATACTAATATGGATCGACAGTTTTCAATTCTGTATCTGATCCATTAAAAATATACAGGGTGTTCAATTTCAAATAAACGAGATATTGGGCCTTAAAGTTTTCCAAAAGTGCTACGAGATTATTAACACCTTATATAATTTATAAAACATTTATAAATATACTATTGGCCATGGTATATATACCATGGCTTATACTAAACGAATACCAATATATATTGTCGAAATGTGAAAACTAAGGAAGATACTTATTATTTTCACTAAAGTCTGCATTTGTCATTTTTTACAGAAAATATTAAATACCTTGGAAACCATAAAGTTTAGCTATAACAAAAAATGTTATGTGGACTAAAAGCACTTGCGATGGGGAATCCAATAAGCTAATAATATACATGGTGTTCCATTTAAAATAAGAAAGTTTGTATGGGTTGGAAGTATGTGATCGCTCTGTATATCTGTAACTAATTTCAAAGTATAGCCCTTATTATTTCTGAAAACTTTTGTAGTAGATATTTTTTTCTAAACTTGATAATAATAGTGGAGGAATAAAGGAATCTCAGACGAATGGGTCACCCTGTATACTATAATTATTACATATAAATTGCGTGATAAAGAAACTAAGCTTAATTTTAATTCAAATTTAGCACGTACAAAATATTTTTGTAACCGTTTGAGCAATTTATATTGATTTTTGTCAGTTCGTAGATAAATAGTAATGACACTATTGAGGCTATTGAAAAGACGTTAATTAAGGCATATTTTTCGGAAATTCTTGCAAAAACCAATAGTCTGTCTTCTTTTTTGAGAAAATGTCTTGTTTAATTGGTTATTTACTGGAAAAATGTTTTATATACCTACCAACAATTGTTGTAACAGAGTTAAAAGGTTTAGATATTATATTTCTAAATTCACATAAAATACGAGCACATTCTCGCATTTTATTTCTAGCTAAAGCAGTTCGTTTTTTTATATTCTTGCTCGTTTGCAAAAGCTGCACGCCATATTCCAAAATAATAGAGTCTGATATTACAATTTTTCCAATTTCGTCCAACCTATTAATAAGTAAAATAGGAACTGATTGAGGTGAGTTCGTTAAGATGAATATAATTAAATAAGACAATACACCTTACTTTACATATATATCTATTAGCAATGCTAAATATATACATTTCGAGTACCATGTACTCATCGTCGGTAGCTTAAGCACTAACAAGTTTATAAATAAAGTCAGCCAATTTATAGAGGATGAGGCTTTAAAATAAATGTATTTAGGTAAACTGCAGATGTCTGTCTGCCTGCTCTTTTTCAAAATTGTGGTTGGATATTTAGTATTATTACTTATTTACTATTGTTGACTATTTTTAGTACCGACATAAAGTACCGACAATAGACAATACATTTTATTGACGAAATTGTGTATGGACCAAAACGCATTTACCTTCAACAATAATATTTATAAACAAACACATGACACAGCCATGGGCAATCCTCTATAGTCTTTTATTGCAGATTATTCCTTAACCATTTTGAAAATAACGTCAAAAACACCGCATTAGAATTCCCCACAGTATGGAAAAGGTATGTAGATGACGTATTCGCAATTGTAAATAAAAATTTCGATATACACAATTTCGTCAATGTACTACTCTCAGTACGATTCCATTAAATTTACCTTTGAATTAGAAAACAATTATTCATTACCTTTCTTAGATATTAAAATAATCAGACTTGACGAATCTTTGACTTTTGACATTTACAGAAAACCGACACACACACATAATTACATACAAAACTCCTCAGTAACATACTGTAAATATAAAATGGCTGCATTTAATAGTCTAGTTTTTAGATTATTAAATCTACCACTCAATAATACCAACTATAACAAAGAACGTAATAACATTGCTAATGATAATGGTTATGAAAAGAAACAAATAGATGGAATCTTTTATAAACAAAAGTGAAAATTATTAATTAAAAGTTATACCACCTTAAGTCCAATAGAGGAAAGACAATATATATATAGAAAATTCACATAGGTACCATCCTCAAATCAGTCATAAATTTGAAAATTTACTGAAGAAAGTCAATATCATCCGTGCATTTAAATCTGGGATATACAAAATAAACTGTAGTAATTGTAACAAACTATACATCGGCCAAACAAAAAGAAATGTAATAACTAGACCATCCATATCACACAAAAAACTTTAATGTAGATAAGTCGGCTCTAGCCTTACATAGTTACGAAACGGGGCACAAATTTAATGTAAACCATACCTCCTTCATAAAAGCCAGTACTTCTCAGAACCTAAATACATTAGAATCAATATATATGAAGAAATATAAAAATCATTTACTGAATTTAGATTTAAGCCCATTATCTAATGACCTTTTAAATTTAATACCCTGTATATAAGAAAAATAAAATTAACAATAGCCAACAATAGTAAATAAGTAATAATATCCAACCACAATTTAGAAAAAGAGGAGGCAAGTAGACATCTGCAGTTTACCTAAATAAATTTATTTTATAGCCTTATCCTCTATTTATTGGATGACTTTATTTATAAACTTGCTAGTGTTTAAGCTACCGACGATGAGTACATAGTACCTACTCGAAATGTATACATTTAGCATTGCTAATAGATATGTGAAGAAAGGTGTATTGTCTTATTTAATTTATGTAAAATAGGAGCTTAATGAAGATTAATCTTCATAATTAAAATATTAAAAAATTTGTTTCCCTCATATTAATAAAATGCAAATTGATAAAAACAAAAAAAAATGAGTTGTTTACTTCTACTTTTTTATCAGCTCTTTTCTCGAACGATCTGTTTTTAGATATTCCTCATACTCTGTCTCTAAACTTAGAATAAAAGATTCTACTTTAGGATGTGCTGTATGATCACTGCTATTATTTACGAAACAGTGACGGCTGTGTCGAACTATGTAAGTGCTTCTATAAAATCCTTTACATTTTGCACAAATAATATAATTACAATCATTAACGCTTTCCAAAAAACTCCGGTTGCACACGTTTTTTAGGAATAATTGTTCCACTTCTTTTCTTAATTTTAAAATTTCCCTTATTCCTAATTATTGTCATGATTAGATTTTTCTTTTCTTTGGGACCTATTAAAATACATAAGGGTTTATTAACATTTTTGCGGTAATAATAATTTTATTAAGTTTTGATGATTTCGCTTGTCCCAAAACGGTTTTTCTTTAATCCACGATACATAAAAATAACAGTGGATATATGGTGTATAACCATATTATTATATCCACTTCTTATTGCTAGAAGATTAACCTTCTTTAAGCTCCTATTTTACATAAATTAAATAAGACAATACACCTTTCTTCACATATCTATTAGCAATGCTAAATGTATACATTTTGAGTAGGTACTATGTACTCATCGTCGGTAGCTTAAACACTAGCAAGTTTATAAATAAAGTCATCCAATTAATAGAGGATAAGGCTGTAAAATAAATTTATTTAGGTAAACTGCAGATGTCTACTTGCCTCCTCTTTTTCTAAATTGTGGTTGGATATTATTACTTATTTACTATTGTTGGCTATTGTTAATTTTATTTTTCTTATATACAGGGTATTAAATTTAAAAGGTCATTAGATAATGGGCTTAAATCTAAATTCAGTAAATGATTTTTATATTTCTTCATATATATTGATTCTAATGTATTTAGGTTCTGAGAAGTACTGGCTTTTATGAAGGAGGTATGGTTTACATTACATTTGTGCCCCGTTTCGTAACTATGTAAGGCTAGAGCCGACTTATCTACATTAAAGTTGTTTGTGTGATATGGATGGTCTATTTATTACATTTCTTTTTGTTTGGCCGATGTATAGTTTGTTACAATTACTACAGTTTATTTTGTATATCCCAGATTTAAATGCACGGATGATATTGACTTTCTTCAGTAAATTTTCAAATTTATGACTGATTTAAGGATGGTACCTATGTGAATATTCTATATATATATATATATATATATATATATATATATATATATATATATATATATATATATATATATATATATATATATATATATATATATATATATGTATAATAATAATAATAATAATAATAAAGTTTTATTTAACCAATATACAATTATTAGAATTAGATAGCCTAGACTTAACTGTATCTTACAAAGTCAAATAAAACATAGAACCACAGAAACTGTTTTGGTGAAACAGTTTGTATGTGGGAAAAAAATAATCAAAAACGAAAACAAAAAACAGTTCACTTCTTTTCTCCCTTTTTTTTTTTTTTTTTTAGTCTTTTACATAAATACATTATAATATATTCACGCAAATACATTATATATACACACATATATACACACACATATACACACATACATGTTTACCTTAAGTTGTGAGGCTACCTGCATTTTAAGAGTGTTGTGGGGACTTTGAAGTTACATACACACAAGGATTGGTCACATCTTCCTCATTCTGTAGGTACTTGTAACTTATTCAAACACTCGCTCTAACTACAGATATTCACCATTTAAGTTGTGGGGACGGTCCTCATAAAGATATCTGAATTAAAATGTGTTCATTGGTCCCCTTTACTTATGTTAATACCATCTGTGTTTGGTTGGTCCCCACAACAGTAGCATAATATATTTAGGTGTGTAAAGTTTCCATTACGTCCCCACAACAATATAATATATCTAGCTACTGTTGTACATACATACTGAGAACTGTATATACATACTGAGAATGTGTTTGATATGCCCATATCCATTTTTTTTTAATTGGGCTTATAAATTTTAATGTCACAATCGGCCTATAGGACCTTATATATTTTTTATTCATTTACTGCCAGGAACGTAGATTTTCAATTTTGCTGATTATAAACGTCACACCCTATATTCCTTTTCCTTCTCTTTTCCTGATGAAGAAGCAATATTAGCTTCGAAAGCTTGAATAGAAAAAAAGAGTGAACTTTTTTCTTTCCACAAGACTGCTATACCCCGTTAAAACTTTCTTGTCTTAACTTAGCCAGTCTGGCTAACATTCACAAACAAAATATATATATATATATAATATATATATACAATTACTGTGTTCAAAACTCGATGGTAATGTATTGCTATCTCAATTATTATAAGAGATACAGAAAAGAGAAGTTTTGTTGAATTTAGGGTATGCTGATTTCATATATCTTTTTAATTTTACTCTTACTTACTCTTAATCTTTTTTAGTTTTCATGATATTTGGAAAAAACCAAAAACTGCCAATTTCTTTTTTCTTCAACAACACTGCAGGCGTTCATTTGACAAGTTTTAGACTTGCTCATTATCAAGTCACACTTTTTTACAGAGAAACTTTTGTGGTCAGAATCAATTGCTGATAAAAATTTAAATACATTAAATATAAATCCTCGTTTGCTGATGATTTTGATATAGATAACAACTTTTCCGATAGTGAACTAGATGTTAATTTCATGCAGTGTAACTTACATATCGACAAATTTACTCCTAGCGATGTCCAGATGGCTTTAAAAAGATTTAAACCTAATTCACTAAAGGACCGGACGAGATTCCAGCATTTGTGGTTAGTGATTGTTCTCCTGTTTTTGTTGAACCGCTTTGCACCATCTTTAACATGTCATTAAAATCAGGCATATTTCCATTAGTTTGGAAAAAATCAAGAATTTGTCCTGTCCATAAAAAAGGTGCTAAAGATGTTATCGAAAACTACAGGCAGATTACGATAATATGTACGTTTGCCAAAGTATTCGAAATTGTTTTGCATGAGGGACTGTACCCTCATATCCAGGGCCAAATTAGCTACCATCAGCATGGTTTCCTAAAAAATAGATCAACTGTCTCTAATCTATTTTGTATTACACAATTTATTTCCAACTATTTGGACTCAAATGGTCAGGTGGACGTGATATATACAGATTATAGTGAAGCTTTTGACCAAATAAATCATAAATTACTGCTATGTAAACTTAAGCGGTTTGGCTTATCCGTACCTTTGCTGAATCTTTTCAGTCATATTTTAGCGAGAGGATACAATACGTTGAATGTAGTGGTTACAAATCGTCAATGATTTCGGAAACATCCGGAGAACTCCAGGGTTCTATTCTTGGACCCTTCTTTTTGTATTATATATTAATGACACTGTGAATGATTTGGAAGTGTCTTATCTACTATACGCGAATGATATGAAACTATACCGTAACATTGTTTCTAGTATAGATTCTTTTCATTAGAATAAAATTATTCACAGCCTACCTTTCTATTCAAATTACAGTTTTTCTTGAATAGTGTTCTTTAGATAAAATATAAATCAAACATGTGACATATCGTTGGAAAGCTTATTTCAAGGGCGATCACACGAAATAAAAATCCAAGATGGCCGCCAGAAGAAAAATAAAAGTTACACACATAACTGCAAAATAAAAGTTTTAAAAGACCACATAAGAGACCACAAAAGTTTCTCTGTAAAAAAGTGACTAGATAATGTGCAAGTCTATAACTTGTCAAATGAACACCTGCTGTGTTATTGAAGAAAAGAGAAATCACCAGTTTTTTGTTTTTTCGAAATATCGTGAAAACTAAAAAAGATAGAGTAAAATTAAAAACATAGGTATTTGAAACCAACATAAAATTCTACAAAACTTCTCTAATTTAACCGTTTCTGTATCTCTTATAATAACTGAGATATCAATACATTGGACACAGTGGATACTATAAATTGTTTTAATTCAGTACCCGTCAGTTACTAATTTTGAATATTTTGCTGGACATGCTAATAGGTAACGTCTAATTTTTTTCTTAAATGAGTAGGTACCTATTGAAAATTTTGTAATTAAATAATAGATGATTAATATTCAAATACACAATTTATAAATTGCTTCAATCATATATAATAAATTCAAATCTCCCGCAATTTTTAAATAGTTGACGTGACGTAGCAGAAGGTACAGCTTGCTTTAGCTGTGGGGACTTCTCATCGCATAAAAAAATGTGTAAAAACTCACTATCCAGAAGTTGTAAGGACATAAGTCAGTGTTATTCCAAAATTAAAAGAGTATAGTCGCGCAACTGGAAAATTTAGTTAGTGGTAGGTACCTAATGCTGTTTATAGGAATTCAAAATGAATAATGACAGCTTTTTAAAAAAAGGAACTTTTCTCGCAGTTAGAAGTCCCGAAGGTAAGTAAAGATAAAAGATAGGTTTTTATCTTAATATATTAATCGGTTATTGATGTACTAATAGCAAGGCACCTGCTGATTAAAATTTTTAAAGAAGTACCTACGAAATATCATCATAACAGTGTTAACATGTAAATATTTTTCCCAGAACACTCATATAACTACCTATATTTATACCTATATCAAAACAGTATACGAGAAAATAGACCATTTTTTTTTTAATTTGAATTTAATAGGTAACCGTCATGTGTGTGTATTAGGTCCCCACAAAATTATAATGGTCGTAAGAGGAGGTAGGTAGTAATGGAAAATTAGGTATACCTACCTACTTACCTATTCCTAAATTAATCCGAATGTAACATATTAATATGGACGTTTCTAACCTGTTATATGTACAGGGCGTCTTAAATAATATCCTATATACATTTTTCTGAAAAAGTATACGAAATACGGAAAATAATGAAAAACAAAAGCCTTTTGTTTTTAAATAAATGTTTAACTTTTAGTACTTTCTTATATACAGGTGGTTCAGTGTTTTTGATCCAGATATCAATTTTTTTTTTTTTTGATAGGACATCCTATGTTTAATTATGATTTTTAATTTCCCTTAAAATTTTAGGTCGACATTGTTATGCCTATAGGTGTAGGTACCTTATACCTATACCTAAATGTTACAGTTTCGAAAATATTAGCATTTAAAGAAAAAATACTTAGGCAACCTTTGCTTAGGCGTATTTTCGTTCCGTTTCCTACGCGTTTTCCCAATTTAATCGCCTCTTCCGTAAACCTCTGCAAAATTTTCGTCGATCGCCGTTGGCAAGTGAGACACGGATAGCGCAGTCCTTTGTTCGCCCGCTTAATAGTCCCGTCACGCCCGCCGACATCCCGACATTTTGCGGGACTCCTCGACCCTTTCTCTAATTTTTACGGCTTCGAGAACCGCTTCAGACGAAAGTTCCGTCCTTTCTCTAATCCTATGGGTTTTTTCTCGAGACCGTACGACCGCTCCTTTTATGACTATTTCCTCTTTGAAAATCTCGAGCGACTTCTATCTCACTTTTTTTTCTTCTTTTAATTGCCTATGTGAGATATGACTAACGGCAAGCCCCTCCCCTAGGAGAACTGTCAAATTAATTAAACTTCAAGAGACTTCAACTTCAACTTTTCCTACGAGAAATATTGCCAACGGAATCGATAGTATACTGACTGCCAAACACTTCTGAATACCAAAGTACTGAAGCAAAATGCTTTTCCAATTAAAATATCGGTAAACATAGATTTATAAGACACGCGTTCAATCAGCGCAAATAATAACAAGTTGACAGGGTCGATAGTGCAATTCTTAAGTAGTCTGATTTCAAACTTGGAAGTGCGGAGTTCAAATCCCGCTCGATGCAACTTGTTTTTCATTTTACTTTTAATTCCAATTATAATGTTTAGCTATTCTGTTTTATTGTCCGTAGTTTTTATTCTTTCTGCAGGTAAAGTTTGGAATTAATTCATTAATTTTGGCAGTCTGTAAAAATTCATATTTTAAGCTTATAAAAGTAAATAGGTATCTAATATATTAATTTGCTGCAACAATTATGACGGCAATATATTTGGTAACAGAAACATTGTAGATAGATATGCATCGCGAACAGATATTGCGAATAAAATTGTTTCACCTAGGTATTTAAATTTTAAAACTGAATAATCAAGAATAGAGTATTTTCTCCCATTTCTAGTTTGTCATAGATTTTTAATGTCTGATCTAGGCATTAAAGCTGTAGGACCTCCCCCTCTAGTTCACAACAACAAAAAAAGAACAGAATGTTTATACATAATTATTGTTAAAAACTTCAAAAACACGGCTCACTACATTATCCTAAAACCATAATAAATGAAAAGTATGGGCCATGTCCCCAGAACAGCTTCCAATGTATATTTCCGTTACACTTCTAAGACGACTATGAAATAAATATATCATTATTGCAAGATTTATTTAATTTTGCAGATGGCGCCACCGTACAGTTGATTTTGTAGTCCCCATAACGAATTTTATCTATAAAAGAAGTGACACACCAGTAGTTTTTATGTAGTTACGGGGACTTTAAAAACTGCCCTCTAAATATATATAACAAATCTTCTATAGATATTAAACCCAATTTCTTGATACAAAAACTAGTTGTAGATGAAATGTTAAAATTTGGCCATGATAACTTAGAAAATAAATGAGGAAACTGATTTTTTCTTGTGGGGACAGGTGTATGTCCCCACAATAATGATTTTCGCGTGTACGTCCCCGCAGGTCTGGTTTAATTCACACACATTTCCCCACAAGTTATGCAAAACGTACGCATATGCATATATACATATATACACACATATACACACATATATCCATTATAATATACTTTAAACAATTACATTATACATATACGCAGACAAAGAATCTCAACTAATTAATTATGAGATATTTATATAGGTATTAAGTATATTAAGTACTTCAAGTGTATAGACATGTTCGGGTATGTACTATTAAACAGCAGCAAAATCAATCAATTCCCTTTCGCCGCTGTTATTACGTCAAAGTCACTGTCAAAGGTCACATTAGGGTAAGTATGGGTGCTATTAACAACTGTTGTTTATTACTAAATGAATAATATTTCTCTCAGTTGTTGCAAGCCACATCTTTAATTTTTTTTTAAATTGTTTTCTATTAATCAATAACTTTAAATTTTCAGGTAGCATATTATAGAATTGTGGTGCCAGATAAACTGCCTGCCTCTGTCCTATAGTCTTTTGCTGACGAGGAACGCTAAAATAACTTCCTTGAATTCTTGTTGAGTATTGGTGAGTAATTGGATTCAATTTTATTTTCTCTCTATGTACGCTGGTTAGTATCGCTAGGCAAAAAAGCTGTCTGATATCATAAATCTTATTTTCTTTATAAAGGAGATCAGAAGGATACCTTATGCTTTTTTCATAAATTATTTTAATTATCCATTTCTGTATCGTATTTAAATTTTGTAGATTATTGTCATAAACCCCTCCCCATCCGATAATACCATATGATAAATGTGTTTGCACTAACGCTTGATATAACATTTTTAATTCAGATATGCCCAAATAACTCTTTAAAAGTTTAAATTTAGAGACAAATCCACGAATCTTTTGAGTCACATATTTTATTTGTAGGTCCCAGCGTAAGTGACTATCTATGATAATTCCAAGATATTTAATAGAAGCAGCAACAGGGATATTCATGTTGTCTCCAATCTCAAGAGGCCCAAACTGTGGTAAGTTGCTTGCATATGACGTGAATAGTAGGTATTTAGTTTTTTCGTAGTTTAATGTCAATTTATTCTGCTGGAACCATCCAGATATTTTTTTAAAGTCACTTTCGGCGGTTTTTTTAAGCATTGTCCAATTATCCGAGGTGTATAGAACTACAGTATCATCTGCAAAGCTAAAAATTTTTCCACTGCTATTAAGTTTGAGCAAATTGTTTATGTAGACGATGAATAACAGTGGTCCCAAGACTGTCCCTTGTGGAACACCCACTGTAACAGTTCTGCGACCACTAACAATCCCGTCCACATCCACAACCTGCTCCCTGTTCGATAAGTAGCTTTTCAATAATCTATTTGACACTCCTCGTAACCCGCATAATTCTAATTTTTCCAGCAACTTATCGTGGGAAACCGTATCAAAGGCCTTGGAAAGATCAACGAAAATGCCTAATGCAGGTTTATTTTTATCCAACGCATCATAAATTGACGACGTCAGTGTTAAAATTGCATCTTCCGTTGATCTTCCCTCCCTAAAGCCAAATTGATTTCCAGACAACACTTTATGTTTAGTGAGGAAGTTCACTATACGTTTTTTTAATATTTTTTCAATAATTTTCGATACATTCGATATCAGTGAAACTGGTCTATAATTTGTTAATTTTTCTTTTGAACCACTTTTATATAATGGCTTTACAATACCGAGTTTCAAAATGTTAGGAAATTCACCGTGTGTGAAGCATAAGTTAATTATATATATGAATGGATCTGATATTTGTCTCGATATTTCTTTTAAAGTTTCTGACCTGATTTTATCGCCGCCAGGGGACTTGCCTGACTTTAATTCTTGTATAGCATTCTGAACCTCAACATGGTTTGTTGGAAATAAATACATATTACTATTTACCATATCATTTCTGTCCTCACTAGGATCATCGGTATCCTGTATCATATTTGCATACCTTTCACCGATTTCACTAAAAAAATTATTAAAAGCCTCAACTATTTCAATTTTGTTTGAAGTTAATCGTTCATTCTCTAATCTAATATTTTCTATTTTTGTTTCAGGGGTTCCCTTTTGGCAGATCTTGTTAACGCAGTCCCAAAGGGCCTTCGACTTGCCGCAGTTTTTGTTTATTAATTTTTGGGCATAGTTTTGTTTTGCTTTTTTTGTTAACCTATTTATCCTCTTTTTGTACTCATTATATTCCTTTTTTAGCGCATAATTATCTGGATTTTTTATAACCTCTTTATACAAACAGTTTTTTTTATTTATGCAGCTAAGGATTTCCTTTGTCATCCATTCATTTTTATATTTTATTTTCTCCCTTCTTGTAATTGTTCTTGTATTTTTTTCAATATAGTGTGTTAAGATATCAATGAATTGTTCTGTTGCTTTACTAGCATTCATTTCAGAATAAACAGGAATCCAATTTTCATTGCCTAATTCAATTTTTAATTGATTATAGTTTATATATTTTTTAGTAACCCATTTATTATTCTTTTTATTTATATCGATATTTTTTAAGTTGATGTGAAGGGCTATTGGAGAATGATCTGTAATATCGCACCTAAAAATAAATGACCTCGCGCTGTTAAAAAGGGAGTTTTTCTTATCCTTTACAAAGAAATGGTCTAAGCATGTTTTACTTTGCGGTCTTGTGTACTGATTTATATATGAAGAAAATTCAAAATAGCTAAACACATTTTTGTATTGCTCTGCATGCTCGTTATCAGAAAGAATATCAATGTTAATATCTCCTGTTATTACATGCTTGTCAACGTTGCGTCTGTCCCACAGGTATGTGAAAAGGTCCGTATTAAAAGTGCTTTTGTCTGTACTAGGTGATCTGTATATACAAGATATTAACAACTTATCACTACTAAAAGATCTTTCTAATTTGGTTTCTATTTCTACTTCTATACATTTAATATTACCTAGATTAAATATCCTGTGCGTAAATTCAATATCATTTCGTACATATACAAGTACTCCATCACATTTATTAAGATCGCTTTCATTGTATATTATTACATAACCCGGTATATTAACCAATTGCAAGTCACAAATTCTGTTAGTTTCCGACAGTGCTATAATTTGAAAATCCTCAGAAATATCTTGCAAAAAATTTATAAATTCATCGTAATTTTTGTTTATACTTCTTATATTTAGGTGCAGTATTCTAATCATATCTCCACTGCTTTTTTTGTATTCATCATATTCTTGTGTACTATTTATTACTTTTGCTTTGATATCTTCATTTTTGTAATTTAAAATAAACGGATCCATTACAAGAAGTATAGATATTTTATAACACTAGCAATGCCACAATATTTAAGTAAAAACAAAACAATCAAATAAAAAAACATGTACATATACATATAAAGAACAAGAACAGTAATGAAATCCAACTTTTCACCTTATTTTATTTCTTAAGTTTTCGTAATGTGTAATTTGATTTTTCCTTGGGATTCAAAACATTAGGTGCCTGTATTTTTTTGAAATTGGTTTCGTCTAATCTAGATGAACGTAGAGTATCACTTGTTGTTGGGTCTGCATTGTACAATTTACGTCTAATAGCTTCTGGTAACTCCAATTGGTTCTCAACTAAATTACAATCAGTATTTAGTACCGCAGGTGAATCCGGGGCTCTTTGAGATTCTTCTCCTACTTCGTCTTCCTGTTCATCAACAGCCTTTAGATCCCTTATAGTGTACCTAGCATTTCCTATAAATAAAACTCCTTTTCGAATTTTACAAGGTTTATTTGGCTCCTCTTCCTTGGCAGATTTTAAATGTTTTCTTAGTAATGCGTTTTCTTGTCTTTCTTTGTATGTTAAATCATTCACAATCGCAATATTAGTGTCCTTTAGTTTTGAACAGTTTTTCATTACTGTTACTTTACGCAGGTACGATATAAATTCTAACTTAATAGGCTTATTTTTCACTTTCTCTAACTGAAAAATGTTATTTATATCACTTATATCTATATCGGTCTGCAGCTTTCCGTTAATGACATCTAGCACATATCTTCCAAGACTGTCACACTCCTCAGGGACTTTGAGACCAAATATTAAGACATTGTTTTTTCTCTGATTTTTATCAAGATACTCGATTTGCGTCTCTTGATTTTCAATTTCAGCTTGCAGTGTTTCCACTTTTTTACTAGTGTTTTCTAGTTTAAGAAGTAATCTCGCATCAGAGGCTTCAATGACGTTTTTAAGAGTGCTATATACTAAGCGTATCTCTTCCAATAGTCTTTCATTAGTGATGGGTTCAACAACAGACATTCTAGTCAAAAAATTTTACTTTTTAACTTTTTAGCGTGTGTGGCAAGCCTAAGTACTGATTGTAAGTTTTTGTGGTTATAAGATAAGTATCTGATATACCTAGGTCTGCTTATTTACTGTATTTATATATAGGTTATAATTTAAATTTGCCACTGTATTTATCTACAAACTTATAACTTTTAATTTCACGTGTTGTACGTACTCTATAATTCAACTTTACAAGTGTTTTGCGTTTTTGATTGTCGCAGAAATACACTTAATTTGCACTTTATGTCACCATTAAAAACTTCTTACTTTTCAACTATAAAGGCATACACACACTATATAATATACAATATATATATATATATTGTCTTTCCTCTATTGGACTTAAGGTGGTATAACTTTTAATTAATAATTTTCACTTTTGTTTATAAAAGATTCTATCTATTTGTTTCTTTTCATAACCGTTATCATTAGCAATGTTATTACGTTCTTTGTTATAGTTGGTATTATTGAGTGGTAGATTTAATAATCTAAAGACTAGACTATTAAATGCAGCCATTTTATATTTACAGTATGTTACTGAGGAGTAACTTGAGTGACTTGTATGTAATTATGTGTGTGTGTGTCGGTTTTCTGTAAATGTCAAAAGTCAAAGATTCGTCAAGTCTGATTATTTTAATATCTAAGAAAGGTAATGAATAATTGTTTTCTAATTCAAAGGTAAATTTAATGGAATCGTACTGAGAGTAGTACATTGACGAAATTGTATATATCGAAATTTTTATCTACAATTGCGAATACGTCATCTACATACCTTTTCCATACTGTGGGGAATTCTAATGCGGTGTTTTTGACGTTATTTTCAAAATGGTTAAGGAATAATCTGCAATAAAAGACTATAGAGGATTGCCCATGGCTGTGTCATGTGTTTGTTTATAAATATTGTTGTTGAAGGTAAATGCGTTTTGGTCCATACACAATTTCGTCAATAAAATGTATTGTCTATTGTCGGTACTTTATGTCGGTACTAAAAATAGTCAACAATAGTAAATAAGTAATAATACTAAATATCCAACGACAATTTGGAAAAAGAGCAGGCAGGCAGACATCTGCAGTTTACCTAAATACATTTATTTTAAAGCCTCATCCTCTATAAATTGGCTGACTTTATTTGTAAACTTGTTAGTGCTTAAGCTACCGACGATGAGTCATGGTACTCGAAATGTATATATTTAGCATTGCTAATAGATATATATGTGAAGTAAGGTGTATTGTCTTATTTAATTATATTCATCTTAACGAACTCACCTCAATCAGTTCCTATTTTACTTATTAATAGGTTGGACGAAATTGGAAAAATTGTAATATCAGACTCTATTATTTTGGAATATGGCGTGCAGCTTTTGGAAACGAGCAAGAATATAAAAAAAATGAACTGCTTTAGCTAGAAATAAAATGCGAGAATGTGCTCATATTTTATGTGAATTTAGAAATATAATATCTAAACCTTTTGACTCTGTTACAACAATTGTTGGTAGGTATATAAAACATTTTTCCAGTAAATAACCAATTAAACAAGACATTTTCTCAAAAAAGAAGACAGACTATTGGTTTTTGCAAGAATTTCCGACAAATATGCCTTAATTAACGTCTTTTCAATAGCCTCAATAGTGTCATTACTATATATCTACGAACTGACAAAAATCAATATAAATTGCTCAAACGGTTACAAAAATATTTTGTACGTGCTAAATTTGAATTAAAATTAAGCTTAGTTTCTTTATCACGCAATTTATATGTAATAATTATAGTATACAGGGTGACCCATTCGTCTGAGATTCCTTTATTAGTTAAATTCAGTTCCTTTGAAATTAGTTACAGATATACATAGCGTTCACATACTTCCAACCCATACAAACTTTCTTATTTTAAATGGAACACCATGTATATTATTAGCTTATTGGATTCCCCATCGCAAGTGCTTTTAGTCCACATAACATTTTTTGTTATAGCTAAACTTTATGGTTTCCAAGGTATTTAATATTTTCTGTAAAAAATGACAAATGCAGACTTTAGTGAAAATAATAAGTATCTTCCTTAGTTTTCACATTTCGACAATAAATATTGGTATTCGTTTAGTATAAGCCATGGTATATACAGGGTGTAACTTTGAATCGGGGTCATATTTATATGGGGGCTTCCTTTGAAGTGTATGAGCGCATAACTACAGTTTTTTTTTTTTTGAAATTCTGTTGTGAAAATTGAATATCTTTTTTAACCTTTTTTTCCGTATCGTGATACCCCGCCACTGAACAGCGCTCAACATGTCTTTAATCCGACCCGAGTCATCCCCACCTAAAGAAAGCGGTGCCCGCTCTCAGGCAGTTGGGAGATGCACCGTTGTCAAATCTCCCGTTAAAAAGCGAATTTCCACACCACCTATGAGGTATAGCTCTTTGGTGCGTTACTTTTATTTAGTGGGTGTTCGCCAGGAGCCCTATTGTCCCACATAAATAAAAATGTAATTTCCTTAAATACAAGTAACTAATAAAACAGTAACATTCAACAGAAAACAATAAATAAATAACGGTAAATGGTAATAAATGAATTTGTCAACTTACCTATAGCAGGTGTTCGAAATTATCTCCGTTGCAATCTAAACATGCTTCAACACGTCGCATCATGGAGTGTCTTATCTTATTAAGATCCATATTTCTGTCTTATGTGATCCGCTGCATTACGCACTCTTTGACGTAGTTCTTCAATATCTTCTATTCTGCCGTCCTTAACAAGAAAGTCGTAAGTGCATTTAGCTTAGTTATGAGAAAATGGCGTTTAAAGAACTGGACATAAAAGAATTACAATAACTTTATTTCTTTTACACAAAACGGGATAATATTTTTCTAGATCTTTAACTGCAATATTATACCGTAGGTTAAACGTAGTTTACTTTGTAAATAAAATCGTTTTCTAATATAACAGGTGCACTTACACGTTATTTTGATTAAGTAATTCTTGTATTATACTAGGAATAAAAAACGTAAGTGGCTATAAAATTTTGTATTTTTAAACTAAATACCTTATTTTTTATACATTACTAGTTTCCACCTGAACACACTGTAGGTATTCAAAATAAAACTAGAATACCGGAAATAAAATCATACTTAAAGAAACATGTTTTTAATCGCTTTTGTATTATAAGCGTATTTGATAGTTACGGGGTGCTCTCGTCTCATCGAGATAAATAATGCCAAATTGCTAGACGAGAACAACGCAACTGCATACTTACGTTGTTTATATTATGTTTTTTATATCAAAATGTTGTACATACGGTAGAACAGTGCACATACGTTGATTATGTTATGTATTATGCATAATTACTCTTAGAATGTACAATACGACAATTTTTTAAACATCTTTTTTTTATTTTTAAAATACGAATTTCGATAAAATTCCTATTTTATTCGATATTATACACCCCTGGGTTACTAAAAACCAAAAAACCTCATTTTGCCAAAAATTGCACTTACGACTTTCTTGTTAAGGACGGCAGTATTGGCGATGCATAAACTAAAGTTTTCATGTGTCCCCACAGATAAAAATCACACGGATTTAAATCTGGCAATCTTGGTGGCCAAGGTACGGGTCCGAAACGTCCTATCCAATTATTATGATAATTTTTGTTTAACCATTCGGTAACAATTCGTGCGCTGTGTGGTGGTGCTCCATCATGTTGATACCACATATCTCTTCTGACATTCAATGGTACGTCTTCCAATAAATCTTCCAGTCCATCTCTTAAAAAATTAAGGTAAATTCCACCATTGAGTCTATCCTCCATTATGTAGGGTCCTATCAGAGTATTATTAATTATTCCTGCCCAAATATTTATTGAAAACCTTTCTTGGTTATGTATCTCTCTCGTCGCGTGAGGATTTTCATCAGACCAAAAATGTGTGTTATGAATATTAAATATTCCATCTCTTGTAAAACCCGCTTCATCGGTCCATAATACACAATTAGAAAAGTTTTCTCCTTCTTCGTTGCATTTTCTCTGATACCATTCACAGAATTCTACACGCCTTGGTAAATCTTCGGGTTTCAACGATTGTATTTTTTGCATATGAAAGGGATATAATCCATTAATCTTCAACGTTCGTTGAACAGTCATATGAGATACTTCATACCTTGTGGCTATTCTTCGAGTGCTGATACCGGGATCCTCTTCAACGGCGTTTAAAATTTCGGGTTCCAAATTTCTCACTCTTTCAGTTTGTTCTCGTCCAACGTTGGCATATTGACGATCGAAGCTTCCGTGATCTCTCAAATGTTGCACCAATCTTACAAATATTTTTTTGTTGGGTACTCGTCGCTCTGGATAATCCATCTGATATCTTCTTCTAGCGGCGGCACCACTTTCTCCGGACAAAAAGTAAGCCCTAATCATATCCACCTTCTCTTGATTCGTATACATTTTCTTTTCAGAATATCACTTCACTTCACTATCGGTAAACACTGAAAATAAGACAGGAGTACACGAAAATATTTCTCCAAAAACAACTTATTAGGTTATACACTTACACTCCACTAAATAATATTTTTAATGTTATTTAAATAATTTCAATATTTCTCGACGTAGGCACAAAATCACTTGTATTCACATCCACATCTCATTTTACACTGAAGACTGAAGAGAAATAAAAATTGTTATTTCTAATAAAACACGTCTGATGTCCACACAATGCGTAGACCCTTTTTTGCTCTCAGTTATAGTCTATAAATTGAAACTGAAAAAAATTCCGACAAAAGAAACACCTCCATTTCGACGGCGGCCTCTTTGTTTACGCACTTTATCGTTTGTCGGAATTTTTTATGCAGTTTCAATTTAGATTATAAAGACTATACCCGCGCTATTTAGGAAAAAAGTGCATATGCATATTCCACTCGGTCAAGGTCAATGTTACACAATTTTGACACTGACATAGATATCTTCTTTAAGCTGTGCTTCAAAAAATGTAAGAACATGTTTATTGCAAACTTCAATTTAGTTCTATAAGATTAAGTAAATACATTCATTATTATTTAGTTACAATTTATCAAACATAATAAAAATATTATTTTAAAATCTTACGTACTTAAACTTAGTAACGTATCCTAATCAATTTTAACAAAGACTATGGTAAATAACAGCGCAGATTTGTACAAAAATAATTTGGCTACAAAACTTGGTTCATTGTGTCACACATGATTAATTGTATGGCAACCCCGCAAACGCCTAGTATCCTGTCAGAGTATTATAAATATTGTTTGGACGAGGTGATGTTCAGTAGCGCCGTGCACCAGCATTTAGGTGCATTTTAAAAAAGTAATTATAACTCGGCTAGTTATCTGAATAAAAAAAAACTAATTGCAGCTTGGTACTCAGGGGAACGTGTACTATTACACATAAAAAAATGACCCCCACTTAAAGTTACACCCTGTATACCATGGCCAATAGTATATTTATAAATGTTTTATAAATTATACAAGGTGTTAATAATCTCGTAGCACTTTTGGAAAACTTTAAGGCCCAATATCTCGTTTATTTGAAATTGAACACCCTGTATATTTTTAATGGATCAGATACAGAATTGAAAACTGTCGATCCATATTAATATGTTATATACCCAAAGGTAATAGTTTTTGAGTTATTTTGAAATTTAAAATATTTGGATAATAGATCGATAGTTTTCAACTCTGAATCTGATCCATTAAAAATATACAGGGTGTTACATTTAAAATAAACGAGATATTGGTCCTTCAAGTTTCCCAAAAGGGCTACGAAACTATTATTATTAAAACATTTATATAAAGTAAAATATTCTCCATGGCTTATACTAAACGAATACCAATATTTATTATCTAAATGTAAACACTAAGGAAGATACTATTATTTTCACTAAAGTCTGCAAAATAGTCTCCATGGCTTATACTAAACGAATACCAATATTTATTATCTAAATGTAAACACTAAGGAAGGTGAAAGGTGTTTTTTAATAAATAGTCTTCCAGTAAAAATGAGGTCAATACTACTTTTCATTGGCCCACCCTATATCATAATTAATGTGACTTATTAAAATTTAGTGGTAGATTTTTTAATATTTAATTAGTCAGTTTTATTTTATGTTTATTGTTTCTTAATTATTGATGTGAAAAGAATACAGTTTATTTAATTACTTTAACTCTTGCATCATAATATATTTTCCTTGTTTATAAGAGTTATCATTTGCCTTTCAAATTGTTATTAGTAATATTTTTATTTTCTTAACTGCATAGGAGCATCCAAAACTTCTTAAGCAGATGATTGTGCACCTTCTGAAGAAGAGGAAAATTAGAAAATCGAGGCCGACGAGATAAACTCGTGACTACCGACGAGGAAGAGATATCGGAAAATATTCTTCCTGTTAAGAAGCCACGTTTAATAGTTGCTAGGAAACCTTGATTCTCAAATGAGATATAATTAATACGGGTTCATTTAAAGAAATATTTAAACAACGATTCCTTATATCCATCCACAACTAAAATAGCTTCATTTTCAAAAAAATATTTATCTTCTGATAGAACGCTTGCACAAATAAAAAGTAAGTTGCAATATTTAAAAAAACAAAAAAAAATAAAAGTGGAAATCGCAAATCCTGGCAGCAAAGAAGGACATTTGTTTCACCTTTACTTGAATTAAAAGAAAGGAATATAAGTACGTCAAAATAACTGTAATCACACTGTGATGACACATCACTGCATTATGTGATTTGATGTATGTGTAAAAAGTATGCGAAATTAATTTTATGCTTTGAATTACTTCATTAATTGTTACCCAGATTAGTCTCCCCGTTACCCCTGAATCAGCAAAATAATGGGTTTTTAACCCATTATTTTGCTGATATGGAATCAGTCATGAATCAATGATAAGATATTGGAAATATAAATGACAGAAGTATTTAAAAATATGACCATCATTGAAAGAAGTGACATGACATTGACTTATTTTAATTTATCCTTATATTAGCTGAACTTAAACAGTTCGTAGGTTTTCACGGCCGATGTCAATTGAATGATGTATCTTCCTTTCATAGTTCATACATTCTTACATACTTTCTGGGCTGTTTAGCCCAGTTTAGTCAATGGTTAACTGCAGACGTTTTGCCATATATGTATAGATGGCATCTTCAGTGCTTCTCGTATCAAAATACAAGAAGATCTGCAGTTAAGCATAGTTGTGGTGCCGTGGAAGCGACTCCAGATTATTTCGGTAAAGTATTTACTTAACAGTCTCGAAAAAACTTCGAACCCAATGCTGCCGTGGATTTCAGTGAGAGAACGGTGTTATTAGCACTGCACCACGCTGATCCTTTATTGTTCTACCTCGCTACAAATATTTTTCACTATACCTTTATATAATATATTATGGTATACCTATACTCTTATATAATACTCTACTTTATATAATATACTACGGTAATCACTATACCTTTATATAATATATAGAGTGGTGCCAAAACGCATATATAGAGAAAGTATATATAGGGAGCCATTTAGTTGAATTATTTAGAAAAAAATTGGGTGCGAGAAGGTCTAGTTATTATTTGGTGTCATTTGGTTGTTTTACGCGTATATATATATATACAATCATAGGCTAAGCTTTATTTAAAGTATTGCTTCCGTCATGCGCATTGTAAAACAATCAACAGTTTTACCTAGAAGAAGAAATTTGTTCACTATGCTAGAAAGACAAATATGGTTTTATGGTGATTGATAAGGATAGTGATATTAGTAATGGTAGATATAGAAAGGGATTTGATCATTACATACATTTATAAAGAGAGATAATAATGTTCATCATTATTAGTGTTCCTAGAGTTAGACCCGCACTCAGCACTATGCTGTTTTTTACTACATGGCACCTGTTTTTTACTGCATGGGACCTGGTTTTTTACTGCAGCAGACCTGTTTTTTACTGCATCAGACCTGTTTTATACTGCCTGAGATCTGTTTTTTACTGCATCAGACCTGTTTTATACTGCCTGAGACCTGTTTTTACTGCTTTTACTGAAGTTAAGAAGAATTTGTGATTTCGATATGAATAGAAAGGAAGTTGAAGTAAAAAAATTGTTAATACAAAGTAGGAACGTAGTAAAGCAAAAGCTAAATGGTCTGAAAGAAGGAAGTATAATTCAAGAACAATCGTTTCTTCCTATCACGAAGCGTTTACAAACAATTGCTGAGAAACTTGATAGAGAGTCAAACATCTCCTTTAGCTCACCGAAAAAAAGCAAAGCAAAATATAACACCTTGAGGATTTTTAACGCACCAAGTTTCTTAGATACGTCAATTGTTGCAGAAGGAAATTCAAATGGTAATGATATGGCTGACGGAGATAATGTGGAAAGTAATAAAGTAACTATATTAAAATATACAAGAGACTACATTCAAACCTTAAGTAATGCACCCGACACATTGTACTATTTGGATCAACTGGATCCCTTACCCAGAGAATATGTTCATAAAATTATTGGTCATGTACATATTGAGTTTGACTTTAGGTATGGTGATAGATGCAGACCTTAATGAGCTCAAAATTGGCAACGCATCTCTACAATTCGATGGTAACGATTTAATTATAGGTGTATTAACTTATAAGGGGACTCCTGGACTATACGAGTTGGTTTTTAAGAAACATCCAATTGGCTTCACAGAAAGTGATAGAAAAAACTACTTAGACATTGATAAATGAACGAATGCTAATAAAAGAAACTACTCTGAAAATGAACAAATTCAAGGTAATGGATCTTACAAATATAAGAAAATCATCCCTGCTTTGACTATACAACCACTAACACCACAAAGACCTAGTAGCATACAACCTCTAACTCGAAAGAGGTTGGGTCTTGGTATGTTAATGAAAGCCTCGAATAGTCCAATAGATTACGTATACTGGGACTCCTAATGAATTTGTTGATAGATTACGGCTTTTAGTTTCATCTCAAACCGCTAGTCATACTGGCCATACTAACGAAATCGTGTCTATTATCGAAGAGTTGCGTGAATCTAAAATTATTGAGTAATAAGGAGAAACTTACAACTAACTTAAAAATGACAATCGATAAATTTGGTAGACATATAAGTCAACCACAACATTCCTTTGAGGATCATGAAGATTTTGATGTAATGTCTACAAACATTGCAGAAAACATAGTAAAGGAGCTTTATTATAATGTTATTTTAACATTTTAGTCCGGGGCCTTTCAAGAAAATAGTAAGAAATATCTAATTTCTAATATAAAAACATGCCACGTTTTCTTCTACGAGTCAGCTATGATTGAATATGTACTGGGTTATCCTAATTATATTTCAGGTCCAGTCCTCGATATTACATAATTGTTTACATTGTAGTACATGCTTCTTCTACTTCCGAGCACAAGGTTCAAAGAAAGTTTCAAAGCTAGCCTTGTCCCGCATTGTCACCGCTCTGTCAGGCCGGTCTGTCATCATTGTGTTTCTTGTGCTCCGAGCAGTCACCACGCTCGTACATATCATATCGATTAGAAAAGCAACTCTGCTGTAATTTACAGCCGAGGAATTTGACTATCTTATGTAAGTAGACATTTACATTTATTTTTTAGTTGACATCTATCTGATTTCCTACGTAATCCAAAGAAGGAAGTCTTGCCTTTTAAGGAAGGCAGTCTCTGTTTTATACTAACGTTCTTTTCAGTCCCTGAAATATGGGTAAATCCAAGAAGAACAGTCGTAAATTACTACTGTTCTTCTAACTAGGGTATACTAGTAATAGGTCAACTACGAGTAGTAGTAGTGAGTCAGAAAATACCAGGAAATTGGCAAAGCATTTAAAGAGATTAGAGAAAGAACTACTCAGCCGTCGTTCATTGTCATCATCTCGATCACGCAGTCGCAGTCGCCACGTGAGGAGACAGCGGCTACGTTCCAACTCTCGTACCTCATCCCGTCATGGGGACAATCTACAACGCGCACGGTCGACATTACCTGACAGCGTTCGATTGGATCGAGCGAGTGCTGATACGGGGTTGCCACTTGGAGTGGAAATTCCCTATTAACAGGATGCTGAAAACGATGCTAGGAGTATTGCTTCTGAAAGCAATATAGATGCTTGCAGCGTCACAAATAATTTTGTTGCTGACGGCCTGGTGATTCACAATGATGTGTCGCTGCCGGAAGATATTCTGGAAATTCTAGGCGAAAATCCAGAAAAGAAATGTGTAAATGAAGTTACACTACATGACCAATTAGTGGTTAGATGGAATTTGTTGTTACAAAATGGATTTACAAGAGAAGACTTTGTAAATCTTTTAAACAAGTTTGCTATTCCTAGCAATTTAGCAAATTTAGCCCCGCCGAAGTTTTTGCGTCCTCACAAAAACAAAATTTAACTATAGATGCCTCTCAATGTGAAGTTCAGAACCAATTGGGCAAAGGAATTTGCGCTTTAGGGAAAGGTTTAACAGATATTTTAACTAAAATTGATAAAGTACCTGCAGACTTTAAAAATATTATGTTATCTAGTGTCTTAGATTCTGGCAGAAACCTGACGAATCTTTTCCACCGTATTTTGCATACTAGGAAAAACCTTATTATCCCTCACGTGAAGAATTTGAGGGAAGTGGCAGACAGATGTATTTCATCAGAATATCTGTTTGGGACCGATTTACTGGATAGGCTAAAATCATTAAAGACCATTGAATCTATCAGCAAGGATCTAAAGGTCACTGCCAACAAACCGAAGGCTCCACTATATAGGGGACAAAATAGAGGAGGGGGAGAAGTTCAGATAAGGACATATAATCCGAACCTTCCTTCTTCCAGTCGTCCTTTAAACTCACAGAGACCGGTCCGTCACTTGAGGGACTTGGTACCGGTCAGAAGCCAAACCTCGAGAAATTACCAATGGGAAAACATGAAGGATTCCCAGTGGAGGAACGGGGAAAAAAGGAAACGGAGGGAGTAAAGGTAAGTTTTTATGCAGGTCGCTTAAATACATTTTATGAACAATCGCTATCAATCACGTCCAATGCAATTGTATTGCGTTGGATACGAGGTTATTCATTACCTTTTTCTGAGGCACCCTTCCAACCAAGACCGTTTGCACCAACTAAATTTAATAATACCGAACAAAAAACCATTGAAACCGAAATTTCAAACTTAATTAAAATTGGCGCTATTCAAAGATGTTACCCTGTATGTAATTAGTTTGTTTCCAGAATATTTTTGGTCGATAAACCCAACGGCAAGAAGCGATTCATCCTTAATTTAAAAAAAACTTGAATAGATACGTTTGTGCTCCACATTTCAAAATGGAGGATGCGCGAACGGCGAGCAGATTAATTCAGTACAAATGTTTACGCGACTACTATTGACCTAAAAGACGCATATTATTTACTTCCAATTAGAAAAGATCACAGAAAGTATTTACGGTTTTGCTATAAAAACAAGTTGTATGCATTTACCTGCTTACCGTTTGGCTTGGCATCAGCGCCGTATGCTTTTACCAAACTTTTAAAACCAGTAGTACAGTCCTTGCACGCCAGGGGTGTACTCTGTGGCAATTAGCTTGACGACTTCTTGATTTTGGGTTTATCAGAGGAGGAATGTTCCAGAAACACTCTTCTGGCCACTTCACTATTAAAATTTCTTAGGTTCCTAATTAATACTGAAAAGAGCATCTCCTGGCACCAAATTTAAATATCTCGGTTTCATTTTTGATTCCAGAAATATGACAATGGAATTGCCTTATGATAAGCGCAAAAAGACTCAAAAATGTATTCTAAAGACTATCAATAGCAAGAGCTGCAAAATTATAGAGTTTGCAAAACTTCTCGGTTTATTAACTTTCGCATGCCCAGCGGTCAAATACGGCTGGCTATATACGAAGCTTTTAAAGACAGCTAAATATCGTGCACTGCTTTCAAATCACCAAGATTATGAGGCAAAATGTACATTTCACATGACGTCTCTTTTGACGTCATGACGTCAATTAAGATGGTGGCTTGAAAAAATTCCAGTTGTAAAAAATGACCTCAAAAGGGATTTTTTTCAATTTATAAATTTTTAATGACGCAAGTTTATCTGGCTGAGGTGTTTATCGTAGGGGAGAAACCACTTTCGGATGGTGGACAATCCGGGATACAGACAAGCATATAAACTATTAGGAGTTGCAGGCTACGTACGTACGTACTGACTAAAATGCTTTGCAAAAAACTTGCTAAACTGCAACATTTTAATTCGTACAGATAACACCACGGCATTATCATACATAAATAGAATGGGAAGCGTCAAATTTCCTAAGTTAAACTCTTTAGCTAGGGAAATTTGGCAATGGTGCGAAGTGGTGCTTTGCAAGCCGAGACGGAATGGTCCCTTAATGCGGATTTTTTCACAAATATAGGAGATCATTTTGGCCTTCCCGAAATTGACCTTTCGCTTATCTCCATAACCACAAATGTGAAAGATACTTTTCATGGGTCGTAGACACAGAGGCGGAGAATATAGACGCATTTACGGTCCATTGGGATGACCTAAACTTCTATGCTTTCCCCCTTCTTTCCCTTATTCTTTGCTTTCTACAAAAAATTGTAAATGACCAAGCAACAGGAATTTTAGTGGTACCATTTTGGGAGTCGCAATCCTAGTATCCACTGTTTTTAAAATTATTAGATAGTACTTTACTTTTTCTGGGCCCTTCTGATAATATGCTGTTTTGTCCTTTGAGCAAAAGGAAGCATCCCCTCTCCAACGAGCTTACCCTGACTGTCGCGAGGCTATCAGGGAAGCGTTTCGGCGCAATTTTTATTCCCGAAAAGGCAATAACCACTATGGAAAATTCTTTTCGTGACAATACAATAAAACAATATAACACAACCTTAAAATACTGGTAGGAATACTGTAACCGCGCTGGAATTTCACCATTCGAAGGGGAAACAGTACATATAATATCTTTCCTCCGGGATATATTCGACAAAACTCGTAATATTTACGAATCATTTAATTCCCATAGATCGGCCCTGTCCATAATAACTTCAAGAAATTTGGGAGACGATTTACGTTTGAAGCGGTTTTTAAAGGCCATTTTTAGACGTCGACTTTCTACGTCAAAGTACAACTGTACGTTGAACGCCCAATCAGTCCTCACATACTTAAAAACTTCTGAGGATAGCAGTCTAAAGCTATTGTCCCAGAAATTAGTTATTCTGAAGGCCTTAGTTACAGGGCAGAGATTGCAAACCATTTCTTTGATAAACCTCCCAAATATACACTTTTCTAGTTCAGGGGCAAAGATTTTTGTCCCGGACTTCAAATCCAAAATCATTACAACCGTGTTTAGACCTTCCATATTTTGCTGACGATCCTTGGATCTGTGTAGCGTCAACTTTGAAAGATTATTTAGACAGGACTGAACCATTGAGGCAAACCCAATCGACTAGATTGTTCATATCTTACAAAAAACCGTACGCTGCAGTAGGAAAACAAACCCTTAGCCGTTGGACGAAGGACATCCTTCAAGCAGCGGGTATCAATTCTAATGTCTCATGTCTCTAAACCTCATTCGGTCAGACATGCCTCCACCTCGGCCGCCGCGAGAAAAGGCCTTTCAATGGATGTAGTGAGAAAGTCCGCAGGATGGAGTTCAAAAGCCAAATACATTTGCAAGGTTTTATAATAGGCCTTTAATAAACACTGACAGTATTCTTACTACTGTATTAGACAACACGAATTAGTATAGAATATTATATAAGTCGTTTGTTGCATTTTTCAGTTTATATCACTTATCTTTGTTAACACGAGTATAGTACACTATAGTGCTCTTTAATATAATATGTTTTTCGATCAGGTTGTTTTACGGCCCCCCTTTCTTCCATTGAACATCTACAATGTAAACAATTATGTAATATCGAGGACTGGACCTGAAATATAATTAAGCGATCAAATGAACTTACCTCTGAAGTTCGATCGTAATTATATGAAGGTCCAGTCCGAAGATATTACATCCCGGCCCATATCCCACTCTGCCGTAAAATTTATAGGTAGGTACTTTAAACAAAATGATGACAGACCGGCCTGACAGAGCGGTGACAATGCGGGACAAGGCTAGCTTTGAAACTTTCTTTGAACCTTGTGCTCGGAAGTAGAAGAAGCATGTACTACAATGTAAACAATTATGTAATATCTTCGGACTGGACCTTCATATAATTACGATCGAACTTCACAGGTAAGTTCATTTGATCGCTTAATGATATCATAACTATTATAAATGAAAAGGAGTTTAACTTGACAGAACTAGTCAACGTACAGTTACGTCGCGGTGACAATCAGCCCAACAGTGTATCATATTCAATAAATTTAACGTACGCCTGTTATGTTATGATATAAAAATAACATGTTTCATAACGTGCAAGTCCAAAAGTCGTACCGAGTATCTTCGAATAACGTGGGCCGTTATACTGCATGTTATAACTCTTTCATAACAGATACAAAGTCGTGTATGTTCGTGTAAAGTGAAATAGCTTAACATGTCTTCTTGTGCAAGACAAGGATAATCCGCCGAGATGTTACAGAACCATAACAAACTAGGGTTTAAAGTTAGAGTGACATATTTGACGTTTAATCAGATTAAGGCCTAATTTGTGTATTTGTGTGAATAGTCCAAATTATGGAGGGAAAAAGGCAAAAGAAAACAACAACGGCCCAATATGAACAACTAGGTACTACAATTTATTCAAGAAAATAAGTTATTGATCACCGGTAAAACAAACCCGTCTGAGAGAGGGACTATAAAAGTTCTGTGGAAGAAATTCTTAAGACAATCGAAATAACTTATAAAAAATACGTCTCTGTACTTTTTGATTGTACCTTAATTAAACATAACTTCCATTAAAAAATACGAAAGGTGCTGTATATTGCAATACATTTGTTGCTACTCATGCATTTCTTGCATCTAAACTAAATTTAATATCCCATCAAAAGCCATTTGATTACGGTAACATAAGTGATACGCGGTTGGGCTGAATATCTGGCTGAATAAAAATTGTTTTCGCAATAATCATCAAACAAAAGATTGTACTGGGTCTAAATGCAAAAAATGTAACTCTAAACACAATACCCTATTACATTTATCCACAGAGGCTAACAATTCAAAAGAAAACAATCCTATTGTCAAGAATGTGTCTTCAAGTGCGGATGCGACTTTAGTCGCAGAAACGCCTGTACCTGTAGGACTTAATACTTCATTTTTAATAAGGTCCCAAGTTTTATTGCCTACTTGCCTTGTTTATGTATATGATAATCAAGGTAATAAAATACAATGTCGCATACTGCTGGACTCAGCTTCTCAATCTAATTTCATCACAGTAGATTTTATTAAAAAATTAAATTTGCAATGCAAAAATATTAATTTTCCGATTTTAGGAATAAACAATTCAAAATCAAATGTTTCTCATGAAACTAAGATAAAAATTGTATCAATGTATAATTCATTTGCCTGTACTCTTTCTTGTTTAGTCTTACCACAAATAACTCAAAAATTACCTCAAATTTCGTTTGACCCTGAACAAATCAAAGTTCCTCACAATTTAAAATTTGCAGATCCAAATTTTAATAATCCAGATGATATCCAAATATTATTAGGTGCCGAATTATTCTGGAAGATATTATGCATTGGACAGATACCCCTTGGCAAAAATATGCCAGTTGCACAAAAAACTCATTTTGGGTGGGTTATTTCAGGCCCATTACACATACCAAAAATCAATGAAAAAGTTCATGTAACAACTTGTTTTTCATGTTTGTTAACCACGGAAAATATTGATAACGATGATACTTTATGCAATATTCAAAAACAACTCACTTCTTTTTGGAAAATAGAAGAGGTCCATACACCTCCACCACTTATACATGAAGAGCCCCAATGTGAAGATTTTTTTGTAAAAACTACTACGCGAGATCAAATCAAAAATTCTTATGTAACTTTTATGTGCGAATACATACAGTTAGATCAAATGTCACCTGTAAATTATGACAAGTCTCAGTTACAACATGCCGTTTTTCTACCTCATCATGCCGTCTTTAAATCAAACAGTCTTACATCCAAGGTACGTGTAGTTTTTGACGGTTCCTGTAAGACTACAAGTGGTATTTCACTAAACGACACACTTATGGTCGTACCCACGATTCAGTCAGATTTATTTTCTATAATTTTACGATTCCGTGAACATCAATACGCGTTCACCAGTGATTGTGAGAAAATGTATAGACAAGTTATGGTATGCAAATCAGACAGAACTAAACAGAATATCTTGTGGCGCGAAAATCATTTAGAACCTTTAATATGTTATCAACTTAACACCGTAACTTACGGCACATCCTGTGCACCTTTTCTAGCTACCAGATGCCTCTTGCAAATAGCAAAGGATAACGAAACATTTACCCTATAGCAGCAAATGCTATAAAAAATGACATGTATATCGACGATTTAATTACCGGTAGTGATTCAGTACAGAGTTCTAAGGACTTAATACAAAAAATAAACCAGTTACTAGAGTCAAGTGGTTTTCCATTCCGAAAGTGGGCCTCTAATTGTCCTGACATTCTTAGCGATTTAAAGCATACTACCACAATCATGCATTTTAATGATGAAAACGAATCCATCAAGACATTAGGCCTCATATGGGATGCTAATTTAGACACATTTAAATTTCCTATAAATAACTGTTCTCAGGTTAGCGTAACCAAACGTAGCATACTCTCAACAATCAGTAAAATCTTCGACCCTCTAGGTTTGGTCGGTCCTATTACAATTACTGCAAAGGTTTTACTTCAACGGTTATGGCAATTGAATTTAAACTGGGACGAGTCGGTCCCAACTCATATATACACAACCTGGATCAATTTTCGAGATGAACTAAAAAACATAAATGACATTATCATTCCTAGGCACGTTATTTGTACTCAGCCTGTATCTATTCAATTACACGCGTTTTCTGATGCAAGTGAAATCAGCTATGGAACTTGTATTTACTTGCGATCTACTAATGCTAATGGTGACCATACAGTACGTTTATTGTGTGCAAAAAGTCGAGTCGCTCCACTCAAGGCACTTACCATACCTAAATTAGAATTTTTGAACGGTCATTCAATCACTTGGAACTTTATTCCGGCACGATCTCCTCATTTTCGAGGTTTGTGGGAATCCGTAGTTAAATCAGCAAAAAGACACCTTCACACCATTACTCATAATCATGTTCTCACATTTGAGTAAATTACAACCTTATTTGCTCGAATCGAAGCTATTCTGAACTCTCGTCCATTAATTCCTTTGACTTCCCAACCCTCTGACTTCAATTTCCTGTGCCCAGCACATTTCCTGATAGGTGACTCACTGTTGGCATTACCCGAGCCAAGTCTTCTAGATATAAAACTCAACCATTTGAGCCGTTTCCAATTAGTGCAACAGCTTCACCAGCATTTCTGGAAAAAATGGAGTAACGATTACCTTTCCATTCTTCAATCTCGTCCAAAATGGAAACAAAACGATAACCATTCAATTAGCCCTGGAACTTTGGTGATTCTTCGTGAAAACACACCCCCTCTGACGTGGCGAATGGGCAGAGTCCTCAAGGTTCACCCTGGAGCTGATGGTGTTATTCGTGTTGTGACAGTGCAAACATCCACGAGTGTTGTAAAACGTGCAGTGACGCAATTGTGTGAACTGCTACCTGAATCTGAGGTTTAACAAACCTAATGATATTTATTTTCAATGTAATGAACTCATTTTATTTTATTTGTATTTGGGTTGAATCTGTATGTATTGTTTTATGCATTTCATTGAAAGGCCATTGCTTTCAAGGCGACCGGAATGTTCTATTGTACTTTGTTATAATTGTAAAATGACCAATATGTATACTGTGTATTTTAAGTTCTTACGTTAAAATGTAAACCTTTTCTAATTTTATAACATGCAGCGCACTCTATCGTACGACTACCAAATTAGTCTACAGACTTTGCTATATTCTTCAGTGCCTACTTATACGCAAGAGAGAGTGCACGCTACCTCACAATTGATTGTACATTTTCAAACAAATACAACTTATTCATAAATAATAATTGAGATTTAATAATCTACCAACACCCCAAACAGTAATCTTATCCCGGATTACCAATTTGGCTTTAGACAAAAGCACTCAACTATTGATCAGGTTCATCGTATTACTAACATAATAGAGCGTACACTTGAAGAAAACGAAGTCTGCTCTGCAGTCTTCTTAGATGTTGCTCAAGCCTTTGACAAGGTATGGCACGAAGGATTGATACACAAATTAAACAAAATACTTCCGAGACAATATGTAGAGATTCTGTCATCGTATATCTCAGGCAGACTTTTCAGAATAAAACAAGAAGATGAATATTCTGACCTGAAATATATTAGAGCAGGAGTGCCCCAGGGTAGCGTTCTTGGCCCTATCCTTTACCTGCTATATACTAGTGATATGCCAGTACTAGAAGAGACCACTGTAGCTACATTTGCTGACGACACTGCACTTCTTGCGGTCGGTAAAGATCAAGGAATATCCACTAGAAGACTGCAAGTAGCTAGCAACGCAATACTTGATTGGACCAAACAATGGAAGATCAAGCTAAACGAGCTAAAATCAACTCATGTTAACATTACCAACAAAAGACTAGTTAACCCTCCGTCCTTGGATATTAATGGTACTATTGTACCCAATGAGAATAACGCCAAATACCTAGGTATCACCCTGGATGCCAAGCTCCGGTGGAAAGAACATGTGAAGAAGAAAAGAATCGAACTTGGTTTGAAATATAGACAGTATTATTGGATGCTTGGAAGAAATTCAAAGTTGACAATACATAATAAGATACTAATTTACAATCAGATCTTAAAACCAGTTTGGTTATACGGTATTCAACTTTGGGGTTGTGCCAGAAATAGTAATATTAAAACCATTCAGACTTTCCAGAACAAAGTGCTGCGTAACATAGTCGACGCTCCATGGTACATACGCAACTCCGACTTGCATCGAGACCTTAACATCCCAATGGTTAAAGACGAGATCAAAAGGTTTGCTGGCAGACATGAGGCCAGACTTCACCACCACATCAATGCAGAAGCTCTTCAGCTGCTGGACAACCAACATCTTGTTCGAAGATTGAAGAGACCCAAACCATTTGAGCTGGTGTAGTGTGCTGTGTAAAAGCGGGACATAGTGTACCAGTGAAATTGTGAAAAGAAAACAATTGTCAAAAGAAATCTAAAGGACGTCGTTGGATGAACTTTAGTTAATAAATGTTTAGTTTGTAAGATTATTAGAAGAAAATTAATGGTTGGTCATCAGACCAGTTTTAATAGAAATAAGATTCTCCAATAAAGAATCTTAATAAAAAAAAAAATTATTTCTTATACCTGATTAATTTTAAAGTGAAGCTGGGTATTACCCTTTTTCGTTGCGTTTATCGATAACCCTTTGTTTATTTTGTATTTGATTATCCGATATTTCTTGATATAATGCAGATAATTTATCTTTGTAGCTTGTTATAAAGTCTGAGTAAAATGTCGTAGGTATTAAGTCAATAGGACCTCTTAGACCTGTATGTCCGAATGTCAGTTCAAATGGGATATATTTCGTTGCAGAATGTATTGAATTATTATAAGCTATAATTGCAAAAGGTAGGTATCAGTTTTATAGTCGTACAGTCTTTATGGGTTTATTTTAAGATTTTCAAAAGCTCAATTAGAGTTGAATGAACTCGTTTTATTACTGAGTTTCATTCGGTGCGTTGGGGCGGTGAAATGGTGAAAGGTGAAATTACCTTAGATTTTTTTTTGTACCTTTTTTTATAATTTTTTAACAGTTCCTTTAATGTTTGATTTTTAAACTTAAAACCGTTATATACTACAATCGACTCTGGGATACCGTATGTCGAAAAATAAGTAATAAGTTTTCCATGTACAGATATGGCATCTTTGGTGATCGGATATGCTCCGCCTAATTTTGTTATTTTATCTGTGGTTGTTAGAATTGGCAAATTATAAAAAGAGAAAAGATCCATGTGTAATATTTGGAAAGGTTTATTGGATATTTCTGTTAATACTGATGGTACATAAGTATTCTGCCTGGAAAATTTAGCTTTTTGACATATTTCGCAAACATTAACATAGTTTATGATATCGCTATTCATATTTTTCCAGTAATAGTTAGTTTTTAATTTTTCTTAAGTCTCGTTAATGCCGCTGTGATTATGTTGATTTTCGTGCTGATGTTTAATAAGCAATAGTCTATCTTCCTTCTCAGTAACATTATTTATTAATTTAGTACATTGGTATAATTTTAAAGGTCTAAAATTTTGCATATAAGTTTGTGTGAATAACGGAATGAATTCTTTTTCTACAGGCGTGTGGAAAGTTACAATTTTCTGCACGCATTTGAGTGTAGAAAATTGCGCTTTTCCGCACTAGTGCGGAAAATAAATACCTATGTATTACTTGCAATGTGATCATAATATTATCTTAATTCCAAAAAATCATGTTGTCACTGTTCAGATTTTGACATAAAGAAAAAGGAATGCTTGACACTTCTAATTATTAGACAGCATTGTGTGCACTTGACATCTCACAATTTATTTCAATATAAAACGAAATATTTTTTAAAGTAAAGTCAAAAATGCATAATTCATAGTTGGTTTCTTTTGGGATTACACCACCTGTAAAATAACAAAAAGCAGAAAACCAGAAGTATACAAATTAATTATTCAAAGTGTAGTAACAAGGCAAACTTCTAAAGTTTGCCCCAAAAAACCACTGTATTAACGTGTGATAAAATAATATTTGATATATTGACTAAATTTTATCAGTGGTTTTTCAGTTTTATACAAAATTTTATAATATTACATGTCATATTCTAAAATATGCCCAAATAAAATAGTTATAATAAAAAATTAAAAGAATTAAACACTTAACTAGCTTTCGTCTAGACGTTTCGAGTTGATCCTCAACTCTTCTTCTGTAGACTATTTTTATGTTGAGAACTCTTTATATGAACGAGAAGTAGTTCTTGTCAGATTGACATTTTTAATTTAAATTTAATGCATAATTGTTCTGACTCTTCAGACGATGATATCCCAGAATTTGTTCTAAATGAAGCGAAAATGGTAAACATGAGTTTATTACCGGCAAAATCTCAAGGACAATACGAGAAGGAATACGCTCAATTTATGAATTGGTGCACCGAAAAGAGTGTCAAAAATTTAAAAGAAGAAATATTTCTAGCATATTTCTTTCAACTAAATAAGGTATGTAAGCCAAACACATTATGGTCAAGATATTCGATGCTCAAAAGTGTTACAAAAATAAAAAACAACATAGACATAAGTAAATTTTTCAAATTAACTGCATATCTTAAGAAACAAAGTTTAGGATTCAAACCAAAGAAATCAAAAGTTTTTAACAAACAAGAAATAGCAAAATTCTTACACGAAGCACCAAATGATGTATGTATTTTAATAACTTTTTCCGTTGTATCAGGTGCTGTAATGTGATAGGGTTGGAACTTTTTAACTAATTTTCGTATTGTACTTTCGGAGTGCTAGAGTGAATTGGAATTGCAGCATTGAGTGTAATTAGTTGAGAATTATTTATGTCTAAATTTGCCTTAATTTGACATAACAAATCTAATCCAATTAGTCCGTTAAATTTATGAGAAAAATTGAATAAATAAAATTTATGATTTCCCTTGGTTTTAAAACAAGGAAATATTGGTATGTCGATTATTTCATTATGGAACGATGTTGCATGGGCAGTAGATACTTGAAATAATTCTTGTTTTATATAATTTGGAAAAAATGTATAAGCTAGGTTTGGGTTTATAAAGCTTTTGGTGCTACCCGTATCTATAAGGAATTTAGCGTTAATTTCGGGGATTATTATAAAGGGAAGTTCAGGTGAATAATTATTATTTAAATGTATTACGTTATATCCTGTATTCTCGGGGTAAGGTGAAAATCCTGTGTGTCAGTTTTAGTATTGTCGAAATTGTAAGTATTGTTTTGATCAGTAGGGCGGTCAGTTTCTAGCTGATTAGCAGTATAATCAGAATCTGGATATATTTGATTAGTATCAGAATGATCTGGATAATAACTAGCAGAATTTTGTTTAATTGCTGTATAATTATAGAAACTATCGTGCATATTAAGATGGGAATTATCTACTTGTTCATATACATTGTCGGAGGGTAAATTTTCAGATATTTCTTGGTTAAACAATTGATTTGATTTAAAATTATATTGAGGGTTGTTCGTATTAGATTGGGTAGTATTTCTAGTGGTAATACTCATGGGCGTCGGTTGGTAAGTAGGTTTGAAGTTTGGATTAGGTCTCCATACATTTTCCGGTTTACCAAACACTTGCTTGTTGCTTGGGAAATGTTGATTAAAATTTGGTTTAGGGATAATTTGTATAGGTCCCCTAGGAAAGTTTTGAACATTATTAGGGAAATATTGGCTATTAGGGAAGTTTTGTCTGTTATTGTCACAAAAATTTGGTTGTGCGAAGTTTTCTGGTTGGTAGTTTGGGAGATATGAATGTGTTTGTGGATGTACCGGTACCTATATAACTAGTGGATGTCTGTGGGTGCATCTGATTTAATTTCGGTGTATGTTTTGGAATAAAATTAGTGTTTGATTTAAATTTAAATTGTTGAAAATTAAGTTCTTCTTATACGAAGCTCATAGCTTGTTCAAGTGTTTCAGGATTTTTAAGTCTAATTACAACTTGAATGTCGTATGGTAGGTTGTTAATGTATGTCTTTAGTGCAAATAAATCATAGTGATTTATTTTCATAATTTTTAAGTCCGCAAGTTCATCGGTTGCATTTAATTTCGAAAATAAGAGGCTACGTGTGTCTTGTATTCTCATGCGAAATTGTAAAGGATGTTCATTTTTATTTATGTTAAGTGATAATAAGTCTTGGATCAAACAATCTATACTTCGTTGGTCAGAGAATGTATTTTTTAATAAATCTTTTATTAGTTGCCAACTGTTTATTTCAGATCGAGAACAGATGATGTCTGCTGCTCCATTTCGCAATTTCGAATAAATAGTATCTAGTAGACAAATATTAACTGGAGCATTTACATTTGTTGTGTCTTGAAAAGATTTTATTAAATTTTCGCAAGACAAAATGAACCTTTGTAGTAATCTAGGATTACCATCTATGGGAATTTTAACTTAAAGCAGTGGTGAATTAAAACACAAAATATACTACGCAGCTTTTATAATTTCAACTTGTTCGTATAGTGGGTTACAGAGAACTAAAAACTATGCTAACTCTGCTAAGACGCTGAGAGTAGAACTTATTTTTATTTCTTTATATTTTGCTTAGTCAATAGTTTACAGTATAAACTAGCACACACGTTTCACAGATTAGAAACTGCGTAACGAAGATGATTAATTTTTGTGTAATTCCAATACACCCCCTCAAAAATTTATCAACTTATAATCTCAGCTGATACAAACAAAAGAAAAATGTTACTAACTAAATACTGCGTTTTACGGGGATTTTAACATGGTTCAGCATTTGCTGCAAGGACTAGGGAAAACCCCAATTCAAAAACCTAGTCAAACCATTCCCTATTCTACTTATAATAATACCATCCAGGAATATAACAATTTGTACACAATCAATTTGTTTATTGATTTTCGTCCAGTAATCCCAGCTTGCATCGCAACTCCTTGAAATGCGGGGCTGGCAGCGACTTTGTGAACAAATCGGCTTCCTGGTTACCTGTGAAAACATATTTTAGGCAGATTACCTTGTTCTGTACTTGTTCTCGAGTAAAATGATACTTAATATCTATATGTTTTGAGCGTTTGTGACTTGTTGGATTAGTTGCTAACGCTATGCAACTTTGATTATCTTCAAACAAGGTAATTGGATGTAGAATTTGGATTTGTATACTTTTTAGCAATGATTTCAACCACAGAGCTTCTTTTACAGCTTCAAATAAAGCCATATATTCTGCTTCTGTTGACGATGCTGCAACTGAGTTCTGCCGTTTTGTATTCCAGGTTACTATACAATTATCAAACATTTTAAACACATACCCTGTTGTGCTTCGTCGGTCAGTTTCGTCAGTTGCCCAGTCTGCATCAACATATCCAATTAATTTGTCTACAAAGTCACATCTCTTGTAAATCAATTTTATTTTTATTGTGCCTTTTACATATCTTAAAACACGCTTCAAGGATTGCCACAATTCCCTGTTTGATTTACTTTGATATCTACTCAACATATTTAGTGAGGTACATAGATCTGGACGTGTACAAAGCATTGCATATAATAAACAACCAATTAAATTTCGACAGGGTGCTCCGCTGTCTTCATCTGACTCTAAAGCTTTATAATTTAATTTAGTTGGTAATGGTGTACTTACTGCATTACACTCGCTCATATTGTATTTCCTTAAAACAGATTGTAAGTATGTACTTTGGTCTAAAGAAATTTCATTTTCCGTTCTCTGTATCCTAATTCCAAGAAAGAAATTTATTTCTTTTAAATCAACCATATTGAATTTATTCATTAAAAATATTTTGAAAGCATTCATTGTATCTGTTTCTCGCGTTACAATTACTATATCATCTACATATAAAATAACATAGATATTTTTATTTATATGACCCTGATCTTGAAAATTGTAACAAAATTTTAATCATTTTGTTCCTTTGTATATGACGAGCAGTATATTTCCGGACGATTAAAAATAATTTCAAAAATACGTATCATTTTATCCCTGAATACCCGCAACCCAAAATGCTCTCTACATTGTAATGTGTTGTCTACCTTTAAAGTGTTTCTGATTGGTCACTTTTATGAAAAGGTAGGGACGCAAAACAGACAGGAAATTAAGACATTTTTAAAATTCGGAGAGTCTGGTTTTCAACAGAGTACAAGCAAGTTGACAATTTTACGCTTCTTGAAAGCACATGTTCTTAAATTTTACTTTCATTTAAATCTTGAATTATTATCACTATTGTTAGTGATCGGTGTTCTGATATAATAGAGTATTATCTGTAATAAGCTCATTAATTGATATTATCGTATATTTTTGTTGTTGTCACGAGATAAGTGATAATAAATTTAGTTTACACGTGGTGTAAATTTTCTGCCGAATTTTTTATTTTTTTGCAGAGTTGTTGAGACGTTAATCTTCCCAGGAATCTACTTTTCTCGTAAACCATCCAATCCCAGGTGGAACGTCTTAGGACATATTTAAGGTGGATACACGAGATTGGAACTGCACTTTGCATACAGGTGAGTACATTTCATTTTCTTAACAAATTGAATATGATTAAAGAAAATTGTACCCTGTATGCAAAGGTCTGTTCTCTGTGAAGAGCCTGGGTTGGTTAGTGCGTTTGTATATAACCATATGGTTATTTTTGATATATTATAAATTTTGACTGCTAATTACAGAATCTATTATATCCAGGAATTTTATTTTTGATTACTTGCTGGTATTCTAGACCGTCTCACATAAATTTTTTTTCAATTTAATTCTATTTCATTGTTCTTGATATTGTTAATTTTTCATTTAAAATCTCATGTATGAATTAGAAATTTTCACCTTTATGCTAACCAGTTTTTTTGTGTAGCACAGTTACGAATTTTGTTACTGCAATTTTGGTAATTTTTATTGTAGTATATAGTACTGGTCATAAGTTATTTTTTTTCTATTACAATTTTTATATACTGTCCTTCAGACATAGTTGCTCTACGGTTTGATTGTTTACAAAATTTCAATTCCTGGATCATTTTTTTGTACAACTCTGGGACTGGGCTAATCATACAATCTTTTACATGTGCCTGTTTCCACCTTTGGAGCCTGCAACCTGAAACCTAGCTACGTGGGATTTACTTACATCCATCCCTGCAACCCCAGCAAGTCTAGCTAGACGGGGATCTGTTCAGGAGTTCCGGATTAATCTAGGAGAGGCTAGTGGGTGAGATCAATCCATAAGTAGGCCGAAGACTGGTGAACCCAGCCCAGTAAAATTGTTTGTAAAATTTTGATAAACACTTTCAGGCTGTAGAGTCTTTTTTCAATTTAACATAAAGTGAGTGTAAATATAACTTGTAATATATACTTTTATCTTAACGTAATTTGTTTGTTCTTACTTTCACGCATTCACAATTTCATATATTTTTTTTTCTCATTTAAATTACCTGGTGCCCACTTTTTTTATAAATAAGCTTCACAGTAAAATCCAATCCCCGCCTTGAGCCCAGAGCTAACCGGAGCTATGTCCCTGAACCTTTAGGGAAGAAGCTAATAATTCCCGAGGTTCAGTGCAAAATATAAACAGTGATTGGCAGAAGAATTTATGAAACCGTGCTGCCTCAGAGTTTTATCAAAACACTGATTCCAGCATCGAGCTGACTTTTTCAAACCATATAATGATTTGTTGAGTTTGCATACAGTGTTTTCATGTTTAATGTTTATACCATCCGGTACTTTCATAAATATGTCCTCATTTAAATCTCCATTGAGAAAAGCTGTCTTTACATCCATTTGATGTATTAACAATTTATATTGATTAGCAAAGGCTAACAGACATCGAAAAGTACTAATTCGTGCTACCGGTGCAAATGTTTCATCGTAATCTAATTTATATAATTGATTGAAACCTCGAGCTACCAAACGTGCTTTATACTTTGTCAGATTTCCATTCTCATCATGTTTTATAGTAAATACCCATTTACTATCAATAATATTTACATTCTTAGGCTTTTGCACCAACGTCCATGTTTTATTTTGCATTAAAGAGTTAAGTTCCTCTTCAACTGCTTTGACCCACTTAACCTTGTTTTGATTTTTAGCTATTTCTTGATAGCTCATGGGAATGACTTCATCTAGGACTTGAATGTTTAATATATTATAATTGTTTATTTCTAAGTCACGATCTTTATATGAAATTGGAGATTTAATTTTGAGCCTATCGCTCCGTCTCACATCCTGTATTTTATCTCTTTTCCTCATCTTGGAGGAAAAAGGAGAAGACAGATTTCTACTTTCATTTGGTTCAGGGACGTCTCTTACTGGAGATGTTTGACCTTGCCCTTCAAACTCTAGAGTACTCATGTTATTTGGAATACATTTATCAGTGACACCTTGTTTATTCAGGGTTTGATTGTATTTATTTATTATTTGATCTGCTTTACCAGGATGGATTTCTTTTACGGATTTTTCACCAGCACCCCCTTTTGCTGAGATTTCTTTAGTACTTGAATTTTGTACCAAAGTATCCGTATTTTCACCTAAACATCTGTCAATTTCGATCGTGTCATCAAGTTCCTTTCTTGATGTTTTAAATTTTAATTCATCAAAAATTACATCACGCGCTACAATAAATTTTCGCGTGTTTGCAATATATATTTTGTACCCATTCGGGACATACCCTACAAGAATTCCTTTTATTGATTTATCATCAATTTTAATTTAAAGTAGTGGTGAATTAAAACACAAAATATACTACGCAGCTTTTATAATTTCAACTTGTTCGTATAGTGGGTTACAGAGAACTAAAAACTATGCTAACTCTGCTAAGACGCTGAGAGTAGAACTTATTTTTATTTCTTTATATTTTGCTTAGTCAATAGTTTACAGTATAAACTAGCACACACGTTTCACAGATTAGAAACTGCGTAACGAAGATGATTAATTTTTGTGTAATTCCAATACCATCAAATGTAGGTATATTATCAGCTTGATATCGTAAAAGTGCGTAATTAGTTTCAGGCATTTTTCTATTAACTACGGAATTTATTACAAGTGAATTTTCCGAAAGATTTAAATTTGAAAAGTTATCTAAAAGTTCTTCCAGTTTAATTATGTATATGTATGTATTATGTATATTAAAATTTGGGTATTTATATTATATTTAAAATATATTAAGGCAATAAATGTGAGTAAAATAGGTAATTTGGTGTTATGTAATAAAATGTTTCTTACAAAATTATGAAGAGTAAAGATGGCTTCATTTACAAGATGTTTTCTAGCTTGGGTCAAACTTTTCTATACAAGATTTATGGTCACTCGTAGTCTTAGAAAAGTAAGTACACTATTTTGTTGCTTCCAGGGTTTGTGTAACTAGTACACGTGCAAAGCCTCAAGATGTCTTGTTTGCTTCGGATAGGGTGGATATAGCGATTATAGCCCGTAATTTCACAAATAAATGGAAACATGAACGTAGCTACAATTTCTCCACAGCCTAATCACTGATGTCTTCTTTTCTTGAAGTTCAGGGCTTGGGCCTCTCAAATTGCCTCTTAAAATTTATCTTCTCAAATTTCTTCTTAAAATTAGTCTTCTTAAAATTAAATGTCGTTGAAGAGACTAGGCGATACTAGATATCCTGGAACGATTTTCCCTCTTCTGTGACTGATCACGATGATCGGCTAATTATCTGGCCTGATTGCCCAGTGATTACAGAGAATGTAATCGGTAATTAGGGTGACTTGCTAAAATTACTTGTCGTCTCGTCTTCTTATTTGGCTACTCAATTCACCAAATGTGAGTCTTCTCGCTTGGCTACCTATATTCACCAAACTGGAAATTTCTTCTCGTGGGATCTTCTCGTAATTTAAGGATTGAAATCCACTCAAAATCAACGATTGAATTGATATTACCGATCCTACCGATAGCGCCAATTTCGGGTGTGGACCGAAAAAATAAGTTTTTAAAAAAAATAACTTTATTTCAGACACTTAGTACGAACAGAGTAATCTTAGAAATGAGCTTAACAATGAATTCTACATATATTTATAATGTTTTCTTATCGCTAGGCGCTAGACCTGATGTATGCAGTTTTGAGAGATAAGGCACGTACGGATGATGTAACTAGTGTTTGTAACAGAAATTGTACTTCAATAAACAGTCCACTACAATATAAACATCAATTATATACAGATGTAATGGAGGAAATAAGATACTTAGGTGTAATTTTTGAAGCAAAATTATCGTTTAATAGGCATGTCTTAAACACAGTAAATATGGTTGTTAAAAACTTAGGATTTGTCTTAATAAATTCTCAAAATTTTATAAGCAAGAAAACATTGTTAGTGTTGTATAATTGTTATGTAAGATCTAAACTTGAATATTGTGCAAGTGTATGGAAATGATTGAGAGTGTACAGAAAAAAATTTATGAAACATCTTGCATATAGAACGAGACAGTTTAATCTAATAAATGACTATTACCATCAATGCTGAATGATAATGATTTGCAAATGTTTTATAATAGGCGCGTTAGTCAAGGAATATTGTATCTCCACAAAGTTATACATTACAACATAAAAGATGAACTCATGCTAAGTAAAATTAAGATTAGTGTACCCTGTCAAAAAAACTCGATAATATAGAACATTTTATTGTCAAATAGTCAAAACAAATTTTGAACTCATATCACCCTTAGTTACTATATGTTTAAATTATAATTCTTTGCAGGCAAACTGTGATATATTTGGGGATAAATTCAATGTATTTTTAAGTAAATTGAAAAGCTATCTGCAAAGTAATATACATTTTGTAAATTAGGCTAGACTAGCTTGTTTAGTTATGGTCTTTTAGTTTTAGTTTAGTTAAGTTAGTTAAGCTACTATCTGTTTTTTTTGCTGTTTTTTTATATTTGTCTTGTCCTGATTATTTAAACACAATCTACAGATTGTGTTTAATACTGACCGCCCTACTGATCAAAACAATACTTACAATTTCGACAATTGGATATATTGGTCTGTTGATTGTTATAATAAATAAATAAATAATCACGTATTTTGACATCATAGTATATGGTAGTTCAGAAACTAAATACATTGGTAATCTAGAATCTGTGTTAAAAAAAATTCAGGGGAGTGGATTATACACTTAATTTAGATAGAAAAATCGAAATTTTCTTTGAAATAGGTACAATTTCTGGGTCATCAAATTGTCGGTTACTGATGTTGGAATTTCTCCAAATTTTGATAAAACTCGAACTACCAATTTTAAACATGGCACCTCCCAGAAACCGTAAAGATTTGCAGCGTTTTTTAAGGATGGTACTTTACCTTGGAAAATTTGTTTCTAACCTTAAATGAGATAAATTCTCTTAGAAAATTGCTGAGTGAAAAAAATTAATGGTCGTGGGGTGCAACAGAACAAGCATGTTCTGATAAATTTCTGTTCTGTTCTGTTCTGTTCTGTTCTGTTCTGATTTTGAATTATATATATTTGTTGTATATATTCCACCTTCTACTAGTAATGAAGACTACGAAAAATTTTACGACTGTTTTGAATCTTTATACTCCCTTTATGAATCTAATATACTAATTATCGGTGATTTTAATGTACCTGAGTTTAGTTCAAGTTCTTGTGATATGCCATCTAGTCAAAAAGTTAGACTACTTAACAATTTTATAAATTTTTTTAATTTTCGTCAGTATAACGATATTTTAAATATTAACAATAGGTTATTAGATCTAATTATTTCTAATGAACATTGTCAAATCTCTACACCTCCGGATATTTTAATACCAGAAGATCAGCAGCATCCATCCCAATTAATTGAGCTTTCTGCTTGCGAGATTAATAATACGTTTCGTCATAAACATACTGACGGATATAATTTTAGAAAAGCAGACTTCCATGCCCTTTATCAAGAAATTTTTGTTACCGATTGGTCTATTCTTCTTTCTCTTAGCGACGTCGATAGCGCTGTCACGGAATTTTATAGCATATTGAATACTGTTTTTGCTAAACATGTTCCAAAAAAGATTTCGACCTTTAAACATTACCCTCCTTAGTTCAACCATGATGTTTAATCGGGCATCGCAAAAGGAGAATGATCTTGCTCAATTTCGTATTCTTAGAACTACAGTTAAATCACAAATACGAACAGCATATAACAGTTATATTGCTAAGAGTGAAGAGGCCATTAAATCGAATCCAAAAAATTTTTGGGAATACATAAATAGTAAAAAAGGCAATACTTTGATTCCATCCGTTATGACCTATAATGGTGTTACAATTCAAGATCCGCAACAAATTGTTAATAGTTTTTCACATTTCTTCTCCAACGCCTATATTGACTCTTGCCCATCTAGTGCTGAGACAACTGTTCCTAATAATGATGTTATTGCATTAAGAAGTGTATCTAGCAGTGATGTCTTAACAGCTCTAAAAAAAATAAAATCAAATATGACCACGGGTCCCGACCTCATTCCTGCGTTTTTTATTAAGGACTGTGGTGCAGTTCTGTGTGAGCCGTTATGTATGATATATAATCTCATATTAAAAACTTCTACTTTTCCAGAAATGTGGAAAGTCTCAAGAATATGTCCCATATTCAAAAAAGGCAACAAAAACGATATTTCCAATTATAGGCCCATTGCCATTCTCTCTAATTTTTCTAAAATATTTGAGAATATAATTCATTATTATTTAACATATCAAGTGAAAAGTGTTGTAATACCTCAACAGCATGGCTTCGTTTCAGGCCGATCCACTACTACTAACTTAACGTGTAAGACACAATTTATAAACGAGGTCTTAGATCGGGGAAGTCAGGTAGACGTTATATATACTGACGTCTCCAAAGCATTTGATAGGCTCGACCATGAATTACTTTTGAGTAAATTTGACTCTATTGGGTTCAGTGCTGATCTTGTTGCCTTGTTTAGATCATATTTATTAGGAAGGTGGCAATTTGTGCAGTGCCGTGGACATCAATCTGTTAGATATGCACAGACATCAGGTGTCCCTCAGGGGTCCACACTTGTTCCGTTAATGTTTACTTTGTTTATTAATGACATTGTTTGTGGAATGACCTCTTGTGTTTTGATCTATGCTGATGACATTAAGATTTATTCTGAAATCACCTCCTCCTTAGAATGTACTGAATTGCAGCGAAATCTGGATCATATTGATTTTTGGTGCAAACAAAATAAATTACCTCTAAATGCTAGTAAGTGCAACGTAATGTCATATACCCGTAAGCTTAATCCGGTTAATAATAATTATTCTCTTGACGGTTGTGTCTTAAACAGACCAGACTTTATAAAGGACCTAGGCGTTATTTTTGATAAAAAACTCTCATTTGTTCTCCACATTGATAGTACTGTAGCCAGTGCATATAAGAGTCTTGGATTTGTTATAAGAAACATGAAAGACTTTAAATCAATCGACACCATGAAATTATTATATACCACTTTTGTCAGGTCCAAGCTCGAGTATGCGTCTGTAGTGTGGAGCCCAATATATGCTACACATATTTCAGCAATAGAGAAGGTACAGCGACGCTTTTATAAATGTGCGTCATTTGTCCTGGATAATTTTTATCCAGTGAGAGGTACGCCTAACGAAATATTTACCGAAAGGTTTAATATGAACAGTTTGGCTAGCAGAAGGAATATGTTGTCTACCATTTTCCTTTATAAGGTAGTTAGGAATGTGATAAGTTGTGAATATATTTTAACGTTACTTGATTTTCATGTTCCAAGTTTTAGTGCCAGGAAGAGCAGTTTGTTTTGTATCAAGACTCATAGAACAAATATTTATAAGAGCTCTCCTGCTTATCAAATGATACAACAGTATTCTAAAGTTGAGCCTGAGCTTGATATACTGTGTTGTTTAATTAATATTTAATATTTTTTTTGTACTACAATATTTTTTTTGTCTCTTTCAAAATCTATGTGTTGTTTTTATATTATTATTTTGTTTTATACATTGTTTATATTTTTATAAGTACATTTTGTTGATTGTATTATCAAATGTTAATAGTATTGTCTACATATTTGTTTTGCTGTTTATATTATATGTGTATATTATAATCCTGTTTGTTGAACTAATCATAGTGGAAACTTGTCCTGCAACTGGGTCTTGTGCCCGTTGGATATTTTAATAAATAAATAAATAAATAAATAAATAAATAAAATTAAACAAGTTGTGTCTTCTGCTTCAACCATACACTATGTTATTTCTAAGAAAATTACTGTTTTATCCTTTGATACCAGCCCATGTGGACTTGGAGACCCATATTAAACTTAATGTTTGGGTCAGAAAAAAAATTCTTTTTGGCTTTATCGCATTTCTTTCGAAGCTGGGACTGACTGTAACGGTAGTATCTATAATCTGTGGTCAGCACTAAGGTAAAGCAACTTTGTTTCCTGGCGAATATTACAAATGTGTTAATGAAAATTGTGTTAAACCATTTTGCTGATTTTGTAAAATATGTACGAATATGTAAATCCATATTACAGTAATGTGAAGAGTCTAATAAATGACACATAAAGAATAACATGACTACCATTTCACCACACTGGCCATAGACTATTATTTACGTCTTCTGAAAAAACCTCTAGATGAAATTACATCTCCCAGAATACAGAGACTTGTTATGCGATTAGTAAGGTACCAATTTACCCTAAAGTACGTCTCTTGTAAAACTTAAACAGTCTCGGATACATCGAGTGGAGATCCTCTAAATGAAACTATAAATACGGAATTCCGTTATTTGGAAAATCATTTGTTGTTTATAAGTTGGAAAGAGTATATTCAATATTAACTACGTTTAAAGAAAATGAAGAGCGTTGAAAGGAAGAAATTGATCTAGATCCGGTCTTGCAAAAATTCAAGTATACATAAGTAGGTACATAAGAATTCAGCACCCATTGCTATTAAAAAAATATTGGCCTGTAAGAAGTGACATCTACTTTCATAGGACGTTTTATTTTATTAAGATATAATACCTGAAGCATTAAGAGGTGAATTTCTCGATATTATACATCAAGCACATAAAGGAGTGGTTTCTTGCAAAAATAAGAATCAAGAACCAATATAGATACTATTCCGGACTCATGAGTATGGAAAGGACTGGTAAAATAGTGTGCTTAATTGTGATACGTGTTAAATGCATTCTAAAAGGAATGTGCGCGAACCACATCAAATTTCCATCCTTCCGTGATAAAAACTAATTTTACGACATTGGCGTTGCAAGTTTTTTTACTTATAGTGACTATATAGACTATTAGGTACTCAAAATTTGCTGTTGTTAACAAACTTTGAAGCAAACCCGCTGGGATTGTTATTACAAGTTTTAAAAACATTTTCACGTTAACTGTTCGCGTTTTTCGGACAATGGACCTCCCTATAATTGGAATTATAGTGAGGTCCATTGTCCGAGGGAATATTTAAATTCTGTAATAAAATATAATATTCAGCTCCTCATCGTCAGCTCTACATCATCAGCTCTACATTATCCAAGAAATAACAGAATGATATAAAGAACAATACAGACTGTTAAAGATTTATTTGTTAAATCGTATTAAAATATTAATCTATTTTTGAAAATCGAAGATTATAACTCAACTCCTAAGCATGTTACTAATGGGTAGGAAATTTAGAACCAATGTGCCCAATTATTTTATTATAATAACTATTTTATTTAGACATTTTAAAATATGACATAATATTATAGAATTTTGTATAAAACTGAAAAACCACTGATGTAATTTAGTTAATATATCAAATATTATTTTATTACACATTATACAGTGGTTTTTTGGGGCAAACTTTAGAAGTTTGCCTTGATACTGCACTTTGAATATTTAATTTGTATGCTTCTGGTTTTTTGCTTTTTGTTATTTTACAGGTGGTGTAATCCCAAAAGAAACTATAAATCATGAAAACGCACCACAAATAAGTTACAGACATTATGTAGGTATGTGTAGGTATTTGTTCTGCAACGTATGTTGTATTTAATGATTGGCAATGCAGCGGGCTTCAGGCAATTTAAAAAAATATGATGTGTACCTACAGTCTTTATGAGATTGTGCAATGTTATAATTGAAATACTAATTACAATTGATAGCTAGTAAATCAGTGTGTATATTATTAATAACGATAACCAATATTACAAGTGGGTATATCTATGCATTTTAAGTTAGGTATCTGTCCTTGAGGTTTTAAGTAGTTTAGAAAAGAATTCTGTTTGTTTCAGAAGTTTCTACAACATATCTTTAATATTGTAAAAAGTACTACTTACCCTTTTAAAAAAAAATTTACCGACCACAACTTTTTTCTTTTTTCTTTGAATATTAACCAAATTATACTCTGCATTAATTCTATCGCCTTGGTCATCAAATGCAACCTTTCCCGTCTCTCCATTTAACAGGACTTGTTTTCTAATAAAATTAAACAAATCTCTGCCAGTTTCCCATATAGAACCGGAGTTGTCACAATCTTTTGGGGCTTCAGTTATTTCCTTCGATTGATTCATGTCTCTCAGTGCAGATGCCAGAACATATCTAAGATATATAAGCATAGAGTCATGTTAAAAATTATTTATAGTTTTACTCACATACTGTCTCGAATATGTGCTTTTTCATTGGTAGCATTAACGAGTTTTAAACCTAAAATACCTTCCGGAACATTGTCTGCTTCAAGCGCCTGTTCTGTGACTATCCAGGCATACCCAGCATCTGTCATGTTTAATGCAGCTGCATCACGAAATATCACTTTTGCGTCAGTTTTACTGCAAGTAGTTTTACAAATTAGTTGGTATTATATCACTAGCTTTAAAAAAAATTACATTCACCTTGCATACATCAAATACACTCTTGCTTGAGCATTTTTCATATCCTTCAGCTGATCCTTAAAACTATCTAATCCTGATTCAAATTCTATTACAGATTCAACCTTAAAAATAAATTATTATAATGCTGTGAAAACTATCAATTTGCTACCATACCTGCACTTTAATATCTACATCATCTTCTAGACTTTGAGAGGTTGTTTGAAATCTACCAAGTAAGGCTCTCCCGTCTGTATCAGAACTATGAATAAATATTACTTTTTTATAATTAAAGTATTTTAACATTTCGACCCAAACATCCGCTTGATGCGAATAAGGAGGAACCGTCCTTAGAAACGATACATGAATGTTCTGTAAAATATATAAAGTAATAAGTTGATTAGAATTATTAAAGGTTATAGTATTAGCTTTATACCACTGTACAGAGGCAGCTACATATAAAAAGCACTAACCCGGTTTTAGAAGTTAGGTGCAATTCTTAGTAAGAAGTTTATTAATAATAAAACTTGCGTTTCTTTAAGAGAGGGCTCATTTCTACGAGAGTAGAATGATGCAACGCGCAATCTGAATGGTGATATAACACGCCATCATTAATAAATGCAGGTTTTATAAACTTAACCTACTAAGAGTGGGTGTTGCTTCTGGCTTCCAATACGGGGTAAGTTTTTTATATCAAGCATTCTTTGTACGGTGTTCTAACACTAATAATCCTAGTAACAATATTTTGCTATATAAATGCAATATAAATGCACTGTCTTAAATTTTAGGCAGCTACAATATGTTACATATTAATCTATCAAGAAATTATTTTTGATTTGAAAACGATCTTGTAATATTGGCATGTACCTAAGTATGAAGTTTAACACTTTCTTCAATGTTAATATGTCATGGAAATTATTATGTTAGAACCATAGAGAACAGGAACCACAAATGCATTAAAGTAATTATTTAAATAGATAAGTTCGAATATTTTTGTTTATGTGTATTATGTTGTCTTCTTTAATTTTGTGTTATAGTGTTTTATGTGCTATGTAATTAATTTATCAAAATTGTTTTGTTCTTTTTATTACATTATATATTAACACGGCAAATGTCTTGTACAAGATCTATGGCAATAAAGTATTCTATTTTATTCTATTCTATTAATAACTTTAAAGAGGGTTTCTAAAGTGAAGTTTTGATTGAAGTTATAGATTGAATCGCTTATTATATAGTCCGGCAAGTCTCGTTTTATTATTGAATGGTCTATTCTTTGATTTCGATAAAATCTTTGATATTTAAATTGTTCCTGTTCTTCCATTTGTTGTATTTTTTCGTTATTTAGAGTATTCCCTGATTCTTCTTTACACCACATTCCACGTTATATGTGCAATATTTAAATTTATCTTCACCAAACTCCATATTTAGATACAATTTCAGTTACTTTTAGTAATTGTTATTATTATTATTATTATTATTATTATTATTATTATTTTTTTTTTTTCCTTTTGGCATCGACAGCTTAGGTCATTAGCCTCATCATTATTATTATAATGTAAGTACAATTTCCGTGTATTATAAGCAATTTTTTTTTTTTCGGTAGATACAGTAAAGATTATAGTTTTGCGAATATATCGATAACTTTGAGGAATGCCAGTAATTTATTAATCGATTCTTTATTATTTGCTAGAATTTTTTGTAAGGTGTTATCTAGGTTCAGCAGTTGTCGAAAGCATGCATATATGGGACACTCTATCAAGATGTGTTCTACTGTTATTGTTACTCGGCATCTAGAACATCTTGGAGCTCTTTCTCCTCTGAGTAAATGAAAGGATGTTAGGTGAGTATGTCCAATTCTAATCCGTGAAATTACTACCTGCTCTCGTCGAGTTAGTTTTAATACAGATTTCCAAGTAGTTACATTTGGATGTATTGTTTTATAACCTGTTTCCTTGGCGCTCCACTTTATTTGCCACTTCCTTTCATATTCTCTTTTAATCTCAACAATGACATCTTTATCTCTTACAGGGATACCATCATCAATATTATTATTATTCGCTGCCAAGCGAGCGAATTTGTCTGCCTTTTCGTTCCCTGGTATTCCTACGTGGCTCGGTGTGAAAACGAACTCCACTTTTTTGTTTAAGTGTTTCAACCAATTTAACGGGGTAAGTATGTTTTGGGTTAATGGGTCTGTATTAAATATATTTTTGATTGATTGCAGGGAGCTGAGAGAATCTGTACATATAAGAAATTTCTGCTTTGTGGAAAACTCACAGTAATGGATAGCTTGCCAAATAGCATACATTTCGGCCGTATATATACTGGTTATTCTAGGTAAGGACCACGAGTGAACTTCGTCTTCTATTACAATTGCACAGCCTACTCCATTTTCCATTTTAGATACATCCGTATATATTACTTCTGCACCTGTATAGTTATGTAGAATATTATTAAAGTATGTTTTTAAGATGGTTGGATTTGTTTAATTTTTTTGGAATGTTGTGCATTCCAAATTTTGATTTGGAACAGCAAACTGCCATGGTGGGTCAGAGGAAAAAGTTTTCAGATATATGTCTGGATATGTCTTATTATTATGGTATTTTGCGCATCATGTACGTCTTAGTTTATCACTGGTTTATTTTTCTTGTAGGTGGGTTAATACCAAGTCTAACATGAAATTATTTTTGGTTTAAGGCAAATTTAAACGTGTAAAGTACTTACACGAGTAGTTAGTAGGCAAGTTACTAAATCAAGTAGATAAAAAAGTTATTCTTTTTGTGAAGTGTGATATTAATTTTAGTATTTTCTTTTAGTATGATAATTTAAACATGGCTACAAGTACATTTGTTCAAGCACCAGTGCAAAAATATATATTGGATGTATTTGGTGAATTATCAGAGATAATTTCAGAAGAAATTGTCAAAGAAAAGCTTTGTTGGGTACGAACTGACTAAATCGGAGAGAAACGTATGATGCTTTCTTCTACGTTGCTCAGAGAACTTGTAACTGAAGATTCTTCAAAACATAGAAATTGTATGCAGATGTCCAAAGAACAGTTTGATACTCTGCTTGGTCAAATTTTCCTTAAAATAAGAAAAAAATACTGTAATGAGGACTGTTATTCCGCTCAGAATAAAATTGGAAAGGAAATTACATTGCCATATTTAGCAACACAAAATAGTTACAGAACTTTACAGACATTATTTCGTGTGTTGTAACGTAAAATTTTAATAATTTCATTCCTACTTAGAAAATCACCCTGTACATACACAATTCAAAATTGCCGCCCTAGGAGACTATATTACCGACATACCTAAATTTTTGTCGCGACACAACGGCTGGAATAGCCAAACTGCGTCAATTCGGGTCCGGGTATTCACTTCGGCGATGAAATCAAAAGGGTCACCTGTTGCATCGAATTTGCAAAGTTTTAGAGCCTGTAAAAATATAATTTTATTGTCGAAAGAGTGTTATCGTTACCGTTGAGTGTTCCCAAAAATATGCAGATAATTATTTAGTGTTGTTATCTAGTTTAACGCCAATTTCCGATGATATAGGAATCAGGTAAAACGACAGCCAAATCAGGTAACCATTTTGCATCCATCACCCACCTCTAACTTAAAATTGCAAAATTCAACTTTATGGACATCTTCTGCCTTGAGTACCTACATGACTAACCAGTCTACAACATCGGCCTACAGATAAGTATTGTAAGAAAATCCAAGGTAGGATCGAATAATAGTACACTTCGCATCAAAATTAACGCACCACTAAGAAAAACCGACAAAGTCAAACTGAATTTCCTGGCGCACCGTCAACCCGATTTCACTGATTTTTTTTTAAATTGTGGCCTACTTCTTCAGTAAGGGCACTATGGTAGTATATTTTATTCAAATTTCAGTTTTGAGCATACACAGGGTGTTACAATGAAGTAAAGTTTTTTTCATGAACTTTGCAACACCCTGTGGAATGCTGTGATTAAAACGGTCGGTGTGTATTGATGTTAGACTGTAGCCCCATTTTTTTTTCGAACCCTTTCGTTCTTTTTTCATTCGAGTCACGGGCTTGTTGGTTATTAACTGCAGACCTTGTATCCCACAAGCATGGTCTTTCACGATATTCTTACACGAATTTTAATGTTCCTTCCTTTAATCTCTTCACTCCAACGAGACATGTTGCACCATTATCTGATTTTCATCGTATATCCACAGTACTAATACACTTTGCTAAACTGGCCTGTCTAGACTTGTTTATTTGGCTTTTAGTTGCTGCGAAATAGAGGTAGGGGAGACTACTAGCTCATATACATAGAAGTTGATTCTATTCATTCGACTAAATATTTTACTAAGTTCAGCATTTGCGCAAGTGCTACATCAAGTTGTTTACACGATGCAAGTAACTAAATTTAGTTACTTGATTTAGTAACTTGCTTTAGCTACTTTACAATTGTAAATTCGCCTTTAGAAACGATCTTACTATATTGCATGTACGGAGTATAGATGCTTTTTCTGACTGGATATATACTACACACTTTCTTCCAGGTTAAGTTGGATGAAGTGATTTATGATTGAGTATGGAGTGACACCCATCCGACACCCGATATAATGAATTGAACTAGAAATGGGAGAAAATCGCTATCGTTATTTTCGTTCCCATTTTTAGCCCTACCGGGGGTCCAGGCCTGCGGCCTGGGGTCACCCTTCGGGTGACAAAAGCCTCTAGAATATTATTTTTCAGAAAATACATACGTAGTAAAGAAACTTGAGATAATTCCTTGTATATGAAATAATAAATTTAGAGACAGAAAGCTGAAATTTTTTATTTGGAATGATGATGTAATTATACCAAACGATTTTTTTTAATAATATTATTATTAAAAAAAGTACTCTATTCTTGATGGTAAAACATTATTTCTTAAGTGCTGAAAGTATAATTAATTTTTTAGTAAACATTTTGTGAAACTGTTTTCTCGAGAAAAAAATAATAAATTCATAACTTGTATTCGTCCATAATTTATTATAACGGTAACTTGATCACTTTATACCCAATATATGTCTACAATGATTATAATTAAATATGTAACTGTTAAAGATACACAGATTTGGTGTATATTGAAGGAAAACAAATTAAGCATAAAACTCAAATTTTTCTAAAATTTGAGTTTTATGTTTAATTAAATAATTACCCCCCCCCAATTTTTGGGTATGCTGAACGCGAATCTGATTTTCTTTTGCAGTCTTAGGTATGTAGTTTTGTAGTAAAAAAATAATTAAAGGTCATACTCTGTAAGTACACTTTACAAATTAATTTTAACATTTAACACTAACTTGATCACTTTATACCCGATATAACTTATAAGTGTCCACAATTATTATAATTAAATATATAACATATAACAGTTAAAAATATATAAATTTGTTGTATATTAAGAAAAAAACATTTACTTACGTTATGTGAAGTACTCAATATGAACTAATTATCGGTCATTTTTAATAATTGTGACGTGACATGGCGGCACAAAAGATACCAAATACATACAAAAAATAATTAAAATAATTTTTCGAAGCCGCACCAGCCCTTCGAAAACATGTAACGGCGGCGTTAAAAAATATATTGCTGTCATAATTGTTGCAACAAATAAATATTGTAGAAGATATGTATTTTTGTAAGCTATAAATTATGAATTTTACAGACCGCCACAATGAACGAATTTATTCCAAACTTAATCTGCAGAAAGAATAAAAACTACGGGCAATGAAACAGAATAACTAACCACTAATATCAAAGTCTACCTACATATTATAATAATACTAATAAATAATTGGGATCAAAAATTTAAAAAAAATTGCCTTCGTCGTGATTCGAACTCGCGATATTCAGGATTATGACGTTTGAAATCCTACAACTTTACCATTGCGCTAAACTTCCTGCTGTCACTTTATGCCGCAAAATCTGTTAAATATGTAAGCTGTACATGTTAACCTGAACCATTAATTTTTGCGGATTTTCTAATTAGAAAAGCATTTCGCATCAGTATTTTGGTAATCAGGCGTTTGGCAGTCGGTACTATCGATTCCGTTAGCAATATTTCTCATAGGAAAATAATGAAAATAACCTATTTGAAGTTTAATTAATTTCACAGTTTTCGTGGGAGGTCCTTGTCTCATTAGTGTAATCTCACATGGGCATATAAAATGAGATAGAAGTTGACACGGATGCGACTCGAGATTTTCAAAGACGAAATAGACGTAGAAGGAGAGGACGTACGATCTCGAAAAAAAATCTCAAAGGATTAGAGAAAGGACGGAACTTTCGCGTGAAGCGATTCTCGAAGCCTTAAAAATTAGAAAAAAGTCTCGGGGGTCCCACGAAAAGTCGGTATTTCGGCGGGCGTGACGGGACCATTAGGCGCGAGGACAAACGCCGGTGCTAGCCGCATCTCTCTCGCCGAACGGCGATCGACGAAATTTTCGCAGAGGTTTTTTGAAAAGGCGTTTCAATTGGGAAAACGCGTAGGAAACGGGACGAAAATACCCCTACGCATTGGAGAAAGGCCGGGGGCGTCCTCCGGTGGTCCGCGGAGATCGTTCCGAGATCGCCCCTCGGAGGAGATAGCTTTGAAACTTTGCGGATTCGGCGACGGAATTTAGAGGGAGACAGAATCGACGCGTTTTAATATATATGGATGATATGAACTTATTTCTGTTTCCATATTTTTTCAACTTCTATTGCTAGTTGTTTATATTTGATTTTCTTTCTTTTCTGTATATTTTTCGGCTATGTTTTGATCAAATTCTATTGTCACATCGATGAGGTTTTGAACTATACAAACTGATAAAATTCTTTATGATTTTTAACCAATACAAATTTATAGTATTTGTTTTCTATTATAGTTGGTGGGAAATATTGATAGTAGGCTTGAGGAGTAATCTTATAGCAGATTATATCGCAGGGCGATAGTATCCCTTAGTATGCGCTTTGTGAATAGGTTTTGCCTGTATATTGTGTCTATTACAGCAGGTGTGCAATATACCGTACACCTGCTAGTAGCTTAAGTCCGAATGTTATAGGTTCTATTGTTTTAGGATATTAGTGGCATTCTCTGCTCCTATTGCTTTTAACTGAAATATCCTTTTAAACGTTATCTTGAAAGGGACAGACCTTGGACTACCTTGGTCTACTCGAATCAAACAATCTCAGTCAAGACGTAGTAAAAGAATATTTTCAATTCACAAACTTTACATGAAACAAAATTGCTTTCAATTCAATAGCAATTTCTTCGTAAAACATGAGGGTGCAGCAATGGGTAACTTTTTGTTATCATTCATTGCCCTTCATGAACAGATTCGAAGTGAAGCCAAAAGAAGAATTCGAGTATTTCCTCAGGGTTAGGTTTATATATGTGGATAAGATCTTTGCAGTGTTTGATACAAATGTTACTGATATTGACAACTTTGTTTCTATATTGAACAGTCGTTTCGTATCAGTTAAATTTACATATGAAATTAAAAACTATGGACAACTACCATTCTTAGAAAAAATACCAGTACGTTAAGGTATATCCCTAAGGACTCTCACCTTTGTGCTCAACACAATGCAATGCAAAACCTGTCAACTTATTACCAAAATGTTTGGGTTTAAATACAAAACTTAACACGTTATATTCAAATGCATCAATGTCAAATTTTTGATATCTTGGCGCTTACGGAAACCTGGCTTCAATCGAATGTTGGTAATTCCGAAATTATTGACAACAACATTCTTAATATTTTTAGGCCGGACCGAAATTTAGTTATCAGACTAAAGGGGGTGGAGTTTTAATTGCTGTTAGGTCCGATATCTTTGCTTTCCGGTTGGATTTATTTCAATCTAATTTTAAGGACATTCCTACGATTGATGTGGTAGGTGTAAAGATTGTAATAGATAACCACCTTATTTTTATATTTGGCATTTACATTCCTCCCAGAATATCTGTTGCTACGTTTGACTCAATTTTAGAGACATTTTTATCTTTGACATATATATTTGAGAGGGATGTAATTATTGTTGGAGATTTTAATCTGCCGGATTATGTGTTGGCAAACTCTTTTAACATTCCGCCTTTGCTGCAGTCTGTCCTAAATTTTGAAAACTTATTTCATTTGCAGCAACATAACTCTATGTTTAACTTTATGAATCGTTTACTTGATCTTGCATTTTCTAATAATATTTGTGTAGTTGAAAGAGCTGTTAATGTCTTAATTGACGAAGACAGTTATCATCCGCCACTTGTTATTTTGTACAGTTTTGAATCTCCCACAAATTGCCATATTACTGATATAAAATCCTTGAATTCGTATAACTTTAGAAAAGCGAATTTTCCTTTGCTTTGCCAATCCTTACTGGGAATCAATTGGGATTTTTTGAATGGACTTCAGGATATTAACCAGCCAAGTAATGAGTTCCATATCAGTCTTGATTCAATATTTCAAACTTACGTTCCTAGAACAACCCCAGCGCGCCGTTTCTATCCTCCCTGGTTTAATAGGTTATTAATCAATAAACTTAAAGATAAGTACAAGTGTTGGCGAAATTACAAAACAACAAATGATCGTTCATTTCTTACTGAATTTAAACGTCTCAGAGCGGAATTTAAAGTTGATGAAAGGAAACTAAATAAGGAATATTTAATAAATATAGAAAATATGTGAATATTAAGAACAACCGAAATATACCTAATAGTATGTCTTTTCAGGACGAAATACTTACTTATCTGGTGATATCTGCAATGCCTTTGCTACTTTTTTTTCTGAGTTCTTACAATGATCAAGTGGACAATATTAATCTTCCTGGAATTGTAGAATTAAATTGTCATAACTTGAATATTTCTGACTTTACTGAGGATTAAGTATTCAAGTGATTGAGAAATCTTAAACCGAAACTACTAGTGGCCCTGATGGCATTCCAGGGAATGCCATCAGGGAATTTTTTGCTTAAAGACTGTGCGGCTATATTTTCTACTCCCCTCAAAATCTTATTTTATAAAATTTTACATTCATGTAGGCACTTTTCCATCTATACATGGAAGTTATCTAAAATAATTCCAATATTTAAAAAAGGTGAAAAAACAAATATTTGCAATTATAGACCTATTTAATTATTAACAACTGCAAAATGTCTTGAAAAGTTACTATTTGAAACAATATTATTCGTTCATACGAAGCACATGATAACCGACTTCCAACATGGATTTTTTCGAGGTAGATCGATAGTAACAAATCTACTTTGCGTAACAGAATTTTATTTCATTTGCCATCGATGAGGGGTTCCAAACTGACGTTGTATATACTGATTTCTCCAAACCCTTCGATAGAGTTGATTTAACTGAGTTGAGTTGAGCTTAGTACTATTAAGGAAATTAGGTTCTTTCGGTTTCTCCTCCTCCTTCATACTTCTGCTAAAGTCATACCTTTGCAATAGAGTTCAGTGTGTGGTGTACCGTGGTTATAGGTCTAGCGAGGTATTTGCAACATCTGGTGTTCCACAGGGTTCGATTCTCGGGCCTCTTTTATTTACCCTATTTATTAATGACATAGTTAGTCGGTTAACAATTAAATGTCTACTATATGCTGATGATTTAAAGATTTTTATTACAATCTCAAATTTACAGGACTGTGAACATTTGCAGCAGAATTTGAATATTATTAATGAATGGTGCATACTAAATAGTCTACACTTAAATTCAGAGAAATGTAATGTTATGTCGTTTTCCACAAAACTAAATACTATAAATTTTAATTATTCTATTGCTAATAGCATTCTTTCTAGACCTGAGAGCTTTTGTGACCTTGGTGTTGCATTTGACATAAAGTTAAGTTTTAATAAAAATCTGTTAAACACAACTGCAAAGGCGTATAAAACTCTTGGGTATGTTATTAGGAACACGCGCAGTTTTACAAATGAAACTTGTCTTAAAACATTGGATATTTCTCTAGTTCGTTCTAAAGCTGAATATGCCTCAATTATATGGTCTCCTAATTATTCAATTTATATTGACAGTCTTGAGAGAGTCCAGCGCAGTTTTCTTTTGCTGCCTTTCGTTCAGGTGGAGTATATCCACCTATTGGTTTTCTTCATTCTCTACTTCTTGATAGATTTTCACTTATTTCGTTAAAAGAAAGACGTAACATTGGTTGCTAACATTTTTTTTTCAATTACTTCATAATCATATTAACTGCGCTGAAATTGTAAGCATGCTTAACTTCCATGTTTCCAGAACGGCCTTAGGCCATGCAAATTTATTTTATTTGCCAACTCCACGGACAAACATCAGGAAGTTTTCTCCTTTAAGTAATATCTGTAACACTTATAATAATTCGCCCTTCGGTATTTTTTCTTGTTCGCTTTCTTTTATAAAAAGGTTAAATTTGTAACCGTTTCTTTTATTTTAATGCTGGCCTTATTTTCTTTTCTTAGCTTTCCTTACTCATTGTTTGCTATGCTTGTATAATATTGTAATTTTATTTGATAGGTTTTGTTAATCTTATATTTCAGTGTTTTTATATTTATTTGTGTTTTATGTTGATTATGTTAATTATGTTCATTGTTTTGTTGTATTAATGTAAATGTATTTTAAATTTATTTTCTCATTCTAGTACTCGCCCATTAGGCCTGTTGAATGGTGTATTACAATAAATAAATAAATAAATAAACACAAAATGGCGAGTTGCAATTATCCAATTAATCGACTAAATAAGAAGCTTCCGCCTAAATAAGTTGAGGTTTGAAAAAGAAAAGGTATTGATTACCTCGTTGTATACTCGAATTTCATATAGCTGCGAGTAATGGATATTCTGTAAGTTTAATTGATAAAATAACTAGGAAACGTAAATTTAAAGAGACTTGGAGTAGTGGAGTAATGACAATTCTCTGACAGAGGAGAGAGGAATGAGCAGGAGCAGGCCAAATTGTCATTACCCCACTACTAATTTTAAAAATGTATGTTATGTAAGAATAACCTTTCCGGTCTGTGCACCTAACGTATCAGCGGGTTAGTCAATCAAGGTCAGTTAGACCGGCCTCTATATAATACACATAGTGCTTTGTTTGGCTAACTTCGTTGATGTTTTCCAATGAAATTACAAATCGCTGGAAGGTTCTCGTCATGCTCTTTTATAATATAAGGGAGGTTTTTCATTCTAGAGACAGAAAGTCTTTCCAAACTTGATGTACGAGGATTGATGAACAACGCATCAACTGTAGTGCTGCCATAAAATCTTCCAATATACTTAGCAGTTAATGGCATACAAGAATCTATAAGGCACACAAAAATTATTACTCAAATAAAAAAATTATATCTTAATAAATCCATGTTTTAACACGTCATGCCTCTATCGATATCATATCTCCTGACAAATTCTTGTGAAACAAAACTGTCGTCCATGATTCCCTCCTACCATCAACTGAACAGATAAAATTGAAATGTAGATAAAAAATATGACGTTATCACTATGAACTTTAAGATCTTCAATGATAAAGTTTATATAAATATAAAGGGTTTTATATTTATGCTATATCGTTTAACATATATTTCACTTCTGTGAATAATGGTTTAAGTTTTATATTTTCATAAATTAATACGATCGGTTGATTGTCGTTTCATACGCATGTTCAATGTGTTGATAGAATCAAACGATCGATGAAAAGCCATAGGCACTATTTAACTAAGAACTATTTTGTGAAGGGAAATAAGCAATAAGTACGTAAGTTTAAGCAAAATTTAGTTTTATAAGTCATAATTATGAAAAATTCTGGAGATAATAATTAATGAGCCATCAGATGTCGACTATAAATTTTCAATAACAATGCTATCAATGTAATGAGGAACGTCAATAATTTGACTCCATAAATCAAACACTTGCAGATAAAGCCATCCATTACGCTTAAAACAATGTATGATGGGTAAATTAAACTTTTTCGATGGGATCGCTGCGTGGATCATTTCTAGTAGAGAGTTTAGTAAGTATTAAGGCCTCGTATACCAATAAAATCACAAGTAGATATTGGTAATTTATTTATTACATCTCATCTACTTTCGCCTCTGGGATTTTAGGCATCCGAAGAGATCTCACACCCCAGAAACTGAACTAGTTACTTACTGTAAGTAGTAATTTGCCCTGTTGTTTTTTATTTAATTGAATTTGATTTTTGTGAACACAGGGTAGGTTTCTCTCTGATTCAAATTCGTTTTCTTAAAAACCCGTATCATAAAATAAAATTTACTTAAAAGATCAAAAATATTAATCCATGCCCGATGGCATGTGTGCATTATTTGTAGTAATAAAACGAGATTAAAAGAACACCGAAACGAGGCTTGTTACTGTGTTAATATATTATTGGAAACCCATTCTAGATGTTTACAAATTTAATAGTTTAAGTAAGGATAATCTTAAGGTATTAGAGGCAACAGGTGGTAATATTAGGTGTGAAAACTGGAGATGTATTATTGAAATTAGATATGTATTAATCTGTCTTTATTACGAGCTTCTTTTTAAAAGGAGCCCATAAGTTATACAAAGGATGATTTAGGCAACTATATGGATATTCATAAACGAGCGAATGCATACCTCAGAAATTATGATGTCAACGAGCAAATTATTGGAAATAATTCAACAAAATATATTACTATAATTGGACCATACTTACAAAGAGCAGGAATTACAAAGACCAAAAAAATTTCAGCTTTTAAGAAACCCTTACCACAGTACAGGCTTACGCGACAAACAAACAAAAAAGGCGAGGGCGCGTATTAAAATCATTTAAGAAAAATACGGACTACGTGTATTGGGACAATATCAATGAACTAGTGGATATATTACGTTTGCTGGTAGCATCACTGATTGCCGGAAACACTGGACATCAAAATGAAATAATCTCCATTATTGAAGAACTTAGAGAAGCCAAAATAATTGTATAAATAAAATTTACCGGCACAAATATCAACAGTCTTTTGCAACATACCGATTAATAAGCTTGGAAAACATTTTTCAAATAAAACTGTCAATTATTATAGTATTTTACCTCTATATGGCGCAAATTGTAGAATTATATATACTTTCCCCCAGATATTGGTCCTTCATTGTCCAGTTATGATATAAATTATGGAGCAGATAGTTACCAATTTCCATTAGCTTCCGCAAAAGTTGAAGATGTATATATTCACCCGCCTAACACATTAGTTGTTGTTAACGACAAGGTTTTTACAAAAGATTATTTAGTTGGATTAACTTTATCGAAACATGATACTTTAAGGTTAATTAACCCCCTTATCAAAATCGCGCCAAGAACTCCTATAAAAGAAAGATGTTTTGTTCAATTTGTTTTAAAGTGTGAAGCATGAGCGCTGTCAAAGAACAAATTGTAAATGAACTTCATAAACCTGCAAGGAAAAATTTCCTTAGGCGACGTGTCATAGTCAAAGGATTGAACGATTTAGGGCAAGCTGATTTAGTGGAAATGATACCATATATGCCAAAAGTAACAGTGGTTACAAATATATTCTTGTGGTAATAAAGGTTTTCTCAAAATTTGTATGGGCAAAACAATTAAAAAGTAAAACCGGAAAAGATGTGACAAACGCAGTGAAAAGACAGAGTCAACGGCTCCAAAACATCTCTAGACAGATGGTGGAAATGACAATTTTTTACAAGGGGTTTCAGGTTCTTATGAATGAATATAATATAAACCACTACGCAACTTATTCAAATCTAAAAGCAAGGTTTGTTGAACACGTCAATAGAACTCCAAAAAACATGATGTGGCGGCAATTTTCACTACAAGGGAGTTACAAGTGGCTGTTTCTGTTACCTATAATCGTTTCAAAATATAACAGAAAACATGGGACTATTGGACTGAAACCGATAGAGGTGGAAAAAAAACATGAAAATTTGTTGCTTTCTACTGCATACAGTCATCTAAAAACTATGGATCCTAGAAAAAATAAATTTAAAGTAGGTGACTATGTTAGGATAAGTAAATACCGCGAGGTCTTCGAAAAAACTACACTCCTAGTTGGAGTACTGAGGTGTTCAAAATTATTAAAGTACAACCCACAAATCCACCACTTACCTGTTGGAAGACCAGAATAATGAGGAAATTAAAGGTGACTTTTATGAGTATGAACTTCAAAAAGTCAATTACCCTGACGTGTATCTCGTTGAAAAAATCTTGCGTCGAAAAGGAAATAAGCTGTACCTTAAGATGCTTGGTCTTGGAAGCTCTTCCTGGATCCCAAAAAATCAGATAGTTTAACTTATTGTAAAATATATTTTTTAAATAAAGGCAATATAAGATTATATGAACTTTTTATTATATATTAACCATGTTAACAAAACCTTTCATAATAAACACGTGATCGATGGTTATAATCCAAAACACTACTTATAATACAAGAAATATTAGTAATCCGTCTATGAAAGCGATTTCTGTCTCTTGCCAACTGCATCCAATCTGCTTCTCGATAGAAACCATCGGGATCAAACAATATGTTGGTTTTGATATTGTCCAAGTTAAAACTAACTCGCTTTTTCTCACTCATATTCTGTTTTTAATACTTCTGGATAAAGATACACTAACTCTAGCGTTAAACTTACGTTCTCACTGTTTGGATTTTTTTCGGGTTCCAATATATTTAACAAGTTTCCGAATATATCACCTTGTCTTTTTTTGTAAACCTCTCTTCAAAATTTTAAAGTATTCCAAAAACTGTTGATTTTTCACTGCTTCTATTCTATATTGCAATAGAGGTAAACGGATCGAAGATTTCACATTTTGTGTTTAAGCCACCGTTTGGTATGGAACTACTACCACCAGAAGCACATCGTCAAAATATATGGCTAATGCATAATCAACACTGTATTCAAAGGAGTGAAGGATGTACCCTGTACATATGATGGGAAAAATTTTAACAAATGTAACGAGCAAATATGAAATAATTTATGTAAAAGGCCGGGAAAAGTGTCAATATCTTAAACAATACATATCCAAGCCAGTTATGGAATTGGGAGAGCATCCTGCATTATTACTACAGAGCCAAAGTGCATGTTCATAGTAAAAACAATTGTTCTTGTGCATTGTCAAATGTATACTTTATTCATGGAAATTTGTATAATGTCATAGACATTTTAATAAAAAATTAAACATTCTTGGTATTTTTATTTATACTGATAATCAACACATGTTCACACCGGATACGGGTGCTAGATGTACATTTCTTATAAATGACGGTTATTCTATTTTTAGATAGAGTTCGGTGACCAGGATGTTGCCATCTGTTTGCCAGATGTGCATGACTCATCGACCGGATGCGGGTGCCAGATGGACATTTCTATTTTTAGATTGAGGTCAATGCACCAGGTGTGTATGATTCATTGACCGGATACGGGTGCCAGATGTGCATGACTCATCGACCGGATGTGGGCGCCAGATGGACATTTCTATTTTTAGATCGAGCTCGACACACCAGGTGTTCATAATTAATCACCTGGATGCGGGCGCCAGATGGGCATTTCTATTTTTAGATCGAACTCAACATACCAGGTGTTCATAATTAATCGCCTGGATGCGGGTGCCAGATGGACATATCTGTTTTTAGTTAGTGACCTAGCAACATATGTCCACCATTAATTTTAAATAGAGGATGGCCACGCCCATAGGATACTGTATATATAGTCATGTAGATAAGACAAATTTTAAACAGTTTGAAATGGATATACCAACAGATTCTGACAGTCAAAGTGTTGAATCGGATTACGAGTTTAACATTTCATAAATACGAAATGAAAAAAAGTGTAAAGTGAGCAGTTTGGCTTTAGTGAAAAATTGGGTTCACGATCGTCTTTGCATCATATTGCATTACTTTGAACTAAACAGTGCAAAGGGTAAATTTTGCCTATGTTGCTATTTTGAAATAGTTTGTGTCTTTTCTGAAGACGTACCTACCGTGCAAGTATCCAGACATTTTACTGGTTTTGCAGAAGAAGCAATTCAACACTGTATGAAATGCTCTGCATGTGGAGTCAACTTATACGCACACTGTCTAAGTCGATTTTGTTTGAAGTGTAACACAATAAATTGATTTTGTTACTATATTGTATTTAAAATATTCTGCAATAATAATTTCGTGTGTGATTGTTTATTTGTAAATTTTTTTGCTCATGTTTTTCACTAGAAAAATAATAAACCGTAATAAAAATATGTATGTAATAGTGTTTTCCATAATAAAAATGTATTTTGCTTGAAAATATTTTTTTGGTTACCCTGGAATACCTAGGAATTCTCTGAATAACTCTGAAACGTTATCATTTTTTTTTAATGGTCTGGTCGATGAGTCATGCACACCTGATGCAATGACCTCGATGTAAAAAATAGAAATGTGCATTTGTCGCCCGCATCCAGTCATCTAGTGTAAGATTTAAAAAAATTGTAAATATATGCAAAAAATTATTAAAAAAATGATAACTTTTCAGACCCCTGTATAAGATTTAATTTTTATAAAGAAATACACCTCTAGTGAAACGAATGAGCAGCTATGAATCCACATAAGTTAATATAAAATTTGTAGCACCCTGTACTAAATGAAATTTAAATATCATAACTCAGTATGCCGGGACAGCTGTACATTCAAAGACTAATGTCTTTGCATCTGTACAGCATCTGGAAAATAACATATGATGGTACCTCTATGTTTTGCAAATGCAGCTGTGTTTTTTGCAAAAATTTACATGTGCATGAGAACATTTGTTTATAGCATACGTTTCAAGCCGTGTGCGCGTAAAAACATTTTGATTGGTTGAAGAATAGAGTGTTTTAGACAGCGAATAGAGGGAGAAGCTAGGACATGTAAAGAGGGGACGTTTAAATATTCGAGTGCGATTACAAATTTTCAGTTTTACCATTAGTGCTTTAAAACATTAAATATGAAAGTTAGGTGTGCTATTCCTAGTGGCTCCACTCCATCAATCAAAATTCTTCAGCATTTAAGACGCCTGCCTGGCAACTCAAAATATCAAACCGTGGAGACACCGAGTACTTCAGCAGGCATATATGATAGTAGTTTCGAGATTCTAGACGGGTCATTTTCTGAAGTGAGGCCGATTAACGCCACAAAACTGCCCGAAGGCTTTAAGCCGAAAAGTAGTTCAACACCAATATACGAAGATGTTACAGATGATGAACAACAGGCTATTTTGGGCCAGCAAAGTGCAACGGAAAGCGATGATGACTCAGAAAATATGTATTTTGATGAAGCCAAAAAGTTTATAACAAAAAGCAAGGAAACGCTACGGCACAAACAGATCCGAAGAGCCAATCTATATAGAAAACTGGAAAAATACAGATTAAAAGTCAGCAGACTGGAAATAAAGTTGGAAAAATTGAATAAGACTATCACAATGGCAGAAAAAATTTCTTCTATTGATTACAATTAATTTTCTTTCATATGTTTGTAAAAGTGCTTTAAACAACCAAATTTTTTCCTGCTGTCAAATCCATGTGCCCCCAGTGGATGTCAAAAAGTGTTGTGTAACAAAAATTTAATCCTGCAATAGCTTAGCAAGTGCTAATAAATGGGACTAGTGCTCAGTGTTGTCTAAATCAAAAACTCTTTCAAAACGTAAACCATGTACGTCTTACGATATCACTACTTCAAAGTGCATCATTTAATTAACATTGGACTGGCGGTCTCTATGCAAAAGTGTTTTTTTCAAAACTTTTCATCAAGTATTGGTTGTGAGAAGCAGAAAAAACATTATAACTGTTCAATAGTTAATAGAATTCAGACTGTTGAATTTACTTTCATATTTAATGTTTTAAAGCACTATTTGTATAAACTGCTTGTTTTTTTGTAATAATATTAAATAAAAAATAATTAAAAAATTTGCTCCCTAAATAAATTGTTTTATTTAAATATTTATTTGCAATATAAGAAAATTATTATAACATCGTCTTTTTTGATAAAAATTAGCTTGGGATTGTAAATTAATGTTCACCCCTGTATAATATTATATCTAAAATTATTTCAAAATAATAATTGAGAAGTTTGCTTTTTCAGCAGTAAAAATCAAACCGGCTGTTTTTGTAATAATATTAAATAAAAAATAATTAAAAAATTTGCTCCCTAAATAAATTATTTATTTAAATAATTATTTGCAATATAAGAAAATTATCATAACGTTGCCTTTTTTGTTAAATATAGGTTTGAGATTGTAAATTAATGCCCACCCCTGTATAATAATATATCTAAAATTATTTCAAAATAATAATTGACAGAATTTTGCTTTTTCATCAGTGAAAGTTTTTACAGATAACATGCATTTTATTTAAAATATTTTTGATCGTTATTCGGCTCACCTTTTAAAAAGATATATCCTAATAACAAAACACCAAAGCACATTACACAATTTAAATTATTAAAAAATTAGTGTGCTTTGTAACTATGCAGACAAACAATAAACGATCAAAACGTAAATCATTATTCTTTATCGACGCTGGTTAGTGTTAACACAGAAAACCTGCATCGTTGAACAAGGCAAAACAGCTGGCTAAAATAAGAAGACGTTTTACCAGTTTTAAAATCTACATTAGCTCGAATAGGGTTACCGTATTCAAGGCGGTGCCATCTTTGTTATACTTTAAAACACGTTTGGAGATACCTTCATGATTTCTGCTCAATTAATGCATTGGAGACAGGGCCGTACTTATGATATTTTATAAATTTTACAAATGTAATAAATTTGAAAAAATGTTTCAATTTTATTCCTATTTCACAATTATAAACCATAACCCATTTTCTGTATTTCCAAACATACAGGGTAACCAAAAAAATACTTTCAAGCAAAATACATTTTTATTATGGAAAACACTATTACATACATATTTTTATTACGGTTTATTATTTTTCTAGTGAAAAACATGAGCAAAAAAATTTACAAATAAACAATCACACACGAAATTATTATTGCAGAATATTTTAAATACAATATAGTAACAAAATCAATTTATTGTGTTACACTGCAAACAAAATCGACTTAGACAGTGTGCGTATAAGTTGACTCCACATGCAGAGCATTCCATACAATGTTGAATTGCTTCTTCTGCAAAACCAGTAAAATGTCTGGATACTTGCACGGTAGGTACGTCTTCAGAAAAGACACAAACTATTTCAAAATAGCAACATAGGCAAAATTTACCCTTTGCACTGTTTAGTTCAAAGTAATGCAATATGATGCAAAGACGATCGTGAACCCAATTTTTCACTAAAGCCAAACTTCTCACTTTACACTTTTTTTCATTTCGTATTTCTGAAATGTTAAACTCGTAATCCGATTCAACACTTTGACTGTCAGAATCTTTTGGTATATCCATTTCAAACTGTTTAAAATTTGTCTTATCTACATGACTATATATACAGTATCCTATGGGCGTGGCCATCCTCTATTTAAAATTAATGGTGGACATATGTTGCTAGGTCACTAACTAAAAACAGAAATGTCCATCTGGCACCCGCATCCAGGCGATTAATTATGAACACCTGGTATGTTGAGTTCGATCTAAAAATAGAAATGCCCATCTGGCGCCCGCATCCAGGTGATTAATTATGAACACCTGGTGTGTCGAGCTCGATCTAAAAATAGAAATGTCCATCTGGCGCCCACATCCGGTCGATGAGTCATGCACATCTGGCACCCGTATCCGGTCAATGAATCATACACACCTGGTGCATTGACCTCAATCTAAAAATAGAAATGTCCATCTGGCACCCGCATCCGGTCGATGAGTCATGCACATCTGGCAAACAGATGGCAACATCCTGGTCACCGAACTCTATATAAAAATAGAATAACCGTCATTTATAAGAAATGTACATCTAGCACCCGTATCCGGTGTGAACATGTGTTGATTATCAGTATAAATAAAAATACCAAGAATGTTTAATTTTTTATTAAAATGTCTATGACATTATACAAATTTCCATGAATAAAGTATACATTTGACAATGCACAAGAACAATTGTTTTTACTATGAACATGCACTTTGGCTCTGTAGTAGTAATGCAGGATGCTCTCCCAATTCCATAACTGGCTTGGATATGTATTGTTTAAGATATTGGCACTTTTCCCGGCCTTTTACATAAATTATTTCATATTTGCTCGTTACATTTGTTAAAATTTTTCCCATCATATGTACAGGTGTACATCCTTCACTCCTTTGAATACAGTGTTGATTATGCATTAGCCATATATTTTGACGATGTGCTTCTGGTGGTAGTAGTTCCATACCAAACGGTGGCTTAAACACAAAATGTGAAATCTTCGATCCGTTTACCTCTATTGCAATATAGAATAGAAGCAGTGAAAAATCAACAGTTTTTGGAATACTTTAAAATTTTGAAGAGAGGTTTACAAAAAAAGACAAGGTGATATATTCGGAAACTTGTTAAATATATTGGAACCCGAAAAAAATCCAAACAGTGAGAACGTAAGTTTAATGCTAGAGTTAGTGTATCTTTATCCAGAAGTATTAAAAACAGAATATGAGTGAGAAAAAGCGAGTTAGTTTTAACTTGGACAATATCAAAACCAACATATTGTTTGATCCCGATGGTTTCTATCGAGAAGCAAGAAAATCAGATTGGATGCAGTTGGCAAGAGACAGAAATCGCTTTCATAGACGGATTACTTATATTTCATGTATTATAAGTAGTGTTTTGGATTATAACCATCGATCACGTGTTTATTATGAAAGGTTTTGTTAACATGGTTAATATATAATAAAAAGTTCATATAATCTTATATTGGCTTTATTTAAAAAATATATTTTACAATAAGTTAAACTATCTGATTTTTTGGGATCCAGGAAAAGCTTCCAAGACCAAGCCACTTAAGGTACAGCTTATTTCCTTTTCGACGCAAGATTTTTTCAACGAGATACGCGTCAGGGTACTTGACTTTTTGAAGTTCATACTCATAAAAGCCATCTTTAATTTCCTCATTATTGTGGTCGTCCAACAGGTAAGTGGTGGATTTGTGGGTTGTACTTTAATAATTTTTGAACACCTCAGTGTTCAAACTAAGAGTGTAGTTTTTTCGAAGACCTCGCGGTATTTACTTATCCTAACATAGTCACCTACTTTAAATTTATTTTTTCTAGGATCCATAGTTTTTAGATGACTGTATGCAGTAGTAAGCAACAAATTTTCATGTTTTTTTCCACCTCTATCGGTTTCAGTCCAATAGTCCCATGTTTTCTGTTGTTATATTTTGAAACGATTATAGGTAACAGAGACAGCCACTTGTAACTTCCTTGTAGTGAAAATTGCCGCCACATCATGTTTTTTAGAGTTTAGAGTTCTATTGACGTGTTCAACAACACTTGCTTTTAAATTTGAATAAGTTGCGTAGTGGTTTATTTTATATTCATTCATAAGAACCTGAAACCCCTTGTAAAAAATTGTCATTTCCACCATCTGTCTAGAGATGTTTTGGAGCCGTTGACTCTGTCTTTTCACTGCGTTTGTCACATCTTTTCCGGTTTTACTTTTTAATTGTTTTGCCCATACAAATTTTGAGAAAACCTTTATTACCACAAGAATATATTTGTAACCACTGTTACTTTTGGCATATATGGTATCATTTCCACTAAATCAGCTTGCCCTAAATCGTTCAATCCTTTGACTATGACACGTCGCCTAAGGAAATTTTTCCTTGAAGGTTTATGAAGTTCATTTACAATTTGTTCTTTGACAGCGCTCATGCTTCACACTTTAAAACAAATTGAACAAAACATCTTTCTTTTATAGGAGTTCTTGGCGCGATTTTGATAAGGGGGTTAATTAACCTTAAAGTATCATGTTTCGATAAAGTTAATCCAACTAAATAATCTTTTGTAAAAACCTTGTCGTTAACAACAACTAATGTGTTAGGCGGGTGAATATATATACATCTTCAACTTTTGCGGAAGCTAATGGAAATTGGTAACTATCTGCTCCATAATTTATATCATAACTGGACAATGAAGGACCAATATCTGGGGGAAAATATATATAATTCTACAATTTGCGCCATATAGAGGTAAAATACTATAATAATTGACAGTTTTATTTGAAAAATGTTTTCCAAGCTTATTAATCGGTATGTTGCAAAAGACTGTTGATATTTGTGCCGGTAAATTTTATTTATACAATTATTTTGGCTTCTCTAAGTTCTTCAATAATGGAGATTATTTCATTTTGATGTCCAGTGTTTCCGGCAATCAGTGATGCTACCAGCAAACGTAATATATCCACTAGTTCATTGATATTGTCCCAATACACGTAGTCCGTATTTTTCTTAAATGATTTTAATACGCGCCCTCGCCTTTTTTGTTTGTTTGTCGCGTAAGCCTGTACTGTGGTAAGGGTTTCTTAAAAGCTGAAATTTTTTTGGTCTTTGTAATTCCTGCTCTTTGTAAGTATGGTCCAATTATAGTAATATATTTTGTTGAATTATTTCCAGTAATTTGCTCGTTGACATCATAATTTCTGTAGCGAAAATTTTAACAATTTACGTACAGTGCTATATATTGCTAGTCACTCATATGCAACCATGACTCCACCTCTGTATTACCAGTTGCGGATGATACTTTAAACAAGCATTGAGGTCACATGGTACTCTTGCAACAGAGAAGGGGAACTCCATAAATTGACAGAACAGACCAATGTCAGGGCTTTTTGGGTGTAAATTAGCAGGTGAGATACTTCTGTTATTGAATTTCATTTTCTATATTTTGATTAATTTATTTATTATTTGCTATTATTATATTTGTGGTTTATTCAGAGCATAGTGTTACTCAGTAATTATATTTGGTATTTTTCTACTTTTACACAAGGATACGTGTAGGGTTTTTTTATTAAGGTTCAAAGCCACGTGTTGGTTACAGTTTTTTAGGGCGTCTGATTGATGCCTTCTATTTATATTATATTAGTACTTTGAATAACTAAATATCGCTGTAATTTCGTTTTGAATTCATGTCTTTATGACTACCATTTTGTGGTAATTTTGGAGTTCAAATCAAGTTTAAGACTACAAGGCAGTTGACCTTTTGGGGTTGATTTTTTTATTATTAAGGTTATTTAACCAGCTTTGCAGGAAAATCTATAACTCGGGGCAATTGTTAGTCTATTTGTGATAGTAAAGGGATTCAAAGTCATTTAGTTATATCTCTGATTGGAGATAGGTTATATTTTTTTACTGAGTATAGGCTAGGGTAATAAACCCCAAATAATTTCGTGTTTAATATTTTTTTATTAACAAGTATCTCTCCTGATCAAGTTGCACAAAGCCATTAATTTGATTTGTATTTCTATTAATTAAAATTGCATAGATGTAAAATACATTTGTTTAAAGTTTAGGCAATTTTAATATTTATTTTTGTTAATATTTAACAATCTGTTAATATTCAATCATTTACAATATTTAATTTATAACCCAGCAGTTAGTGAATGTTTATATATTTCCTTTTCAACCAGCAAGGTCACTAATAGGTTTTTGTTCACATTGTAATTTGTTTCATAAGTAAAAGAAATAATTCCTCATAAATTCTTTTAGGAACTAATTAACAGTTCCTGTATTTAATTAACTACATAGTATATTGGTTATTTACTATTATTAAACTATTATTATTTCATTTGCAAATTTTGGATAATTTTATTGCAAATTATACAGGGTGATTCCTGTTTGTCTTTTATTTCATTTAATTGTTTTCATTACCTAATTTATATTTTAATACCACAGTTGTGTTTGTTATCACAGCAAGATTGTCTACTGAGATTCTACTTTGTTAAAGTAGAGTTTGTATTTATTCTATGATTTTGGTTTAACACATTTACTATATTTCATGAGAACATCTTGGCTTACTGGAAGAGAGGAATCTTCAGAAATTTTAACTCCACGACTAGGAACTGGAAAGGACAAAGTTGCTGACATCCAACGTCTCAGAACATACCAACCAAACGCTAGCTAGCCATCTATTTTGGTTGCAGACTGCAGTAGGTGCATAACTGTTGCACTTTGGAGAGTCCTGATTTACCATTGTTAAGGATATATTTTGGTGAGAGTTAATCTGATTTCTTCGAGGCCAGAGGAATATATCTGTTCTTGTGTAAACCAAATCAATATCTGCTACCAGCAAGTTTTTGTAAAGTCATTGTTGCGTGGTAACAACCACAAATATAGTAGTTTAATCAATAATTAATACATTATCATTATTCTTTAAACATTCATCACATTAATTGTACATATCTTGCATCATTATTTTTTTAACTGTAATATACAATTATTTTAATCGACTTGTTTAATTTCATCAAACATTCATTATTTTATATTAACTCATATTATTTATTATCGTCTATTTAAAATTATCCTGGCGCTCCAACAGGATAACTTAGAATAACATTTTTTCTTCCTACGAACCGACACCTAACCGACAAGCTAAGCCGGAGCTAATGTCAGTAGTTCCTGGTGGATTAAAGCCAATTAATTTCCACTAGGTTCATTGCACATAAATGGCACACAAAACGTGGGGCTTTTGTACATAAATAACACACAAGTGTGTAGCTTTTGTTCAAAAAATAATAAATTGGCTAATAACATCAAGTGTTGTTTTAAGTTATCGGGTATTTTTATAGTGAATGTTGGTGGAATAGAACAAGTTTACAGATAGTGAACATTTCTTCTGGCCACAAAATCTTGATGATAATTTTTTTGTGATTGAATTTTATTGGTGATTGAATATTTTACTGTTTTATATTTTGAAATATAACAAAGATTATCTGGAATTTTTATGAGTTTCAAGATATTGATTTAGAAATTGAAATTAGAATTTCCTATATAAGTATATACATACAGCTGGTATAATCCAATTATCGGTTTTGTTTCCCTACCTTTTATAATTTTATTTAAAAAAAAAGAATTTTATTTGGCTTGCATCATTTTTTTGTTTTTGTTATTTCGATGCAAGGGTTGTAGGGTGGGAACTATTTTGTCTGTTTGTATATGCTCCTCATTTTGAGTAGAGATCGAGAATTAGTAAATGTCTAACTTAGGTAATCGTAAGTATTGCTATGGTCAACTTTGGTGTCAGAATATTTTATTGTATTTTATATTTATTCTCTTTCTCACATATATATTTATTTGAGGTATGGCAATCTGTTCCTTTCAGTATTTTACTAGTTTTCCCATATACAAATAGAAATATTACAAATAACATCGTAATTTTTTGTTTATATTTTTTTTATGGCTTATTTTTATCCCTATTTATTTCCGATCTATGAAGGAATTATAAGGTGAAACTTTAATCTTTTCTAGCTAGCTGTACATACTCCTCATTTTATTTTACATTAAATTAAATTAAATAAAGAAATTAGAGAATGCCTGAGCTTGTTGCAATTAATGGTTTTATAAAAAATTTTGGGTGTCTGAATAATACCTATCTTTATCTTGTGTTATCCGAGTAGACCATGGATAAATATTACATCTGTTCTTTATTTGGACATTCCTAATTTCTATTTCTTATGTACAGATAGATAGTCGAAAACTAACATCGTCATCTTTTATTTTTATTATTATGTTTTTTTCCGTTTCTGTACTCCTATGGAATTTGTTACTTATTATTGATTAGTATTTTGTACTTTTTAGTATCTTGTAAACAATTGCCATTCTTCTATCTTATTATCATATGTTGGCAAATTTTACAATTAATGGTTTATATCGCAGGTTGAGAACACAAGTTGGTTCAATCCATCACACAATAAATTCCATGGTTATATTGTTGTAATCTTATTATTTTAATTTTTATGCTAAATGTAGGTATCTACCTACATTCTACTTAGGTACCTATTCTTTTACATATTTAAATCTTGCATGAGCTAAGCTTTTTGTACTCACTGTGTAGGTTAGTGTGGTATAAAGAACTTAAGTTTATGTGAAGGTTTTTATTATTCTTTCTTCTATTGATAACTTCGACAGTTTATATCTAAATACGTCACTGAGTAGGTCAATGACTTGTGTTTTTTGGGTAAACTGATAGATGAGCATATCTTGATTTATATTTTTTTAGTTACCACATGTTTTGAAATATCATTACACGGTGGCTCAAATATTATTTTCATAAATATTTAGTAATGTGGGTACCTATACCTACTTAACATAAAAATATGTTCCTACTATTGGAAAATTGTTTTTGTTTGATCTGTTGCTATGGTTAAGGACATTATATTGACTATTGAAACAAAGACGAGACTTCTTTTGACTTTTCGAGTTGTGCAGTTTGTTTCCCTATCATATTCAATCTCTGTGACCAAATTCATAATTTGTTCCTTCGCAGTGGAGGCAGTGATAAACAAGGATATTTTCCGATTAATTCACACGGGCCGTGATAGCCTTTTTACTGTCTTGTTACTATATATGTTTTGTATTTAGGGACTAGGAACGTATTGGGACAGGCAAATTTTGGGAGCACGTATTTTGCTGCAGCAATGCAACATTATAACTTCTTTATGAAGGGTAGTCATTGGGGGGTAGTATGCCTTCAGTCAGAGTGATCGAGGTCACCTGCTGTTGAGGTTCTCAGAGGGTGTATTGCTACTGTGCTCTATTTAACCTTTTGAGGTGTTTGCTTTTTAAAAATTGGCTTGTCGTAGTGGTTTCCTGGAGTACTCCCGTTTTAAGTTATTCGCGAGTATAACAGTAGAGGGACGTACTGTTTTCATGTGTTTTTAGTCTCATATTTTTGTGGTTTTGCAAGTGAAATGATTTAGAGGCGCATCATTTCCAGCATTTTAAGTCTCATATTTTTGTGGTTTTGCCAGTGAAATGATTTAGAGGCGCATCATTTCCTGCATTTTAAGTCTCAGATATTTCCTTTTTCATATTGCAAGTGAAATGATTTTTTTAGAGACGTATCATTTCCCGCATTTTATGTCTCATATATATTTTTCTCTGCAGTGGAAGTTTTCACACCTTACTGGTTTACTCCATAACTAAGTATCTATACTCGAGCTTGAAATAAAAATCCATGACTCCTAGAGTCTTTGATTTTTATTTACCGGGAAGAGGGGGTGTGTAGCGAAAATTTTAACAATTTACGTACAGTGCTATATATTGCTAGTCACTCATATGCAACCATGACTCCACCTCTGTATTACCAGTTGCGGATGATACTTTAAACAAGCATTGGGGTCACATGGTACTCTTGCAACAGAGAAGGGGAACTCCATAAATTGACAGAACAGACCAATGTCAGGGCTTTTTGGGTGTAAATTAGCAGGTGAGATACTTCTGTTATTGAATTTCATTTTCTATATTTTGATTAATTTATTTATTATTTGCTATTATTATATCTGTGGTTTATTCAGAGCATAGTGTTACTCAGTAATTATATTTGGTATTTTTCTACTTTTACACAAGGATACGTGTAGGGTTTTTTTATTAAGGTTCAAAGCCACGTGTTGGTTTAAGTTTTTTAGGGCGTCTGATTGATGCCTTCTATTTATATTATATTAGTACTTTGAATAACTAAATATCGCTGTAATTTCGTTTTGAATTCATGTCTTTATGACTACCATTTTGTGGTAATTTTGGAGTTCAAATCAAGTTTAAGACTACAAGGCAGTTGACCTTTTGGGGTTGATTTTTTTATTATTAAGGTTATTTAACCAGCTTTGCAGGAAAATCTATAACTCGGGGCAATTGTTAGTCTATTTGTGATAGTAAAGGGATTCAAAGTCATTTAGTTATATCTCTGATTGGAGATAGGTTATATTTTTTTACTGAGTATAGGCTAAGGTAATAAACCCCAAATAATTTCATGTTTAATATTTTTTTATTAACAAGTATCTCTCCTGATCAAGTTGCACAAAGCCATTAATTTGATTTGTATTTCTATTAATTAAAATTGCATAGATGTAAAATACATTTGTTTAAAGTTTAGGCAATTTTAATATTTATTTTTGTTAATATTTAACAATCTGTTAATATTCAATCATTTACAATATTTAATTTATAACCCAGCAGTTAGTGAATGTTTATATATTTCCTTTTCAACCAGCAAGGTCACTAATAGGTTTTTGTTCACATTGTAATTTTTTTCATAAATAAAAGAAATAATTCCTCATAAATTCTTTTAGGAACTAATTAACAGTTCCTGTATTTAATTAACTACATAGTATATTGGTTATTTACTATTATTAAACTATTATTATTTCATTTGCAAATTTTGGATAATTTTATTGCAAATTATACAGGGTGATTCCTGTTTGTCTTTTATTTCATTTAATTGTTTTCATTACCTAATTTATATTTTAATACCACAGTTGTGTTTGTTATCACAGCAAGATTGTCTACTGAGATTCTACTTTGTTAAAGTAGAGTTTGTATTTATTCTATGATTTTGGTTTAACACATTTACTATATTTCATGAGAACATCTTGGCTTACTGGAAGAGAGGAATCTTCAGAAATTTTAACTCCACGACTAGGAACTGGAAAGGACAAAGTTGCTGACATCCAACGTCTCAGAACATACCAACCAAACGCTAGCTAGCCATCTATTTTGGTTGCAGACTGCAGTAGGTGCATAACTGTTGCACTTTGGAGAGTCCTGATTTACCATTGTTAAGGATATATTTTGGTGAGAGTTAATCTGATTTCTTCGAGGCCAGAGGAATATATCTGTTCTTGTGTAAACCAAATCAATATCTGCTACCAGCAAGTTTTTGTAAAGTCATTGTTGCGTGGTAACAACCACAAATATAGTAGTTTAATCAATAATTAATACATTATCATTATTCTTTAAACATTTATCACATTAATTGTACATATCTTGCATCATTATTTTTTTAACTGTAATATACAATTATTTTAATCGACTTGTTTAATTTCATCAAACATTCATTATTTTATATTAACTCATATTATTTATTATCGTCTATTTAAAATTATCCTGGCGCTCCAACAGGATAACTTAGAATAACATTTTTTCTTCCTACGAACCGACACCTAACCGACAAGCTAAGCCGGAGCTAATGTCAGTAGTTCCTGGTGGATTAAAGCCAATTAATTTCAACTAGGTTCATTGCATTTCTGAGGTATGCATTCGCTCGTTTATGAATATCCATATAGTTGCCTAAATCATCCTTTGTATAACTTATGGGCTCCTTTTAAAAAGTAGCTCGTAATAAAGACAGATTAATACATATCTAATTTCAATAATACATCTCCAGTTTTCACACCTAATACACCAGGTTACATAATCGTCATATATACATATGCTTTAAATTTTGTGGCATCTTGTTTAAAAATTACAAGAAGATTTGCATTATCGCGAATGAGTTGTTTTTGGATGGAAGAATTGTTCACTTTACACTTTTTTTCATTTCGTAGTACTCGTACTCGTAATCTGACCTGCACTCTCAGCCGAGTATTAATTTGAAGAAACTGAAAAAAAATGGGTATAGATATAAATTTTATGTGAATTTTTTTTTGGGAATTTTTAACAATAAACAGGTTTTTATTTTTCTGTGAACATACCAATGTAAACAGAAAATGTCTCCAATTGCATCATAGAAACAAGATTTAATATACGTAATTAAGTAAAAATGATTCCATTTTCCTTCATATAAACATCTTTTCAACCTTAGTCACGTGCAAAAATATAAGCAACCATTTACTTTCTGAATTTACAAGGGTCACATGATCCATTTCACCGAAGCTTTCAAAATACGTTGAACTCTCGGCTGTAACAGCTGATTCGTGTCTAGAAAGTTTAAGCGACAAATATTTAGTTTTATCTCCATCGAAGTCATATAAGTTGGGTAGGTGAATGCCTCTCTTGTATAGTAGATAAGGAAGCAACGCAATATAGTAGACAATATTAGGTAAACATGCTCAAATCGTGTAGGATTTTGTACCATTCCAACCTGATGATGTCATGGTGTTTGCTTCTACGGCAAGCATGAGTTATATCAGAAATAAATACCATTTAATCTTTAATAATATAATTAATTTTATTACCACCTCTTGCCTCTAATACCTTAAGATTATCCTTACTTAAACTATTAAATTTGTAAACATCTAGAATGGGTTTCCAATAATATATTAACACAGTAACAAGCCTCGTTTCGGTGTTCCTTTAATCTCGTTTTATTACTACAAATAATGCACACATGCCATCGGGTATGGATTAATATTTTTGATCTTTTAAGTAAATTTTATTTTATGATACGGGTTTTTAAGAAAACGAATTTGAATCAGAGAGAAACCTACCCTGTGTTCACAAAAATCAAATTCAATTAAATAAAAAACAACAGGGCAAATTACTACTTACAGTAACTAGTTCAGTTTTTGGGGTGTGAGATCTCTTCGGATGTCTAAAATCCCAGAGGCGAAAGTAGATGAGATGTAATAAATAAATTACCAATATCTACTTGTGATTTTATTGGTATACGAGGCCTTAATACCTACTAAACTCTCTACTAGAAATGATCCACGCAGCGATCCCATCGAAAAAGTTTAATTTACCGATCATACATTGTTTTAAGCGTAATGGATGACTTTATCTGCAAGTGTTTGATTTATGGAGTCAAATTATTGACGTTCCTCATTACATTGATAGCATTGTTATTGAAAATTTATAGCCGACATCTGAAAGCTCATTAATTATTATCTCCAGAATTTTTCATAATTATGACTTATAAAACTAAATTTTGCTTAAACTTACGTACTTATTGCTTATTTCCCTCCACAAAATAGTTCTTAGTTAAATAGTGCCTATGGCTTTTCATCGATCGTTTGATTCTATCAATACATTGAACATGCGTATGAAACGACAATCAACCGATCGTATTAATTTATGAAAATATAAAACTTAAACCATTATTCACAGAAGTGAAATATATGTTAAACGATATAGCATAAATATAAAACCCTTTATATTTATATAAACTTTATCATTGAAGATATTAATGTTCATAGTGATAACGTCATATTTTTTATCTACATTTCAATTTTATGTGTTCAGTTGATGGTAGGAGGGAATCATGGACGACAGTTTTGTTTCACAAGAATTTGTCAGGAGACATGATATCGATAGAGGCATGACGTGTTAAAACATGGATTTATTAAGATATAATTTTTTTATTTGAGTAATAATTTTTGTGTGCCTTATAGATTCTTGTATGCCATTAACTGGCGTGCTAAGTATATTGGAAGATTTTATGGCAGCACTACAGTTGATGCGTTGTTCATCAATCCTCGTACATCAAGTTTGGAAAGACTTTCTGTCTCTAGAATGAAAAACCTCCCTTATATTATAAAAGAGCATGACGAGAACCCTCCAGCGATTTGTAATTTCATTGGAAAACATCAACGAAGTTGATGTTTTCCAATGAAGCCAAATCCAATGAAGCCAAACAAAGCACTATATGTATTATATAGAGGCCGGTCTAACTGACCTTTATTGACTAACCCGCTGATACGTTAGGTGCACAGACCGGAAAGGTTATTCTTACATAACATACATTTTTAAAATTAGTAGTGGGGTAATGACAATTTGGCCTGTTCCTGCTCATTCCTCTCTCCTCTGTCAGAGAACTGTCATTACCCCACTACTACTTGGAAATTCCTCGACTTTTCAAAATGAAAGAGAAAATCCAAAATTCATATCTATTTTGTACGATCTTCGTTTCACCAGTGATATTGGTAACGTTTTTAAGGATACAGGTATGTCAGTCGTTTATTCATCGGGAAATAAACTACAACTTTTAGGCGACCCAAAAGACCAAATAGAAATTAAGGAAAAGTCGGGGATTTGCGAAATTAGCTGTAAAGGCTGCAATAAAAAGTATTGGACAAACTAGAAGTTCAATTCAAAACAAGATTCAAGGAACATATGTCTCTTCTCAAATATGGAAGAACAAATAAGTCTAGTGTCACCCAACATGCGTTTCAGAACAACCAAAAAATAGGTAGTAGCAATTTAAGACTAATTAGAAATAAATTTAACAAATTCGAGACAGCTGGATGCATTTGAGAGTATAGAAATTGTGAAGTGTAAAAAAGTATGAATAGTGATAGAGGGCCAATCCCATGCAGCCCACTTTATTGGTTAGTAAATCACGGTTCACTGAGCCGTCGCAACGGCCCACTGAATTGTAGCAATAGTTTAGGTATAAATAGGCCACAGTGTTAGCATAGGTTTAATTTTAATCATCTCCAGATGATGCCAACTTTGTTGGTGAAACATGCATCGAATGCAGTATAGTGTTTTGGTGTTATGTGTTAGCTTCACACCAAAGGTTCGAACCCCCTTCAAGTGCATTTTCTATAGTTACTTGTCTCTATAACTTCTTTCTACTTATTGCCCTATATAATGTAACAAAAACCATGGTCTTTGTTTCTGAAGTACCTAACTTTTAAACTCATTCCAAATAGTATTATTACCTTATCTGAAAATGCCGAATCTCGGGATGATATTCCTATAACAGGAATGTGATAAAAACCACTTGTATATGAAACTGCAGCAGGAGATAAATCTCCGGTAAGGGGATGGGACACTACCACTGCGTACACCTATAACAAATAAAATCAAATAGGTACTTATAAATTAATACTAAATACAGTACAAATACCAAAAATTTTATAGTGCTTTGAAGCTACACCAGCCATTTCGGCCCACCACCAAAATTTCTATACCATATTTTATTACACTTTTATTACAAATTTATTCCACCAAAATTAATTTTATTACCCTGGCCGTAAATTAGTTATAAGCGAACAATCTAGGTTTAATTTAAACCTACACCAGCCATTGGTAACTTTTGAACTAAATAAGATGTGGAGATGGTTCTTTCGCTAGAATTTATTACAAATTTATTACATTAGTTTAAACTCCCTACAGTGAAATGCAAGGGGCGAAAACAACCCCAAAGGGGTATTTTCAATTTTAATGAACCTATAACGTGCAAATGCATCCGAGATATCATATTTTAATTTATTTCTTAGAAAAATTAAACAAACATTTCATACCCGGGGGTGAAAACCACCCCATTTACCCCAAGTACGTCCAAACACCGACAACCGAAATTTAATTTAATTAAATTAAATTAAATTTTACAATATTGCAAATACAAGGGTATACCTACTTCATATTTTTTTACACTTTAATTATAATTAATCAGAGCAAATCGCGAGTTTATTACACTTGATATTTTCAAGAAATCTGGTGTGGTCCAAATTGAATAGTCAGTTAGCCCCCCCTCTCGTATCTCCGAAACTAAAAAACGTATTGCAATGAAACTTGCCTCATATTTTGTTAGATTTTAGTTATAACTGATTAGAGCAAACCGCGATTTTATTACACCTGCCATTTTCGAGAAATCGGGAGTAATCAGCCTGAGTCTTAAGCTAACCCGCCCTCTCGTATCTCCGAAACTAAAAAACGTATTGCAATGAAGCTTACATCATATTTTATTACATTTGAACTAGAAATGGGAGAAAATCGCTATCGCGATTTTCTTTCCCATTTCTAGCCCTACCAGGGGTTCAGGTCTGAGGCCTGGGGTCACCCTTGGGGTGACAAAAGCCTCTAGAATATTATTTTTAAGAAAATACATACGTAGTAAAGAAATTTGAGATAATCCCTTGTACATGAAATAGTAAATTTAGAAACAGAAAGCTGAAATTTTTTATTTGGAATGATGATGTAATTATACCAAACGATTTTCTTTTTATATTATTATTATTAAAAAAAGTACTCTATTCTTGATGGTAAAACATTATTTTTTAAGTACTGAAAGTATAATTCATTTTTTAGTAAACATTTTGTAAACTGTTTTCTCGAGAAAAAAGAATAAATTCATAACTTGTATTCTTCCATAATTTATTATAACGGTAACTTGATCACTTTATACCCAATATATGTCTACAATGATTATAATTAAATATGTAACTGTTAAAGATACACAGATTTGGTGTATATTGAAGGAAATTTTTTTTACAATACACTTAACTATGAACTAATAAAGGTAATTATTTAATTAAGCATAAAACTTAAATTTTCCTAAAATTTGAGTTTTATGCTTAATTAAATAATTACCCCCCCCCCCAATTTTCGGGTATGCTGAACACGAATCTGATTTTCTTTTGCAGTCTTAGGTATGTAGTTTTGTAGTAAAAAAATAATTAAAAGTCATACTCTGTAAGTAGGTACACTTTACAAATTAATTTTAACATTTAACACTAACTTGATCACTTTGTACCCGATATAAGTGTCCACAATGATTATAATTAAATATATAACATATAACTGTTAAAAATATATAAATTTGTTGTATATTAAGAAAAAAACATTTACTTACGTTATGTGAAGTAACCAATAACCAATTAAATCTGTCATTTTTAATAATTGAGACGTCACATGGCGGTACAAAAGATACCAAATAAATACAAAAAATAATTAAAATAATTTTTACCTAAATTTACACCGAGTTTGTATATTATTATTTTTAACAATTATATATTTAATTAATTATAAGCATTGTGGATTGTGAACACATTAAGTTAGGTACAAAGCGATCAAATTAGTGTTAAAATTAATTTGTGAAGGTATACAGGTGATGACTTTTAATTATTTTTTTTCTTGAAAAATACGTTCGACCCCAAAAAAATGATTTCAAATTCGTGTTCAGTATACTCGGAAATAGGGGGAAATCAAAATTTGATAGTTTTATGCTTATTAAATAAGTACCCTAGTTAGTTAAATTAAACAGTCATTTTTTATATATGTTATCTGTGATTAAGCATAAATAAATAAGTAGGTATTTAAAATGCTATTAAAAAACATGTAAACCTATCTTTTAGTTAGAGGTGTATGAAGTAGAAAATAGAAATTATTTAAAAAAACGGATATTGCACAAATCACAAAATAGAATACGATATACCTACAGCAGTTAAGCACACCGCATTAGTAATAAAATAATGCGTGGCGTATTTTTAAATTGTTTCATGCCTACTTGAAAATATGATACAAATATTTAATTGATGTTGTATAAAATACAATATTTACAAATGTATTATGGATACATATAACTCATAAATGTGTAGCTTGTTTAAATTATTAGATATGTAATGAGAATAATGTGCAAAATTGAAATATTTGAAACAATTTTTATTTACCTTATCATGTAATTATAATGCTTATAACGACTTTTATTAGAAAAACATAATGTAATCATGTAATCATGTAAAAAACATCATGTTATCATGTAATTATAATGCTTATAACGACTTTTATTAGAAAAACATAAGTAGGAACATGATTAGCATGTACCTACCCACCTACCAAATGCCAAAATTTGGTAAAAATAAAAGTAGATATAAAAATTTGAAATCGAAAGTAGGCTAGGTACCAACGAAAATTTGAAGACAGAAAAATAGTGTGAAGCATTGCTCCTTCATCACAGAAAACTATAATTTTCAAGCAAAAATTAAGAATAATGCATTTCCTAAATTACCACCTACCTGCCTACATGCTAGTAGATAATGAAATACTGGAACTTTTATTTGAAAAAAAAGGATATAAATAAAATGTAGGTACCTAAACACTGTATGCACTGCATATATTTCAAGTATAAAGTAAACACATGGGTGAATCTCGATGAAGAAACTTTGTATAATGCATTCATGCTGAGATGCGAAACAAATATTTTCCATTTCAAAAAAGGTTAGCCATTATTAGAGTGTGAAAACTGTCGTTTGCTCTCTTGACGTAATCTGTAATAAACAACGTATAAGAATTTTAATTTGATAAGTAATAATACAAACCTTTTTGACACTCTACGGAGACAACTTTCTGGACAATGCAAAAGTGTGTATTCGAGTATACATATTACTGGGTTCTCTCTGGTGCCCAAGTTTATCGGTTTTCATTATTGCTCATGCATATCGGTTTACACTTTCAAATTTACACCGTTTAAAGGCAATAGCAACACGTAACAACTGGAAATTGGTGGATCGGCAGTGGAATTATGATTTTTGATTAAATTTTATTCGTGCTGTCGGCTGACAATTTAGGTTATGTGATGATGAATATGATGATCGTCTACAGGTGGAGGGTGGGTAATGCAGTGCCGTTTATTATCGGTTACATTTATAATTTCAAATAAAGGGTTTTTTGGCAAATTTAATTAGAGAATATTGGCGAGGGCCGTTTAAAAAGTCGTTTTGGGGGCCCTCCGCTACGGTTCGAAAAGATGTAACGGCGGCATTAAAAAATATATTGGTGTCATAATTGTTGCAACAAATAAATATTGTGGAAGATATGTATTTTTGTAAGCTAAAAATGATGAATTTTACAGACCGCCACAATGAACGAATTAATTCCAAACTTAACCTGCAGAAAGAATAAAAACTGCGGTCAATGAAACAGAATAACTAACCACTAATATCAACGTCTACATATTATAATAATACTAATAAATAATTGGGATAAAAAAATTAAAAAAAGAATTGCCTTTGTCGTGATTCGAACTCGCGATATCAGGATTACGACGTTTGAAATCTTACGACTTTAACATTGCGCTAAACTTCCTGTTGTCACTTCATGCCGCAAAATCTGTTAAATATGTAAAATGTACGTGTTAATCTGACCAATTAATTTTTACGGGTTTTCTAAATAGAAAAGCAATTCGCATCAGTATTTTGGTAATCAGGTGTTTGGCAGCCGGTACTATCGATTCCGTTAGCAATATTTCGCATAGGAAAATAATGAAAATAACCTATTTGAAGTTTAATTAATTTGACAGGTTTCGTGGGAGGTGCTTGTCTCGTTAGTGTAATCTCACATGGGTATATAAAATGAGATAGAAGTTGAGACGGATGCGACTCGATATTTTCGAAGACGAAACAGACGTAGAAGGAGTGGACGTACGGTCTCGAAAAAAAATCTCAAAGGATTAGAGAAAGGACGGACCTTTCGCTTGAAGTGGGTCTCGAGGCCGTAGAATTAGAAAAATGGTCTAGGGAGTCCTGCGAAAAGTCGGTATTTCGGCGGGCGTGACAGGACCATTAGGCGCGAGGACAAACGCCGGTGCTAGCCGCATCTCTCTCGCCGAACGGCGATCGACGAAAATTTTGTAGAGGTTTTTTGAAAAGGCGTTTAAATTGAGAAAACGCGTAGGAAACAGGACGAAAATACCCCTACGCATTGGAGAAAGGTCGGGGGCGTCCTCCGGTAGTCCGCGGAGATCGTTCCGAGATCGCCCCTCGGAGGAGAAAGCTTTGAAACTTTGCGGATTCGGCGACGGAATTTAGAGGGAGACAGAATCGACGCGTTTTAATATATATGGATTATAATTGATTAGAGCAAACCGCGACTTTATTTACTTGCCATTTTCGAGAAATCTGATGTGCTCCAAATTGAATCGTAAGCTACCCCGCCCTCTAGTATCTCCGAAACTAAAAAACGTATTGCAATGAGACTTACATCATATTTTATTACATTTTAATTCTAATTGAATAGAGCAAACAGCGATTTTATAACACTTGCCATTCTCGAGAAAACGGGAGTGCTCGGGCGTGAACCAAAGTTAGCCCGCCCTCTCGTATCTCCAAAACTATACAACGTATTGCAGTGAAACCTGCTTCATATTTTATTACATTTAAATTATAATTGATTAGAGCAAACCGCAATTTTATTACACTTGCCATTTTAGAGAAATCTGATGTGGTCCAAAATGAATGGTAAGCTTGCCCGCCCTCTTGTACCTCCGAAACTAAAAAACGTATTGCAATGAAACTTGCATAACATTTTATTACATTTTAATTATGGTTGAATAGAGCAAACCGCGATTTTATTACACTTGCCACTCTCGAGAAAACGGGAGTGGTCCGCGTTAATCAAAGCTAGCCCGCCCTCTCGTATCTCCAAAACTATACAACGTATTGCAGTGAAACCTGGTTCATATTTTATTATATTTAAATTACAATTGATTAGACCAAACCGCGATTTTATTACACTTGTGATTTTCGAGAAATCTGATGTGATCCAAATTGAATGGTAAGCTAGCCCGCCCTCTCGTACCTCCGAAACTAATTAATGTATTGCAATGAAACTTACATCATATTTTATTACATTTTAATTATAATTGAATAGAGCACACTGCGATTTTATTACACTTGCCATTTTCGAGAAATCAGGTCTTGTCCAGCGTGAATCGTAAGCTAGCCTGGCCCTCGTATCTCCGAAACTAAAAAACGGATTGCAATGAAACTGGCAACATATTTTTTACATTTTAATTATAATTAATCAGAGCAAACCGCGAATTTATTACACTTGCCATTTTCGAGAAATTGGGTGTGGTTCAGCGTGAATCGTGAGCTAGCCCGCCTTCTTGTTTTTCCGAAACTTAAGAACATATTGCAATGAAATTTGCATATGTTTTTACATTTTAATTTACAATTTAATTACACATACAAGCATACTGAATTTGCATTAAAAACGATTTACATAACGAAATATAATGCAAGTTTCATTGCAATACGTTTTTTAGTTTATGATATACGAGAGGACGGGCTAGCTTCGATTCACGCCGGACCACTCCAGATTTCCCGAAAATGGCAGGTGTAATAAAATCGCGGTTTGCTCTAATCAATTATAATTAAAATGTAATAAAATATGACATAAATCTCATTGCAATACGTTTTTAGTTTCGGTGATACGAGAGGGCGGGCTAGCTTATAACTCACGCCGATCACTCCCGATTTCTCGAAAATAGCAAGTGTAATAAAATCGCGGTTTGCTCTAATCAATTATAATTTAAATGTAATAAAATATGAAGCAGGTTTCATTGCAGTACGTGGTATAGTTTTGGAGATACGGGAGGGCGGGCTAGCTTTGATTCACGCCTGATATTCCTGATTTCTCGAAAATGGCAGGTGTAATAAAATCGCGGTTTGCTCTATTCAATTATAATTAAAATGTAATAAAATATTATTTGATACAAGTTTCATTGCAATACGTTTTTTAGTTTCGGAGATACGAGTGGACGGGCTAGCTTAAGATTCACGCCGACCACTCCCGATTTCTCGAATATGGCAGGCGTAATAAAATCGCGGTTTACTCTATTCAATTATAATTTAAATGTAATAGAATATGATGTAAGTTTCATTGCAATACGTTTTTTAGTTTCGGAGGTATGAGAGGGCGGGCTAGCTTACCATTCAATTTGGTCCACATCAGATTTCTCGAAAATAGCAAGTGTAATAAAATCGCGGTTTGCTCTAATCAATTATAATTTAAATGTAATAAAATATGAAGCAGGTTTCATTGCAATATGTTGTATAGTTTTAGAGATACGAGAGAGCGGGCTAGCTTTGATTCACGCCGGACCACTCCCGTTTTCTCGAGAATGGCAAGTGTAATAAAATAACGGTTTGCTCCATTCAATTATAATTAAAATGTAATAAAATATGATGTAAACCTCATTGCAATATGTTTTTTAGTTTCGGAGATACGAGAAGGCGGGCTAGCTTACTGTAACAGGCTGGCCAATTTACTATGCAGGCTTCACGGAACTTACTTAACTATTCAGTTATCTCGAAAGGGAGGCTAAAGTTTTAATACTGAGCTAAGTTCTCTGTCGCTGGGTTCGAGATATGCTGTGATTGACGTATAAAAAAGGTTTGACTTACCGTGGGTTATCTTATCCTAAACTCGATGTAGGAACATATTCCTGGGCCACTTCTTATAAACTAACACTGAGAGGATAGTTGGGCGGATTTGCATGAAAACACAGCACTTTTAGGCAAGCGTTTTTAATAACAAATAAATAGAATTTAGAAACGTAAACAAAATAGAAATGCAAAATACTGAAATACTATTTGACCTGAGAAAACGAATGAATACAATACTAATGAACTCTAAACTGAATGACTATACAAAACAACTAACGGCATCTACTTTGAGCCAGAGAAACGTATTTTACCCCGCCTCGGTGATTTGCCCTCGTACTATGGGGAGAAGCCCCAAATAAATACAAACAACATCCTATTCCGAAGTAGTATCGCGGGAGACTGGCTTATCTTCAGTCGAAACTTTCCAAGTAAAGTTTTTTTGCTATAAACTTTAAATACACTAATCCCATTGGTTGTTAAAGTACGTTTCTTCTCTCTGTCTAGTACCGCGAACCATGACCTGTTTCTGTCACGGTGGCCAATCAAAATATTGTTTACTAGCTAGTGACCTAAAACCCTTAATAATATCCTCGTCTCCAAGTGAGAGGGGGTTACGACTTACTCTACTGTTATTATTCCTGGAAAACCCTCCTGAAAAACCAGGTTGACCTATGCCTTTGTACTATTGTCTACGAACATACAAAATATCTTACTTCGGAGAACTTCCAAGTACCACCATAATTCATTACAATTTACTGGCTTTAATTAGTTACGCCCAATTGAGCGTTTTGTCTATTAAACACTTTTCCGTCGCCTGGGGATGCACGGATTTAGACATCCATAAAACGTTTTAATAAATCTGTTACGCCCGAACAATGCTCAATACTATTTATGACCCAAAATGACATCTTTGCTACAGAACCAGAGATGGTTCTAGAAAATCTATCTATTTGAGCCAGATGTTGCCTTCGAAATATATTTAACTTACAAACAAAAGGGTCACTTGACGTTCACCGTGGGCTTTTGTTACATTACCATTCAATTTTGACCACATCAGATTTCTCGAAAATGGCATGTGTAATAAAATCGCGGCTTGCTCTAATCAATTATAATTCAAATGTAATCAAATATGATGTAAGTTTCATTGCAATACGTTTTTTAGTTTCGGAGATACGAGAGGGCAGGCTAGCTTTGATTCACGCCGGACCATTCCTGATTTCTCGAAAATGGCAGGTGTAAGAAAATCGCGGTTTGGTCTAATCAATTATAACTAAAATCTAACGAAATATGATGCAAGTTTCATTGCAATACGTTTTTTTAGTTTCGGAGATACGAGAGGGCGGGCTAACTTACCATTCAATTTGGACCAGATTTCTTGAAAATAGCAAGTGTAATAAATTCGCGATTTGGTCTGATTAATTATAATTAAAATGTAAAAAATATGAAGCAGGTTTCATTGCATTACGCTTGTATTTACAATATTGTAAAATTTAATTTAATTTAAACTTCGATTATCGGTGTTTGGACGTACTTGGGGTAGATGGGGTGGTTTTCACTCCCGGGTATGAAATGTTTGTTTAATTTTTCTAAGAAATAAATTAAAATATATCTTGGATGCATTTGCACGTTTTAGGTTCATTAAAATTGAAAATACCTCGTTGTGGTTGTTTTCACCCCTTGCATTTCACTGTAGGGAGTTTAAACTAGGCGGGGTCGAATGTAACAAATTTGTAATAAATTCTAGCGAAAGAACCATCTCCATCTTATTTAGTTCAAAAGTTACCAGTGGCTGGTGTAGATTTAAATTAAACCTAGGTTGTTGTTAAATTATAACTAATTTACGGCCAGGGTAATTAAATTAATTTTGGTGGAATAAATTTGTAATAAAAGTGTAATAAAATATGGTATAGAAATTTTGGTGGTGGGCCGAAATGTCTGGTGTAGCTTCAAAGCACTTTATGCGCACAAGGTTTGAAACTCTCAGATGAAGTAAATATAAACAAAAATTATAATGTAAAAATTCTTTGTATTCAGTGTAATTCAGCAGAAATATTGACTAGCTAAGCTATTGCAATCCTACCATGGTACACAAAGCTTCCTACATATACGCATATATGTGTATAAACCTACAAAAGCGAGAATGTATAAACATTCTTGGTAGAGCAGTGTTAAATAATAAACATCATCGGTACTATATACCAATGTAGGATTTCCTCAATCCTCGCTTCAATTAAATTTGTTTTGTTTCAGATGCTTTGCAGATGTAAGAGAGTAAATGTAGGTACTTAATTAAGAAATTCAGATAGTTCTCGAAAGGTACTCTCAAACGTTTCTTTACAAGGGCTTCTATTTTTTTTAGGAAATAGTGGAAAGAAAAAATAATTCGTCAAATATATGTACTCGGATTCATCTCTGAATTATCACTGATTTCAATTTGCATGGTTTCACTCTGAAGTATTTAGTGTATGTACTTAATTTAATATGAAAGTTATATTTTTCAATTACCTTATCCTTATACCTTACCTTAACTTAACATTGAATTCTTCAGTTCAGTGTGGATGGTGTGTAAAGTTGATGTAAATATATGCATTTTTTGGAATATTATGCTACCATCTTCTACGATTTGAACATAATCAGAAAAGTCTATTTGATGTTTAACAACACTTGTGGTACTCCTTTTGCCTTTTTCATGACAACCTGTTTTTACACAATACGCCTTGGCACCTGTTCCATAAAAGCTTTCGATGGCTCTTCCAGCGTATTCGTCTTTCATTTTTCCTACGACTGATTTTGTTTTAGGCATATTGTGGATGTTATCTGGTTTATAATTTATAATAATTTGAAGTATCGAAATACTAAAGATTTGATGTCCCTATACGGGTTTTCGGTGAAAAGCTCCAAAACTAGAGATTCAGTGTCCGTGTATTAAACAGTTGCTTTGTCACCATACATAGGTTTTATATAACCATAAAGGAATCCGTTGATGGTCTTGGAAATATCCAATATTGAAAAACCAACGTATAGCCGTTTGTCATACACCACTCTTGTTTTATCCAATTGAACAGCTACTAAATTTTCATCGAATATAGAATAGGATTTAAAATGTGGTATACTTATTAAGTCTCTTATTCCTAATTTGCTTTTTCTATTTTCCCGACACAAACACAATTCAATATTCTGTCTCTTATAGACATTTTCCATTGTTTTTCCAAAAATTTAATTTACCATTAGCTTGAACAAATTCTTCTCAAATTCGTTCCTAGGAGAGTTTCGGAGATTCGTGTTTAAGTCGATATATAACCCCCAGCCACGTCGATTGTGAAAATTCTAATATTCTGTGGATTTTCGTCAGTTTCAGTCCATATTCCAAACACTGTTTTAAATTTCTATAGTGAATTATATAGCAGTTCTTATTGCGTAAGTTCGGAATTAATTTGTGGTATTTGGAATGCGGTGTATCATACTTTCAGGACAGAATGGTAAATCGTTATGTAGACTTGTTACATATTCCAAATCTACCTGCAAGATATAGCTTTTAGGTGAGTTGTCTTTGATGGTAGAGCAGTCGAAGACGTCAATATCTCCTTTTTCGAGCCACCATCGAGCCTTTTTTTCGTTGCATCTACCATGTGAAGTGGGCTTAGCAGAATCATAATCATAGTTTGACAAAAATGTATTATTATTAGCTATGGACTTCCTTTTACTACATTGAGCCCCTCCCCCCTCTAATTCCTTTACGAAAGAAATGTAAAGAATCCACATCTGTTAAAGTTCAAGCTCAATGTTTGTGTAATGTAGCATCGCGTCCCAGCTAGCGATGGAGCTGTTAAATAATGAGCAGAGTCTAATTTGTATTGCTCCAAACATACTTTTCTAAAGTTTTCAAACACATCAGCTAACAACAACACATCTGATTTTAAATATACATCTGCGTACTCTCCCAAAGTTTTACATTTGAAAGTATCCCACACTTTATTTGCCCGTTCATAGTCTTCATCAGAGATATTTTCTTGAGTTAAATCATTGTAAAATTTATTTCTTGGTGGTAATTCTCTTTCTTCCAGCTTTTCAAATGATTCCTCATAGCTATAATAGGGAAAAACACTTTTTCGTCTGATTAACGTAAACTCTTCATCATCTGGAAAGCACTTTCTTGTTTCGATACACTGGTGATGTTCTAAATTTTTCCTCAGTTTATCGAGGGACTTGGCTAAAAAGCGAAACGAGTTAACAAACTTTAGCTTCAAATACTTGTGTATGGTACTTTTGGGTCCTCAGATTTTTCAACTAGAATCGACTTTAAGAATGAGATGTACTTCTTCTTGGTTGGGCTATCACAGAAACACTTTCCTTTTTAGATGTTAGCTTCGACAGAAAGAGATGTCCATCATAATTACTAAGACAATGGAAGAAAATTGGTATAAACTTTGACACTTTGTAGTTTAAATTGCTCCTTAAATTAACTCACTCTTTCAGTCTTAAAAGGCTTTGTGCAGATATGGCAGTCATCAGCATTTTTGTAAGTGATTTTTTCTTCTTCAGAAAGCGGCAGCATGTCCCTAACATTTTTGAGGTGGTTGTTATACAAGTCCAAATTTATTTTGTCCAATTTTTCAATAAATAATTCGGCGGTGTTTGGGCCCCGATATGATACAAACCTCGAGTAGTTGTCATCAAAATTACACTTTACGCAGAAAGCGAGAGAGTATGGTTCGTGTTCGCAGGTTTTCAGAGTAACGTTCAAAATTCACAAATTTAAGGATATTCTCAACCATACTTATTGATCTTCAACTGAGTGGTAGGTATTTTTGTACATATATGGGTGCAGTAATTTTTCTCATGTTGTTTTAGCTGTTCAACCTTCTTAAATGCCTGTAGACATCCATCGCAAATATGTATTCTAGCATCATGTTTAGATTTTTGTTTCGAGACTAATCTTGACATATCTGTAATGAGGCAGTAGTGGTTGTTACCAGCATCGTCTGATACCAGGCTGGTATCAAGTTTTTCAACTCCGTTTCCGACACTTTTCTTAATTGGTCGATCCATTTTATTTCTATCAGCCACATTATTAACCGCACGGTAGGAGTTTTGATTATGTCGTAGGAGGTTGGATGGTTTTAAAAATATTTTTCCACTACGTTCAGAGTATTGAATTTGTTGTATTAGGTAACATCGCTGGAAGATGGTAAATCATATTTTTGTTGCTTTGGAGCAGATGTAGGAGGTACATCATCACTTTTCCGTTTCCTTTCACTGTGTAGGATAGGACAGTAGTCGCGAATATGTCATACTAGACAGTGTTTGCAAGAAAAATGTTTTTAACAATTTTCACAGACCTCTGGAATCATTTCATTAATATTACTGGAAGATGGCATATCATACTTTTGTTTTTTTGTTGCAGATCCAGAAAGTATATTATCATTTTTCCTTTTTTTTTTATGTAGAACGGAACAATACTCGCGAATATGTCGCACTAGATTGCTTTTGAAAGAGAAATTCTTTCCACAGTGTTCACACTTCATTGTAACTGACAAGACTACGTACAGGGCATCTGAGTATTCGCTTTTATAGTATGTGAGAGGGAGCGGGGCTAATCTGGTCTTGAATCCAATGGCTTCTTCTTCCGATATTCCGACTTCACCCTAACTCATACATTACTCATACATACTCATATATTTTTGGATATCGCATCATACTCTGAAACCGGACACTGTCTAAACGCCAGGTGCTCCATGAGTCATACCAACTTGTCTCGACAAGTCAGCTATTTTTAGATATTGCATCTTAATCTGAAACCGGATACTGTCTAGACGCCAGGTGTTCATACGCTTTATTAACTTGTCGAGACAAGTCAGCTTTTCAAATGTTTTCGCCAGATGCTGTATTATTCATGAGCTATTTTTAGATATTACATCATACCCACGAGTTGTGTGGGGAAGGAGTGGTATGTTACTACTCTGCATATTATGATATATTTGATTATAGATGCATCCGGACTTGTGTGGGGATGAGTGGAATATTATTACTATGCATATTGCTGCTTATACAAAATAGGAGGATTAGATATTATTTAAAATAGAAGCATTAGATTTATATGTAATATCTCTTAATAATAATTTTTATTGCTGATGGAGTTGGTAAAATAAATATGTGAAATATATTAGTCTTGATTTCAATGTGTTGTATGTTTTACATGCTCTGTACCTTATATTTTGTTCATTAATAATCATTAAAATCAATAATCGATAACAATAAAATCAATAATCAATAATGGACCAAGCATACAAGATCATTGAAACAAGTTTACACCTGTCTATTTGTAGCGTTCGTTAACCTCTTGACACTTGTTTCAACTCCTGAGAACTACTTGAAACGACTATTCCCACAATTAATTTTTATCGCCTTAACAACAAGTCAGTTTTTTTAAAATACTGCCGTCAAATATTTTATTTTTAGATATTACATCATACTCTGAAACCAGATACTGTCTAGATGTCAGGTGCGCATTCACCGCCGAATGGACATGCGCTGATTACTGATCACAACACAACACAACTGCTCGGCTCCGTTTGCTCTGTCATTTACACACTACTGTCGCCACAACTGCTTAGAGAAGCTTAGGGAAGACACATCGAGTCCCGTCCTTCGTGTCAGAATTAACTGTTGTAGCTAATCATACCTTGCAACGTATTTCTCTATGTTCTTTTGTGAGAAGATAATACCTATGTTACACAGCAGACGGCAGCTGTTCGCCTATTAGAGCATGACTCGTAGGTTCACTTGGTCAATCGTGTTTTCTTATAAGAGTCAACAAATCTCTCAATTTTGGGCGCCACTCCACCCTTGGTTTCACTGGTAGGCAAGTGGAGTACCTCTGAGTGATATGTACCAAATTAGAAATTAACGCTAGGTAGCTGAAGTAAAAAGATAGTACCTCTTTCGACAAATAAAACTACACAGTATATGGTCCGAGATAAGATCTATTTAATGATTGTTGTTACTGGTAGATTAAATAATATTTAAGTATTACAGTAGCCAGTTTAACCTGTATAGAATTACAATTGAGATCTCTAGGGAAATCAAGAATCTAGATCCTTTTACAAAGTTAACCAATTCTGAAAGAGTGAAGCTCGTATACTTAAATTACTAATTAAATTTGAAAGAGTGAAGCTCATGTACTTATATTACTAATCAAATTTGAAAGAGTGAAGCTCATATACTTAAATTACTAAACAAATGTGAAACGAATTAATATGTAAGGCTTATCTGACCATCCGGTAACGTAACCATCAAAACAGGGCTTCGGACAGCGGTGATAATCAACTGAGATTTATCCTAACATCTCCAGCAGGCAAAAAGGCAGGTAATATTCAAAATTCTCAGGACCATGAATAGTTCATCCCCAAATAAGACTTCAGGTTATCCATAAAAAATTAAACCAGGACCAAAAAAATTATATAACCAGATTTATAACTGCAAACAGGATATCATCCTCTTGCTTAAAGATTACCCAGGAAACCAGGTAGTCTAAGACTCTTGAATCTTAAAACTCTTATACTATAACCTAAAACCTAAAACCCTGGAATACAAATCCCATTATAGTTATGTAATATAACGAAAAGTTAAATTCAACTCACCTCTGCATAAAGAGGGTTTTAAAAACTTAAGAAACATACTGAAAGTACGTCAGGAACGTCAATGCGGCAACTAAAAGGATTAAAAGGTATATAGAACCACGTGGAGATATGAAATTTTTAATATAGACATACCTGTGAGGGATTTACTGACAAATCCGACTGGGATAATACTTCGTAGTCATAGTCGACTAACACTATGTATAAAAATCCAATAAAGTATACATGAAGTCCAACCCTTGCGGATGTAAAATAGCTCTAGCAAACAACCGACTACTTGCCCATCTCGATTGTAAAGAGGAACCAAAAAGCCAGAGTTCCCTGTGAACTTCTCAAAAAAACCCCTTCACAGAACATGATCACAAAATCCTTAATTCACGGAGTAACAAAAGAATGTCACAGAACAACACTATGAAATATGTACGAAACTTCTGTATTATATGAAGTGCTATTATTTTAGAAAAAGAAATCCAAGTACCAAGTAAATGAATACCACTGCCTATTCGCCGCTAGATGTCCTGGTGTGTACTAAACTGCTAAATATAAAATATATAATTTCGTGGTTTGGAAAAACCAAATGCTACAACCTAGCTTTACTGTCATCGGTCTATAAGCTTAGGGAAGACACGTCGAGGCCCGTCTTTTGTGTTGGAACTAAGTGTTGTAGCTAATAATACCTTCTCTTTTCAGCAGGATCTTACATTACAACAGATAGTAACTAGGAGGCAATAGCCAATAGGGTCAGAGTATTTTAATAGTAATCTGCTTATTATGTGTTTAATATTTGCTTCCTCACAATTGCTTTCGATTAGTTAAGGATTCTCTCTAGCATTGTATACTTATATATATATATATATATATATATATATATATATATATATATATATATATACAGTGTGTCCAGTGTAAGATGATCTGTATGGGTATCTTGGAAGCCGTTAGAGATACGAAGATGGTTAAATGGGAAAAAAGTTGCATAATTATATGCCCAAGTTATAACAATTATTAGATTTCGAAAATTCCCTTCCATTCATTAGATACAGGGCGAAATCTGAAAATGTGCTTTTTCTATAAATCGCTATATCTCGATTATTATGAGAGATACATCTAAGATATTTGCAGGTTAGGGGTAATAACTGGCGACGATTTTAATAATGATATTGAAAAAATCTAAGCCTACTAGATTTTGAGATAATGTACCTAACTTTCGATTTTTTTTATGGATGCCATATTGTATTTTTGCATTTTTGAATTCCTCATAAAAAATGCTTTTCAGCCATATGTAATATGTTTATAATCGGTTAAGGGAAAAGTAGAAAAGTACGTCTTTTAATTCGGAATGAAGTAGGCCTTGAGCGATCAGCCATATTATGTACTATTATTCTACTATCGCAGCAGAATAAGTAGGCGCTGACATCTTTGACATGTTTACAAAACAACTGCGTCATTGTTGCTACATTTGTGTAAACGTCAAACAGTTATTGTTAAAGGTTTCTGTGTTTCCATTTTCTATTAAAAGTTAGAAATGAATTCATTTTCCAATAGTGACAAATATGATATGTTGAAATGTTTTATTCTCTGCAGAAGAAATAGTGATAGAGCTGCCGGAATGTATTTTGATAATTATCCGGAAAGACGTCAGCCGGGAAGAATATTTAGGCGTATACGTGCAAATTTAATAAACCATGGCAGTTTTAATAAAGTAAAGAGAAACCGAAATATTAATGAAAACAACGAAAATGTTGTATTACAAGCCGTAGTTGAGAATCCCCGCATATCTTTACGTGAAATTGAAAACAATGTAGGCGACCCAGCCAAGGGCTTCGAGAAGGCGACCATGCAAGGAGGATGGAATTTTGTCAGTGGTTCATCGGACAATGTACTCTAAATGCAGACTTTACGAAAAAAATTTTGTGGTCTGATGAAAGCAAATTTACCAATTGCGGCATGTTCAATAGAAAAAATACCCACTACTGGCCGGACCAAAATCCGCATTTACACCGAGAAATCCGAAAACAGGTGAGATGGGGATTTAATGTATGGATAGGTATTATTAATACCTCCATTATTGGTCTTTTTTTTACCATGAAAATTTGACCTCTGGTACTTATTTAAATCTTCTTGAAACTGAGGTAACAGAAAGGCTAATGGAGCTTCCTCTTGCTACTGTACGGGATATGATTTTCCAGCAAGATGGCGCTCCTGCACACAATGCACACATTATTTCCGATTTTTTAAATATGGAGTATCCCAATAGTTGGATAGGAAACCAGGAACCAATAAGATGGCCAGCCAGGGCTCCTGATCTGTCGCCTATTGATTTCTTCTTGTGGGGGTATGTAAAAAATAGGGTGTAGCAGTGCAACAAGCTGTAAATGATATAACTCCAAATATGATAAGAAAGTCTTGTGCTTCAGTTCTGACTCGATGCAGATGTTGTCTCCAGGAGAATGGAGGTTTATTCGAACATTTACTTTAATTGATTATTTGTAAAGTCCTGTTTTCATTTTTTGTTGTTTGTTTTCTTTGTTAGGTTTAATGTTATTAAACAATAATTTAAATTTCTAAGACATTATTTGATAATAAAGAAATTAGTTTTCCTTTAATTTAAATGCATAAGCCAAGGCCTACTTCATTCCGAATTAAAAGACGTAATTTCCTACTTTTCCCTTAACCGATTATAAACATATTACATATGGCTGAAAAGCCTTTTTTATGAGGAATTCAAAAATACAAAAATACAATATGGCGTCCATAAAAAAATCGAAAGTTAGGTACATTATCTCAAAATCTAGTAGGCTTAGATTTTTTTCAATATCATTATTAAAATCCTCGCCAGTTATTACCCCTAACCTGCAAATATCTTAGATGTATCTCTCATAATAAACGAGATATAGCGATTTATAGAAAACGTACATTTTCAGAATTCGCCCTGTATCTAACGAATGGAAGGGAATTTTAGAAATCTAATAATTGTTATAACTTGGGCATATAATTATGCAACTTTTTTCCCATTTAACCATCTTCGTATCTCTAACGGTTTCCAAGATAACCATACAGATCATCTTACACTGGACACACTGTATATATATATATATATATACAGAGTGAGTTTTATGTATGGAACGCCTCAATTATCTCGGAAACGGCTTGCCCGATTTTTATGAATTTTGGTTTATAAGGGTTTTGTAATATGGTCGATATTATTGTGGCATTTACATTGTCGCAGATCTTTCGTTTTTCAGGAAATATACTGAAATTTGTTATTTCAAAATGGATCACCCTATATATTTTTTTGTTTTTGAAATCTCTAAGAAATTTAGAATATTTTTCATGTAATGTTCCCTATACCTAATTGCCATAATTTCGGAGTTACAGCTACATTTGCAATATCTCCGCCGAAGTTAAAATATTACATCAGGGCGGCTATGTCTGCGACAAAAACAATTTTGACGTTTTAATAAACTATTATTGTTGGTGTTTATTGAAAGTTACAATGGACCGTTTATCTGAGAAAGAACGAATTGAGATTTTAATGATATTAGGATATGGTGATGTGCGTAGAAGTCAACAGGAAACGTGTAATATCTTTAATAATTTATATCCTAATAGAAATCCCATAGGATCTTTTGAAAACATAAAGTAAAGGCGGTTACATCTGATGCTCAAAATGTTGTCCGTTTACTTCCATACAAGAAGCCATGCGATGTTTAAAACTTTGCAGTACATTTTGTAACATTCCTTCCACGCCTTCCAATCCATCTTCTGGGAAACACATCGTTTAGGTATTGCCTCACGTCACGCGCATAGTGAGGTGGAGCTCCATCTTGTTACACCCAAATATTGTTATTTGGGACATTGTTATTGTCTGAAAGTTTCAAATAATAAAATTTCTAAATTAACAGGCAATTGAGAATACTTACTTAGATTTGGAAATAACCGAGCCAACTCAGGTATAATATTATTCTGTAATAAATTTAAATACGCCGGACCATTTAAGTTTCCTTCAATGAAAAAAGGACCAATTATTTTGTCGCCTATTATTCCAGCCCATACATTGATCTTTTGTGGAAATTGGGTGTGGGATTCTCTCATCCAACGAGGATTGTTACGTGACCAGTATCTGCAATTATGCCGATTTACGTTTCCATCAATACAAAAAGTGGCCTCATCACAAAACATAACATTATTTAAAAAATTTGGATTATTTTGATCGTAACATTTTTCCATCATTGTGTCGGCAAACTCTTCACGTCTATCGAAATCATCATCTGACAACTCTTGAACCAATCTTACTTTGTAAGGATGGAATTTATTGGCATGTAAAATTTTCATTATGGATGTTTGAGAAATATCAACTTCCCTGGATATTTGTCTAGTACTCAAGTGTGGATCTTCTTCTAACATAACAGAAACATCTAAAGATTTGTCTTCAGTTGTTGCAGTTTTTATACGCCCTGATTTCGGTAAATCTTTTATGGCTCCAGTTTGGTTAAACTTTTTTAACAACTTACTCACAGTAGATCTTGTTATGGGATTTCTATTAGGATATAAATTATTAAAGATATTACACGTTTCCTGTTGACTTCTACGCACATCACCATATCCTAATATCATTAAAATCTCAATTCGTTCTTTCTCAGATAAACGGTCCATGGTAACTTTCAATAAACACCAACAATAATAGTTTATTAAAACGTCAAAATTGTTTTTGTCGCAGACATAGCCGCCCTGATGTAATATTTTAACTTCGGCGGAGATATTGCAAATGTAGCTGTAACTCCGAAATTATGGCAATTAGGTATAGAGAACATTACATGAAAAATATTCTAAATTTCTTAGAGATTTCAAAAACAAAAAAATATATAGGGTGATCTATTTGAAATAACAAATTTCAGTATATTTCCGGAAAAACGAAAGATCTGACAACAATGTAAATGCCACAATAATATCGGCCATATTACAAAACCCTTATAAACCAAAATTCATAAAAATCGGGCAAGCCGTTTCCGAGATAATTGAGGCGTTCCATACATAAAACTCACTCTGTATACAGGGTGTCCACCTAGTGCGCGTAAGTCCAATATCTGGGTTAATAAAAGAGATAACTTAATTTTTTTTTCTACAGGGTTGTCTAATATCCCGAGCTGCACAAAATGAAAATATATTTACATATTCAGGGTGTTCAGTTTTTCCTGGACAGGTACCAACTTCATTTTTTTAAATGGAAACCTATATTTTTTATGGCATTATCGAATTCTACGTAAAAAATTAGTGGGACTTTGTGCATAACACTGCTATTGAAATATTGATAGTTTTCGAGATATTTGACTTTTAATTTTTTTTTCTTATGTTTCGTCACTTCTAATAGTTGACATAATTATGGTTGTATGACAGCTAGAAATTATTCTTTTTCAGAAACTGTAGAGTGAAGATGGCTCTTTCGAAAAACGTATCAAAAGTTGACCTGCGATATACAGGGGGCAACAGAAATCGTGCCAAACCTGATGGTTTAAAATTAAAAAAATCTCGACTTTTTCAAATGGAACACCCTGTGTTTTATGATTTCATTAGATGCCTTTCTGTAGACTCTACAATTTTATAATAGCTTTCCCTATACCTAAGTTGCGTAGTTTTTGCAAAAAACCCACTTTTATGAAAAATACCCGATTTGCGCACGTTCCTTTCTCAGGAAAAACGCAGTGAGCGTCTGTCACGCAATAAAATTTGTAACAATCAGTTTACATGTCATTTCTTCTTTTACTGAATATTCACGTACGAGTTTAGAGTAAGTACTAAGCGTGCATACAATGAACTATTCAAAAGAAGAATTAGTGAAAATGGTTTATGCCTTAGGAGAAGCTCATGGAAATTGTTTGCTAAGAGCACGTATTTACAAAGCAAATAATCCAGATTTACAGAGATTTCCACGTGCTGACTGTTTTGAAAATGTGAAAGAAAGATTTGAAAGAACAGCAAATGCGAATTATGAGAAAACTACCAGGAGACATGACGGTAACAATGACGATATTCAGTTTAATGTTGTGGCGTCTGCTGTTGAAAATCCAAATATTAGTGTCAGGAAAATCAGTAATAATCTTGGAGTTTCCAAAAGCTTGACAAACAAGATACTGAAGAAGAATAATTTTCATCCGTATCATATTAAAAACCATCAAGCACTGTTACCTCAAGATCACCTAAACCGCCTGCAATTTTGCCACTGGGCATTGGATAAAATTCAGGAAAGTCCAAACTTTTTTATGAATGTCTTGTTTACTGACGAATCAACATTTTCAAACACATGCTTACCCAATCGTCGCAACTTTCATCACTACGCTGACAATAAACCAAGATTATTGAGGGTACTAGATAATCAGCATCGTTTCAAAGTGAACGTGTGGGCTGGAATTTGTGGAGAACATATTGTTGGACCGTACTTTTTTGAATGCAATTTAAATGCCAATGTGTATTTGCATTTTTTGCAAAACGAACTTCTCCTTCTACAGCTACAGAATATGCCCGCTCATTATTTGGTTCAACAATGGTTTCAGCATGATGGTGCCCCTCCACATTCCACTTTGGCGGTACTGTGATTATTTTATTGTTGTAGTACTTTTCCTATTATCTATTCATATTTCAGATTAAAGAACACCTAAACCACGTATATCCAAATAAGTGGTTAGGTCGTGGTGGTCCAGTTCCTTGGCCTGCACGTTCGCCTGATTTAAATATTCTGGACGTTTTCTTGTGGGGTTATATCAAGGAGCGGGTATACGAAGTACCACCAACGGATATGCAAGACTTGAAAGAAAAGATCCAAAATGAGTTTCTAACCATAACGCCCGAAATGTTAAGAAATGTTCACATTCATTTTCGTCGTAGATTAATGCTTTGTGTTGAAAACAACGGTGGACATTTTGAGCATTTACTTTAGGTTAGCTTGCTTGTATGAGTATTGCGTATTTTTTTTCAAAACTCTATGTATATTCATCCATTTCACTAATAATTTTTCTAACTACGGTAACACCGTTTGGTTTTCAATATGATACGTATGAAACTTCTTCTTCAATATCTTATTTGTCGAGCTTTTGAAAACTCCAAGATTTCTAGTGATTTTCTGATACTAATATTTTTAGATTTTCAACAGCAGAAACCACAACATTAAACTAAATATTATCGTTGTTACTCCCATGTCTCCTGGTAGTTTTCTCATAATTCCCATTTGCTGTTCTTTCAAATCTTTCTTTCACATTTTCAAAACAGTCAGCACGTGGGAATCTCTATAAATACGTGCTGCTAGCAAATAATTCCCATGAACTTCTTCTAAAGCATACGCCAGTTTTGCTAATTCTTAATTACATGTAGAGCTTTTATGATTTTTTACTTTTATTTACAAATAAATGGTAACTTTCCATAAAGACTTGTTTATTAAACTGAAATTATCTAAATTTTTCAGTTATTTTTATTTTAAGAAGTGTAAACTAATACATTTTATAAAAATAAATAGCCTTACAATATTTTTTCCGTCAAAGGAGTGCGCAAATCGGGTATTTTTCATAAAAGTGGGTTTTTTGCAAAAACTACGCAACTTAGGTATAGGGAAAGCTATTATAAAATTGTAGAGTCTACAGAAAGGCATCTAATGAAATCATAAAACACAGGGTGTTCCATTTGAAAAAGTCGAGATTTTTTAAATTTTAAACCATCAGGTTTGGCACGATTTCTGTTGCCCCCTGTATATCGCAGGTCAACTTTTGATACGTTTTTCGAAAGAGCCATCTTCACTCTACAGTTTCTGAAAAAAAAATAATTTCTAGCTGTCATACAACCATAATTATGTCAACTATTAGAAGTGACGAAACATAAGAAAAAAAAATTAAAAGTCAAATATCTCGAAAACTATCAATATTTCAATAGCAGTGTTATGCACAAAGTCCCACTAATTTTTTACGTAGAATTCGATAATGCCATAAAAAATATAGGTTTCCATTTAAAAAAATGAAGTTGGTACCTGTCCAGGAAAAACTGAACACCCTGAATATGTAAATATATTTTCATTTTGTGCAGCTCGGGATATTAGACAACCCTGTTGAAAAAAAAATTAAGTTATCTCTTTTATTAACCCAGATATTGGACTTACGCGCACTAGGTGGACACCCTGTATATATATACCGGGTGTCCCGTTAAGCCTATCGACCGGCTGTATCTCAGAAACTATATGTCCTACAATTTCCAGAAAAAAGTTGTCTTAAGTAAAGTGGTCACGAGAATTTCAACTAAAATATTTTGAAATTGCTAAGATGGCCAGTAGGGGGCGTAATACCAATTGAAAATTAAGGAATTGCCATAACTCGAAAAAGTCAAATAGGAACATACGATTTTTTTTAATGTATTCTGCATCTACTAGTCAATACCTAAAACTTTCGTAAAAAACTTTTTGTTCTAACTCTTCAAATAACAAAAATAAAAACAAAAGAATAACGTTACATATAAATCACAATAACTCCGGTTTGGATTATCCAAATTAAATAAATTTGGATTCGTTTGAAAGCTAATTTATAGTAGAATAAGAATATGATTCCAAATATTTTCACAAATTCTTTACCAAGCCACCAGATGGCTCTCTTCCTAAATTCTCAAAACTGTTGATGTTTTCTTGTAAATTTTAAATGGAATGACATATTTTTTGTTAGGGTAGTCTATTCTTTAATGGATTTGAAGAAGAATAGCGCTAACCGGAAATCTCTATCATTTTTCTAACAAAAGTTATGAATTAAAATGTATTCATTAGGTTTATAAATGAGCTAGGTACATACTTACAGCATTATTATAAAAAAACAAGTAGACTATGAAACAAAAAGTATTAGATACTGTCAAGTAGATGTTAAAATCTGTCAATATTTCATTGTTGAATTATCTTTTTCGAATTGTTTTGGTGATTAGTTAAGTGCTTTTAGTGTGTTATTATCAAACCAACTGTCTTTTGCACAATAATGTCTTACACTGCCGCAGAGGCGTATGATATGCTTGCAATATTTTTTCGAAGTTTTGAAAATCCAGTAATTGCCTCACGAAAATATGCTTTAGTATATCCAGAAAGAAGACATCATTCCCGAATGGTTTTTGTCCGCCTTGCTAGACGTTTGAGGGAAACTGGAAATGTTTTGCCAATAACAGCAGCCAATAGACGTCGAATAGCAAGAAATGAAGAAAACGTAATTAACGTTCTTGCGTATGTTACAGCATATCCTCACTCCAGTATCAGAGACATGTCAAGAGATTTGGGTGTATCAAGGTCAGTCATCCAACTCGTTTTAAAAAGTGAAAAAATGCATCCCTGTCATGTTGAACTACATCAAGCACTTACAGCTTTAGATTTTGACAGGAGACTGGAATTCTGTCAAAGGATGCGTTATTTGTTTGAAGAAAATCCAGGTATCTTGTCCAGAATTTTATGGACCGATGAGGCAACGTTTACCAGCACGGGTAAGGTAAATTTGCATAACAGTCATTACTGGGCAGACAATAACCCGCACTGGATGATTGAAATTGATCATCAACATAAATTCTCAGTAAATGTTTGGTGTGGTATTATCGAGGGAACAATTATTACGTTTATTTTTGAAGAAAATTTGAATGGGGCAAGATATTTGGACTTTTTAATGAACCACTTACCAGTTCTATTAGAAAAGGTTTCATTAGAGACGCGCAGGAATATGTGGTTTCAGCATTACGGCTGCCCGGCACATTAGATTTTCATGTATTAAATTGTAGCGAACATACAAATTTGGCCGAATATGTGAAAAGTATTATTTTAAATAATAATGTATAATTTTCTTTTGGTGCAAAAGTATAAATAAAATTTTAAAAGGTCAGGACATAAAATTTCAATATTTTTATAAATCAAATCCAAATTCCGTAACACTGGATCCTATAAAGGTTTTAGTTTTTAAAATATATGTAACCTACAAAAAGAGAAGAGAAAACCGTTAAAATAAGTAAATATCCTTCCTAAATTTTGATGATGAATTTACCTCTTGTTAAATTGAAACCATTTTCCCAAATCAGAATTATAAAAATGTATGAAATACGTTCATTTTGTGTAACTTTTTTTATGTGTAAAGGCGGAGCCCCATGTATCCGTTTGTCCGATATCCGAAAAAGTTTGAAATAACGCTCCTATCAAAAATATATTTCATTTCAAACTTTTTTGGATATCGTACGTCGAACAAATGAGTGCATGGGACTCCGACTTAATTGTGTGTTTATGTCTTTTGTATAATTTTGCAATAGATTGCTACATCCTACCTGACAGCCACTCGTTGACAAAAATTAAAGATTTACCAACTGTTATGATATTTTATTAATATATTTCTTCAAACTACTATTAATTACTAAATACTATAGTATTTTTAATTTCATGTCACTGTTGCTAAAATTTTATTTGTATAGGTACTTTTATATTTAGAACCGTTAAAATCTGTTTCAATAAATATTTTGTTATGATTAACTTTTTTCTTAAATAAAGCCAGTTACCTCGCTATTTATCTCTGATATTTATAGAGACAAGCTGATAACGCCAGTACTTCGTAATTAATTATTATTATTTTCATGTAAAAGTTACTATTTTGTGTATCATAAATCACGTAATGTGTAATAATTGTAATAGAAAGTGGTTTGTGAAATAATTTAAATTTTCTATACATTACAAAAGTAGATATTTAAAATTATGAATACTAGGTATTATATACTGCATAATCATTTATTGGTGTTTGATCGATGTTTGTAAGTATAGTCTATATAATGTCAATTGAAACTGTAAAAAAAATTCCGACAAAAGAAACACCTACACCCCGACGGCAGCCTCTTTGTTTACGCACGTGTGTCGTTTGTCGGAATTTTTATGCAGTTTTAATTGAGATTATAAAGGCTATAATAATTAAAACCAGGCTTATGTAAATACCTACTTTTGAGTGTATGGAAAAATGTTAATATTTCAAACCAATTTAAATTTTGAAACTTCCCGCCAAATTTGGATGTATTTCTTGAAATACCATTAGCTACTAAAATTTTTGAGGGAACGTCAATTCTGTTGATTTTCTTGCTTGTATATAAGAAAACATTGTAATAAATAGAAATCTGTTTAGGTTTATGTATAGTTCGCAAATCAACCGTTGGATGTCGCCATAAGCAGTAACTCAAAGAACACAAGGTAGATTCATTTATATTTGTATGTGTTATGTGGCTACTAGAGTGTGATGTCAGCGAACCGCGCAGTTTGAAATGATTCATGAAGACCGGTCAGTTTGTACTTGTATAACTTCGCTTAGTTACAATTATTTAATAAATTGGGTTGATTCTACCTTTACTTATGTACCAGTATAACGTTTGATATTGGCTGCATTCACCCGGTCCCAACGTTTGCAAACGTTAGCAAACTATTTATGTTTGTTCCGGTGAACACTTACGTTGATTTAAAACCTGTTCAGTAAACGGTCGCCATTTTTGCAAACATAAAATTTTAATGTTTGAACCCCATAGAACATACCCTGATACCCTATGAGAATGGCGGGTACGTCAAAGGACGAAAGAAGCTATTTTTATAATGGATTTACATATAAAATTACAGAAACAGATGATGTACATCGGAGGCTGGAAGGTAAGTGAAATGCGTCAATTCACCAGAACATTCAACACTCATAAACCGTTTACAAATAAAACGCAAACTTGTTGTTAACTGTTTGGACCTGGTGAATGCAGCCAGTAGAGAAGTATAGACGGTTGGACCCCTCCTCTGACCTTGGGGGAGGAGGTGACCTTGAACCGTGTGACCTTGAACGCGGCCGATTCGGCGTTGGGTGACCTTGGCCTTGACTCGTGTGACCTTGAACGCTACCGATTCGACGTCGGGTGACCTTGAGATGACCTTGGCCTTGACCTCGAAAAAGGTCGGTGGGTAACCATGGCCTTGAACGAGGTCGATGGGTGATCTTGACCTTGAATGATGTCGTTCTCGACTCTCTTTGCATGACCCTGAACAAGCTTTGTGGATATCGCCCTTGGCCATGCGACCGATGTGTAAATCTGTGAGTATGAGTTGGGGGGAGGGTGACTTGACGTAGCAGCCGCACGATTATAAAAGAGGTCAGAGTAGCCACAGAAAACCAATGTTAGTTACGCATCATACAATAAAGAGTTAAATATGTATAAGTGCAGTGCTTGTGGTGCAACTTTTACACGTGGTGATAATTTGCGACGCCATCAGAGGCAATCATGCAAGAACCTAGAGCGAGGTGGACCTCCAACAAAGCAACCCAAATTGGATTTAAATCAGCAAACATCTACAAATGTTCAAACAAATGTTCAAAATTGTGCATGTAATAATAGGCCATCAACGTCTGCAAATGCCCCAGTTTGTAACTGCCATAATAGACCTTCAACATCTACGAATATGCAAACATGTGACTGCTGCAATGTTACTCTAACAGCGAATGAAATGAGAGGTCACAGAAGATCATTGCAACATAGATCAAATTCGTGTGTTCCTCTCACTGATGGTGTTGAAATGGTCCGAAATGCTTTTAAACGAAGGATTGCTAGCTATCGAGTACATAGCGAAATCAGCCACATAGATTATATTAATTTCTTTAACGAAATTAAGAATAAAATTTTGCATCTACTCGAAGAAGCACTTCAAATTCATAAAACGATGAAGGTAAATATGGAGACGTTTGTTAGGTACATATTGCAAACAAAAGAAGTATCCGATATTAAATCATTTAATACTTCCAATCAAATCGTGGACCAGGCGACTAATGTGAGTGATGCCTTTCATGCATTTGTGGACATGATGCTTACGCAAACTACGGAATTTCAGGAACGCGACTCAGGTTTGTAAACTTTATTACGATCGAAATAGAGTATTTACTATTAAATTCATTCTTTTTTAGGATGGGCCCTCGAACGTATAGAATTTGTGGAGGTTAACATCTGCAAATACAGTCCTCTAGGTGGCTCATCATACATTAAATTGCCCAAGTTCATTGCAGACAAGAGGGCCATAATAAATGTTGAGAACCAGGATAACCATTGTTTTGCATGGGCCATTACCTCAGCATTGTATCCCGCAATCAACCGCCACCCATCTGCGATGTCATCATATCCACATTATTCAAGAGTCTTGAATTTGACAGGTATGAATTTTCCAGTAAAATTACGAGACATATCAAAATTCGAAGAAGTGAACAATATTTCGGTGAATGTATATGGGTTAGAAAAGAAATTTGTAAAAAATAAGCTAAAATATGAAGTTGTAGGGCCTTTGCGTTATTCTGGGAAAAAATTGCGGGTACATGTAAATTTGCTCTTAATTTCCGGGGAGTGTGATTTTGATCACCATTGTAATATCGATTGCGCCAACACACACTATTGTTGGATAAAAGATTTGTCTAGGCTAGTCTCAAGCCAAATATCATCCCATGAGCATAGAAAATACTTTTGTGATGGTGCCTCCGATATTTTAGTAATGAACGTCAGCTTATGTTGCACCAGAGAAATGATTGTAATCATGTCTATACAACCACACCCTCAACACAATTTAGGATCGATAAATATGGCAAAGAAGCGCCCGAAAATATATTAAAATTTGAGAACTTCGAAAAACAAATGCAGGTACCATTCGTGGTGTATGCAGATTTTGAATCTATTTTGAAACCGGTTAATACTTGCGAACCAAACCCTCGGTATTCTTACACGAATAAAACGTTTAAACATGAGCCCCACTCTTTCGCATATTTTATAAAATTTTCTTTTGATAATTCTATTTCAAAATTTGAGTTATATAGAGGGCACGACGCGGCTAAAGTGTTCGTCTCACGTATAGAGGCTGATATAAGAGAAATATACAATAAATATATGAAAGACATAGTTCCAATTGCAACCCTTACTGCACAAGAAAGAAAAGACTTTCAGAGTGCAACGACATGCGGCATATGCGAGAAACCATTCGTAGAAGGCGATGTGAAAGTGAGAGATCATTGCCACTTAACGGGGAAAATAAGATTCGGTGCCGCACATTCAATATGTAATTTAAATTACAAAGTACCGGGTTTTATACCAATTATTTTACACAACATGACTTCCTACGACAGCCACCTCTTCTTGAAAGAGCTATGTCGCCATAAAGATAGAATAGATGTAATACCTCAAAACAACGAAAAATACATATCATTCACAAAACATCTATATATGCATGATTATGTCAATAAGAATGGCGAATCAAAAAAAAAATTTGTTCAACTAAGATTCATCGATAGCTTTAAATTCATGACAGCATCCCTACAAAATTTATGCAATGATGTAGCAGATAATCAAATGACTATGATGAGAAATTTTTTTCCTGACAACGAAAAATTCAGTTTAATGCGGCGTAAGGGTGTCTTTCCATACAGTTTCGTGGATAGTTTAGAGAAGCTAAATATCAAAAATATACCATCCAAAGAGCAATTCTATGATAAGCTTAATGAGGAAGAACTATCAGAGGAAGACTATGAAAGGGCTAAGAATGTGTGGAACTTATTTAAGTGTCAAAGTTTGGGCGAATATTCCGATCTCTATTTAAAATCGGACGTCCTTATTTTGTGTGACGCATTTGAGAACTTTCGCAAATTTAGTTTAGATAAATATGGCTTGGATCCTGTGCAGTATTATACGGCGCCGGGGCTATCTTGGGACGCCAAGTTAAAATTAACTAAAGTCAAATTAGAGTTGTTGACAGACATAGATATGATCCATTTTTTTAAAAAGGGGATAAGAGGAAGTATTAGTCAATGTTCGGAAAGGAAACATATCGCTAATAATAAATTTGTTCCTAATTATAATCCAGAAGAACAATCATCGTTTATTTCTTATCTTGATGCCACAAACTTATATGGACATAGTATGTCACAACCATTGCCAACGGGGGGATTTTCATGGCTGTCTGAAAGAGAAATAGCCGATTTAGACATCACGAGTATTCCAAATGAAAGTGCCCAGGGGTTCGTACTAGAAGCAGATATATCTTACCCCCCGGAAACGCATGACCTACACTCAGATCTACCCTTTTTAGTAGAAAGTATTGTTCCACCAGGGGGAAAATCAAAATTTCCAAAATTGATACCTAATTTAAATGACAAGAAGCGCTATGTTGTTCATTATAGAAATCTTAAACAGGCTATAGAGAATGGCCTAATTGTGACAAAAATACATAGGGCTCTTAAATTTAATCAATCGCCTTGGTTAAAAACATATATCGATCTGAATACCAAGATGCGAAATAATGCCACGAGTAAGTTTGAAAAAGACCTATTTAAATTAATGAATAATGCTGTTTTCGGCAAGACAATGGAAAATGTCGATAATAGGAAAGTGATCAAATTGGCAACACACTGGGAAAGTATTAGAAGAGCTGTGGGTGCGAATGCATTAATAGCTAGACCTAATTTTAAAAAATGTTCAGTTTTCTCTGAAGATTTTGTAGCGATTGAAATGGGAAAACTGAAGGCTGTTTACAACAAGCCCATATACGTAGGGTTTACTGTTTTGGAATTATCCAAAACGGTGTTGTACAATTTTTTCTATGACGTAATAAAACGTAAATTTGGTCAGAGGGCCTCTCTGCTGTACAGTGACACAGATTCTTTGGTCTTAAAGGTGTTTTGTGATAATTTTTATGACTTTATAATTGAAAACTCCGAACACTTCGACACATCGAATTACAAAGAGGGAAATAGCTTTAATGTTCTCAAGGGTGTATCAATTTTAGGTAACATGAAGGATGAATTTCCGGCCGACCCGATAATTAGTTTCTATGGTACAGGGGCCAAGGCTTACTATATACAATCTGTGGCAAATGAACTGAAAAAGGCGAAAGGTGTAAAGAAATCCGTTATTACAAATGAGCTGTCAAAAGATGACTACAAGCAGATCGTAGAACAGGGGGGTTCAATAGTTCGAAAAATGAATACTTTTCGAAGTTACCTACATACTATGTATACGGAGATGAAAAATAAGGTTGCATTGTCATGCTACGACGCTAAACGTTTTGTCATCCCCAATACAACAAAGACTCTACCTTGGGGGCACTCTGATATTGTATTTTTTCAAACCGAACCTGAGCAAAATGTGGAATGGCTTATGTCGGCGATAGATAGCGTACAGGCGGCGGGTGATGTTGTGAATGAGCGACATGAGCGAAATGAAAATTTGGAGGCATTAATTTTAGCAATAGTCGAACTTGAGTCACAAAATCTTCTATGAAATGTAACGCAAAGGCTGTAAACTTTTAATTAGCAAATCTCGTAGTTCTGGGAAATTCATTTTTGTACATAGTAATAATTGAAAATATTTTATTTTATGTAAGAACTTGTAATGTAAAGCGCTAGAGTAAAGTACTGTATCTGTATATATACTGTATCCCATACTAATGTAATAATGTTGTAAATGATGGATTCAAATAAATCATATGTGTAAAATCTTCTATGAAATATAGCGCTGTAATGAGAATTATTAAGGCGCCCTCTAGGTTGAATCTCTGAACATTAAGTTGCCAATCTGTTTGGCTGGTATCCCGTGCACAGATGCTGAGAGACAGAGAGAGGGCGACAGCTAGCCGTTCCAGTGGAAGATGACACAACTCCCACGTCTTCACCTACATATTGTATGTAATAATGTTGTAAATCATGGATTCAAATAAATAATATGTTTAAAATTATATGTGTAAAATATTCTATGAAATATAGCGCTGTAATGAGAATTATTAAGGCGCCCCCTAGGTTGAATCTCTGAACATCAAGTTGCCAATCTGTTTTGTTGGTATCCTGTGCATAGATGCAGAGAGTTTTTTTCAGATGAGTTGCAAACACAACAAACCTGGACGGGTTTTAACATCACCAGCCCACTCTTACAACTCGCACAGTACTCGTTTGGTAAGGTCTGTTGTAGTGTTGTTGTTGTGTGGATGTCAATGTGTTTATGACTTGCATCACCCACTGCAACCCTTACAGCAAGTTTATAAGAAACGAAACATCTTTCACAGAGTTGAATCCTCTCGTTCTGGGTACCATCCTCCGGGACTCTGTAGACTACCGCAAACGATGTGGTATTGCACCATAGCTGTTCAGATTTGCCAAGATCTTCGGTTGACAGAATACGCTGTCTCTTCTGGTTCATTTGCAACTTCGTCGCCGAAGCCTTGATCTGACTCATCATCAGAGTCTGGTGGTTCAGCAGCGTCACGATTAGCTAGCCGACGCAAAAACTTAAAATCTGCACCACGTTGACCTGCCATTGTTACACTTTATATGGAGGGAAGTAAACTAACTGTTCTATGCGGCCTCCTCTTTTATAGAGACTGTCTGTACTAGTAGAGCAAAGCTCTAGTGGAGACAAGGCCAAACATTGTACACGGTCATGGCCAGATCTGGCAAGGTTAGGTATTGTACTACTCAGGGTCAATAGCAGAGCTTAAACTGCAAAGCTGTATTATTTGTTGTCAAGGACATCAGTGGTCAAGGTCAGGCATTGCACTATAACCAAAAAACTTATGTTCTCACAGTCAAGGTCAGATTTGTTCTAAAGGGTGCCACGAATGGTGGGGCATTGTACTATAGCCAAAAAAGACAAGGTCAAGGTTCTCATTGCCAAGGTCTAGGTCAGGTAAATATGTGTTTAAATTATAGGAGTAAAAGAGGGGCTTCAGTTGTCATCCTGCATTTATTGTATTAAGACATGCCTTTTCCAAAAGAAGGGGACAACAAGCCAAAAATCAGCACATATCCATTTCATTTCGGGACAACCTAAGTATGTCATAATTGTTACGCCTCGTGGCCTAGAGAATATTTCAATCCCTGTACAGGGTTATGTCGACGGTGTCAGCTGGAGAATCCGGTACCAATCGCAGCTAGGGAAATTCCGGAGGCTGGCCATGAAACCAGTGATGGGGTGTTGAAATGCCAAAAGTGTCGCAAACCTATGGAAAATCATAACAATTTTGGGATTTCTAGATCTGTGTGCCGTTCATGCATGGTGGATACCCCATTAAGACAGAGATGTTTAAAATGTAATTTATTCTTTTCGAATTGCTGGAACAATTTGTGTCCAGGGTGCAGATCTGGTCGGGAGTTGTGCGAAAACGTGGGCTATTTCTTTATCAACAGACTGCAACATGACAGGAGATGCTGGTGTGTGAACGTCGAGGTACAAAAATGGAGAATGGTATTTAATAAAAACAAGGTACCAACATCGATAGTATCAGCGTCAATTTTATAGGAGATGCGAGCATCACAATGCAAGAGTGGAGAGTGAAGTTTAATAAAAGCAACGTGTCCACATGCATAAATAATATGTACATTATTTCAAATTTATTTTTATATGAAAACTATTTTTTATTTAAATATATACTGTATATTTTTTATCCAAATGTATATTTATCCGAATGTAGATTGATGGTTACTTGTATATGCTTTATTACAAACTTATTTTTATATGAAACTATTTTTTCTAAATATATAATGTATATTTTTTATCCAAATGTATATTTATCCGAATGTAGACTGGTGGTTAGTTGCTTAAAAGTATGTGCATAACCTTCCAGATAATAATCAAATATAATGGGATTTTGTAATATTTCTGTGTATGAATGTGTTTTTTATATTATATTTATCTTTAAAAAAAAAAACTATGTTTTTATTTAAAACATTGCCTACCATATTGAATTTTATATCATCAGAGCACCCCAAAAGAGGTGTTTTTAACTATGTCAAATTCAAATGTATCTATATCCATTAGCACAATTCTGAACAGAAATGCTTTTAAGTAAAATATATGCAAATATTTGTTTCAAGTTGACGGGTATATCTAGTATATAATAATTCTTGGGTGTCATCTCTTTATTACATATTTTTTTGATTACAATATATAATATATATATATATATATATATCATATAGTCATTACATAGTTGCTGATACATTAGCAAATAACTATAAAATACTAATTAAATACATTTATAAATCTACAATATTTCATTAAGTAAAATAAAACATAATAATTACTATAAATATGATACAACACTAATTTCAATCATTTATGGTAATATAATAAACGTTTTACATGGAACTAATAAAGCCTGTCTGAACTGGATCACCTAGAGCGTTGTAACTTAACATTGCATCGTGGATAATTAGGGCATAGACCCTCATTTGTTCGGGAAATTTTGTTTTTCGAGTTTCGAATTCGATTTTTACATCAACCGTCGATGATTTCAATGCTTCTGGCTGACGAGAGCAATCCAAAACAAACAGGGGGTTTTTTCTAAATTCCCCAAGATCCATCATTGGTTCGGCCATGTCTTTACCATAATAGCTACGCTGAAAATTTTCATATGCAAAATATGCTGGCGTATCTAGCTTCTTGTCGAAATCCAAATTCCAGCGCTCGTATGGATAAACTTCACTATTTAGAAATAGTCGAATATTATTAATATCAGCATGTACAAATTTGGTGGCATCTTTTGTTCGATTATCTGAGTGTGTATTATTTTGAAATCCAATAATTATGTAGCGAGGCCTCTCCATATTGGATGTTGTTTTAATTGCCCATATGTCAGAGGCTGTATTACGTAGGCTAGGCAATTCATATAAATCCCACATAAGGTAGGCTATCTTAATTTTTGTATTATGGCTTTTCCTAATCCTGTCGTAAAGTTTTAGCTTTTGTCGATCGTCAGGTACGATGTGCCTTATTTTCCACTCGATTTTGTTAATTTCCAGTGTGGCATCAACGTCACCAATGTATGAATCTTTAAATGAGTGGGCTATTATTAAAATAAGCTCCTGTTTAGCGTTCATTAGTCCTTTGAAATTATCCTCGGCAAATCCAAATAGAAATTTTAGAGATAACCTCCCACTGAATATGTTGCTACCATGGTCTAAAATATCCTGTTTTTGTTCTGTTAGCCCCCAGCCTGACGTTAGCAGAGTTTTTGCATGTGATTCAGAAAATGATACCATGGACTTCATTGTAGTAGTAACACCAGGCTTACGAATTTCTGCAACCTTTTCTCCTCCCATTTCAAGACGCATTTCTTCGAATAGAAATGCCAATGCATTATTGGATAAGTAACATTTTTTAGTGGCATCACTAGGTGTAAATTTTCCCTCTATGAATATGTAGCTGTCGGCAATATCCAGAATCAAATCTTGAAAATTTATGCAGATGTGGACCTCGTCTGAATTTTTAAACTGCGGGGAACCATATGGCTTGTATGTATGCTCGTGTAGACTAATCAACGAATTATCCAGAAGAGGTTCGCCAAAAAGTTGAAGTTGCTCGCTGGTTGCAGTGGACACCATTTTATTGCTATCAATTTCGGAGCTTTAATCCAATAGATCGGAGAAATGTACGATCCTTAGTTGACAGTCTATGTCGTCTTAACTGTTTAACACCCTTACGTGGAATGACTCGATTATCGCAACGGGTCTTGTTTTTATTACGACTAATGCTTAATGTGGGCAGTCTAGTGTGGTTATAACAGAAACCCATTTTAGTCTGATGTCGATATTACGTCAATTTCTTCAATTCTAGCTTCACAATAATTTTTTCGCCACGAAAGTTAATTAAATGACCGCTGTCGTCCAATATCCGTAGAGTGATGTTATCGATAAACTGCCGTTTTTCTGGCCCAACAGGCAAATATATTATATTACCAGGCTCCCTGGAAAGTTTATATCCCGGTTCAACATCTATATCAAACTCGAATATGGTGTGCGATTGTTCGGTATTCAAATAAGCTCCATAGATAATATTGCAATCTATACGTATCATCCTTACTTTCATAATATCAACGGGCAGGGTAGATTCGTGGACCGTGTTTGGTTGTAAATGTATCGCCTCAAACCCCAATAGGGCACCTATTGAGTTTTTCTGTGTAAAGTCTATTTCATACTTTGACCAAATCTCACATTTTAATGTATTGTTGTTTGCCTTTAAGGAGAACACCTTTGTTGAGTCCTTTTCACCTATACCCATAACGTTTAGCAATGCGAGATGGATTTCATCAATTTCGTAGGCACCTACAGGTATATAAACGGTGTGGAAACCATAGGTGGAGTTAATTTTATATCGAAAACAATTATTTGTTTCATTGACGTTGAATATCGAATTGTATGAGTAGAATCCAGTTAATCCTAATCCATATCGACCACACGTATCTAGCTGGATGGGTGGGTAAAACTCTGTACTAAGCACACTTGAACGACCTGATAGAGTGAATGTGACAAACATGACTAACACACTTGTTAACTGCTACACGAACTTATTGTGTGCAGCAAATATGGGAGAATCTTCTCTTGCGCGACGGTGGGATATCATTATTTGATACCACATATATATCGCTCACTTTACAGATGCAACAAAACATTTTTCGTGGTGGGGGGCCATCATTGACATCACAATCATCACAATCGGATGTGGAGTAATGTTATTGGCAGTATTGATATTTTAATATATAAATATCAGTCTGGAGATGTTTGGGTAACTTATCCCACACTAATGCAATTTCATGTGCTGCACAGCCGATCATTACCTCTTTAGGCATGTCTGAAAGTTGTTGTTTGGTCATCTTGAGCAAACTACGTACTCTAGAGTATGCGAGTAGCGAGTGACCCATTCGTTTAATGCTGTCTCGATCCATTGCATCCGTCACCACAGAGTTTTATTTCACTTTAGGGAGAGATACTTTAGACACAAGTGACCGCACCACACTGTATCGAAATTTTGTTGTCTCTTATAATTATAGTAGATTTTATCAGCAGATTTTTGAACTCTTGCGCATGTATCCAATCAATTCTGTAGGAGGCGGCAAATCTCCAAAATTGTCAAAATATGTGACTATAGCACCCCGTTTTTTATATGCCACCCAATGGGTTCCAGGACCCTCTATACTGTCCAAATTTATTATGGCGGATTCATTGCGGTGTGGCCCAGAGCTAGGTAGACCATCACGCATAAAAACACCCCGAAAATAAGGTATTGCCATCTTCTTAGCATAATATGTAAGATCGATGTCCGTAAGAGCTCTCCGTGATAGGGTGTTTAATAGTTTTTTGAATTCTGTGGTTTAAGATAAAGACCCAATCCTTTGCGATATGATTTCAAATATAGCCCTTTGACTGTTTTTCCTACAGCAATTCCCTCCATTTTTCTATTATGGCGATTTGCCTCTGCTAATTCCTCTCTGCCCACCTTTGCATCATTTACGGCTTTGGCTATGCCTGCAGCAAATCCAGCTATACTGCCCAACGCAGACAATCCGGCAAAAATAGGTATTAAAGGAAGAATTCCACCAACTTTGGGTAATGGTATTATGCGAGGTGTGCGCATAATACCATTTTTCTATTGTTCTTTTTATTATTTTTCTTTTTTTTTATGTTTTTTCTCTTTCGAGCATGGGATTTCTTAGATGTGCAACCCATACCAAAACGCTGCTTTCCCTTCATTATTGTTGTAACTAGCCAAGCAGCCGCCTTTTCTCCAATGCTTGCGTCTTTAGATCTAACTCTCTCCCATGCAGTCTGTTCAAGTTGATAATCTGCCTTGTGCCGAGCTGCTAGATTAGTCGGGTTTTGATCATATGCAATATCGTGATGCTTGCATGCAATATCTAATTTGTTTATGCCAGGATCACCTCGTGCTAATCTTTTATGTAGTTTAGTGCCTGGACCACAATATTGAAATGATGGTAGATGTAATTAAAATGGAAGTTTATTTATTAGGGAATTAACTACCCCTCCACCTATCTTTACTAAACGCTTTTTACTTGTGCGTCGCTCGGTGGATAACATTTAAATAGTGATTGTAAAAAATATTGCAGCTTATATAGTCTTCAGCTGTGGTACGATGCGTATAGTAAAACAGAAACAAAGTTTTCCCATAGATAATTTAGATGCAAAGGTTGGGTGCGGATTGGATGGGGCTAAGAAGCGACATGAACCACTATTACCATCAACTGTTCGGGGTACCATAATTGGACCTTCAAACTGTGGCAAGACAAATGTAATGCTATCTCTGCTTACCCACCCCCTCGGAATGTGTTTTGCAAATGTATACCTTTATTCAAAATCGCTAAATCAACCAAAGTATGAGTACTTATATGTTTTAGCACCGATTGATGGATTGGGATTTTATACATTCAGTAATAATGCACAAATAGTTGAACCCTCCGAGGCAAAGCCGGATTCTGTTTTTATATTTGATGATGTAATATGTGAGAAGCAGGATGCTATAAGATCATAGTTTAGTATGGGCCGGCATCGTAGTGTGGATTGTTTCTATCTCGCTCAGACATATTCTCGCGTACCTAAGCAGCTCATTAGGGATAATAGTAATTTTATTGTTTTGTTTAAACAGGATGATATGAATCTGCATCATATATTTTCTGATCATGTTTCACCCGACATAACATTTAAGCAATTTCAAGATATGTGTGCAGAGTGGTGGAAAGATAAATATGGATTTTTAGTGATTGATAAAGATCGGGAAGTACATGAGGGAAGATACCGAAAAGGCTTTGACAGTTTTATATATCCCTGATATATTTAAAAACAACTCAATCGATCAACAGACATCGTAGGGGTTATATCAGAAATATACGTGTACATATAGTAATTTATATTGTCGACAATGATGAAAAATAATGTTAATACTGCGGAAATTAACAATGATATAAGCTTAAAACGTCAGCTGGTCCTCGCAACAGACGCTGTACGTAAGAAATTCAACTCCATTAAGAATATGAATGCAGAGAATCGGCTAGCGCTTGAGAAGATATATGAGCCAATAACAAAACCATTAAAAGTAATATCCTCAGCGTCAGAGGTAAAATCACACACCCAACCGATGCAAAAGAAGATGCCTAGCCGAAGGGTATATTCAGAGGATAGTGATGATGCCACTACGAGCACCTTAAAGGTGACACCTGATAGATCGCAACCGCCATCTTTCATGGAAACACCGCCAACATCAATATTTACCACACCTGGTTCAGAAACTTCTTTTATTGATAGTCCGAAAGAAATACATCATATGGTTAAAAAGCACAGAAAATCTAAAGTCTGGTAGTGCTAAATATGATACAACATATGGTGTTCGTGTAGATGCTGCTACAGGTAAACTACACATTGGTAATGCCGAAATACGTTTTTCCAATGGGGATATTGTCCTGTGGCGTGGTAATAAGAAACTTGGAGAATATCCGGGTAGTTCCGAGTTGTACGATAGAATATTTCTGAAATATCCTCCCATACTGGATAATGATGAAGAAGTTAATACCACAGACAGTGATGGTCGAATCTATGGGAATATATTAAAAATTACAAGGGCACCATATAAAAATTATAATATGAATAATGGCCTGAACAATAGCAAAGGAAAAAAATTCCGTCTCATTATAAAACCGCTAGTATCTACTGCAGTATTAACGAGGTCCGCCAAAAAAGGTTTAGGGGTGTCAAATATACCTACCCAGAAATCATACAACAACAGACCTGTGGATTACATCTACTGGAACAAGCCCCAGGAATTGGTAGCCCGCCTCCGTCTGCTGTGGAGATCAAAAATGGCTGGTAACAACAATGTTGATAATGAGATACTAAATCTGATTCAAGAACTGAGGGAAGAGAAAATAGTGTATTAGAAAATAATATGCCGTCAATAATAGCTATAATATACTTTGACACACCTAAATCGAATCATATGTAATCAGAAATGGCTAGTGTAAAGAACACCATTGATAAGTTTGGTCGTAGAAGGACAGGTCCGAACAAGTCCATTATTCTACGCGGACCGCCGGGTGTTGGCTTTCAGCTCACCAGCGCAGGGCATTTCGATATTCAGAATAGACGTTTAACGAATGTTGCAAATGCCATTGATGATGGGGATGCCGTATCATGCGATTTTTTATATAATTATATAAAGAAATATAGTGATGAAGCTAACAAAGTTTTGAACGAGAAGACGAGTGAGATAGAAACACATAGTGCTGCCATAAAACAAAATAATAGTGAAATTATCAAATTGAGACAATATGTCGATAAAAAACTCTCATCTCTAGGCTTCAAACGTACTAAGGGTGGTGATATCGATATTCAGAATAAGCATTTAAAGAATATTGCAGAACCCGCGGGTGGTGCAGATGCTATAACTCGTGATTTCCTTTATAATTATATAAAAAAATATAATGATGGTGTTAATGGAGTTTTTATTGAGAAAACGAATGAGTTGGTTAAACTTAGTAAGGCTATAAAAAATATTAGACAATCCCTTACTGAGCTGAAAGATTATGTTGATGAAAAATGCATCATAATTATAATGCTTTAAATGTTGCAACATTAGCAAAGTGAGCCACACTAATGTAGAAGCACACACACATGGAGCACACATGTAATACTTTTGAATGACAATAATAGCACCAGATAAATTTTAAAATATGTAAAGATATGATGACTAGTAATGTGAAATTACAGGTTGTTAATGAGTTGCATCGATCAGCACGTAGAAATTTTCGTAGAAGAAGAACCGTGATTAAAGGTTATGGTGATTTATGGCAGATTGATTTGGCTGAAATGCAACCCTATGCTGATTATAATAGAGGTCATCGTTATATTCTAGTGGCCATTGACTGTTACTCCAAGTTTGTGTGGACGAGGCCTGTAAAAAGCAAAACCGGTAAAGAAGTGATGCAAGCTATGAAGAGCATTTTCCAAGAATCTAATTACTTCCCCGTTAATTTACAAAGTGACAATGGTACGGAGTTCTACAATAGATATTTCTCCGCATTAGTTAGGCAACACAACATCAATCATTATTCAACATATAGTGTAAAGAAAGCTGCAATAGTGGAGCGTGTAATACGCACCTTAAAAAAATTATTATATAAAGAATTTTCAGTTCGAGGTAAATACAAATGGCTGGATATTTTACCTAACATTACAAAAGTTTACAACAACCGAGTACATCGAACAATTATTGGTATGAAGCCTGCTGATGTTACGCCAACATCACGTTTAAATATGTATAATCATATAAAAATTGCATTAAAGCCCAAATTTCGAATTGGAGATATAGTTCGAATAAGTAAATATAAGGGAGTATTTGACAAAGGATTTACACCCATCTTCTCAACAGAACTTTTTTAAAGTAGTGAAAATAAACATAACAAATCGCACAACTTATCTGCTTGAAGATATGTTTTCTCGACCAATTAAGGGGTGTTTTTATGAGCTGGAATTACAAAAAACTAAATACTCCGACGTATATCTTGTGGAGAAGATCTTTAAGAAAAGGGGCAACAGAGTATTTGTGAAATGGCTGGGATTTTCGGAGGATCACAACTCTTGGATTGACAAAGCTGATATAGTTTAATATGTTGTATGTTTAGAGATTGCTTACTGCATTATTTTCACAATGAAATTTTTTAAATGTTAAATAATATTGCTTTTAATGAAACTTGTACACAAAATATACACTATGTTTTAAATGTATTATGTAACCAGGTCGTTAATAAAACACATGCAACCTTATCGGTATGTCTTTTATTTATTCTTTGTTTGAAATCATCAACAAGCTAAATAAAACCAACGTATGCAATACATAAAAATATATTTCTTGAAATATAAATTTACATTGAAAATGGCATCAAATATATATTCACTTATTAATGTAGCTAGTCATCTTCATCTATATCTTCACCCTCTTCCCCATCACCAGATTGTGTTAGCTGATATTTCTCAATAACTTCTTTAGGTAAAAACTCCTCAATTTCATATAGAAAATGTTTCAAATTTACACAGACCATCTCTTCACAAAATACATCTAAACTTGAATGGCCACAGCAATATCTTTTAAATATATTTACACCCATGCCGTACCTAGTAGAATCCTCTATAAGACGACGACTTTCACTGGCATCCCAACAATAATCTAGATCGTAGTTGAAGGCGTGCAGGGCATCCATACTTAAGTCGTATAATTGGGAAGATAACCTTTCAATAGCTGAATCGATGTTCTCTGCTTTTGGCCACCCTTGAGCTGAATATTGCATCCACATATTTGCTGCTTATCTGGAAATTAAATATTCAAATAAAGAAAAATTATAAATATATTTTAATTAGCTACTTACACGGATGAGATAGATGCAATTTAATTTTAAAAATAGTTATGTTTTATCTACCATAGGAAAATGAGCAAATGAGTAACCCCAATGAATTAAGTATTATGAATTTATGATTATTTCACTATATACTACTTATTAATTAGTTAATGCTACAAAAATATGAATACTATACATTTTAACTGCTGCTTGAGAATCACTCAATGTGGTTCAATGTTATTAAGGACCTAGATTTTGCACCGCCAAAGATTGGACGACTCTGTCCTAAATATGTTAGCGTATATTTATTGTTTGATGAGTTTATTGCATCAACAATATTCGACTGTAATAGTTCCCCGACTCGTTTCGGTAAAAAGGATTTAAATGTAAGCACAGCACTTTCATCAAATAAAACCGCAATTAGCGACTTTCCAAATCGCGTATCAACTGCAAGTATTTCTTTTATTATATATGGCTTATCTACGGTTAGCGATTTAATTGGTTTTTGTTCTATAAACGGAACATCTTTACCGATAAGCTCATTAAGTTTTGATAAATCAGCATTTGAGACTGCCATTTCTAAATGAACAAACTATATAGTGAAAACTTTCAATAAATATAATATAAATAACCCTCACTCAAAACGGTTGAAATCACAACACTATGCTCACTTAGCTGTAGGAAATTTAAACTAACTATAATTTTGTTTGGCTGCCCTCATCTATTTTATAATCATACAGCCACTACGTCACATCAGACCCTCCCCCCAACTCATACAGATTTACACATCGGTCGCATGGCCGATATCGGGCGATATCCACAAAGCTTGTTCAAGGTCACGCAAAGAGAGTCGAGAACGACATCATTCAAGGTCAAGATCACCCTCGACCTCGTTCAAGGTCATGGTTACCCACCGACCTTTTTCGAGGTCAAGACCAAGGTCATCTCAAGGTCACCCGACGTCGAATCGGTAGCGTTCAAGGTCACACGAGTCAAGACCAAGGTCACCCATCGCCGAATCGGCCGCGTTCAAGGTCACACGGTTCAAGGTCACCTCCTCCCCCAAGGTCAGAGGAGGGGTCCAACCGTCTATACTTCTCTACTGCAGCCATTAATAAAATAGTAAAATTCAATTTAGCGGAAAAGGCCCATTGTTGCAGCAAATTAATAGTTGATATTTACTTTTGTAAGCTAAAATGATGAATTTCAAACTTTACCTACAGAAAGAATGAAAACTACAGACAATCAAACAGAATAACTAAACACTAATACTAATAAATAATTGGAATTAAGAAGTAAAAAAAATGTCTCCAGCGTGATTCGAACTCGCGAAATCAGCATTACAATGTTTGGAAACCTACGACTATCCAATTACGCTATCGCGACACTTCTCAAAAATTGACCCTGAGATATTTAAGTACATCGACTGTACGTGTCAACCTGAAAAATTAATTTTTACCGATATTCTAATTGGAAAAGCATTTCGCTTCAGTATTTTGGTAATCAGAAGTGTTTGGCAATTAGTACTATTGATTCGGTTAGCAATATTTCTCGTAGGAAAATAATCTATCTGAAGTTTCCACAGTTTTCGTGGGAGGTGCTTGTCTCGTTAGTGCAATCTCACATCGGCAGATAAAATGAGAAAGAAGTTGAGACGGACGCGACTCGAGATTTTCGAAGACGAATAGACATAGGACTCAACGTACGGTCTAAAAAAAATCCCAAAGGATTAGAGAAAGGACGGAACTTTCGCGTGAAGCGGTTCTGTAAGCCATAAAAATTAGAAAAAGGTCTAGGAGGTCCCGGAAAAAGTCAGGATTTCGGCAGGCGTGACAGGACCATTAGACGCGAGAACAAATACCGGTGCTATCCGCATCTCTCTCGCCGAAAATTTTGCAGAGGTTTTTTGAAAAGGCGTTGAAATTAGGAAAAGGCGTTGAAATTAGGAAAGCGGCGTAGGAAACGGTGGCAGAAAGGCTCGGGGCGACCTCTGATCGCCCGCGGGTTCGTTACGCGATCCCCCCTCGGAGGAGATAGCTTATAAACTTATAAACTTTGTCGATTCAGCGACGGAATTTAGAACGAGACAGAATCGACGCGTTTTAATATACACATAAACTAGAAAATCTTTAGCCCAAATCTAAAGAAAGACGAAGCGATGTAAACAAGCACAGCGACGGTGGTGGGCAAAGTACGGTGGGTCCAGGTCACGCCTTTGTCTTTTGTTCCCTCCGGCGGGCACAGTGGCCAGCCGGCAGCTAGTACAACTACAGCTTGGCCGACATTTGCTATCGCTCTTGCACTGAGAAGAGAAGTCAGAGTTGGACATGATACAATAAAGGAAGGTATGATATTGCGCATATCCCTCCCACATCCGTGTCGTCACCGAGAGCGCAAATTTGACATTTTACAATGTTTACATATGTAAAGGTGTGAGAGTTTCGTGGTTTTTACTACATTTTGTCCTCTAAATTCATTTTTTTTTGGCAGAGTATTTGTATAATTCTAGTGTATACTAATTATAATCATATGTGAGTACAGTTAAAGTTAATTTTATATTAACACGTACCTAAACTAAAAGTGCAATAAAAATGCGTTGTGCTGTGTGCTTGTGTAATAGTGATAATCGCAACCAAGAGCCCAATAATTTAAATAATATTAGGTAATTATATTGCTATGATATTTAGACAATGTAAACATTGCACTATCTATTATGTTACAAGGTTTTTCACGTTTCCACGGGATGAAGTAATAAAGAAACTGTGGGTGGTAGCTTGCTGTCGAGCAGAAAAGTTTAATGTACATACTGCCAGAATATGTTCCAAACACTTCACCGATGATGATTATGACATAAATTTAAAGCCTGTAATAAATTATATAACCTGTAATAGATATGGTTCTGTAATGTGGTCATTAAATAAAAAAAAATGAGAAACATTTAAAATTTTCGAATAATTAAAAAAAAATGAATACATTTAATAATACAGTTAATTTAGAATCTTAACGGAGCTTAAGGAACAATTTTCACTTTTAGTCGTAGGTGTAAGGCGAACGGCGAAATATTATGTATTAAAGTTAACTTGTTGCCCACATCCTATGTTTATGAAGCGTTTATCCTATATTTAAGTACTAATCATTTTACACACGAATCAGAATAACTAATTACTTATAATAAAAATTGCAATAATCACCGATAACAGTTATTATTTTTGAAGTAGGTAAGAAATTAAAAGAGCCAATTTTAAACCACCAGGGATCACCAGGGCATTTTGTATATGATAGATACCTACCATATGGAGTATATCTAATCTGTGCTTATGATTATTAAAGAACACATTTAAGGACACTGGTTAAATTTCCCAATATTTTCCTATTCGGGGCACTGTTTTGTGCCAATTATATGAAAGTTTTGATAATGTTTCCATTGAAATCGTATATAACATTTGTATTTAGCGATCATTCTGCGCTCTCGGTGACGTAATGCGCACAGCGGACGCATTTTCTTACTCACGAATGTCATACCTTGTACTTATTATATCATGAGAGTTGGACGTATAATATTTGTAGTTATCGTAAATGCGCGATAACAGTGCCGTAGTAAAAACTCTTGAAACATTTTATAAATAACTTTTGAAATAGACATGAATAAAACAGTGATGCCTAATTTAGAAATAAGTATTAATGGGATACCTATTTGGGAAAGTTTTAAAAAAGAAATTTGCGATAGTAATTATGTATGTACATATGTTTATTACACATTAATTATTTACAATAAAAATAGACAATACTTCAATACAGTGATGCTTAATTTAGAAATAAGTATAATAATGGGATTCAGATCTACCTATTTGAGAAAGTTTTAAAAAAGAAATTTGAGATAGTAATTATGTACGTATGTTTACTACACATACATTATTTACAAAAATAAGAATAGACAATACTTTACAATGAGGTACATATAATAAAAAATAATAAAAAAATGTTATTGTGTTCTTAACGAAAAAAGAAAGAAAGAAACACAAACGGTAAGAATTCGGCATTGCCGTTCTTCCATTCCACCTATATAAATTTTCAAAATTGAAGCTTGGCTTGGCTTTTATGAAGTGTGCCCAATTTATCCAAAAAGTCTTCCCTATTGGCTTTCATTAACCATATCCTTGCCCTTAAAAAAAATTAATATTTTTAAAAATTAGTTAAAATTGTTTTTAATCACACCGCAAAACATTAGCAAAAAAATTTACACTCGACTACTTGGGCAGTACTGTTCTATAATTTTGTTTTTCCTAAAACTAAAATATAACAGCTGGTCAACATTTAAGTGAAATTCATTAAATCTTAAATTGAGTGACTGTATAAACCATATTATTGGCTGTCTATGAATGAATTTCCTAAATTACGTTAACTTAGATACTACATTACATTTATGTATAACCCATTTTTGTGAAAGGTAAAAAAGCTCTTATTACAATTATAGCTTTTATTATTGCAGTTTTTAGTTGCACATACGTTTCCTGTTTTTCTATTACTCATTATCACTAATGAAAAAAAGAACACTATAGAAAACAAAACAATAAAAAAGCACAATAAATATACACAAAACATTACATTCAAAATAAATTCGCAAGAATAACTACGTCGCTGGCTTAATCGATAATCAACACGAAGTGATTTCCCTATTTCGATTCGAAACTCTCGCCACTGTGCTGTTCTCTTCTCAAAGGCGGGCCTAAGAAGTGGCGCGCGTGGATCGGCGCAAACCGTCCCTGTCAAGAGAGCGAGCGTACCCTTCCACTTAACTGGGCGGTGACTACGTCTACCACAACATGCATGCCTTTCACCCATTCGCTGAGGACTCTCTGTTTGTCACATTGTTACCTACATCGCTTCGTCCCTCTTTAGATTTCGGCTAAATATTTTTTCGTTAATCTGTATATGGATTTGCAACACTAATGGTTTAGGAATCGCTACATCTGAAAATGATTGCATAATGTCTGCGAAACATAACGGGGTCCTCAAAATGTATAAGCATATTATTCTACGGTCGAAAGAATAATTAAATTATGAATCGAATGATATAAATTTGTATGTACCTATCTTTTAAGGTTTCCCAGTTACAGTGAATTTTGTTATAACAACGTGTAAAAACTGCAATATTTAATTTTTCCAAGGAGACTGAAAAAATAAAACCATTTAGTTTGTCTCGAGTGTCAAATTTGTTGTCAGAAGCTTCGTCAAGTCAGCGGCTGGGAACGCCATCAACAGCCCTCTTAATTTGTCTCAGTGGCAATGATGTAATTTCCCAACGAATTGCCTCTTTCAATTTCGCTATTAGCTCGTACACTGTGTTGTAGATTTTTTCTTTTAGATACCCCCACAGGAAGAAATCGAGAGGTGTGAGGTCGGGTGATCCTGCTGGCCACAACACTGGACCATTGTTGCCCATCTATATCTCTGGAAATCTTTGGTTTAAATATTCTCTTACAATTTGAGTGTTGTTGTGGTGGGAGGGGAGCAACATCTTGTTGGAACCATCTTATATTTCTCAGTTGTGCTAGAGGTAACTCGTCAAGTGCATCTTCTTCAATGTCATTTTGGAGGAGGGATAAGTATCTCTGTCCGTTCAAATTATGGTTAAAAATAATTGAACCACTAAATTTATTGTCAATTTGATCGCACCACGCATTAAAATCAAAAAAATTGATAATAAATTCTGGCATTGAAACAAAGATCATTATGCATGCATATACGAAATAAATTTTTGTTTAAAAATTTCTATAAATAACGGAGCTAGAGAGAATGGATCGGAGATTTAAGTTTTTTGGAAATTTACTATTTTGATGATTTTTATAATTTTCCGGGACCACTATTTAGTGCTAGTAATTGTTAGAATGCGGCGTTGCCAACATATCTTCAAAAAAATTTAAACACAAAAATATGACAAATAGCTCCTATCATCATGGGTCCACTTTAGTTTCGTTTGTTAGGTACAGGATGTTAAAGTTTTTTATTTGTTTATTTTTTCAAGATATTATGAAAGGGCAAAGTTCAATTTGAATAAAATTTGGGTTTTGAGAACTACTTAAAGTAGTACATAATTTGGCATTAAATAACGGTAAAAAACTTCACCAGGCCCATGTGTACGGGTTGGCACAGAAATAATTTTGAAAAAATATAGTAGATGGACAAATGCCTTCTAAAATTCTTCTCCTCGTGGTTTTACTTTTTGGCTTGAAATTTTTGAGTAGGTTACTTAATAACACATTTCTTAAAATTTAAGATTAGTTCAATTTGTATGTCTACTATTTGTACTTCAAAACCTTATAAGTATCTAAGAAACGAAACAAAAGTGGACCCATTGTCATGGAGCTATTTGTCTTGTTTTTGGGTGAGGAATTTCCCCACAACCTATGGTACATTTTTTTAAACACCCTGTATATTAGAGGCGAGTGAAAGAATTTGAAACTAGGACCGTGATATAAGAACTCTTAGGTAACATTCAACTGAGGCACCACCCTATGCTACCACTGTTCATCAAAGCTACCACGCCCTGGTCATTGCCAACTACACCTTCAGATTAATCTCTAAAACTTAAAAGCGGTCTTCAATAGCTCCACCTAATGTCTCATCACTTCGGATGGATATGCCATTGAAGTGTTATGACCTTGCTAACTATAGCATATTTCCTAAATTTAACTATTTATTTAGGACCCAAAAGAGTGGGAACTCCTTTTAACATATAAGAAATTTCCAGTTATTTTATATAGTTATAATGTTATAAATACAGGGTGTCCCCGTTTTTTCGTTCATAATATTGCCAATGGATAGAGCATGTAAAAATAATAGGGGCTTTCCTATAACATTTTTTTCTAAGACGTTTCGTTGTCATTATACGGATCGTTCAATTTTTAAAAATGAATTTTATTTTCATTAATATTTACTAAACCTATAAATATTTTTTGTTGAAACTTGGCACACAGTACTCGTGATAAAAAGGTAATATTTTGACGTAAAAAATATTTTTCGACTAAAGACAGTGCCGTAGTTATGGGATTTTGTGAGCATTTAAACCCCCTAAACTTGTAAGCCAATGGCGAAAAATGATTTTTCGATACAGAAGTTAGTATTTTGATCCTTTGTCTAAAAAAGAGTACTCTTGACAAAAATCGCTAAGATGCCCCCTGTTTGAGATATTTGGAACATTTAATAACTGTTATCTTAAGAAATTATTTAAATCTTGGCTAAAAATTATTATTGTAAAATTATGTAGGCACTGCAAGTTTAAATTTTTAACAGCAGTATAACAGTATTGATATATTTCATGTTTAATCAGTTTGTTTAATTGTAGTTTGTGTAATTTGTTGAAATATATTCTTATTTCAACCCCACCGCAGCTTATACGCTAATGTGAAAAACTAATATTACAAATACAATATAATATTTACTACAAACGGCAAAAACAATAATAATTTACAAATGATTTAATCTAATAAATGCTCAAAATGATATCCTTCTTCTTGAACGCAAAGATGACATCGATTTCTTAATGAACGTCTTGTACGAATTAGCATGCCATTATTTATTTCATTACAAGCCATTCGAATACGATTTATTAAATCTTCTCTATTGTTAACTGGGGTCGCATATACTTTTTTTTTAAGAAGCCCCAAACAAAAAAATCTAGCGGATTGAGATCAGGTGATCGAGTAGGCCAAGCAACTGGACCACCTCGACCAATCCATCTTTCCCCGTAGACAGTATTTAACCACTCTCGAACTTGCCGTCCATAATGTGCAGGACAACCGTCCAATTGCATCCAAGCATTTCTTCTCTCGTGGAGTGGTATTTCCTCCCACATTTTAAAATGATTTGTTTCCAAAAATTGAAGAAATGTAGCGGCATTAAGTCTATCCGGTAAAATGTATGGTCCAAAAATACTGTTGTTGAAAATTCCAACCCACACATCAACACTGAATTCGGTTGATGTGTGGGTCGGAAATTGCTCGGTTTTATACCATGCGGGTTTTCATGGGCCCATAAATGTAAATTGTGAAAATTTATCACTCCGCGTCGAGTAAAATGGGACTCATCTGTCCACAGTATTTGCCGGAGAAAGTGTTCGTTATTCGTTATTATTCGGGGAATTAATAATAAAATTGGAAAACTCTAAACGCCTTTCATTATCTCCTGGATGTAAAGCTTGTACGGGATGTAGATGAAAAGCTCTTAGACAATCTTTGTGCAAAGTTTTCCAAATTGTAACACGAGGTATATTAAGAATGCGAGTAGCTCTTTGAACACTCAAAGATCTTGTTTCTTCAAATAACCGAAGAACATGTCTAGTTCTACCTCTAACTAAATTATTATTATTATTTCTATTTTGTTCTCTCCTACGTGCAGGATTATTTTCTGAAAGATGCTGATGAACTCTTCTAAATACTGCTGGAGATGGATGTCTTGTATTTGGAAACCGTCTTTGGTATTCAGCTGCAGCAGCTACGGAATTTCAGTTACAAAATCCATAAACAAAATGTATATTTGTGTATTCTTGATTAGTAAATCTAAACGGCATTATTAACTTATTTAAACTATAACTGTAACTATCTAATTTCAACCAATTACTCAAACTAGATACATCCAACACTAATTTAAACAAACTGATTAAACATGACATATGTCAATACTATTGTTAAAAATTAAAACTTGCAATGCCTACTTAATTTTACACAAATTTTTAGCAAAGATTTAAATAGTTTCATAAGTTAACCATTATTAAATGATCCAAATATCTCAAAAAGTGGGCTTCCTAGCGATTTTTGTCAAGAGTCTTTTTTTTTTCGACAAAAGATCAAAATACTAACTTCTGTATCGAAAAATTATTTTTCGCCATTGGCGTAGAAGTTTAGGGGGTTTAAATGCTAATAAAACCCCATAACTACGGCACTGTCTTTAGTCGAAAAGTATTTTGTACGTCAAAATATTAGCATTTTATCATGATTAGTGTTAGCCAAGTTTGAACCAAAAATATTTATAGGTTTAGTAAATATTAAAGAAAATAAAATTCGTTTTTAAAAATTGACCGCCCCGTATAATGAGAACGAAACGTCTTAGAAAAAAAAATTATAGGAAAGACTCTATTATTTTTACATGCTCTATCCTTTGCCAAACTTATGAACGAAAAAACGGGAACACCCTGTAAAAGACCACCCTATACAGGGTGTCCCAGTGTGAGCGTACAAAAATTTACCAGGGGGTGGACCAGACCAAAATAAGAATAAAACATTTAAAAAATTCCGCAATAACTTAAAAATCGTTAGATAATTTTTGGGAGACGTGTCCATCTAAACATCTACATGGTGTTTGTTTAACTCTGACACCTGTGGTGGCCTAGGCCTACTCTTCCTTATGACTTCCTTTGCATGTATTTTTCTGCATAAAGATTGTAGTCGGTACTTTACACTCAATTTACTCGAAAATGGTTGATTTTAGAGCTATGTAACAAGAGCACCTTTTTTGTTCACGATTGATAGCCGATTAAGCAAAACTTAGTTAATCTACGAAAAAGTAGGATATGCACGAGTTATGAAGACAAAATCATAAAGAAGAGTAGGCTTAGGCCACCACAGGTGTCAGAGTTAAACAAACACCATGTAGTTTCAATGACCTTTAATAGATGTACGTACACGTCACCCAAAAATTACCAAAATCTGCCAAACAGTTTTTAAGTTATTGCAGAAAATTGTTTTTTTTCTCCAAAATAACACCCTGTAACTCGTTAGGCGTGCATCAGAGATATTTTTTTTTATAAAAGTTTTATTCTTATTTTGGTCTGCTCTACCCCCTGGTAAATTTTTGTGCGCTCACACTGGGACACTCTGTATAATTTTCTTAAATTTGGTTAGATCAGACTTACAATAAAGTAAATCATTTTTGTAATGAAGTATTGAAATAAATCAAATAAGAGAAATCTAAAAGCCAGTTTTTAATAAACGTTTGTATTTTTTCTTAGTTCCTAATTAAAGACTAGGCCACCGTATTTATTCACTATTTTTCCATTTTGAACTATGCTCTAATATACCCTATATGTGACAAAACTTACCTTACTGGAAATCAAATATTTGCATACGTTTAGCGCAGTTCGAATAGGATTTGGGTCCATTAAAATTGCAGTGTGGTAGTAGGTAACGCCTTTTGGGACATATTGAGAATCAAAATTCAAATGCTGCAATAAAAAAAGTGTTTTAAAAACATTTTAGTGGCGGAAACAACTTCCGCATAAAGCTAGAAGCCGATCAAGTGCAGGGCCGAATTATCCGCGGTTGCGTATACCTGAATTCATTGGTACCTGAAAAAATTATTTTTCCATTATAAAAAAGTGGTTACATTTGAAAAAAATTCACAGATTTCGCAATCCTTGCAACTATCGGAGATATTGGAAATGATAACACCATATATGAATCATAATTATAAACGAGCCGATCGTCAAATGAGACGCTACTCCATTAAGTCAGTACGGTATTGTTACGAAAGCTCACCTAATTGCTTGTTTATAAGCTTATCTATTTCGTTAGTTTAGTTCTTATTGTCTGTAATTTAATATGTGTAAAATCTTTGGGTTGACGTTTCTCATCTCGAATTTTCGTCTCAGTGAAAGAATCATTCCATTGTAATCCGGAACTAGAAAAGAGTACTCTCGAACCTTCCGGAAGCATAAAAAAATATATAAATACCCGCGGATTCAACTGAGGGGAGTTCAATCTGAAAGCTCGTGCGCGATATATTGAAACGTCAACGTGAAGATTTAATATTGTTGACAGTTTGATTACAGTTATATCTGTGAGTTATATCTAGTGACAATAAAGATTGAGGTTGTTTTGCCGGAGAGTTTGAGTTAAAATCTATTTGAAAGTTAACCAAACAGTACCTACAGTTTTATAACTGAACGATCTAAAATATTTTCAAGATGGCCGCACTTCCGGTTATACCAACTTGCTTATTTCAAATGGAACACCCTGTATATTATTAGATTTTTGAAGTCTACTCAAAATTTTATACATGTTTTTCGTGTATAATGTCCTATACTTAAGTCTAGCCGTTTTTGACATATTTCAAATTTTAAGACAAAAATGACGTTTGCAGACCGAAAAATAATTATTAATTTTTCCTACACGGAAGTTTTTGTTATTTAATTTGGGTTGGATTCCTTGTAGAAGGGGACCTATTTTAGAAGTCTTTGTATGATATTTTGATAATTTTATACAGGGTGTTCAAAAAAGAAGAATGAAAATTGAATTTAGAAAACTGTCAAAAGTCAATTTTTTGAAATGGAATCCACATGTTTTTATGATTTCATCTTTATAAGCATTAAAAATTAGGGTAAGTTTGTATAAGGTTGTTTATTCCGAAAACTTGTAATTTTCGAGATATTGGCAATTTAAATTTTTATATGGCCATTTTGCTGCGGATTTTAAGTGCAGATACTCTTACATGGCCATGACGAAAATGGCCATGTTGAAAACAATCAAATGCTATGTTTGTTTACACCTGTCACTTACCTTTTGAAAATCATTAATAATCATGCCGGGGCGCTTAAATTATACAAACAAAGATTATTTAAATTTATTTATTATTTATGGAGAATGTGATAAAGTTATATCAAGAACATTTGACACATTTGCCATTCGATATCCGCAAAAACCGAAGCCATCGCGATGTGCTATTAAACAAATTATAGAAAATTTCAAGGATTTTGGATCCGTTTAAAATAACAATCCCTGTTTAATTTACAAAGAAAAACAGTAAAAGTAGATAACCCTGGATTTTAAGAAAAATAATTTTACAGTAAATGTTCAAACTGACGTCCTTGAACTTCCAGACATTTTTCGCATCTGAGCAGCACTTGTTCATGGGTCGCTCTTCTTATTGACTCGGGATTTAAGTTTGCCAATTCATGCCTCACTCGCTGCATGCAATCTTCCATTGTTGTTAAGGGAGTGTTATAGACTCGATCTTTAACTGTACCCCAAATAAAAAAATCGAGCACTGAAAGATCTGGGGACCAGGGTAGCCAAAGGAAAGGACCATTGTTGGCTACCATCGATCATCAAAAGCATTCCGTAAAAAATGAGCGATGAGGTAGCCACCATGTGCAGGAGTGCCATCATGCTGGTAAAACAGGTTTCTATGTATAGCAAGCGGCAAATTATCTAAATAGCCGGTTTCAAAATTTTGTTAAATGTTCAAATAGCCTTCACCTACACCTTACTCCAATAACAGAGCTGCTCCAAATACCCATCAAAAGTATTTCAAATATCAAATACCAAATACCATCTAAAGTATTTGCAGTTTCAATTACCAAATACTCTGCTTTACAGAAAGGATTTGCTATATGAAATACTCAAGAAAAGTAATTGAAATTTCGAGCAAATAAATTCATTTCAAATATTTCAAATATTTTCCAGTATTTGAAATACCACAAGTTTTATTTCAAATACCTAAAAATTATTTTAGGGTATTTAAAATCCTTTATAGGTACCTATTTGAAATACCGCAAATTGTACTTCAAATACCCAACAAATATTTTAAGGTATTTCAAATCTATTATAGATATTTGGAATTTTACTTGGAATAATGTGAATTATATTTATTTATACCTGCTGAAATTTTACGCCTGAGAAAATAAGTAATAGTAATAACAAAACATAAAACAAACGTAACTTTTAATTTAGTCTGAAAAGGGTAACAAAATATTTACATTCAACAACAGTAAATGAAGTATTCACAATAATTAATTATACAGTTATTGTTGCCAGTGTTGTCAATAATGCCAATGAGGTTACATACATGGTACAATTAGTACAATAGTAGGATAATATGGAATGGAGACGTTTTCATGTATCTAATTCTACAATACTACAGATTCTAAGTAGTAGGATTAGGTACATACATACCTTTTACCTTTCTTATCTACTTATGAACTCTTAATAAATAACTAGAAATGGGAGAAAATCGCTGTCGCGATTTTAGTTCCTGTTTCTAGCCCTACCAGGGTCCAGGTCTGCGGCCTGGGGTCACCCGTCGGGTGACAAATGCATCTAAAATAATATTATTTTTAAGAAAATACATATTAACGCAATTTTTTATCTGGAATAATGATGTAATTATACTAAACGATTTTTCTTAATATTTTGATGAATTATAAGGGCGGTACTCTATTCTTGATGGTAAAATATCATAATTTTTTAAGTAATGAAAGTAGAATTTATTTTTAAGTAAACATTATTATCAATTTTATCAGTGGGACCAAACATATTGTAGATATTTACTTTTGTAAGCTAAAATGAATGAATTAATTCTAAACTTTACGTGCAGAAAGAATAAAAGCTACGGATAATGAAACAGAATAACTAAATACTAATGCTAATAAATAATTGGAATTAAAAAGTTTAAAAAAAGTTTGCCTCCAGCGTGACTCAACTCGCGAAATCAGCATTATGAAGTTTTCAATCCTACGATTTCCCCTATGCGCTACCACGCCTGTTGTCAAATGTTTACCTTGAGACGTTTAAGTATGTAAACTGTACGTGTCAACCTGAAAAAATAATTTTTACCGATTTTCTAATTGGAACAGCATTTCGCTTCAGTATTTTGGTAATCAGTGTTTGGCAGTCAGTACTATTGATTCCGTTAGCAATATTTCTCGTAGGAAAGTAACCTATCTGAAGTTTAATTAATTTGACAGTTTTCGTGGGAGGTGCTTGTCTCGTTAGTGCAATCTCACATCTGTAGATAAAATGAGAAAGAAGTTGAGACGGACGCGACTCGAGATTTTCGAAGACGAAATAGACGTAGAAGGAGTCGACGTACGGTCTCGAAAAAAAATCTCAAAGGATTAGAGAAAGAACGGAACTTTCGCGTGAAACGGTTCTCGAAGTCGTAAAATTAGAAAAAGAGTCTAGGGAGTCCCGCGAAAAGTCGGGATTTCGGCAGGCGTGACGGGACCATTAGGCGCGAGGACAAAAACGCCGGTGCTAGCCGTATCTCTCTCGCCCAACGGCGATCGACGAAAATTTTGCAGAGGTTTTTCAAAAAGGCGTTTAAATTGGGAAAACGCGTAGGATACGGGACGAAAATACCCCTACGCATTGGAGAAAGGCCGGGGGGCGACCGCTGGTCGCCCGCTGGTATCGTTCCACGATCCCCTCTCGGAGGAGATAACTTTGAAACTTTGTCGATTCGGCGGCGGAATTTAGAGCGAGACAGAATGGACGCGTTTTAATATATATGGATAAGTAAGAAAAGAAGTAGGAGGTACTTGAAATAGCGGTACAGTATTTGAAATACCGGAAAGTATTTGAAATACCGGAGAGTATTTCAAATACCGGAGAGTATTTCAAATACCAAGCAAAGTAATTGAAATACCAATATTTCTGAAAATCAAATACCAAATCCAAATACTCGACCAAAAGTTGTCAAATACCAAGCACCAAATACCGACAATCGAAAGGATTTGAAATAAAGTGCTTCAAATACCGAATGTATTTGAAATACTTTTTCAATTACTTTTATTTCAAATACTGGACAGCTCTGTCCAATAATGGGAATTGTGTCGATTGAAGGCACCATTTTTTGTAAATTTAGCTTCATCTGTCAAAATGATATTGTCCTAAAAAAAATTGTTTCCTTGCGACCAAATTATGATAAATTCACAGATTGCTACTCGTCTTTGAAAATCAGTATCTCTCAAATGTTGAACTATGGAAAATGCGTATGGATGGAATTTATGTTTGCGTAATATTCTATGAACTGTTGATTTGGCCAATCCTGACTCCAATGCAGCTTGTCTTATAGACATTGTCGGATATGCGGCGAAATATCCCAAAATAACAATTTCAATATTATCATTATTAACGATAGGTTTATTTCTTTGCACTATTGCCTTAACGGATCCAAAATTGTTGAAATTTTCTATAATTTGTTTAAGAGCACATCGCGATGGCTTCGGTTTTTGCGGATATCGAATGGCAAATGTGTCACATGTTCTTAATATAACTTTATCACATTCTCCATAAATAATAAATAAGTTTAAATAATCTTCGTTTGTATAATTTAAGCGCTTCGGCATGATTATTAATGATTTTCAAAAGGTAAGTGACAGGTGTAAACAAACATAGCATTTAATTGTTTTCAACATGGCCATTTTCGTCATGGCCAAGTAAGAGTGGCTGCACTTAAAATCCGCAGCAAAATCGCCATATAAAAATAATTTAAATTGCCAATATCTCGAAAACTACAAGTTTTCGGAATAGACAACCTTATATAAACTTACCCTAAATTTTAATGCTTAATAAGATGAAATAATAAAAACAGGTGGATTCCATTTAAAAAAATTGACTTTTGACAGTTTTCTAAATTCAATTTTCATTCTTCTTTTTTGAACACCCTGTATTAAATTATCAAAACATCATACAAAGACTTCTAAAATAATTATCAATTTTTCCTACACGGAAGCTTTTGTTACATATTTAATTTGGGTTGGATTCCTTGTAGAGTCCCCTTCTATAAGGAATCCAACCCAAATTAAATAACAAAAGCTTCCGTGTAGGAAAAATTGATAATTATTTTTCGGTCTGCAAATTTTGACATAAAATTTAAAATATGTCAAAAACGGCTAGACTTAAGTATAGGACATTATACATGAAAAATATACGGTGCTTTCGAAAAGTATTGAATAAATTCATTATTATAGAAATTGAGAAGTTTTCGAAAAAATCCCCCCCTGACACGTCGATTTTGTTTTAAAAAAAGGCACTTTTTGACATACGACCCATATTTGTGACGTCATCGTTGTTCGAGATATGACGTCATCGACAATTTTTTTAAATAGCAACCCCCAATTTTGACCACGCCATTTGAAAGAGCGTATCATTCTACATACGCATCATGAAAAATTATGGTGTTACATAACAAAAATTTCAAGAAAAAGATGTTTGAAGATCTTAAAATTTAATTTTCACAATACTGACAATGATAATGATTCTGTAAAAAATCGACTAAATTAAATGTTCAAATTGTGCACCGTTGAGTAGCCAGCCAGATCGCCTGATTTGACACCCCTAGATTATTTCTTGTGGGGATACTTAAAAAGCAAAGTATACGTTACTAAACCGGTTAATTTAGAAGGTTTAAAAGCAAGGATTCGTCACGAGATACATCGTATACCTCCTGAAGTTATAGATAATGTCCAAAAAGAATTTATTAATCGTCTTGGCTACTGTCAGGCAGCCAACGGTGCACAATTTGAACATTTAATTTAGTCGATTTTTTACACATAATCATTATCATTGTCAGTATTGTGAAAATTAAATTTTAAGATCTTACACATTATTTTCTTGAAATTTTTTTTATGTAACACCATATTTTTTTATGATGCGTATGTAGAATGATACGCTCTTTCAAATGGCGTGGTCAAAATTGGGGGTTGCTATTTAAAAAAATTGTCGATGACGTCATATCTCGAACAACGATGACGTCACAAATATGGGTCGTATGTCAAAAAGTGCCTCTTTTAAAAACAAAATCGACGTGTCAGGGGGTTTTTCGAAAACTTCTCAATTTCTAAAATAATGAATTTATTCGTTACTTTTCGAAAGCACTATATATAAAATTTTGAGTAGAATTTAAAAATCTAGTAATATACAGGGTGTTCCATTTGAAATAAGCAAGTTGACACCTACTTCCGGTATAACCGGAAGTGCGGCCATCTTGAAAATATTTTAGATCGCTTGCCCCCAGTGACTTTGGTACACTGCCCAGTTTTCAATTTCTTCCTCATTATAGTTTGCCATATATAGATCGAGGCAGTTCCCGGTGGGACACCGTGTATATATATAGGGTTATTCAGAACTTATCTCTAAAACTTTGTGGATATGTGCATCCTTAAATAAGAAATCGATATCACCAAAAAAATTTATAATAAAAGTTTTTGGATTTCCCGTAAACAATGTTAAAAGTTATACCATTTTAAAGGACTACGTAGATGGGCAACTGTACTTCAACGACATCTGATATACCACATTCATACAAAAAAAGTAAACAAGTTTTTGTACCTGGAACGCCTGGTCAAGACCGAGCGAATAGAGTTGGAGTGGGGATAATATCTCTATTGTCTATCTGTGTCGCTCTCTCAGTGCCGGTGGTAAACAAAACGAGGTCGGCCCAGCCTAGGTACTGGGTACATTAGAAGCAAGAAGTCAGTATTGTTGTTTATAGTTTTATTTATCGTAGAAGTATTTTAGCAGCTGAAAAACAAGTGTTGAATCTGGTCCGTGAAAATCCGCGAATAAGTACAAGTCAGATCGTTAGGCAGGTGCCTGCGGTATCCCAATCAACGGTGTGGCGTTTACTACATGAAGCTCAGTTTTATCCGTATCATATCCAGCGTGTTCAAGCACTGTTACCAGCGGATTATCAATTACGAGTTAGGTTTTGTGAGTGGTTGTTGCAGCAAAATGCTGAAAATCCCCAATTTACTGCTGATGTACTAGTTACAGATGAAGCTTTGTTTACTCGAAATGTAATACAGAACATTCACAATACACACGTTTGGGCACTCGAAAATCCGAACGCAATTCAACGAAATCACTTCCAACACCGTTTTTCATTGAATGTTTAGGCGGGAATTGTTGATGAGCGCCTAATTGGACCTTTCATATTGCCCAATCGTATGGATGGTTTACAATATCTCGAATTTCTTCGCAATGACCTGCCCGTTCTTCTTGAAAATGTACCCCTAGATGTCCGACAGCGCATATGGTTTTTACATGATGGAGTACCCCCTTACTTTCGGCTAGCTGTTCGAAATTATCTGCATCAAGTGCACGGAGTACGGTGGATTGGACGGGGTGGACCGGTAGCATGGCCTCCGCGGTCTCGTGATTTAAACTCTCTTGCCTTCTTTGTGGGGGGCCATTTAAAAAATGAGGTGTACCGTACCGAAATGGAAACAGTAGAGGATTTGCGCGAGCGTATCACAGCTGCCGTGAATAATTTGCGTTTATAAGATCAGCAACCAGGAGGAACATTCGCTTTAGTGTGGCAAAATTGGATAAGGCGTGCCTAAAAGTCGAGCCACAAAATTTCGAACAGCTTTTGTAACAAGGTATGTGCAAATTTTTTATAAATTTCATGTTTCTAATACTTAGTAATCAAGTAGCGCAATTCTTCAAAATTAGTGTAACTAAGTTTTATTCATTTTAAAGACACGTCACATCTATTTACCTTTCAGTTTATTTTAAAGTAAAAACGCTGCAAATTTTTTTTGCGCTGGGTGTCGGTATACTCTCAGAACTCCCGAAGTTTTTTTCGTGCTATATGTGACATCGCCAGTTTCCATTGTCAGTCCCAAGGTCACTCCATTACAGTGGACCAGTATCCAGCGGCGTGTAATTAAAAATTTTAAAATAGTTTTCAGAACGCGCCAAAAAAATTTTTTTGCACTACCACATTTGTACATGTATGTTGAACATCCCCAAATTTTATTATGGATAAGTTCTGAATAACCCTGTATATATATGTATATATATATATATATATATATATATATACAGGGTGTTAGTGAAACATGCGGCAAAAATTCAAGAGGTTATTCCTTGGACTATTCTAAGGATATTTTATCCTTTGATGATTTTTGAAAAAGCGCTTTGGTGCGAAGATATAGGGCGAAAAGAATTTTCAACAAATCCAATTTTGGTATTTTTCACATTATTAATGTAGGTGAAAAAAAAGTATGGCGTACAACACTGGACGTATCAAGTAAAACACATGTAAGAAAAAGGAGTTGTTTTTTCTTACCAACATCCCGTGTTACTTCGGAGTGATTATTTTGTATGTTTTTGTATGTTGTGTTTTTGTAGTTTGTATGTGTCGCATTTGTTAAGATTGATTGACGTTTGGCTAGTTGACGTGTAAACGGTTGTTAGTGAAGTCCTCTATCATGACTCGCTATACGAACGCCGAGATGGCTGACATGCATTTTATTTATGGACTTGCTGATGGCAATGCATTAGAAGCTAGGCGACTGTACATTGAACGATTTCCTAACCACATTGCTCCCGATAGAAAAATCTTTCAAAGTATTCATCAACGTCTTCGAGAAACGGGAACATTGAAGCAAAGTGGACGACCAGGAAGGCCAAGGATAATTTATTGTACCCATACCACATTCAACGCGTTCAGGCAATTCTTCCTGCGAATTTTGCTCCACGTATTGCATTTTGTCAATGGCTTATGCACACATTGGTTGAAATCCCTCAACTACTTACGCTAATTCTTTTTACCGATGAAGCCAGTTTCTCGCGAAATGCAATAAGGAATTTCCACAATAACCATGTGTGGGCTGATGAAAATCCACATGAGATTTGTGAAGATCGGTTTCAATATCAGTTTTGGTTGAACGTTTGGGTTGGAATTGTGGGTGACTGGCTAATTGGACCGGTATTTCTACCAGGAAGACTTACCGGCGAAGTATACCGCAACTTTTTGGAACAAACGCTACCTCAGTTTTTGGAGGATGTACCATTGGCTACAAGGCAATGTGGTTTATGCATGATGTTGCACCACCTCATTTTAGTGTAGTTGCTCGACAGTTTTTAACAGCAACATACGGAGATCGCTGGATTGATCGAGGTTGACCTCACGTATGGCCTGCTCAATCCTTGGACTTAAACCCCCTGGATTATTTCCTATGGGGCCATCTAAAGTCATTAGTTTATACTAGGCCAGTGGAAGATGTGGACGATTTAAGAGATCGGATAATTGCTGGGTGTAACTCAATAAGAAACGACCCTGGTGTTTTTGAAAGAGTTCGGGAGTCTATGAGAAGATTGGATGGTTGCATCCGAGTTGGATGTAGCCATTTTAAACAATTCTTGTAGGTTCAGAAATGTTACATGTAATTTTTAGTAATAAATTGTTATTTGTTGAAAACTTTTTTCGCCCTATATCTTCGCAACAAAGCGCTTTTTCAAACATCATAAAAGGATAAAATATCCTTAGAATAGCCCAAGAAATAACCTCTGCCGCATTTTTAACTATTTTTGCCGCATTTTTAACTAACACCCTGTATATATATATATATATATATACACTTATATTATAATAAAAACACTGCATGAGAGTGTTTTTTACGTGGAATTCACCGGTAATATTGAAAATTTCACGGGCATCTTAGTTTTTGAGAAAAAAAAGTTTTGTTTTTTTAAATAGCAACCATATCACAGCTAAATAAACAAACAGCTCGGGCACTCTGCGGCGGCACCTTTGATGTGGCCATTTTCGACAGACAATGACCGACATTCGCTATCGCTCTCGCACTGAGAAGAGAAGTCAGAGTTGGACGTATAATATTTGTAGTTATCGTAAATGAGCGATAACAGTGCCGTATTAAAAACTCTTTAAACATTTTATAAATAACTTTTGAAATAGACATGAATAAAACGGTGATACCTAATTTTGAAATAAGTATATAATGAGATTCAGATCTACCTTCAGATCTACCCATTTGGCAAAGTTTTAAAAAAGAAATTTGAGATAGTAATTATGTACATATGTTTATTACACATTAATTATTTACAAAAATAAAAATAGACAATACTTCAATATGGTGATGCCTAATTTAGAAATAGTATAAGTTGCGTTCGGTAATATGCTCGCGGATGCGACGAGATTACAGTCACGTGATTCCAGATGAGACGGACAAATAGAAAATAAATGAACGAAATCGATTGCATAAGGCATAATATATAACCTCACCTTTTCTGTTTTGACTTTGTTGACGGTTTGCTTATATTCTATTTCGAATTACTTAAATAATGAATATTGTAAAATCAACCATTTTAAATGCAGTCCAAGGACATGAAATATCTTTTGAAGATGAAGATGAAGAATATAGTTACAAATTGTTTGGAAAAAAATGAAAACTTCGCTAAAGAAACTGTGCCAATTTTTTTCTGCCAGGCAGTTTAAAGAACATTTTAGAATGTCTGCGGAAAAATTTGAAGACTTCTTAGGAAAATTACACTACAAAATTACCAACTACAACTTCAAAAGGTCAATGGTAGTAGGTATGGGGGCATATAAGCCCGGGCTCCGCCCCCCAGATGGGGCCCCCCTTAGGGCTCCGCTGGGCCCTCAACTCTCAAAATCAAAATGGGGCCCCCAACTGTCAAAATGAAAAATGGGGCCCCCAACTGTCAAAATGGCGCCCCAGCTGTCAAAAAAAAGCTGTTTAGACCAAAGACCCATAGACCTACAAATCAGAGGGGCCAAAGACCCATAGACCTACAATTCAGAAGAACTACAAGTCTCTAGGGCCCTCAACATAACCTCAAAGCCATAGCGCCTTATGGGCACGGTTCTAAAGCAGAAAGCTAAAGGAGGTCGCACACGGCGAATTATATATAAAGATTACTTACTCTGTTATGGACTAATCAGCCGGCACTGAACTCACGTACAACTGCGTGTAATATCTCGGTGTTAAATGCAGAATTGTGTATCTCTACGAGAGCTCCAGGTATACCACAACAAAAGGTTCGTTGAAGAGAGCTTCAGGTATACCACAACAAAATATTTAAAAACTTAACCTAATTTTTTGTGGATTTTGTATCTCAACGACGACGAGAGTAACAACAGCAATTTAAAAACTTAACCCAACTTTTTGTGTGTGGAACAAGCACGATCGATCACCAACACAGATCACTCTATACTGAACCCACATACGCCTGCGCCCGTAATATAATAATAATAAATATATAATTATCTCCATACTGGCGAGAGTAACAACAATTTAAAAACTTAACCCAACTTTCCGAACACCGGAGCCCTCGTACATAGTAGTAGTAGTAGTATATAATTATTATTATTAGCTGTAGAATTTTGTATCTCAACGTCGAGAACAACAGCAATTTAAAAACTTAACCTAACTTTTTGTGTGTGTGGAACAAGCACGACCGATCACCAACACAGACCACTCTAGACCGAACCCACATACCTGTGCGTGTAATATAATAATAAATATATAATTATCTCCATCCTGACGAGAGTAACAACAATTTAAAAAACCTAACCTAACTTTTTTTGTGTGGAACAAGCACGACTGACCACCAACACATACCACTCTAGACTGAACCCACATACCTGCGCGTGTGTAATATAATAATAATAATAATAAATATCTATTTATCTCCATACTGTTGAGAGCAACTTAAAACCGAAGCAACTGCACGCATGTAATATCTATTGATTGCGTATCTCCATAAATTAAAAGAGAATTACGTATCTCCATAAATTAAAGAGCAGCCCGAGATGATTGCGTATCTCCACAAATTAACGAGCGAACAACAGTAACTAAAGATATGTGTGTATGTGTAGGGAACCACGACGTACAATCGCGAACTATTTAAATGCAGAATTACGTATCTCCATAAATTAACGAGCAAGACAGCGAGCATCTTATGACAACAGTAAATACCTAGAAAGAGGTGCCCGTAAGTGGTCTCAAGGTGCCGTGTTGTTATTACAGAATTTTCAACAAAATGAGCTCCGGTCACAGTTACAAAGAAATATTAATAATTTCAAAAACTGTAAATGTACACAAGAGACAACTAAAATATTCACAATTAAAATGCAATATAAAATACAATTAATATAAAATTATAATCTAAACAAAGACATGTCTTTCAATAAATCTATCTTCATCATAAACAGCCATTATTCGAAAGTTGTATGGTACAGGCTCGGTTAACCTCAGCAACTCTGAAGCTGGTGGGGGTGTCTGCAGAGGCGATGGTAGCGATAAATTAAACTCTTCAGGTAGAACTTCAACAGCCATTAATCGGTCAGGTAGCTCGTTGAGTAGCAAACAATCGTCTTGGCTTAGACCAGGCAGGGAGCTACTGCTGTAAAAATAATAACTAAACAACCAAAATAGACAATTAATTAACAAATGTTTTTTTTATTTAAAACATACTAAAAGTTTCTACATCGCTACAGTTCAATACTTATATACTGTCGTGCTAAAATCAAACGCGGCATCTACTGGTAGCAAAGAATCGATAAATTTAACATCAAAGTTCCCCTTGGTAGCATACAATATAGGTTATTTGAGAAAGCTGATTGCCAATGTAAAATGACGTGAAAAATCGTATGTTATATTAATTTAAAACGCAATGCGACAGTCTAGCTTAGCATCCACAGGGAAATAATTACTAAAACTGTAATTACCTATTTTTGCCCTTTCTTACAAAGAAAAATCTAAACTTTATAAATTCTGCAAGTTTATGAAGTTTTGTAATATAATACAGAGTTGCCACTGCTAGCGTCTCCTAGTGAAAAAAGCAGCAACTACAATATACTAAAAAAACAAATGCAGTATATTGTAGTTACCGCGTTTTCAACTAGTGGCGCGAAGATACCACATCTGTGCTTGATTTTAGCACGACAGTATAGATATTGTATGAGTTACAAATGAAATTATGTAAATACTGATAATAAAATAATAAACTCACATCAATATAATGTTCTCCTCTCTTTCGGCGGCAGCCTCGTCGTCTAGAGATCTCGGCATAGATTCCTTACATTCCAGATATGTTAAGGCATCATAAGGTTGCACCCCAATATGTTAGCTGCCAGCGGTGTTCATGAACCTTGCTACCGCCTCTGGACAGAAACAAAAAATATTGTGGCACGCCGATCATATACCATCGTCAACAACATCCAGGTCCAAGCCCAAAAACAGTTCTCGGCACTCGGGGCATCTCAAGGGTTCATCGTTTGATTCATCCATTAGATTACTAAGAATATTATTATTATTAATACGAATTATAAATGCAAATATAAATGAAACTTACTTTTCTATCAAATATCGTTCCAAACACCTTGGCGGAGTGTTTCGGTTTGTTAAATGTGACAGCGCAGTGTAACAGCAGTCCTTCATTTCTATGAACTTAATAGTACACACACTATAAGACCTGCATACGTGAAACAGTAAACTAGAATGATATTATTTTTGCATAAAAACCATCCGAGAGTCGATATATCTATCTCTCTAACCGCAGGGCCCTGCCTTGGGGTTTGCAAATGTAACAAAATATTTACAGGAAGTGTGAATCTATCTGAGATGCGAATTACGTAGATTTAAAAAAAAACATGTTTTCGTTAGCTGTGGCATCTTACTGATAAGAAGAAGAAATATTTGTACTAATTTCGCGCGCGCTCACGATCCAAAGAGGACACTAAAATTAAAGCCAACGAATTTTACGTATAGCGTATAGGGTGTTCAATTTTGAGAGAGACTATTTCACTTTAAAAATAACAACAGCAGTTCTTTGCGAATTTTACGTATAGCATATAGGGTGTCAAAACGTCAATATTTCAAATCAGCTGGTCTGTGTTTGACATAAAAATAACATATAGGGTGGTCCAACTTTTGAAGTCCAAATCTTCACATCATTTTATATATTTGTATTTAACTTGGAATAGATATATTCTAACTCTGTAGTACGTCTATTGATATCAAATAATAGTTCGACGTACAAAGTAATGCCATCATCAGGTCTACTTGTTTGATTATTCACCTTTACTAAAAATTGTGCTTAATAGGTGCAGGCAGTGTAAAAAACGACATACCTAGAGAAGTATAAAAGGTGAGATCACAGGTCTTGTACAAATCAAGGTAGAAAATAATCAAATATTGAATTATTCTATGTATCTCCACAAATATTCTAACTCTGTAGTACGTCTATTGATATCAAATAATAGTTCGACGTACAAAAATGTATACTGATTTATTCTATGTGTCTCCATAAGGTCTGAACACCGAAAATTGTGCTAAATAGGCGCATTCTGAGGCACCTAGACGCAAAACCGTTAGATAATAATAGTATTTGTTACAGACTAAAAAGTTGACAGATAAGAACCCGCAGCGATAAAAACGCAACAACAAACTTATTGCAAACATGTTTTTGTCATCTTGTTGTTGTGGTCTCTTACAAAGCCACGGCCATCTGTTGATAAAGCCATGAATGAATAAATATTTGTGCTAATTTCGCGGGCCTCCGATGACGTCTACGTCAACCCACGTAGGTATAAAAGCGGATGACTCCAACCGTTGTCTCTTATCAGCCGCATGCTTTGTCACTCAGTTGAACCAGCAGCAGTTATCACCTGAGTTTATCAGCAACAATAAGTTGGCGCCTAGGTAGGTATGACGAGTTATATATTGAATTAAAGCCCGCGAGTTGCTTATTAATAACAAGTAATTGTTTTTAATGCCGCGTGAACTTATAAAATTTCTTACCAGTTGCAATGTTTTAGCAATCCTGATTTACCAAATAATTTATTTTCAGGTCTTTCTGCGTGGAAGTATTTTATCAACGACAAAATCTTTGCTGTAGGTTGTAAAACCCAAATAGGTAGAAAATTTCAGGCTGTCGAAAAGCTATTGATCGTTCGCCAGTAAAAAGCGAGGTGAGTACATTTCTGCCGCCGATATATTTTTCAACTTTGAGAACAGCTAACTAATCACGTGGTTTATTTTCAGGTATACCGACGTTATAAATAGGGGTACCTGTAGCTCGTCTAGTCGTTCTATCTTCAACAATTGAAGAGTAAACATCGTTGTAAGAGACACCGCCGAATTATTATTATTATCATGGAGAAATTCCAGATTGTTAAGGACATCGTGAAGAATGTGCGGCATTTTAATCTCTCCGGACGTACGCTCGAGTTCAAGCTCAAGCCAGTGCCGGCGGGCGAGGAACCTGTAGGCTGGGTAAAAGAGGCTATTAACGCTGTTATCACCAGAGGTACGGAGGGCCTCACCAACGACGACCAGGTAGGATTCTCCTTCTGTTCCAAGGATTTCGCAGGCGGCGACGGCTATGTGCGCTTTCGCCCGGTGAAAGAGGTAAAATTCGAGGACGTTTGGAAAGTTATAGCCGGCGTCTATCAGTCAAACTCTACGGGACTCGACACTGCCACCTTCTGCTTGGGAGTGACATCTGTCAAAATGCCGGTCGGTAAAGGAAATGACAGAGGACGGCGATACAACACCTTCACCGAAGAATGAGGTATGAGACGGGGTATCATCGCCATTAAGAATAAAGACAACATGTGCCTACCTCGAGCCCTAGTGGTGGCCAGGGCCTGCGTTACCAAGGACCCTGACCAGACCAAGGTGCGCCGCGACGTCGAGAAGCTGCAGACCCGGAGAGCTCTCGAACTGTTGCAGGCCGCCGGCGTGACTATACCAACAGTTCAGCAACACCTGCAAAATTTTAGGATTGTTGTATACAAGTACGGCTCTAAAGGCAGGGACCTGATATTCAGGGGGAACGCGGCAGCAGAAGACCCCAACATCAACTTGCTGTACCATGAGGGCCACTACAATGTAATTACATCGCTGACGGCTGCCTTCTGCTGCTCCTACTTTTGCGAGGCCTACAGCACACCATTCAACACAAAAAATAAACATAGATGTGGAGGAACCTGCGCCGCATGCCAACAGACGCCTGCCTGCCCACAGACGCTGAAAATCACATGCGACGACTGCAAGAGATCGTTCAGAGGCCAGCAATGCTACGACAATCACCTTAAACCCGAATCAGGTGGCAAGAGCACCGTCTGCGAGACCATTAGACGCTGCGAACAGTGCTACAGTACCGTAAAGGCGGGTCGGCGACATACCTGTGGTGAGATATTGTAAAGTGTGTAGAACCCACGCACCTGCCGATCACCTGTGTTATATGCAGCCCGACACAGGCAAGCCGAAAACAAGCGACCTTCTCTTCGTCTTCTACGATCTGGAGACGAGGCAAGAGAAAGAGCTCGAAGACGGCTCTCATCTACACGAACCCAATCTCTGCGTCTTCAAACAATATTGTGATGTTTGTATGGATACCGAAGTGAAAGTCTGCCAAAAATGCGGCCCAAGACAGCAAATACTAAAGTGTGCCGACCCCGTTTCCCCGTTTGTCCACCACATTCTAACAATAAGAAAAAAGTTTAAGCAGGTGGTGGTTATCGCACACAATGGGCAGGCCTTTGACCATCAGTTTATTTTAAATTACATCCTCACGCAGTCAAATCTAAACCCGGAGCCTATCATAATGCGTGGTACCAAGATAATTATGATGAGCGCTGGCAACGTCAAGTTCGTGGACTCCCTCAACTATTTTCCCATGGCGCTGTCCAAGCTGCCCAAGGCTTTCGGTCTTGGAGACGGGTTCAAGAAGGGCTACTTTCCTCATCTCTTCAACACCGCGGCAAACGCCAACTATGTCGGGCCCCTACCACCTGCAGAGTATTACAGTCCCGACACAATGAAGGAAGGCGACAGATCGACGTTTCTCAGGTGGTACAAGCAACACAAGAACGACACCTCCGACATGCAGCGAGACCTAGTGGAGTACTGCGTATCTGATGTGGATATTCTCGCCGCGGCATGTCTCAAGTTCCGCAGCCAATTGTTGTCCACCGGTAATGTTTGTCCAATAAGTGAGGCATGCACTATTGCCTCCGCCTGTAACAAGGTGTTTCGGCGTAATTTTCTGCGGCCAAACACCATAGATATCATACCCAAGGGCGGGTACAGACGGCGGGGCAACCAGAGCAAGATAGCAACCCAGTGGCTCGTGTCAGAGGAAAGAGCGCGAGAGCTAAACATCAGACATAGCGCGAAGCAGCAGGAGGCCATAGTACAGGGTGTCAAGGTGGACGGGTACTGCGAGGAAACCAAACAGGTATTCGAGTTCCACGGTTGTTACTATCATGGGTGCACTGCGTGTTTCAAATACAGCAGAGACGAACCCACGCACGAAGACCCCTCCCAATCGCTAAACACACGACATGAGGCTACCACAGTCAAGACAGAGAGACTGAGAACCATGGGGTATGCCGTCGTAGAGATGTGGGAATGTCAGTTTAGACGACAGCTCCAGCAGAACGAAGAACTCCGCACCTACACACAGGAGCACCCTCTACTGGCTAACACGCCTCTTAATCCCAGAGACGCATTCTATGGTGGGCGCACCGGCAATACCGTAGAATACTACAAGTGCGGTCCTGGAGAGAAAATCAAGTACGTGGACGTTTGCAGCCTCTACCCATGGGCCTGCAAGTATGGCAGGTTTCCCGTCGGCCACCTCACAGTCTACGTGGGCGACGACGAATGCCCAAAAGACATCCACACTTTAAACGGTGTAATCAAGTGTAAAATTCTTCCACCACAAAATCTCCAACACCCCGTTCTACCTGCCAAGATGAACAACAAGCTTATGTTTGTCCTCTGTCGCACCTGCGGCGAACACATGAACCAGGGCGTCTGCACGCATAACCAGGAAGTGCGTGCTCTTACAGGTACGTGGATCGTGGACGAAATTAAAATGGCGCTGGAGATGGGCTACAAACTTGTGAAAATTTTCGAGGTGTGGAATTATCAGATCGACCAGTTTGATAAGGCCACAAAGACAGGCGGCCTGTTTACGGAAATGATGAACCAATTTATCCGCGTTAAGCAGCAGGCGTCGGGCTGGCCCGCCCACTGTACCAACGAGCAGGAGAGAGACCGCTACATCGAAGAGTTCCTGGACAGAGAAGACGTTCGGCTGGAGTACGCCGAAATAACGGAAACCCCAGGACTTCGCTCTCTGGCAAAACTTATATTAAACAGCTTCTGGGGCAAGCTGGGGCAGCGGGAAAACCAGCCCAAAACCAGCGTTGTACGGGACCCCGACCAATTCTTCGGCATGCTCTCCAATCCAGCCATCTACGTAAATAGCGCGCTGCCAATCAACGAAGACACTCTAGTCGTCAACTGGGAACGCCGAGACGAGGCATACGACCCTCTGACCACCGTGAACGTCGTCATAGCCGCCTACGTTACAACACAGGCCCGGCTCAACTTGTACAGTTACCTCGAGCTGCTGGGCAATAGGGTATTGTATTATGATACGGATTCCGTCGTCTACGTGTCGAGAGATGGGGAATATGACGTTCCAACAGGCGAATTTATAGGGGACATGACCGACGAGCTAGAAGGATATGGCCGAGGGGGCTACATCACAGAGTTTGTAAGCGGCGGGCCTAAAAATTATACGCACAAGGTGTTCTGCACACGAGACAACGACGAGAAGATAGTGTGTAAAGTGAAGGGCATAGGGCTCAATTATGCGGCCAGCCAGCTAATAAACTTTGCCAGCATAAAGGAGATGGTTCTAGCCCCCGCCTCCTCCGACCCTGTATACATCACAGCAAGTCATATTCGAAGAACAAAGGAGCATGAGATGGTGACGCGGCAGGAAACGAAAATATATAGACCTCGCTCTACCAAGAGAAAATTTCACGCCGATCACACATCTGAACCGTTTGGCTTCAAATTGCCCAGAACTTGACCTGTTTTTAGCGCCCTGTATATATATATATATATATTTAACATTTTTGTATTATTGCCTGCTCTGTATAACTTTATTATTATGTTTTTATCAACCTGTATATTATTAGTGGCTCTTATTATTCTTGCTTTATAAAATAAAAATATTATATCTACGCTGTTTACTATTTTCCAAATTTAATTTGCTGGTGTCCTGTCTACGTCCGCTATGACTTGCTATAAATACGAGTTGATATGGAACTCGACCTTGTTGTTTTATTGATAATCTTACGTTGGCTGATAACCAAAGCGCCACGGCAGATGTTATTCCAATGGCGTAGCATAAAGGGGCTAATTTCAATGCTTTTGGTTTTGAATTATAGCAACCAACTACCTAATTTATTAATGGCGGCCAAAAAGACGGCTTGATTTTGGTAGTTGCGGGTGTGTTGGTAACACCTAATATATATATATATATGTATGAAAAATAGATGTATCTCCACCGAGGTCAAAAGGTTGACATTCTTAGGTTTTATATGAATACCAAACCGCGATGTGGGGTCGTTGACCACCCGGCTGCTTTCACACTTCACCGCGACAAATGGAAGAAGACCAATTTACGTTGGTATTTTCCGCTGGCCTCCACTGTCCAAAGAAGGGTCGTTACACGGGCTTTCGATGTATGAGCGGCCAAGACAAATTTCCGCTTTTCCTATAATCATAATCACCCAGACATTGTAATTACTACAGGTCCAAGCAGCCATTTTCTGTACCCTACTTGTGAGGGCAGAGGCAGGTGTTCATCCCCCCTTCCGGAGGGCGTTCTTGCACACGCGTCTTTGCCCACCGCCTCAGACACCTGTAGAGTAATCCATTTAAATAGAGACCTGAAGTGGTATCAGGATTTGCACGCGTCAACGCCCGAAGGTGAAGTTAACCTGCTGGCTGTAATGATTCACGAGATAGGTCACGCCCTAGGGTTGCACCACACGTCGCAAGAGGGCGCTATCATGTACCCGTGGTATCGGGAAGATGCTTTTGACCTCGCGGAAGACGATATATTAGCTATCCAATCGCTCTACGGCGCCCCCGTTCAACCACCCGCGATCACCACGACGACGACAACTACAGTTCAGCCCCTTCCTTTGATAGGTCCGCAGCAACAGCAATTAGATTTATGTAGAATAGCACCAGACAACATGCTGATAACATCTACCGGTCATCACTATGTGTTTTATAAACAGTGGCTGTGGATCTTGGCCCTGGGTGAAAACTCCTACCACAATCGGCCTGTGCGGATTGCGGATTATCTGCCATCAATACCCAATACGTCGAAAATACACGTCTATCAAAAAAGCAACGACGAACTTATGTTGGTGACGGGGAGCGGCCGTGTTTACGCGGTCGGGCTTCCCTCTATTACTATAACACAGGCCCGAGGTAGCGTAGACGCCATGGGCGTTCGTTTTAAAGAGAAAATTAACGCCGTATTCAACACGTACATTGGAAAAACTTACATATTTTATGACAATCGGCTTTATACAGAGATTGACGACTGTGCCCTAGTGGCTCGCAAACACGGGCTGATACGAGATATGTTTCCCGGCATTCCTGATGACGTAACCGGAGCTTTCAGATATACAAACGGGCTTTTGTACTTTTTCAGAAACGACACATACTACGAGTTTGATGAATTTACCAGAAAGGTAACGAAGGCCGGGCGGTTTGACTTAGCTCTTTTTGGCATCACGTGTCCTCAACGAAGCGTCTTCCAACAAATAAAAGACTTATTGGGTCGCGTTGCAACCTATGAAAACGTGTAAGGCGTCAAAAACCGTCGAAAAACGTCGAAGAACGACGTTTTTTCGACGTTTTTTCGAGGCAGGGTCGACCCTGCGTCGCGTAGGGTCGACGCACCGTGGACGCTAACTCTAGGATAACAAATATAACTTCAGGATAACACCAGTATAATCAGGATAACTTCAGGATAACGTATATATGTAATATTTGTAATAAGGCGTACATACAAAAACATTCTCGAGCTAAAGTTAATCAAGATATCATCTCGAGCTACCCCACCACCTTCACGCACCCTATAGGTGTAGCGCCCCGTCATCAGTTGTTTTCATTTATGTTCAACTAGCCGTGGTGTTAAGACGCAATGACGACCGTTATCAAATTCTTTTTTAAATCAAAGGCCCTGAGAGAAATAAAGAAGCTTAAACTATGCGATATGTTCGTTGAACAGTGGTATCTAGACAGGCAGCCCTTCTGTTATATAATTTACTCGGATTCCAAATCTGTATCGTTTGCCCTGCTGTCAAAGATGGACTATGACCCATTCAACATACATTCGAACCCAAAGATGTTCAATTACATCTACACACTACCACAAGAGCGTAGAAGAGGTTTTGCAGCGCAGCTGGTAGAACACATCAAAAACCGAGAGCAGATTTCCGCCTTTACTTTGAATGAAGCATCGGAAAATTTATTTAAAAAATGTGGTTTTATAGCTTGTGATGGAATGTTCAGATATCCTTAATAAATCTTTTTAAAGTTTGGTTTTCCGTTTTATTTCCAATCATGGCATTTCCCCATCATAGCCCCCTGTTATCGCTAAAATGAGGATGTGGTATATATCGGCAACAACAAATTTTAGCGTACAATGACGTAACCCTATCAAGAATAACTTGTGTTTTATTCAAATTTTGAATCGATAACTAATAAGGTAACTGAAGAAGAACCGATAAAGGTTCCACATCAACGCCCTGTACTCGTTGTACTGTTCAACTAGTCGGTAGGTGTTATTGTTTTTCTAATAGAGTCCTTGCCATTGTTTGTATATTTACCGTAGTAAAACTTCTAACATACAGGGGTCGTTTATCATATCTGTGGCAACGCCCTGATTTCTATCTTTTTTTTGTATCTAAATTGTCTTTTTGTTAACTCGCTGTTTAATATTCGAATAAGGTAACTGAAGAACCGATAAAGGTTCCACATCAACACCCTGTACTCATTGTACTGTTCAACTAGTCGGTAGGTGTTATTGTTTTTCTAATAGAGTTTTGCTTTGTTTGTATATTTACCGTAGTAAAAATTCTAACATACAGGGGTCGTTTTATCATATGTGTGGCCACTCCCTGATTTCTATCTTTTTTGTATCTAAATTGTCTTTTTGTTAACTCGCTGTTTAATTTTTTAAAAAAATTCCAATGTTGTACTCACTATATGTTCTAAGCAATCAAATTGCACCTACAAACACAAAAATTTCGTGTTATTTGTTTCTGTACGGCTTTTTTTCTAACACAGTGAAAAACTTAACAATTCGGCGTTCAGATAGACTGAACGTGGTAGGATATAAACACATTTCGATTCTAGAAAACACAGGTTGTTTGAGATAATTTAGATACCTACAAGAAATTATTTCAATATGGAGCGGGTTTCGTCCAATCTTTTGTTTTTTTTTTAAAATAATTATTTAATATTGTTTTTGTACGATATCATACGACCTACTACAGAGCTCGTATATTTGTGGAGGTACATAGTATAAATTAATTTATTATTAAGAGTAATGATTTGATTGGGCTTATCTTATATACTTCCCTCGGTATGGTGTTTTTACTCTGTATGCGCTTATTAAGCACAATTTTCGGTGTTCAGGCCTTATGGAGACACATAGAATAAATCAGTATACATTTTTGTACGTCGAACTATTATTTGATATCAATAGACGTACTACAGAGTTAGAATATTGGTGGAGATACATAGAATAATTCAATATTTGATTATTTTCTACCTTTGCCAGTGATCTCACCTTTTATACTTCTCTAGGTATGTCGTTTTTACATTTCCTGCACCTATTAAGCACAATTTTTAGTAAAGGTGAATAATCAAACAAGTAGACCTGGTGGCAATATACATTTAATCTATTTTTGTTTCAAAGCGTTAACAACGTATAGGTAATATGTCATAGACGACGACGAGTCAGCCGGCACACATAGTAGGGGAGAACATGGAAAGAAAGAAAATACTATAAGTACGGTTTTTAACAGTTTAGGGATACTTACGAATCCACAGCGTTCCCCAAGGCTCTAGGGCCCCGGGAGGGTCCTCAATGGTGAGGTCTATCCGGAGGGTACTTTCTCCGGGGGCCCCAACTTCCCCTATCGGTATCACGACAGCACCCTGCGGGGGCGGAGGGTGTCGTGAGACAACAAGTCTCATATCCTACGATGAAGCACTTAATTTAAAAATGTAAAAACAAAAAAATTTAACTTACGGCTAGTTGCGGCCTGGCGATCAGCGCCGCCACCACAGCTGCTCTTGCTAAATCTGAAAATAGATAAAACTATTATTCGAAATCACACCCTACACTAGCTTATACTGACCGTTAGATTGGTTCATTTTTTTTTGTATGAGTAAAGAAAACCACAGCAAATGTTTTTATATGTGCGTGCAATCAGCTGCGGGCATAAGTCCTATCACGTGTATCCTGTGTATGTATGTATGTGGTGTCTTCTTCTTGTTCTTGTGCGGAAGATCCCCTGGTATCAACTAATTACGCCGTATTAATATTTATTCGTGGTTTTTTATCGGTCGCCCCGGTGTAACAGAAACCACAATAAGTTAACGAAAATATGTACACTCTTTACGTTATTTCTTTGTATTCACTTTTTCTTATTCTAATAATATTGTAATAATAAATCCATCAGACGGGCGCTATTATACATTTAATCTATTTTGTTTCAAAGATCGAGTCAGGCAGCAGCAGCAGAAATCGTAGCGTGAGAGCATAAAAAGAAAGAATATACTGTAGGTTAGGTTTTTAACTGTTTAGTCTGGGGGGTACTTACGCAGCCATAAAGTCGCCGAAGGCTCTACAGGCCCAGGCGGTACCTCCAGCGTTACATGCATGGCGACGGTCCCTTCGGGGGTGATAATCGCACCAATTGATATGGCCTCTTGTGGTGGTTGACGGTATCGCAAGACGACAAGTCTCATATCCTACAATGAAGCACGTAATTTTAAATATAAAAACAAAAATTTTTTTACCTTACGGCTAGTGTCGGGCACCACGCACGCGCCGCCTCTACAGCTGCCCTGACTAATTCTGTAATAGAAAACTGTTATTCGATATGACGACTACGTACACTAACTTATACTAACCATCCGACAGGTTCATTTTTTTTGTGATTAAAGAAGACCACAACACATGTTTTTATAGGTGTGTGTGTGCAATCAGTTGCGGCTGCGGCCGCGCTTCTTCTTCTTATCGAACACTCTATGTAATAGAGACCGCAATAAGTTAACGAAAATATGTTTTTTTAAATCCGCGTATTTGGTTTGTAAACAGTCCTCTGTGGGGTAGATATCTTTGTCAAGATATGTTTTTAAATTTACGTATTTGGTTTGAGCTCGTTTGTAAACAATCCTCTGTGGTGCCGATATCTTTTGCAGAGATACCAGATCATAAAATATTACATATTAGATGTTCATTAATTCACTGCAGTACCTATCAACTTTCTACGTCCCCGCAACTGATAACCCAGATCATAACCGCGACCGGGGATCGTTTTGTTGAAAAATCTGTAACAACAAATAATATGGTATGGCTTTCAGCAAGAAGCCGGAAAAAAATACGCTGCCTTGAGACCGCTTACGGGCACCTCTTTCTAGGTATTTACTGTTGTCATAAGATGCTCGCTGTCTTGATCGTTAATTTATGGAGATACGTAATTCTGCATTTAAATAGTTCGCGATTGTACGTCGTGGTTCCCTACACATACACACATATCTTTAGTTACTGTTGTTTGCTCGTTAATTTGTGGAGATACGCAATCATCTCGGGCTGCTCTTTAATTTATGGAGATACGTAATTCTCTTTTAATTTATGGAGATACGCAATCAATAGATATTACATGCGTGCAGTTGCTTCGGTTTTAAGTTGCTCTCAACAGTATGGAGATAAATAGATATTTATTATTATTATTATTATATTACACACGCGCAGGTATGTGGGTTCAGTCTAGAGTGGTATGTGTTGGTGGTCGGTCGTGCTTGTTCCACACAAAAAAAGTTAGGTTAGGTTTTTTAAATTGTTGTTACTCTCGTCAGTATGGAGATAATTATATATTTATTATTATATTACACGCACAGGTATGTGGGTTCGGTCTAGAGTGGTCTGTGTTGGTGATCGGTCGTGCTTGTTCCACACACACAAAAAGTTAGGTTAAGTTTTTAAATTGCTGTTGTTCTCGACGTTGAGATACAAAATTCTACAGCTAATAATAATAATTATATACTACTACTACTACTACTATGTACGAGGGCTCCGGTGTTCGGAGAGTTGGGTTAAGTTTTTAAATTGTTGTTACTCTCGCCAGTATGGAGATAATTATATATTTATTATTATTATATTACGGGCGCAGGCGTATGTGGGTTCAGTCTAGAGTGATCTGTGTTGGTGATCGGTCGTGCTTGTTCCACACACAAAAAGTTGGGTTAAGTTTTTAAATTGCTGTTGCTACTCTCGTCGTCGTTGAGATACAAAATCCACAAAAAATTAGGTTAAGTTTTTAAATATTTTGTTGTGGTATACCTGAAACTCTCTTCAACGAACCTTTTGTTGTGGTATACCTGGAGCTCTCGTAGAGATACACAATTCTGCATTTAACACCGAGATATTACACGCAGTTGTACGTGAGTTCAGTGCCAGCTGATTAGTCCATAACAGAGTAAGTAATCTTTATATATAATTCGCCGCGTGCGACCTCCTTTAGCTTTCTGCTTTAGAACCGTGCCCATAAGGCGCTATGGCTTTGAGGTTATGTTGAGGGCCCTAGAGACTTGTAGTTCTTCTGAATTGTAGGTCTATGGGTCTCTGGTCTAGACAGCTTTTTTTTGACAGCTGGGGCGCCATTTTGACAGTTGGGGGCCTCATTTTTCATTTTGACAGTTGGGGGCCCCATTTTGATTTTGAGAGTTGGGGGCTCAGCGGAGCCCTAAGGGGCCCCATCTGGGGGGCGGAGCCCGGGCTTACATGCCCCCATACCTACTAATGACAATTGACAACCATGACCACCACAACCTCACAAATTCAGATTAATTTTTCTCCTCGGCCGAAATGCTTCGAGCAAACAGATCTTGCTCTGATCGATCTGATTTAATTTCTGAACGATCAAGATTTACCTCCCCTACCTCTAGATGTAATTAATGAACGATACGGACTAAAAATATCAATCTGAGGTAATTACCGAACGCCACTATTGTAACGTTTGTCTAACCTCCCAACAGATTAAACCAGCTTGTTCGACAAAACAACACAAATCTTTATTGTCACTAGATACAAACTTCAACTCTTTTTCACAACTGTCAACACAAATTCCTTAGTTTGACGTTTCGGTTTAACGCGCTCACGCTTTCGACTAAAAAAAACTCCTGTCCTCTTGAAATCACGAGTATTTATATATTTTTCAAGCTTCTGGAATATTCTGGAGCCTCTTTTTGGATTCCGGAACATAATGGAACGATTCTATGACTTAAACGAAAATTATAGATTAGAAACGTCAACCTAAAGATTTTACAAATGTTAATTTATAAACAATAAGAAATGAATTAACAAAACAGGCAGATTCACTAGCAAGGTAGGTGAGCTTCCGTAACAGTATATAATGGGATTCAGATCTACCTATTTGGGAAAGTTTTAAAAAAGAAATTTGAGATAGTAATATATGTACATATGTTTATTACACATTAATTATTTACAAAAATAAAAATAGACACTACTTTACAATGAGGTACATATAATAAATAATAATAAAAAAAAAGTCTTTATTGTGTTCTTAACGAAAAAAGAAAGAAAAAAACACAAACGGTATGAATTCGGCATTGCCGTTCTTCCATTCCACCTATATAAAATATTCAAAATTAACTGTTCACAAAAATGTACAATATACCCAGTAATAAAAACCAAAAATAGGTGAAATAAAACTAATTAAGACTCGGATCTTTGCCGGAAGAAGCATTGGCTTGGAATAGGTGTGATCACCACAGATGTTTTTGAGCTTCCTTTAAGTGAAGGAAATACTGTAGGATTTGCATTTAAACGTTCACAAAGATGGTTAGTGAACATTATTTTCTCAAAATAATCTTGACATAGTCTATGGCTTTTATGAAGTGTGTCCAATTTGTCCAAAAAGTCTTCCCTATTGGCTTTCATTAGCCATATCCTTGCCCTAAAAAAAATTAATATTTTTAAAAATTAGTTAAAATTATTTTTAAACACACCGCAAAACATTAGCAAAAAAATTTACACTCGACTACACTATAATTTTGTTTTTCCTAAAACTAAGATATAACAGCTGGCCAACTTTTAAATAAAATTCATTAAATCTTAAATTGAGTGATTGTATAAACCATATTATTGGCTGCCTATGAATGAATTTCCTAAAAAGTTAACTTACATACTAAATTACATTTATGTATAGCACATTTTTATCTACTTACCGATCGGGTTGCTTAGCAAAGGTAAAAAAGCTCTTATTACAATTATAGCTTTTATTATTGCAGTTTTTAGTTGCAAATACGTTTCCTGTTTTTCTATTACTCATTATCACTAATGAAAGAAGGAACACTATAGAAAACAAAACAATAAAAAAGCACAATAAATAAACAGCAAACATTACACTCAAAATAAATTCGCAAGAATAACTACGTCGCTGGCTTAATCGATAATCAACACGAAGTGATTTCCCTATTTCTAAATTCTTGCCACTGTGCTGTTCTCTTCTCAAAGGCGGGGCTTACAAGCGGCGCGCGTGGATTGGCGCAAATCGTTTATGTCAAGAGAGTGCCCGAGCTGTGTGTTTATTAAGCTATGTGTTTATAACCATAGTTCGCTATGGTATCAATAAAAAACTTATTTTGTTCTTATTGCAAAAATATAATATTTAATATTTTTCTTTTCTCTTCCTTTCTCTTTTCTTTTTTATATTTTGAACAAAAAATCGTTTAGTGTAATGAACAAATAATTTATTAACATAGTAAGCTATGAAAAACAAACGTAGATCAGTAAACAACAATAAAATACAAATGTCAGATCACACTAAGGTCACATTATACACGTCAAAATTAAACGTTGATATTAAAATCGTTATTGTGAAATGTACACAAACGAAAAAAAAACACGATTTATTAAATATTCTATTTTTGAAATCAGAAAAAAATTAGCTTTTTATTGATATCATATAGCTAACTATTGTTGCCATTTAAAAAAACATTAACCACTTAACAACACTATCACAGAGGATTTTTATATTATTTGTATCTTTTATAGTTTTCGAGATATTCGAATTTAAAAATTTTGGCGATTCAGTTTTTTGAAAATATCTCGAAAAGTTGAAAATTAAAATTAAATCTGAAGGAGGCACTAAATTCCTCTTGTAATGCTGCCCAATTTTGTTAATTTAACCAATTCTCTATCTCCGCCATGTAAGAAAATAGATAATGGGCACCCTGCATATATCCCGGTGACCACCCATTAGAGAATATGTCAGAGACTACTTAGATTTAAAGAGTGAAAATTTGGACACTTGGGTTTTTGAGTATGCTCTCCTCAAATAAAATAATGGCATCCTCGTGACACTTCCGGATATACGGTAAGTTGTCGTTAACTTTCTCTGCATTTTTGGATTCTACGTGTTATTTTAGGATGATTTTCATAAAACTTCCCTATACGAATTCTCAGCTATTTCTGAGAAAATATATATTTTTTTAATATTTGTAATATTTCTTACCTAATTACTCTAACTACTCTTATTTATGTGGGTCGTATGCCACCACTGAAAAATACAAAAAATTAATAATTAACCTCTGCGCCGACGGATCAGTCAAAGGTTGATTTTTTGAAAAATATGTTTGCCTCATAAATAAATCTCACACTAAAAAACAGATTAACAATATATAACATTCAACACATCACTTAAAAACATTTACGTTTCGAAAACTTTTCCGTTCTCGTTATCAAATCTTTACGTGTGACTGGCGTACAGAATACAGTATGACAGTTTGTAATTTATTTTGTTTATCCTCTTCCATGGGCATATTAGATATTAGTCGATTTTCATTTTATTTAGGCCCAAGGATTGTTAACTGTTTACAGGATTGCTCGATCGCTCAATTTTGTCATCCGCCTTTGTGACGTCATCGAAGATCTATGTAATCGAATTGTCGAAATATACCTATTTTGTAATTGGAAGGAGATGCCGAAAACAACTACTCCACGGACAATATGCCCCGACTGGCGTTGCATTACATCAACATCTCCATACATGTATTTCACTGTATCTCGCCACTACAAACATACCTATTTTGTGTTTGTTATATTTCACATTTGCAAAAGAATGTTCGTATTTGAATGATTATTAATATTATTATTTATTAAAGTTTGTAATAACAGTATAAAGTGTACCTATTTCTACAAGTTCCAGATCTTTGGATCTTCGATGACGTCACAATTATGGATTACATTGTAGTATAGGGATCGAGCAATCCTGTAAACAGTTAACAATCCTTGATTTAGGCCTACCTCGTCATTTAGAATTGATAGCCAACAGCTGTCAAAATGTATAGAAATATTGGATACACATTTGTCCCCATTTAAAAAAATTGTCGTGGATTTTTTAAGTTTTCTGTTTATATCACTTTGTTCTTTATCTAAAATTTTAACTAATTCCCACTGTAGGTACCCTATGGTCATTTTCTCAAGCGTGTTCACAAATAGAAATACAACAAAGTAAAATTTTGTATACCTTAAAAATTCTATATACAGGGTTATTCAGAACCTATCCATAATAAAATTTGGGGATGTTCAACATACATGTAGAAATGTGGTAGTGCAAAAAAAAATTTTTTTGGCGGGGTCTGAAAACTATTTAAAAATTCTTCATTGCACGCCGCTGGATACTGGTCCACTGTCATGGAGTGACAATGCAAACTAGCTAGCACGAAGAAAACCGGCGCACCCGGCGCAAAAAAGATTTGCAGCGTTTTTACTTTAAAATAAACTTAAAGATAGATAGGCGTTCCAGGTACAAAAAACTTGTTTACTGTTTTTTGTCGGAATGTGGTATATTCGATGTCGTTGAAGTACAGTTGCCCATCTACGTAGTCCTTTATAATGGTATAAGTTTAAACATTGTTTATGGGAAATCCTAATTACTTTTATTAAAATTTTTTTGGTGATATCGATTTCTTATTTAAGGATGCACATATCCTCAAAGTTTTAGAGATGAGTTCTGAATAACCCTGTATACTTGATCTAGTAAGTATATGTAAGTATTAGTAAGAATTGGTAATACGTTCCAAATTAGAACAGTTTTTCAAACGGATAATAGGTACTTTACGGACAATTTTATCAAAGAATCGGCCAAAAAATAATTTACAAAGTTCAAAATACTGCATTTACAGTGTACCATATGAGTGTAATAAACATTATGTGGGTGAAATATCAAGACCTCTAAATGTTTGTATCGGAGAACACAGAGATTATGTTAAAAGAAGATAATTTGAAAAGTTCAAAATGTTTGAACACGCTTGGGAAAATAGCCATAGGGCATAGTGGGAATCAGTTAAAATTTTAGATCAAGAATAAAACAATATAAAAAGAAAACTTAAAGAATCCGCGATAATTTGGCAATTTTATTAAATGGAGACAAATGTGTGTATCCAATATTTCTATAAATTTTGATAGCTATTAGTTATCAATTCTAAAAGACGAGGTAAGTCAAACTAGAATAGTATGACAGTTGGTAATGTATTTTGTTTATCTGCTTCCATGGGCATATTAGTCGATTTTCATTCTATTTTGACTTACCTCCTCTTTTAGAATTGATAACCAACAGCTATCAAAATTTATAGAAATTTTGGATACACATTTGTCTTCATTAAATAAAATTGTTAAATTGTCACGGATTCTTTAAGTTATATTAGATATTCTTTATCTAAAATTTTAACTGATTCCCACGGTACCCAATGGCTATTTTCCCAATAGTGTTCACAAATTTTAAACTTTTCAAATTATCTTGATTTAACATGATCTTTGGTAAACATTTTAGAGGTCTTGATGTTTCACTTTACAGTGCAGTACTTTACTTGTGAGTGTAAATGCAGTATTTTGAACTTTGTAAATTATTTTTTGGCCGACTCTTTGATAAAATTGTCGGTAAAGTATTATCCGTTTGTAAAACCGTTCTAAGTTCGAACATATCGACCAATTCTTCGTAATCTTTCAGGTAATAATAATAATAATAATATCTCTACCCCTCATTCTAATCACAAGGATTAGCCCGAAAGTCTGAGGCTTGTGTGGGAGAGGGGGCGGCATATTATTATTTCGCGGGCCGCATTGGCGCCTCAGGAACGAGGCCCGCGAAATGCGGCCCTACGTTGGTAGGCCCTAACCACCATTCAGGCTGGAATAAGGGAAACCTGAAAAACCTCATTAGTTAGGGGGACAAGTCAAACATCAACTGATTTTAATCTCTCACATTAACACCAAGTTGACATTCTTCCTATCCTAGGCCATCGCCAGGATGGTTGCCAAGCCATCCCTGCGAATAAGCCTTGATCTACGAGTAAACAATTTAATGAAAAATTGTTTGGTGGAATGGGAATTAGAACCCACGACCTCTGGGTTGAGCGATCGAGACGCTAAGCCCTGAGCCACCGGCCCGATTTATAGATAGAGATATAGATAGATCAAGTATATATGGAATTTTTAAGGTATACAAAATTTTACGTGTTGTATTTGTATTTGTGAACACCTTTGAGAAAATGACCATAGAGAACAGTGGGAATTAGTCAAAATTTTAGATAAAGAACAAAGCAATATAAAAAGAAAACTTAAAGAATCCACGACAATTTTTTTAAATGGAGACAAATGTGTATACAATATTTCTATACATTTTGATAGCTGTTGGTTATGAATTTTAAATGATGAGGTAAGCCAGAATCGAATGAAAATCGACTAATATCTAATATGCCCATGGAAGTAGATAAACAAGATAAATTACAAACTGTTATACTATTCTGTACGCCAGTCACACGTAAAGTTTTGATAACGAAAACGGAAAAGTTTTCGAAACGTAAATGTTTTTAAGTGATGTGTTTAATGTTGTATATTGTTAATCTGCTTTTTAGTGTGAGATTTATTTATTAGGCAAACATATTTTTCAAAAAACCAACTTTTGACTGATCCGTCGGCGCAGATGAAAGCCATCCTAAAATAACACGTAGAATCAAAAAATGCAATATGCAAAAATGTAAATAAAGTTAACGACAACTTACCGTATAACCGGAACTGCCACGAGGACGCCATTATTTTATTTGAGGAGAGCATACTCAAAAACCCAAGTGTCCAAATTTTCACTCTTTAAATCTAAGTAGTCTCTGACATATTCTACTGAGTCACCGTGAAACACCCTGTATATGAGCGTATCTCAATTTTACAGAAACTGCTAGCGAGAAGCTATATTTCGAAAATGGATAAATGTTTTACAAGTTTTCTTGTACATTGATCGAAATTATATTGAAAATTTCACACCGCCATTTTTTAACCAGATGCTTGTTTTTTGTTCAGTTACCATGCCAACCCAAAAAATTTCCGGAAATTTTTAACGTTGTGTGAAATTAATAAGTGGAAATTTTTCTGTCATTTAAAATGTCAAAATAAAGACGCGGGAGTTGGAGTGCTTTTAGAATTCTATTTTTCCACCAATATTAGTAGATAATAGTTAATAAGAAACAAAAATATAATATGTTTTTAAGTTATTTATAAAAAGTTCATGTAACTAAACTTGGAAAATGGTATGTTATTTCACTAAGAGACTTCGCATTCTATTAAACATATACATTTTGAAGTAGGTACTTCAGAATAATTATTATCAAAAATAAATGATGTTCCACTAATATTAGTAGATTCAAGTTAATGAGAAAAAAATATATAACATGTCTTTAAGTTATTTATAAAATATTTATGTAACTAATGTTAGAAAATGACATTTTATTTCATATTTATTTTGGCATAATATTTATAAAGTAATGGTGTGAAATTTTCTTACCGAATATCCCACGAGCTTAAATTAAAAACCGGAAATTTTTCCTCGTTCATGAATATTTTAAGAAAATTATCCCGAGCCGCAGGCGAGGGATAATTTTCAAAATATTCATGACCTCGAAAAAATTTCCGGAAATAATTTAAGCACTAGGGCTATTATAAGTGAAAATTGTATTATATTTTTCGGGTTTTACCATTAAAATAAGCACATAAAAATAGGATGATTTTTTCCAGGTAGGAATTATATACACTGAAAATTCACTAGCACATTAATATAATAATATATTTGCTATCGTTAATGCCATATAAGTGCAATATCGATATGACCAATTCCTGTGTAATTTTATATTATTGTATTAGTGAAAAATTAAATACATTGAGAAATGTAGATACATCATAATATGAATTGGAAAGTTACATTTTATTTACTCGCTTCAATTAGTAATAATTATTGTAGGATAGGAACTAGAAGCTTAGTACAAACTATTGCTTGCCTGCATAATTTATAATGTAAATCAGGTAAATACTCAACTAACACTGTATTTATGTCATTATATAAAATACTTACATCAATGGTTTCTTTAAAATATTTTTCACTGTCATTGCTACTCAATACGCCCCCAATATTAAATACTGTGGGATTTGGTGAATTCCAGTCCCGTGTACTTCCTAATATCTGTTGAAATTTAAATCCACTTAACAAAAAACAGTATGTTACAATCCACCACATTATTTGCCCGTAATGAAACTTGATTTGTTAGTCCAATTTCTATTTGCTCTTCTGTGGGAGATGAACTACTGAAACCGCGCCCGTTGTTCCGTAAGGGTGTTTATACTGTATCGATTTTTGTGATGCTGCAATCTGGAAAACTTAGTTACAAAATTTTGTTATAATATATCTACATATAAGAGTTTAGAAACTGTAGCTAATAACTGGCACATATGTTCAATTTTTTAGATACTCAATTATCAGATAAATAATCGCATTTTAGGAGTCACATCAATTTTAGTAAAAGTCAAATCCAAACGAAATAAATGGCAATATTACACTACTAGAATTTTATGCTTTAGAAATATTTCAATACATTTTTCCACATACTGCTACCGCATATACTATTCACAATATTACTTTTATCGAGTCATGTTTCTAAGATAGTATATATATTTAATTATAATAATAATAATAATAATAATAATAATAATAATAATAGTAATAATATCTCTACCCCTCATTCTAATTACAAGGATTAGCCCGAAAGTCTGAGACTTGTGTGGGAGAGAGGGCGGCATATTATTATTTCGCGGCCCGCATTTGCGCCTGAGGAACGACCTACGTTGGTAGGCCCTAACCACCATTCAGTGCTGGAATGAGGGAAACCTGGAAAACCTCATTAGTTAGGTGGACAAGTCAAACATCAACTGATTTTAATCTCTTAAATTAACACCAAGCTCACATTCTTCCCATCCTAGGCCATCGCCAGGATGGTTGCCAAGCCATCCGAATAGGCCTTGATCTACGAGTAAACAATTTAATTAAAAATTGTTTGGTGGAATGGGAATTAGAACCCACGACCTCTGGGTTGAGCGATCGAGACGCTAAAACCTGAGCCACCGGCTCGCTACCTACCTACCTACCCACTTTAAAAATTAAAATATTTTAATAATTCAGGAATTCAGTTTAGCAGTAAAAATTGTCACTTATATATAATTGCACAAGAGGCTTGTATTTTACCGGATAAATTTGGATTGTTTAATTAGAAACTGTTGCCTAGCAATTAGACGCGAAAAACAATTTTTCGAGTCAAATTGCTAAAGGAAACAGTTTAGAATTTAAACAATACAAATTTATCCGGTATCAATACAAACATCGAGTGTAATTCGGCAGGACAATTTAATGAATAAGAAATTTAGAAACATATGAATGCAATCTTTATAATAAACATATTATTATTTGAGCATCACCCAATCGATTTATTGTTAGTGTTTAATAATTCAATAACTTGTTGACAGAAATGTCAAACTATTTATTTTGACAGCAGACATCGCGATAATTGATTAAAAAATGAATAAGTGAAAATACCACTAGTGCAATTGTCGCTGTAATTGTTGCAGGTAACTTTTGTCACTGTCAAAGTGACAATTGCACTATGGTATATGCGATTTTTTATATATAAATTAAATTGTCACTTATAATTGCACAAGAGGTATGTATTTTACCGGATAAATTTTGATTGATTAATGAGAAACTGTTGCCAAGCAATTGGACGAGGAAAACTGTCAACTATTAAAAACGCAACACCAAAGGTGGAGCGTTTTTAGGTTGACAGTTTTTCGAGTCAAAATGCTAAAGGAACAGTTTAGAATTTAAACAATACAAATTTATCCGATATCAATACAAACATTGAGTGTAATTCGGCAGGACAATTTAATAAATAAGGAATTTAGAAACATATTAATGCAAACTTTATTTATGAAACACTGAAAATAAACATATTTTAATTTGAACATCACGGAATCGATTCATTGCTCGTGTTTAATAATTCAATAACTTGTTGACAGAAATGTCAAACTATTTATTTTGGGGGGGACACCACGATACTTGATTAAAAAATGAATAAGTGAAAAAACCACTAGTGCATTTGTCGCTGTAACAGTTGCAGGTAACATTTGTCGCTGTCAAAGTGACAATTGCACTGTGGCATATGCGATTTTTTATATATAAATTAAATTGTAACTTATAATTGCACAAGAGGTTTGTATTTTACCGGATAAATTTGGATTGTGTGGAGACCAGCAACAACTGATACGTGTCTATAGTTAGTTATTAAGAAACCGTGGTGACGGACCTGTCACAAAGGGTATTAATAGTTTTAATATATTAATATGAAAAGTGGGTGTGGGATTATTGTTATGGTGATAATATTGAGAGTTGATAAATAAACCGTTGTATTGACACAAAGAGTATTTTATTGCTTTGTGGTGAGGTACCACAAATTGGCGACGAGGATATCGAACCGTTAATCCATAGGTAATAATAATTTACGGTAAGAACAAATACTTATTAGTAAATTAAAAGGATTAGTACCAAGTTGAGTATTACTATAGTATACCGATACCTTTATAGGAATCGAGGGACGGTTGTTAGCCGTTAACAGAAGGGCTGTGAGCACCAAATAAAAAGAAGGGCTGAGAGCACCAAATAAAAAAAAAGGCTGAGAACACCAAATAAAAGGAAGGGCTGAGAGCACCAAGTAAAAGTAGGGGCTGAGAGCACCAAGTAAAAGGAAGGGCTGAGAGCACCAAGTAAAAGGAAGGGCTGAGAGCACCTAATAAAAGAACGAGTTGAGAAAGGGAAAGAACCACAAACCCTAGTTAGAAAGAAAAATTTGTAAGTAGTCTCATATTAGTAGAGGTGAAAAACACACAGTAGTACCCTCTTTTAGTCTTTGCTACTATCCGTCTGACAATTATTGTTAAACTGACAGATAGATAACGATCTGCTTTTCTGAAAGTACCATTATAGCAATGGCCTCTATTGGCTTTGAGGAAGATAATCTATATATTTAGTTGAAGGAGATGCTGGAAACAGCTACTCCACGGGAATGTGCCCCGACTGGCATTCAAATATTATATTCCTTCAAATAGTCTCATGTCATGTTCACAGCTATGTTAATTTTCAAACAGAAAGCAATTCAAACAGAAACCAATATCTTATAGATTTCCGTGATTTACCTATATGTTTGGTTATATAAGAATATAGAATATTTCTTAATCTACTTACAGGGCGAGTACATCAGAAACCGGTATCAAACCATTTCTGAGCGAGAGCATTGATAAGGCTGTGATTAGAATTGATTGGGAAAAATGGTTAAGATCTTTGAAACTATATCTAGCATCTGAAGATATCACAGATATTGAAAAAAAGAGGAACAAGCTTTTACATTTAGGAGATACACAATTGCAAGACGTTGCCTTCAGTTTACCTGGAGCAATTGAGCCGTACAATGCAGAGGAAAAGATAGATGTTTTTAAAATACTTGTTGATAAGCTATCATAATACTTTTCTCCTAAACAGAATTCCACTTTTGAACGACATGTATTTCGAAACATCAAGCGAGAAGAAAAAGAAAACTTCAACCAATTCTTACTAAAAATTAGACAGCAAGCGAAGCGTTGTTCATTTGGTAAAACTGAAACAGAAGCTGTGGAAATAAATATGAAAGATAAAATAATTGATAGTTGGGCTTCACTTGATTTAAGAAAGAAGCTTCTTGAGAAAGAACGTACATTGAACGAGACCATCGAATTATGCCAAGTTCATAAACGATAGGGAATCAGACGACAGCAATGAATACAGCAACAAGTCATCCAAGCACATCGTCGGTGTACAAACTTGGCGTACAGCACAAAAGATCATTTGATCATTGCCTCAGATGTGGCAGATCAGGACACACAGATAATATAATGGCTTGTCCAGCTAGGGACATGAAATGTAGGAAATGTGGATTTCAAGGACATTTTGCGTCATATTGTAAAACTGGGCAATCAGGAAAGAGATCGTCGGCATTCATAAAATCCAATAAAAATCGTAAACTATTCAGAACTGGTATCAACTTTGTTGACGCAGAAGAAGACTCTGAAACTGAATACCATGATAATATGAGAAGTTTCGATTGCTTTAAAATCGATTGTAACACAGAACAACCAAACCTACAGAACCTTCCTGACGAGCTAATTGAATGCCTTGTAGGCGGAGTACGACTAACCGTCCTTATCGACTCAGGATCGAAGGTCAATATAATCAAAGGAAAGGATTGGGAAATGCTTTCCAAGAACAAAGCAGTTATCTGGGATATTACGACAGATACAAGAGATATATTGAAATCGTATGCGTCTGGTACTCCACTTGAAATTAAACATAGATTTTTAACAACAATTAATATCCCAGGTAATAAAGAGATCATCACCTCTTTTTATGTAATAGTGAAAGGAGACATTTCTTTAATCGGAAAAAACACTGCTAAAGAATTAGGGATTTTGAAATTGGGAGTAAATATAAATAGAATTGAAACACCAGCCCTTTCCCTAAAGTAAAAAATGTTCTGGTGAGGTTATCTATTGACTCTTACGTAAAGCCAGTACAACAACCTGTGCGAAGGGTTCTAGTATCTGTAGAATCTCAAGTGGAAGACAAATTGAATGAAGCATTACAAAGCGACATAATTGAGAGAGTAATGGGATCTGGTGCCTGGATATCACCTATTGTAGTTATATTTAAATCTACGAAATGCGTGGACATGCGCAGAGCAAATGATGCCATATTAAGAGAAAACTATCCGTTACCAACGTTTGACTCCTTCATGACTAAATTAAGGAATGCAAAGTATTTCTCTCGTTTAGATTTAGTGAGTGCTTATCATCAACTGGAGCTGGTAGAGGATAGCCGACCCATCACCACATTTATCATGCGGTTACAAGCTTTCAAATTCAGGGTCATATTTCAACCAGGCAAACTCAATATCGCGGACTCAATATCAAGGTTATGCAAATTACAAGAAGAACCATCTTTTGACAAGGGAGGTGAGCGACACGTACTTTCAATTATAGAAAGAAGTAAACCTAAAGCAATTAAAATATAACAAGTTGTTTCAGAAAGTAAAACAGACAAAGATATCACTGAAACAGTTTGCAAAATTGACAAAGACTCATGGAGCCCTATAGACGAAAACGTATATTTTTCGTTTAGGGCCGAACTGTCCACAATGGGGCCAGTGTTACTTAGAGGTAACCGAATTGTTATGCCTCAATCATTGACAAAACAAACCTTAGAATTAGCTCATGAAGGACACCCAGGGGAGACTGTAATGAAAAGACGTTTGCGGGCAAAAGTGTGGTGGCCCCTTATACATAGACAGATAGAACAATTCGTAAAAAACTGCAGGGATTGTCTCTTGGTATCACGGCCTAATAAACCCCCACCTATGTCGAGACATAAATTCCCAGAAGGACCTTGGCAATGCACCGCCATAGATTTGATGGGACCGTTACCTAACAAGGATATGGTATTAGTAATAATTGACTACTATTCTAGATACCAGGAAATTAAGTTTCTCACGACAACAACATCGTCCATCATAATTAATCATCTATCCGAGATGTTCTAGAGACTTGGCTTTCCCATAAGCAAAAGGACCGATAATGGTGGGCAATTCGTTAGCATCAAACAATTCTGTAACAACAACAATATTGAAATTATTCGAACACCACCTTACTGGCCTCAAGCCAATGGAGAAGTAGAAAATATGAATAAGTCGATTTTAAAACGTCTACAAATTGCGCATGCAAAAAGAAGTAACTATGAAACTGAGATACAAAAGTTTGTATTAATGTATAACGTTACCCCTCACGGCACTACGGGAAAATCCCCATCTCAATTGCTGTTCGGTAGGAACATTCGAGATAAAATTCCATCCATAACTGACCTTGTAATGGATGAAGCCGATGAAGAAGCTAAAGATAATGATATTGTCAACAAACAAAAAGGAAAGGCGAGAGAGGATAAGGCGAGAGGGTCGAAAGGTAGTGATTTAAAATCTGTGGACAAAGTTGTTGCACAGAATATGTGTACCTCAAATAAATTAGAAAGCAGATTTGGAAACGAAGAATACGAAGTAATTGAAAGAAGAGGGAATGAAGTAACAATAACAAAGGATGGGAAAGTTTTCAAACGACACACTACCCATGTAAAGAAATTACCAGATCGGGCCACTGAAGATCACACTAGGCTAACCGAGCATGCCACTATGAATGAAACCCCACCAGAAGCTAGGATGCAGATTGAAGAAAAGGGCCAGCTGTCAGGACCAAAAGTTCCATTTCTGAAATTTGAAAAAAAGGAGGGAATGTGGAGACCAGCAACAACTGATACGTGTCTATAGTTAGTTATTAAGAAACCGTGGTGACGGACCTGTCACAAAGGGTATTAATAGTTTTAATATATTAATATGAAAAGTGGGTGTGGGATTATTGTTATGGTGATAATATTGAGAGTTGATAAATAAATAGTTATATTGACACAAAGAGTATTTTATTGCTTTGTGGTGAGGTACCACAGATTGTTCAATGAGAAACTGTTGCCAAGCAATTAGACGAGAAAAACTGTCAGCTATTAAAAACGCGACACCGAAGGTGAAGCGTTTTTAGGTTTGACAGTTTTTCGACTCAAATTGCTAAAGGAAACAGTTTAGAATTTAAACAATCCAAATTTATCCGGTATCAATACAAACATCGAGTGTAATTCGGCAGGACAACTTAATGAATAAGAAATTTAGAAACATATGAATGCAAACTTTATTTATGAAACACTAAAAATAAATACATTTTTATTTGAGCATCACCGAATCGATTCATTGTTAGTGTTTAATAATTCAATAATTTGTTGACAGAAATGTCAAACTATTTATTTTGGCAGCGGACACCGCGATTGATTAAAAAATTAAGTGAAAAAACCACTAATGCATTTGTCACTGTAAAAGCGCAGGTAACTTTTGTCGCTGTCAAAGTGACAATTGCACTGTGGCATATGCGATTTTTTATATACAGTGAGAACATAAAGTCCGTTCCCCCCCCCCCCTCTAACTTTTGAACCACTGGGTAGATTGTGATGAAATTTGGAACGATAATATATGACTAAATTCTGCATTTTTTGACACATCAATGACAGCTCTGAATGTCAAAGTGACAGCTGGGCGTGCAATAGGAATTTTTTTTTATCCTACACTGTCAGAAAATCATATTTTCGTGAGCCTTTAGCGGCGCGAAAGTAGACATTTTCACGGCTAGGCGCGAAATTTTTTTAACTTTTCTGTCAATAGGTGGCGCCTCCATTATCTGTCATCGTATCGTCATTTAATTTCGCATTATAAAGTAATTTTAAGTGAACACATCATTATTGTTACCATTAATTATTAAATAATGAACGAGACAAGTATCCCGGGGACATTTCAAGCTTCTCAAAGTGATGAAAGCATGGAAAAAACTGTATGGAAGCTTCACTTGTCAGAGAACCTCCAGAAGTGACATATCATCAAGAATATTATGATTTAATTTCAACAACAGTTTTAGAACAAACCCGGTTATTGAGTTTATGTGAATAAGGTATTGCCTTTGCTGATTGCACTATTCATAATCCTGTTTTTGATCATTATTTCAAAGAACACATTTTTTTTGTAAATTATTTATTGTTATATAAAAAAGTTTTGACGTTTATGATTTTTTTCTTGTGTAGGATAAAAAATGTTGTGTGCACCACGACGGGAAAGTGATTTTCCGGGCATCCAGAAGTGGCCAGGCTCACCTTCGCCTCGCCTGTCCATTTCTTCTGTCAGCCCGGAAAACGTTCACTTTCCCGCCTAGGTACACAAAGTACTATTAAATTGAAATTGGGGTTGAGTAGGGACTCATTTTGAATCTATTTTTATGCTCAAAACATCCCCCAAATTTGAGAACATTTGGTTCAGTAATTTCCAAATAAAAACCAGTAATATCAGTTTCTACAAAATCTTTTTACCACATAATCTTTATAATAGAAGTTATCCATGGAACATTTATTTGTCAGGAGGTTCATGGAGGTCATTTTCAACATCTTTTGAATTAACACGTGTTTTCTAAATTTGTTTCTGCCCCTAAATTTTTTTTTTTTTAGGTTTAATTTAAATTATTTCATAATTTTTTAATTTAGGTTATTTTAGGTTAGGGAAGGTTTATTGTTATTTGTTTACTTTTAATTTTTGTTCTGATTTGAATAATTTACAATAATTTGTAGTATGTATGCAAAAAAATGTTATAACAGAAATCGATATTACTGGTTTTTATTTGGAAATTACTGAACCAAATGTTCTCAAAATTGGGGGATGGTTTGAGCATAAAAATAGCTTCAAAATGAGTTATTAATAGACCCCCATTTCCATTAAAAAAATGTTCCTAGTGCGCGCCCAGCTGTCACTTTGACATTCAGAGCTGCCATTGATGTGTCAAAAAATGCAGAATTTAGTCATATATTATCGTTCCAAATTTCATCACAATCTACCCAGTGGTTCCAAAATTGGAGGGGGGGGGCGGTCTTTATGGCCTCACTGTATAAATTAAATTGTCGCAGAAAAGGCTTGTTTATAAAAAATAGTCCCTATTTATTTATTGAATGAGAATTAAAATATATATTAAAGGGATAAGTTATATAGTATTAAAACGGAGTTAAATCATTGATTGCTAATAAGATTTAAAAACATAATAGTATATTATGTTACTAGGGGTAGAAGGCGAACATTATTTGTTGAGCCCCTTTGTTGAAGTTTACACAGCCGAGGCGTTAGCCAAGGCTGTGTGAACTGGGCCAAACACATAAAAAGCTTTATACTCCGAGTGAATATATCATTTTTTCTTCAAGCGTTAACATTATAATTGTATTTCTTCAGTTAATTTATGCTAATATAAAAAGCAATCTAACGCAACGTCAAATTTCAAACTGACAGTTTTTTGGAAATCATGGCTACATGACTCTCTTTTTTAATCCCTTATTATAGTTACATTATAGTTTTACTTTTTTGTACTAATATAAAAATGTGAATATTTCTTTACTAGTAAAATAAAAGACCTTTTCTGTGGTACGTCTTACGTAATATAATGTAAGTATTATTATACGCTTGAAGAAAAAATGTTTTTTCTACTGACATATATGAAAACTGCACTTTTTCCACAGTCTGCTCTATGTGAAAGTGCCACTTTTGCTCTCTAGAGATGAAAATATTTTCGTCTGCATTCATGTTGCCAGTACCATAGCAACGACTACACAAACAAATAAAACTTAAATTGTGACAATTCGTTTATAATTTTATTGCATATTATTATGGACTCAGAAAGTGAATACAGTAGAAAAAATTACATTTCAAACTCGAGATGAAATACAGTTAGTTTTTTTCGTTCGATGAGATTGCCCCATTCGCTTCGCTCGTGGGCAACTTCTCATCTCACGAAAAAAACTGTATTTTCATCTCTTGTAGAAAAATATACTATTTTCTACTGACATATATGAAAACTGCACTTTTTCCACAGTCTACTCTATATGAAAGTGCCACTTTCGCTCTCTAGAGATGAAAATACTTTCGTCTGCATATTCATGTTGCCAGTACCATAGCAACGACTACACAAACAAATAAAACTTAAATTGTAACAATTCGTTTATAATTTTAATGCATATTATTATGGAGTCGGAAAGTGAAACAGTAGAAAAAATTACATTTCAAACTCGAGATGAAATACAGTTTTTTTCGATCGATGAGATTGTCCCACTCGCTTCGCTCATGGACAACTTCTCATCTCACGAAAAAAACTGTATTTTCATCTCTTGTTGAAAAATATACTATTTTCTACTGACATATATGAAAACTGCACTTTTTCCACAGTCTACTCTATGTGAAAGTGCCACTTTCGCTCTCTAGAGATGAAAATATTTTCGTCTGCATATTCATGTTGCCAGTACCATAGCAATGACTACACAAACAAATAAAACTTAAATTGTAACAATTCGTTTATAATTTTATTGCATATTATTATGGACTCAGAAAGTTGTCAGCAGAAAAAATTACATTTCAAACTCGAGATGAAATACAGTTTTTTTCGTTCGATGAAATTGTCCCACTCGCTTCGCTCGTGGGCAACTTCTCATCTCACGAAAAAAACTGTATTTTCATCTCTTGTTGAAAAATATACTATTTTCTACTGACATATATGAAAACTGCACTTTTTCCACAGTCTACTCTATGTGAAAGTGCCACTTTCGCTCTCTAGAGTTGAAAATATTTTCGTCTACATATTCATGTTGCCAGTACCATAGCAACGACTACACAAACAAATAAAACTTAAATTGTAACAATTCCTTTATAATTTTATTGCATATTATTATGGAGTCAGAAAGTGAAACAGTAGAAAAAATTACATTTCAAACTCGAGATGAAATACAGTTTTTTTCGATCGATGAGATTGTCCCACTCGCTTCGCTCATGGACAACTTCTCATCTCACGAAAAAAACTGTATTTTCATCTCTTGTTGAAAAATATACTATTTTCTACTGACATATATGAAAACTGCACTTTTTCCACAGTCTACTCTATGTGAAAGTGCCACTTTCGCTCTCTAGAGATGAAAATATTTTCGTCTGCATATTCATGTTGCCAGTACCATAGCAATGACTACACAAACAAATAAAACTTAAATTGTAACAATTCGTTTATAATTTTATTGCATATTATTATGGACTCAGAAAGTTGTCAGCAGAAAAAATTACATTTCAAACTCGAGATGAAATACAGTTTTTTTCGTTCGATGAAATTGTCCCACTCGCTTCGCTCGTGGGCAACTTCCCAGCTCACGAAAAAAACTGTATTTTCATCTCTTGTTGAAAAATATACTATTTTCTACTGACATATATGAAAACTGCACTTTTTCCACAGTCTACTCTATGTGAAAGTGCCACTTTCGCTCTCTAGAGTTGAAAATATTTTCGTCTACATATTCATGTTGCCAGTACCATAGCAACGACTACACAAACAAATAAAACTTAAACTGTAACGATTCGTTTATAATTTTATTGCATATTATTCTAATACTTTATGTCAGTAGAAAAAATTACATTTCAAATTCGAGATGAAATGAGATCGTTCGATGAGATTGCCCCACTCGCTTCGCTCGTGAGCAACTTCTCATCTCACAAAAAAAACTGTATTTTCATCTCTTGTTGAAAGATATACTATTTTCTCTCAGTATGTATCTAGGAGATATGATATTACCTATGTTTTTTGTAAAGGGCAATCCAACTTTATTTTTAAAGGCGTATGACGTATTTTGTTCACAGTTTTATAAATGTATATACCTATGTATGTAAATGAAATATCCCAGACAGAGTACAGTAATTTGTGCTCATTTTGAACACCTACATGTATCAAATTACAGATAACAGTTTCCTCTCAACAGTATCGCCAGATTCTAGGTGTGCTTTCCACTGAATATTGTAAGACCAATACATTGTCTGTACAAACACCTGAGACAGCTACTGAAACCTGAGTTGAAACTCGTCAAGTAATCAAGTTATTTTATAATATTGTTTAAAGTGTATTTAATTGTGAAATAAAGTTATACCTAGTATAAGGTATACCTGGCGTTCACCAGATCCGTTCAGTTAGGTTCCTATAGGAGCCTAACCGAAAACCAACATACCTACTTGGAAAACAAGGAAAACATCAGAAGGTGAGTAACTTCAAGAAAGAGTTTCCAGAATAAGGGAGAACTTCAACAACGGAGGGTGGGTACCAATCCTTTGCCTATATCCAAAGAAATAGCTCCAGGAAGCAGAAAGAAGAACTACATCCACAAACCGGATGAAGATTTTAATGTAAGTTATTATTATACTGTTAATATACAAAAGGTAATTTTAAGCACAACTAATTTTATACTACACCCAGTAGAGACATCCGTGGATTACATTGTTAATACGCGAAATATTTTAAGAAATAAATTTTATTTTATAAAGTGCAACATTTCTCAGTGTATTATTGAGCTAATAAATGTAATTTAAGAAAGTATAATCTGAAACAAATAAGTGCAACAATATGCCCGCTTCAGCTCCAGCCAGTGGCGGCTGGTGACATTTGGATATGGGGGGGGGGGCGCATAAATAAAAAAATCCACTGCAGGCGAAACTTTTGCATATTTGAAGGTCAAAACCCTTAAAATTATAAATTAGAAATTCGCAGAGCAAAAATATTTGCTTGAAAAAATAACTTTCGTTAGACAAATATCCTCATTTTTAATACGATTGTCCGAAATCTCGACAATTATTTAAAACAATATTTAAATAGTTAATTCATATTTAGAATAAAAATTTATGTATACGTTACCTTAAAAAAGCTGTAAACTAGAATTCAGGAAGCAGGAACATAACTATTTTTACTTTTTAGATACCCGTTAATTAAAAACAATATGGAACAATCACAAACTCAAAAGTATTTTAGTTATTCAATTCATAGTTATCAAACGACACATTAAATTATTACGTAGGTAAACAAACTTCATACACTTTTTTATACACGAGTACACTTACTTTCTAAAATTGAAATCAGCTCTACGGTCTTTCATAGAAATAAATTTTTCCATAACTTTTCCATCGAAGTTAGGTATTTATTGGACAGGCAACGCCCAACTCTTTTATTTGTATTTTATCTTCCAGTGGAAGATTTGCAAAATTAACTCTAATCAAAGATTAAATATATATTGTCTTTCTAGTCAGGTAACTATGGCAACCGACCCAATCTCCTTTTCGACTACACTCGTTAGATACTTTCCATATGCTTATATTATGGAGATTTGGCCGCAATTATTTCGCGGCCCTATGCGAACATTACTAAACATTATAACGTATTTTTAACACATATTTTTAACATTATTAAAGTACTTATTTAATTTTTGTGAAAAGACAATTTTATATTTTACTTAACATGAATACTGTTAGTAGTATAATTATGAATATATATTTAATCTTTGATTAGAGCTAATTTTGCAAATCTTCCACTGGAAGAGAAAATACAAATAAAAGAGTTGGGCGTTGCCTGCCGAATAAATACCTACCTAATTTCGATGAAAAAATTATGAAAAAATTTATTTTTATGAAAGACCGTAGAGCTGAATTTTAGAAAGTAAGTGTACTCGTGTATAAATAACTGTATGAAGTTTGTTTACCTACATAATAATTTAATGTGTCGTTTGATAACTATGAATTGAATAACTAAAATACTTTTGAGTTTGTGATTGTGCATATCGTTTTTAATTAACGGATATCTAATAACTAAAAACAGTTATGTTCCTGCTTCCTGAATTCTAGTTTACAGCTTTTTTAGTAACGTATATGTAAATTTTTTATTCTAAATATTAATTACCTATTTAAATATTGTTTTAAATAATTTTTGTCGAGATTTCCGTCAATCGTATTAAAAAGGAGGATATTTGTCTAACGAAAGTTATTTTTTCAAGCAAATATTTTTGCTCTGCGAATTTCTAATTTATAATTTTAAGGGGTTTAACCTTGAAATTTGCAAAATTTTCGCCTGCGGCGCATTTTTTATTTCTGCACCCTCCCCTCCCCATATCCAAATGTCATCAGCCGCCACTGCTATACACCAAAAACAGATAGCCGCCATCTTAATTTTGTAAAACACAACCCCCAGCTCAGACATCCACACACCTGGACATCATCCCCGTACCTATATCGTGTAACTATATATTAATACAAAAACATTAATGAAATGTTCTTTTAACTCAAAAACGTAGGTTTGAATTGGAAATTTGGTTAATTGGAAGTCAATATCAGTTGTAATACATCAGAAAACTTGTAGCGTTTCCAATGAAAATAAAATTTATCAAGCATAATAAACTTAATTCGTACAAAATTCGTAACACGTAACAAGGGAGAACACGTAAGTGTTCTCCCTTGAAAAATTCAGATTTTTTTGCCTACAGTAAATTTTTAGATTAATTACAATTTTATATTCAGGGTATCAGCGACAGCCAGCAAAAGGAAATGAGATAGATAACTAATATGAAGCATATGTTGCCCGAATGGGCAACTGTTTATGCGTGTTTTGAGAATACAATCAACCAGTTAAATTAATAACCACTTTAATTAATTAGCACTTCCGTCGTGCTAAATGCATGTTTACTTTGCTGGACTTTCATGCGCCTATGCAGGTGATATTATTTTAATAATATTAACAAATTTTACCTACATTATTTTTATTACTTAAAACATGAACTAATTCAATATCCCTACATTTTAAACATAATAAAAGGGTTAGGTAATAGATAGGATAGGTTTACTGCCTCTGGTTTCAATCATTCATCAAGGTCTCTACATTCAGGATTACTTCTCCTTGGTGAGTGATCGAAACCAGAGACAATAAATTCTCTGAAATAACTGAATTAGCTACTTATGAATACCAACTGATGATTTACATTTATATTGACTTTTTCACTTAGGTACCGGATAATTTCATAGAGTAGGTATAGTTATTATAGCTATAAATTTTAAGTAATTGTAGATAAAAATGAGGAACCCGGCACATATAAATATAATTTGCAGCTCACCGGTGTATAATTTACGGGCAATCTTTGCGTCATCTTCTGATGGATATTTATAATAGACAGTTCTATTTTTAAGATGACTCTCCAGTTATTTTGAAACGAGTTTTCCAATAACGCTCCTAATACGCGATTCGATTATAGTATATCTATAGTATATATATATATATATATATATATATATATATATATATATATATATATATATATATATGTCAGTCGACGACTTCCAAGACTGTCTTGGAAATCAATGTGTGTTTCATTTCATTGATGAGTTCCAGGACAATTGTAATTTTAAGTACCTACTTTTTACAAATTCTCTTAGGGTTTTATATATTTACTGATTCCTTCAGATTTCAGTTATATCTAATATATTTATAATGTAAAATAAGAAATATAAGCATACATTTCAAAAAGGTTACAGATTAGAAATAAGAAAATTATATGGTTCACCCAACTTTATGGTTGGTATATTATTTTTTTTATTGATTTATGATTTTCACTAGAAATGGGAATATGCCCAGAGATTTTAATCGCACCCTATTGACGATGGTTAAACTCCTATAAAAACATCCATTTTGAGTGACTGCTTTATTACTACATCTCTACTTCTTAAGAAATAGTTACATGTATAACAATATTTTTCTTTTATAGCTATGCAAAATTAATGATATTTTTAAATCATTGAAATTACTTGTTCAGTTTCAATCATTAAGCAGGTATGTGCAAAGCTGCAGAAGGAAACTGATATAATTATATTCCATTTATTTGCACTATTTGCTTAATTATTTGCAATAAAATATGCATATCTCCTAAATGTGTAAGTTTAACGCAATTCAGAAATTCAGGTAGATTGACCTACGGTCCTGGAAGTCATCAGTACATAAAAAAAAGCTTGTGTGGCAAATGCAGCAAAGCAACAAATGTCCTGGAAGTAGTCATTTGACAATTTACCATGTCTTGGTAGTGGTCAACCTATAATTACAATATTATATGACAGATTTGGTAGGTAATGTCTGCCATGAAATGGAAAACATGCGAAATGTGTAAAAATTTGGTCTCGTTTCGATATTATTCGTTCGTAAGTCCCGGAATAGGTGATCTGATGAATGTTTTGTTTCTGAAAAGTATGATCTGAGTTAGGTACTTACTGTTTCTCAATCAGTGGGAAAATTACAGTAGGTATATCTGAGACGTATCCAGAGTGAAAATACACAATAATAATAGTAACTAATAATTATAACAAATTTATAATTATAATCTTTCGTTCACATTCCACTACCAGTATAGACAAAGTAAAATAATATATAGTATATAGGAAATAAGGATATAATAATATATAGGAAATAGGTATAAAATACCTATTTCCTACAAAAAGTGATATATCTGTACAATAATAATAACAGAATAGGTTCTACACGCAATAGGAATAGTGCCTACATGTGATTTCTAAAAACCCACACTAAATAATTACCTATAGTATATTTAACATTTATTTTACTTTTCCGCTAAAAATAACATACAATTATTTGTTTAGTTACAGTTTTCATTCGTTTATCGTAATTACAGGTTAGGTAAATAGGCTGATATATGATGGAATAAATAGCTAATAACGTTTTTCTCAAGACAACTTGCCTATAGCAGATATCTAAATTCAACATTAAATTACTTGCTCTGCACGTGTATATAATACCTAATAAATGCCAATATTTAGGTACCTAATGACTATTTCCAAGACATAAAATATATATAATGTCGACTACTCCGAGACATATTTGAATATGTTTGCTTATTTCGTTTTCCGTGGCAATACCAGTTTATGAAATAGATTATCTAACTAATAATAAGTATCTAATTGGAATAAATAGCTAATAACGCTCCTAATACGCGATTCGATTATAGTATATCTATAGTATATATATATATATATATATATATATATATATATATATATATATATATATATATATATATATGTCAGTCGACGACTTCCAAGACTGTCTTGGAAATCAATGTGTGTTTCATTTCATTGATGAGTTCCAGGACAATTGTAATTTTAAGTACCTACTTTTTACAAATTCTCTTAGGGTTTTATATATTTACTGATTCCTTCAGATTTCAGTTATATCTAATATATTTATAATGTAAAATAAGAAATATAAGCATACATTTCAAAAAGGTTACAGATTAGAAATAAGAAAATTATATGGTTCACCCAACTTTATGGTTGGTATATTATTTTTTTTATTGATTTATGATTTTCACTAGAAATGGGAATATGCCCAGAGATTTTAATCGCACCCTATTGACGATGGTTAAACTCCTATAAAAACATCCATTTTGAGTGACTGCTTTATTACTACATCTCTACTTCTTAAGAAATAGTTACATGTATAACAATATTTTTCTTTTATAGCTATGCAAAATTAATGATATTTTTAAATCATTGAAATTACTTGTTCAGTTTCAATCATTAAGCAGGTATGTGCAAAGCTGCAGAAGGAAACTGATATAATTATATTCCATTTATTTGCACTATTTGCTTAATTATTTGCAATAAAATATGCATATCTCCTAAATGTGTAAGTTTAACGCAATTCAGAAATTCAGGTAGATTGACCTACGGTCCTGGAAGTCATCAGTACATAAAAAAAAGCTTGTGTGGCAAATGCAGCAAAGCAACAAATGTCCTGGAAGTAGTCATTTGACAATTTACCATGTCTTGGTAGTGGTCAACCTATAATTACAATATTATATGACAGATTTGGTAGGTAATGTCTGCCATGAAATGGAAAACATGCGAAATGTGTAAAAATTTGGTCTCGTTTCGATATTATTCGTTCGTAAGTCCCGGAATAGGTGATCTGATGAATGTTTTGTTTCTGAAAAGTATGATCTGAGTTAGGTACTTACTGTTTCTCAATCAGTGGGAAAATTACAGTAGGTATATCTGAGACGTATCCAGAGTGAAAATACACAATAATAATAGTAACTAATAATTATAACAAATTTATAATTATAATCTTTCGTTCACATTCCACTACCAGTATAGACAAAGTAAAATAATATATAGTATATAGGAAATAAGGATATAATAATATATAGGAAATAGGTATAAAATACCTATTTCCTACAAAAAGTGATATATCTGTACAATAATAATAACAGAATAGGTTCTACACGCAATAGGAATAGTGCCTACATGTGATTTCTAAAAACCCACACTAAATAATTACCTATAGTATATTTAACATTTATTTTACTTTTCCGCTAAAAATAACATACAATTATTTGTTTAGTTACAGTTTTCATTCGTTTATCGTAATTACAGGTTAGGTAAATAGGCTGATATATGATGGAATAAATAGCTAATAACGTTTTTCTCAAGACAACTTGCCTATAGCAGATATCTAAATTCAACATTAAATTACTTGCTCTGCACGTGTATATAATACCTAATAAATGCCAATATTTAGGTACCTAATGACTATTTCCAAGACATAAAATATATATAATGTCGACTACTCCGAGACATATTTGAATATGTTTGCTTATTTCGTTTTCCGTGGCAATACCAGTTTATGAAATAGATTATCTAACTAATAATAAGTATCTAATTGGAATAAATAGCTAATAACGTTTTTCTTGAGACAACTTGCCTATAGCAGATATCTAAATTCAACATTAAATTACTTGCTCTGCACGGGTATACAATTCCTAGTAAATGCCAATATTTAGGTACCTAATGACTATTTCCAAGACATAAAATATATATAATGTCGACTTCCGAGACATATTTGAACATGTTTGCTTATTTCATTTTCCGTAATAATACCAGTTTATGAAATAGATTATCTAACTAATAATAAGTACCTATCTAACTTTTAACAATAAATTATGGAATAAGATATTGATAAGTTTGCCACTAATGCGAATAATAGATGCTATTTAGGTACCTACAGACTATTTCCAAGACATAAAATATATATAATGTCGACTTCCGAGACATATTTCAATATGTTTGCTTATTTCATTTACCCTGCCAATCATGCAGTTTACGAAATAGATTATCTAACTAATAATAAGTACGTATCTAACTTTTAATAATAAATTATGGAATAAGATATTGATAAGTTAGTTACACCATTAACTTAAGAATTCCTTTAATTCAGTTTAATGATGATATATCTTTCATTATAAAGGAAACAAAAGTTCTATATTATAAAAATTAGTACCTACTTATGTTTATAGGTAGGTTATTTATATTTATATATTTATCAATCAAGTAAATATTTATAATAATAAAAACCAGCAATTAAATAAATTGTCGTAAATCGTAAATATATAAAACCCTAAGAGAATTTGTAAAAAGTAGCGGATATATATATATATATATATATATATATATATATCCGCTACTTTTTACAAATTCTCTTAGGGTTTTATATATTTACGATTTACGACAATTTATTTAATTGCTGGTTTTTATTATTATAAATATTTACTTGATTGATAAATATATAAATATAAATAACCTACCTATATATACTACCTATATATATATATATATATATATATATATATATATATAATACCTATATATATATATATATATATATATATATATGTCAGTCGACGACTTCCAAGACTGTCTTGGAAATCAATGTGTGTTTCATTTCAATGATGAGTTCCAGGACAATTGTAATTTTAAGTACCTACTTTTTACAAATTCTCTTAGGGTTTTATATATTTACGATCTACGACAATTTATTTAATTGCTGGTTTTTATTATTATAAATATTTACTTGATTGATAAATATATAAATATAAATAACCTACCTATAAACATAAGTAGGTACTAATTTTTATAATATAGAACTTCTGTTTCCTTTATAATGAAAGATATATCATCATTAAACTGAATTAAAGGAATTCTTAAGTTAATGGTGTAACTAACTTATCAACTGGTATGTTATGTCGGGGGTTAGGATTAATTAATATGAATTAAACTATTAACCACATAAACTCAAATATATTGTTAAACATGTACAACGTTCCCTGCTTATTTTCTACTGGTTTCTTTACATAAAAACCTACATATAAAAACATACACTTCAGGTGGATGGTGTTATATCCAAAGGAAATGTTAGAGTTATATTCTAATATCTAATCTAGCAGATACATAACACCTCCCACCTGAATTCCTTAAAGAGAAAAAGAAACAAATACTTAATTAGGCTGGAATCTATTAGGTGGTCTAAGTTGACTACGTCTTCTTAATATTTTTCTATAAGCACTGTCACTTTCGACCGGTAACCCGTTAGGGTTTTGAACTGGGGTATTCGGTGTCACAGTATTCTCTGTATCACTTTCCGTATCCGCGCTAATAGGATTATCATTTAAGTCGCTATATACAATGTTGGATGTTTCAGATACAGATGTATTATTATCTAAAGCTTCAGAAGAAGATTGTGGTATAACTGGAACCGAGGGTTTATGCAATACAATTTTGTTATTTTTTTTCAATTGATTTACGTGCCTTTTCCAGTTACTTCCACCATCAACCGTTACAATATAGTTTCTTCGGCCTAGAACCCTTAAAATAGTACCTTGACACCAGTTTGGCATATTAGATCTATAATCTCGTACCCATACCAAATCCCCTTGTTCAAAAGAAAATTCTTTTTTTCCTTTATAATTTTTTTGTTGAGACATTTGTTTATCCCGAACTATTTGCTCAGTTGAGGGAAATAGTAAATCAAATTTAGACCTTAAATTCCTACCCAAAAGAAGTTTTGCAGGTTTCTCACCTGTAGTTGTATGTGCCGTGTTTCGATATTGAAATAAAAAACGGTTTATTATTAAATTTATATCTGAATAACCATCACTTTTTCCTTTTAAAATAGCCCTTTTCATTATTTTAACGCCACTCTCCGCTTGTCCATTCGTTTCAGGATTATACGGTGGGCCCGTTAAATGTTTAATCCCACTGTTGTATATAAAATTTTGAAATTCAGCGGAAGTGAATGTTGGAGCGTTATCTGTACACATCTCTTTTGGTAAACCAAATCGAGCGAAAAGAGTTCTTAATATTTTAATAGTTACAGAGCTTGTAATATTATTGACTTCAAAACACTCTAACCATTTCGAAGTAGCATCTTCGACGACAAAAAAATATTTACCTACACATGGCCCAAAAAAATCAGCATGAATACGTGTCCATACCTCTTTTGGCCATTCCCACACTACAAGTGAAGCTTTTGGTGGTTTGCTTGCAAACCTGCCACATATGTCACAATTTTGGGCTGTTTGCTCAATTTGTTTATCTATTGAAGGCCACCACACATATGATCGTGCTAGAGACTTCATCTTAACCATTCCCATATGAGCAGAATGCAATTCCTTTAAAATACTATCTCTGAATTTTCTAGGAATAATAATCCGGTATCCCCACATTAAACAGTCTTGTTCGATAGTTAATTCATTCCTTCTAATGAAAAATGGAATTAGATCAGATGAGGGACATTTACTAGGCCATCCATTTCGAACAAACAAAATTATTTTACTTAAAATAACATCTTTTGCAGTTTCTTGTTTAATGTGTCTGAAATTTAACGGTAAACTAGATTCATTTACAAAATTTAAATAAGAAATATTATCTATTTGAGGAGTATAATGTAAGTAAGTAATTTTACTATCAGGATTACTTTCACCATCAATACTGGGTGTTCTTGAAAAATAATCTGCGCTATTTTTATTAGAACTTACATAATGAATTTCATAATCAAACGCCGATAAAATATGCGCCCACCGTTGCAGTCTGCTAGCAGCAAACACTGGTATGCCTTTTTTTGGACCGAAAATTGATAGTAGTGGTTTATGGTCACAATATAATAAAAACTTTCGGGCGAATAAATACTGAAAAAATTTTTTTACGCCAAATATTATTGCGCATGCTTCTTTGTCTATCTGGCTATATTTTTCTTCTGCTGAATTTAATAAGCGTGACGCAAAAGCTATTGGACGCTCAGTGTTATCGTCATAAATGTGACTAATAACTGCCCCTAAGCCATACTGTGATGCATCCACGGTCAACTTAATTAATCTGTCTGGATCAAAATGCGTTAGTACTGCCGAAGACATTAAAATTTCTTTTACCATTTTAAAACTATTTTTACATTCACCCGACCAATGCCATTCGGTATCTTTTCTTAATAAGTTATACAAAGGTTTTAGTATGGTTGAAGCATTCTGGATAAATTTACCATAAAAGTTTACCATCCCTAAAAAAGATTTTAATTCGGTTATATTTCCCGGATTTGGAACCTTCTTTATTGCTAAAACTCTTTCATCTGTGGTATGTAAACCATTTTTATCAATTATGTGACCTAAGTACTGTACACTATCTTGAAAGAAAAAGCATTTTGCTTTATTTACTTTCAAACCACACTCTTTTAGTCGTGACAAAACACTTTCAAGGTTCACTATATGCTCTTTATCCGTTTTTCCAGTTACGAGTATATCATCTAAACAACTTACCACCCCTGGCATTTTTAGAAACATTTGTTCCATCAAATTTTGAAAAATACTAGGAGCGCTGGTTATTCCATAAGGTAAACGCGTATATGAAAAGAGACCCTTATGAGTTGATATAGTGACAAACTTTTTGGACTCATCTGTTAACAAAACTTGTTGATAAGCGTCCGATAAATCAATTTTAGAGAATTTGTTTCCTCCATGCAACTGACTAAATAAATATTCTATCCTAGGCAAAGGGTATTTTTGAACTTCTAACTGAGGATTTATAGTGATTTTAAAATCCCCGCAAATTCGGATATTACCACTTGGTTTTAGAATAGGAACTATGGGAGTTGCCCAATCGGAAAATTCCACTGGTTCTAAAATCTTATTTTGAACTAATCGTTCAATTTCCTTGTCAATTTTCGCTTTTAACGCAAAGGGAACTGGTCTAGGTTTATAAAATTTTGGCACCGCCCCCTGTTTAACGGTCAAATTAATTCGGTATTTATTAAACGTGCCTTGAGTATTATCAAAAAGTTCTCCATATTTTAATATCAATTCTGTGATATTAGCCGAAGAAACTATTTGTAAATGATTTTCACAATATTTTATCTTACCGATACCCAAATTTAACATATTTAAACCATTACGGCCGATGAGGGGAGGTCCTCCATTTTTTATTACATAAACTTTCAAATTATAATTACCATTTTCATAAATTACGTTTAACATTAAATAACCTATTGGTTCAAAAGTTACTCCAATATAATCCTTAAGAGTTAAATCATTTATATGCAAAGTTTTATGTTTAAAATATTTTAAATACAACTTTTCAGATATGGCAGCATGTGCAAAACCTGAATCAGCTTCAAAGCTTATAGGAATATTTTCAACCAACGCATTGACATACCTAGGCTTAACATTACCACAATCACCTATTTCTAGATTTGTTAAGTTATAAATTGTTTCCTCGAATTGATCAGCATTTGTCTCTGTCACAAAATGTTGATTAGTGTTACGTGAATTTGCACGTTTACATACAGATGCTAAGTGGCCTTTCATTCCACATTTGTGACACATACAATTGCGAAATGAACAATCCGTGGATCTATGATTACGGCGTCCACACACACTGCACTTACTTGCACTTAACTGCGGAGAATTCCTTACTGCATGACTCCGTCCACTTACCGCTCTCTCCTGTATGTGGGAGCGCGTCGGTGCCGCGCCTGCCTGCGAAGAACCGCTGAACTGCTGCCGTGAACTGTTACCTCGCTGTCTGTTGAAATTGACCGGTTCAGTCTTGAGACTCACATTTTGGGGCATTTCCAAATTTTGTTTTTGATTGACAGTAGCTTCTTTCGATAATGCCGTTTTTACCACTTTAGCCAAGGTTGTAGCCACCAAAGATGGATCCTCTTCAAAACATCTTTCACGTATCGGATTATGTCCTAAGCCAATGGTAAAAATGTCGCGCATAACCATATCTAATTCTCCACCAAAACTGCAATTAGCTGCTAAACTCTTCACTCTCGCCAACCATTCGGATACACTCTCCGATTCTGACTTTTTTGCTGTATAAAACTTTAAGCGTTCAGCAAATAGAGACTTAACAGGAGAAAAAAAATCAGTTAAAATTGTAAGTAAATCGTCATATGATTTAGTTTCCGGTAAAACCGGTGTACATAAATTTCTGAGTAATATGTAACACTCTTCATTTAGGGAACATAAAAGAACGGCTTTCTTTCTCACATCATCACGAATATTATTCGCAATAAATGTCTGTGCCAAGCGTTCCTTAAAAACTAGGAAATTTGCATTTTTATGATCAAATTTTGCCATATTAGTCAAAGGACACAGTATTTGATCAGCTGGATCGGGCATTATTTTCAATAATAATATCTGGACGATAATAAATATAAAAATATATGATACTTATTTTATTCCAAATGTTTTTGCTCCTTGTACATGCACTTTTTACCAATTGCCACTGACTAACTTCATTAAACGATAACTTTACCACTATGAGTTCAATCACACAACTCGTCGCCAAATGTTATGTCGGGGGTTAGGATTAATTAATATGAATTAAACTATTAACCACATAAACTCAAATATATTGTTAAACATGTACAACGTTCCCTGCTTATTTTCTACTGGTTTCTTTACATAAAAACCTACATATAAAAACATACACTTCAGGTGGATGGTGTTATATCCAAAGGAAATGTTAGAGTTATATTCTAATATCTAATCTAGCAGATACATAACAATCTTATTCCATAATTTATTATTAAAAGTTAGATACGTACTTATTATTAGTTAGATAATCTATTTAGTAAACTGCATGATTGGCAGGGTAAATGAAATAAGCAAACATATTGAAATATGTCTCGGAAGTCGACATTATATATATTTTATGTCTTGGAAATAGTCAGTAGGTACCTAAATAGCATCTATTATTCGCATTAGTGGCAAACTTATCAATATCTTATTCCATAATTTATTGTTAAAAGTTAGATAGGTACCTACTTATTATTAGTTAGATAATCTATTTCATAAACTGGTATTATTACGGAAAATGAAATAAGCAAACATGTTCAAATATGTCTCGGAAGTCGACATTATATATATTTTATGTCTTGGAAATAGTCATTAGGTACCTAAATATTGGCATTTATTAGGTATTATATACACGTGCAGAGCAAGTAATTTAATGTTGAATTTAGATATCTGCTATAGGCAAGTTGTCTTGAGAAAAACGTTATTAGCTATTTATTCCATCATATATCAGCCTATTTACCTAACCTGTAATTACGATAAACGAATGAAAACTGTAACTAAACAAATAATTGTATGTTATTTTTAGCGGAAAAGTAAAATAAATGTTAAATATACTATAGGTAATTATTTAGTGTGGGTTTTTAGAAATCACATGTAGGCACTATTCCTATTGCGTATAGAACCTATTCTGTTATTATTATTGTACAGATATATCACTTTTTGTAGGAAATAGGTATTTTATACCTATTTCCTATATATTATTATATCCTTATTTCCTATATACTATATATTATTTTACTTTGTCTATACTGGTAGTGGAATGTGAACGAAAGATTATAATTATAAATTTGTTATAATTATTAGTTACTATTATTATTGTGTATTTTCACTCTGGATACGTCTCAGATATACCTACTGTAATTTTCCCACTTATTGAGAAACAGTAAGTACCTAACTCAGATCATACTTTTCAGAAACAAAACATTCATCAGATCACCTATTCCGGGACTTACGAACGAATAATATCGAAACGGGACCAAATTTTTACACATTTCGCATGTTTTCCATTTCATGGCAGACATTACCTACCAAATCTGTCATATAATATTGTAATTATAGGTTGACCACTACCAAGACATGGTAAATTGTCAAATGACTACTTCCAGGACATTTGTTGCTTTGCTGCATTTGCCACACAAGATTTTTTTTATGTACTGGTGACTTCCAGGACCGTAGGTCAATCTACCTGAATTTCTGAATTGCGTTAAACTTACACATTTAGGAGATATGCATATTTTATTGCAAATAATTAAGCAAATAGTGCAAATAAATGGAATATAATTATATCAGTTTCCTTCTGCAGCTTTGCACATACCTGCTTAATGATTGAAACTGAACAAGTAATTTCAATGATTTAAAAATATCATTAATTTTGCATAGCTATAAAAGAAAAATATTGTTATACATGTAACTATTTCTTAAGAAGTAGAGATGTAGTAATAAAGCAGTCACTCAAAATGGATGTTTTTATAGGAGTTTAACCATCGTCAATAGGGTGCGATTAAAATCTCTGGGCATATTCCCATTTCTAGCGAAAATCATAAATCAATAAAAAAAATAATATACCAACCATAAAGTTGGGTGAACCATATAATTTTCTTATTTCTAATCTGTAACCTTTTTGAAATGTATGCTTATATTTCTTAAATATATTAGATATAACTGAAATCTGAAGGAATCATTACCTGACAAATTAACCTATTATTAAAATTCGAATAACTGATTTTCGCTCATATACCTGTTAAGTTATTTACCTACATCGATTTACCTACACCATACCACTGTTATTAAAACGTGTTACTATCAATATCATAAAATATATTTAAAATGGTATATCTAGCATTCTTGGCAAGTCGAAAAGAAAATATTGGATGCAGTGATCTGTCTTTTTATAATAAGTATGGATTTTCTTTATTAAGGGTCCATTCTCTGTAGATTTGAAGGGCATGAATGTTGGGTCGGATTGAGAGGATGGGTGACCGATGGGGGGAGACATATATTCCAACTATCGAATTATAAAGATTTCGGAGGTGCACGTAAAGCCGAAGTAAAAAGGCACATGGAAATAAAGTTAGCCCTCATTGCAAGGGTACCGGATTTGTCTTATAATTTCAACAAAATTTCTTTTTAATGTTATAAATTATATATCACCGGAAAGATCAAAAGATAAACTAGATCCTTATAGTAGCAAATTTTTGTTTAATGCATGTATTTTAGAGAAAATAATTTTTGAAAATACGCTATTTTAGTACAAGATTGTTTGCCTGGAATTTTAAAAATAAAAAGAAATTCCAAAAATTACTACTATAGGGACTTAGATTAAAGTCTTATCTTTCAATACTTTTTTACTAAAAGTCGCTATATTTTATAGTTTTTTTATAATTAGACACGAGCCGAACGCCGATTTAGGGCTTATTTCGACCTAGTGAATGGACTCTTAATTTTATTATTTTAGATATTTAACTACAATTTCTAGGAACAAAATTTTGTCACTCAACGATTAACGTATTTATTAATTTGTAATATCTATTAGTACCTGCTTTTAAAATTAAAAAAAATATTGCATTAAGGGTTATTCTATTTACCCCAATTGTGAGCAAAGAGAGATAGAGAGAAAAAATTAAAACATTATACATTCTTTGATATGTTTGTAATATTTTTTCGTTGGTTAATCTACAAGTCATACGATTATAATAAAAAAAATATTCTACATAAACCTTGTGATTTTTCAGATATAGATCTCTACATACAACTCCAAATCTGCAAAAGCGTTCTCCACATTTCATTTTACTGTTTTATTTATCAAATAATATGAGTATTTCAAAAAATTAAATTAAAGTTCCAAAAATTTAAGCAAGGTTATATAAAACTGTAGAGGCCACTGGTTTTAATTTAAAAAAAAATAATTTGTAATAAACTCAAACAGGGTTTAGGGCTAAATATTATTGAGTGTACTTCTCTTTGTTTTCCAATGTGGGTATGTGCAGAAAAAAACAGTAAAGCATTAAATATTCAATACATTAAATATAATCATAGCGTCTTAAACTTTTTTAACCCCCATCATACTAATTGATAATCTTAGGTACTTATATAGGATAAGTAGGTATACATAGAGTCCATAATATAAATCACAGAAAATTACTACAGAAAATTATGTATTAAGTACTGAATAGTTTATGAAGTCTTAAAAGCTAATTTATTCATGTAGGTACATATATCGGATATGACATACTTATAACAAATTCTAGAAATTCTTTAATTGATAGATGCAGGAAGGATTGATATAGACAAAACTGACAACTGGCCACCTGGTTTCTGGGACCACATGTATTTGCCGAACGAGTAAGTAGTACGTGTCAACCTTATTTCCTAGAATTTATTTTTATATACATTGACGTATATTGAATCTTTCCAAGACATTAATTATAAGTTGCTTACTTCCAATACATCATCTGCTTACTTCAAAGATTATTAATATGCACAATGTTTGGTAATATACCTAACTCTGGTAAGGTAACAACAACAAATTCATTCAACAGTTTGCTAGTGAAATAATCGTTATGAATTCATAATTTACCAAAATTCATCTGTTGTAGAAATTAATATTATACATGTGTTCACATTTATGTTGTTATTTTTGCAAGCAAATAATGCATATTTAAAGCACGGTATAATGATAATTATACGAATTTGAATTAAGAATACCTATATCTATAAATTACTACTTAAGTCTTTTTCAAGATTTGAATCTAATAACTGATATTTTATACTCATGTTTCGAAATTCAACGATAGCATCCTAATACTAATTGATAATCGTATATAGGATATGGCTAGGTGTACTTGTACATCATCCCTACATTTATGTACAGAAAATGATTGTACTGAATATACTGATATAATTCTTTAAGTTGATATACCACCCGGTTTCTGGGGAAGTATTTGCCGAATGAAGTTTATAAGCTGTGGTTTAGAGACGCGCATCATTGGGTCAAACGTTTTCCATTCTGGGCGGTGTCAACCCTATTTCCTAGAATTATATTTTTATATACCTACAATAGTAGGCATATTGAATCTTTCCAAGACATTAATTATATAAGTTGTTTACTTCTAAGACATCATCTGCTTACACTTCAAAGATTATTAATATGCACAACTCTTGGTAATATAAAGAAAGTAACATCATATTTAATCAACGATTTACTAGTGAAATAATCGTTCCGGAAGTAGACATTGTACATATTATGTACACATTTATGTTATTATTATTATTTTTTCTAGCGAATTATGCATGTTTGAGGCCCACTATAGTGAAAATGGTATGTGTTTATGGATATATAAATTATTATTTAAGCCATTTTCAAAATTTGAATCAAACAACTGATATTTTATACAAATGTTCCGAAATTCAACGGTACATAGCTGATTGAAAAATAATCATTTTTGGAAAAAAGTACATAGTTTGTTGGCGAGGAAATGTAAATGTACACCCTATTCAACAAAAATATCTATATGTTAGAAAATGTCCCGGTAATCGTCGTTTGACACACACATATATATATATATATATATATATATATATATATATATATATATATATATATATATATATATATATATATATACATATATATACAGGGTGTATTTTTTAAAGGTAAACACAACTGTATCTCCGTTATTAAGAGATTTACACTATATGTTCTTTGGAACTTTTTTCATCATTTTTTATAAACTATTTGATAATGTGCCGACTTACGTTTCATCACTTCCGGTTTCACCGGAAGTAACCCCAACTTTCTAAATTTAAATAGGACACCCTGTATATCTTCATCCAATATTGTTTATCATTCAATTTCAAATAAATTTGCAAATGGAACTACATTTCTAAAATCAAAAACAACGGTGCTATTTAAAAAAAGTGTAATTTCTATTTAATTGTAGTAAAAAATTTGAAGTACATAGTAGGCGTAAAATAAATGAAGGGTAGGTTGTTTGATTGTCAATAATAGTTTTATTAGTCCTATAACTGTTGTAATTTTGTAATAGTTCGTGTATTGTGTAAAAAGTTAAAAATAATAATGGAACAAATTGAAGAAAATTATAGTAACGAAGATATGTTTCAAATAATTGTTCTTTTTGGTATGTGTAACAAGCGTTACAGAGAAACATGTAGACAGTTTAACCTCAGATACCCAAATAAGAAAAAGTTTTATTATAAGACTCTTAACTCTCTTATAAATAATTGAAAAACTGTTGGAAAATTTAAAGTAAAAAGAAGGCCCAATAATATTGTTGGAAATGAAGAAGTCGAGATACAGGTATTATTATCAGTATAACTGAGAATCAAACAATTGTCTAATTTATATGAAATTTCTCACTAAAGTGTACGGAAAATTTTGAATACAAATAATTATAATTGTTATAAATATGCACTTCATCAACATTTGCATGTGGGTGACACACAAAGAAGAATTGATTTTTGTGAATGGTTTATAGTTAAAAGTCAAGAGAATTTAGAATTTTTGAAGAACATTTTGTGGAGCGATGAAGCCAGTTTTACAAATAATGGTATATTTAGTAGGCACAATTATCACAATTTTCAAAGGTCTTGGAAATTCAATGTATGGGTTGGTTTAATAAACAACCGCATTGTAGGCCCATATTTTTATGACGAAAATCTTAACAGTCACAATTATTTAAATATTCTTCGTCAAATTGAAAACGACTTTTTGGACAATATTCCCCTCGAGGGAATATCGATTTTTCCAGCATGACGGTGCTCCGTCTCATAATATCGATGCAGTCAACATCTATTTAACAAACACATATGACGACAAATGGATTGCAAATGGTGGTCCATTCAAATGGCCAGCACGCTCGCCAGACTTAAACCCCCTAGACTTCTTTTTATGGGGCTACATTAAAAATCAAATTTATAAAAATGAATGACATAATAAGGAAGCAATGCGAAATCGAGTTGAAGAATTGTTACAAACTATACCGCAAGAAATGATATTTAGGGCGACTCAACAAATTTTACAAAGGGGGGGGAGGCTTTGTAAAAATCATGTCTTAATCTTATCTTAATCATGGCGGTGGTATTTTTGAAAATAATTTGTAACGATTACAATTTAGTAAAGATTATAAGTTTGTTACTTATTGTTCATTAGCTTTTACTTAATTTAAATGACGCAGTACATTAGTTATAATATTTTTTTTTTAATAGCAACGTTGTTTTTGATTTTAGAAATGTAGTTCCATTTGCAAATTTATTTGAAATTGAATGGTAAACAATACTGGATGAAAATATACAGGTTGTCCCATTTAAATTTTCAAAGTTGGCGTTACTTCCGGTAAAACCGGAAGTGATGAAACGTAAGTCGACACATTATCAAATAGTTTATAAAAAATTATGAAAAAAGTTCCAGAGAACGTATAGTGTAAATCTCTTAATAACGGAGATACAGGGGTGTTTACCTTTAAAAAATACACCCTGTATAGTATATCTCGTCTTCAGACACACAATGCGAAAATGCACGCAGCTGTGCAAAAACAGGACCTAACCAGTGACCAAAAAGTTTCCCAATCCAATTTAATTGAAACAATGACTAACCACTTTATGACAGGTTTAGAACCAAATTTAGGAAGAATGTTATATGCAATTATAAGGTTAAACGTGAAGTACAATTGTCTGACTTTGAGACAAAAAAATTCTCCAAAATTCAAAATAAAAATCTAGTGCCACAAAGACGACCATTAACTAATATATTCATTTGTTCAGTTTGTAAGTGGACCGGACATTATTTTAATGATTGCCGTGCATTGCAACAACCATCGCAATTTTGCCCGTAAAATACGAATTTTAATAATCATCCCAATGCAACACAACTTTCTCAATTCCAAAGACCAAACAATCACTTCTCAAACCCAAACTGTCAGAGAAACTTTTCAAACCAACATCAACCCACCACATCACAACAAAATAGATCTTCAATTATAAAACCAAATCCAAATTTCAACCAACATCCATTCAACCACACCCTAATTGTAGTTCTAACCCTCACGTACACATTATGTAAATTTCAACGATAATTGCGACTATCATGCCTATGACGAAACGTATTATGATCCTTACAACTACACTGATTACCCATCGGATGATCAATTTAATAATACTAATGTCCAATATGATATGCCAAATAATTATGTTGACAATTATACCGCTAATTGTTCAAATTTCAATGAAAATTATACTAATCCTACAAACCCCAATGACTATACAGTTAATCATCAGAATTTTTGCCAAAGAAAACCAACAGACCCTCCGGACATAGACCACCAGACAGATCTACTTTCACACCAAATACAGCACTAGAACTTAAACGACCCCAAAACGGAACAAACATTTACGAGTATATAAGCTCTTTATTGTCTATAAATTAAAAAAAATTATACTGTATAAAGGACATAACCAATACTTATCTCTAGATACAGGTGCTGGTATTTCAATTTTTAAATAGAACAGCTGTCAAAATGATCCACAAAGATTTCTCGAAAATTTACTATATAAGGTATAACGGATGAAAAAATAATTATTAATTAATCTACTTTAATCCCATTTAAACCTGGAGATCCTCACAAGGTATATGTTTTTGACCTAGATATAGATTTTGACGTACTTTTAGGATCCGACTTTTTGGAACATTATGATTTCGTTATCGATTTAAATAATAAATAACTAATTACAAGCTACAACATAGTACCACTTTTTAAAGTATCCAAGATTCTCTAGAACCCATTGTAAATGAAAATGTTAAAATTAATCATCAACACCAAATTTTAATAGGCAGCCGTACTGAAAACATACGTAAACTTAAATGTACTTTTAAAAGTACTGATGCTATACTGATAGCCCAAAAAAACGAGAAAGTACGTTTATCCAATATAATTGTAAGCAGAAACCCTGAAAGGGGTTGGAACCTTTGGTGTGAAGATAACACTGACGTAGTTTTCCATATAACATCAAAATACTACACTGCACTCAATGTGCGTTTCGCCAACCAAGTTGGCATGATCAGCAGATGTATCAACTTCGCCAACATAGTGGATATCATCTGGAGATGATGTCAAGCAAAACGCTCGTCGATTGCAGTATAGTTTTTGGTGTTATGTGCAAAACTACGTCAGTGTTGTAAGAATAAACGAAAATAGTGAAATTTTACCATCCGTGATTAATGCAAATGCAAAAACAAAAATTGCAGAATTTTCAAACATAACTTTAGAACCTATTAAAATTTTTTTATTTAAATGAGCAAAATTCGGACAATCTTACGTACACAGACAGAACCGATGAAATAAAAAATCAACGTTTGAGCGACCTTAAGGAGGAAGACCAAACTCTAATAACTGACTTATGATTAAAATATCAAGACATATTTTACGTAGACGGTGGCGACCTCACTTTTACTAGTGAAATTAAACATTCGATCGACATCAATAATGCAAAACCTATATCAACAAAATCGTACCGTTACCCCCATATTCACACAGACGAGGTAAAAACACTTATGTCTAATATGCTAAATCAGGGTATAATTCGACCTTCAATTTCACCCTGGTCCTCCCCAGTGTGGGTAGTACCGAAAAAGTTAGACAATTCTGGTAAATAAAAATGGCGCGTTGTAGTTGACTATCGCAAACTCATCGAAGTTAGACTCATCGAAGACCCATAGACGATAAATATCCCCTGTCAAACATATGTGACCTATTAGACCAACTCGGAAAATGTCAGTACAACTTTAGGCCTCGCCTCCGGATTTCATCAAATTGAAATTGATCCCGAGGATATCCAAAAAACTGCTTTCACGTAGAAAACGGTCATATTGAATTCGTTAGAATGCCATTTGGTTTGAAGAATGCCTCATCAACATTTCGAAGAGTGATGGACAACTTTCTGTTAGGCATCCAAAAAAAAATGAAATTTAGGTAATTTAACATTGTGAATTATAAATTACGATAAAAATCACCCTGTGTAAAATGGCCGAATAATTTCAACTGTAATATTTAAGGCATCCCTTGTGCTAACTGACACCACATTTTTTCCTTTTCACATTGTGTCATTCAGGAAATTTTATTTATTTTCCAATGCAGTGTTACGAGGCTTTTCCATTAACTGTTAAATATCTCGAAAACAAAAAGAGATAGCTATAGGGAACCTTAATACAAATATGATCCTAGTAATTCCTAGATTTCAAAAATACAATAATATATAGGGTGTCGCATTTGAAATAACAAACTTGTACCTTCTCCCGACTTTTTCGAACACTTTGTGTAATTGAAAATATTTTAACAATATGCACTTTTAGTGCATTTTTGATATAATGTACCATTTGTGAGTAATCGAACAATTACCCACTAATGACACACTCTCTCGCTATCTTCTATATATATATATATATATATATATATATATATATATATATATATATATATATGAATGATGAGAAAGAGCATGACTTAATTATACAGTCAAATTATAACACTATATAACCCATAGTGAAATTACCTTTCATCTTTTTGATTGCACTATCTCCAATTCATTTATTTTCCAGGTATGGATAAAATATTCATGTTATTAAGTATTGGGAGCGTTGCCAAATCATGTGAGAAGGCCTCTAAATGTAATGTAGTATTAATGTAAGAAGATTATTAGGATTAGAGCAAAGATCATTTTTAATAGAGTGCAAATAGTATTTATAAGCAATACTTATGCTTTGCTTTATACCAGCTCCTGAGACTGGAACTTTCGTGTAAACAGTGTGTAAGAAAAACTGCTTCATTTCGTTTGTCCTGTTACCCCTAAACTTCACACATATCTGTCAGCCTCTGGATGTCTCATTATTTGCACCATTAAAGAAAAGAATCGCGAAAAGTTTTATGTGAGTGGAAAATACAAAGGAAAGGGCAATTTCAAAAATCAGATTTTTCGTTCCTATCGAATAAAACTTTAGATGAAATAAATGCAACTTTATGAAAGAACATCGTATCTGGATTTCGAGCATGTGGAATCGCTCCTTTCAATCCTAGTGAGATCTTAAAAAAATTCCCACCAAAAGAAATTGATCAAAACTGGACAAATTGGACAGTGAACTTGATAAAAGAAACTAAAATGCCTCAGGAAAAAAGGAACCCCGCACGAAAGCGTGTAAATATCGCACCCGGAAAGTTAGTGACTATCGATGATTTGGTAGAGGGCACTAAGGACAAGATTGTAAATCTTTCTGAAGTTGAAATTGCTGAAGATTAATTTGATTCGGAAGATAATATTCCATTAATAGCCATCAGCAAGACTTCACAAAGAGAGACTTAAAGCCAAAGCAATATTGAGTCTGATGATTTTAATTGTGATAAAGTACAAATTTTACGTTGGACAAATCACTGAATTATATATTTACATCTTTCTTTATATATGAATTAAGCCAAAAAGTTAACTAAGAGATAAGTTATTAACGAAATGATCAAATATTATGGTTTAATAAAGTATTGTATTTCCTGGTTACCTATTATTTTATTTATTTATTTTTATTTATAGATACTACTGTCCTACAGACGAATCTAATTACAGGACAGAGAATTACAAAAATAATGAGCTTAAACAGAAATATTAACAATAAGAGACTAAAGAATTTAACAAAAAATAATAAAATAACTAAAGGCAATGTAGAAATAACAATTATTAGCATTATTTAGAAAGAATCTGTTTCTATATAGTAACGACATTACAATTAAAAATATCAATAAAATCATCATATACAGCATAATTTGTACACATAGTAAACAGAGGAGAAAATTTCAGTACATTAGTTCTAGAGAAAGGCAAATAAAACTGTCAGAGCGCACTGCACTGCGCACTGTCAGAGCGAGTCAGAACTGTAGGCACACGTAAACCCAAACGACCGAGGAAGTCAGGACAGTAGATCTGAGTATTGAAAGTTTTAAATAAGGTAACTACCGAATAATATATGCGGCGAATATCCAAAACATTCACGTCAACTCTCTCTACCAGAACTTCATTAGAAATACGTTGAGGAGGGTATATCCCATCAGATTTATAGCATAGATATTTTAAAAAATGCCTCTTTCTCCTCTCAATATTAACCTTATGAGTCACATAACCTGGATTCCAGATGACAGAAGCATACTCAAGCTTGGAGCGGACCAACACATTAAAAAGTAGCACCAACGTATCACTGTTGTAAAACGCTTGCCGTTCCGTAATATAAAACCAAGACTTCTATAGGCATTCTTGACAATATCATTAATATGATTCACAAAAGTTAGTTTTGGGGTCAAAAGTGACTCCTAAGTCTTTGAATGTGCTACACTTATAGAAGTCAACATTACCAATAGAATATTTAAAATTAATTGGATCAATCTTTCTGCTGAAAAACGTATACATATACTTACTGATATTTAGTGATAATAAGTTTTTTTTTGCACCATGAATCAACCTCATCTATGTCCTGTTGTAATTTGAAACAGTCCTGCAGTCTAGAAATTGCACTGAATAGTTTGACATCATCTGCATATAAGAGGACATTACATTTAAGATTATACACTATGTAATTTATGAATATAATAAATAAGAGTGGTCCTAAGACAGATCCTTGAGGAACACCCGATGTAGCTGTAATTTCGACAAACTTCAACCCACGATATTGCACGCTCAAATATCTATTTCATAAATGTGACTCAAAAAAGTTTAGGAACTTCTCAGTAAATCCCATAAGAGACAGTTTTTGCAACAGTAATCCGTGATCAAGTCTGTTGAAAGGTTTCGAAAAATCTGTATAAATGACATCGGTCTGCCTTCCTACGTCAATTTTCTCTGCAACAAATTGAGAAAAACAGATTAAATTAGTCGTTGCAGATCGGCCTGGCAAAAATACATGCTGATTAAAACAAATTTGAGTTTTTACGTGGCTGAAAACCACATCATGTAAGATGACTTCAAACACTTGACTAAAATTGCATAAAATAATAATAGGTCTGTAGTTTTCAACGCAAGTAGCACCATGTTTTTTAAATAATGGACAGATTTTAGACCGTTTCCAACATTCAGGAAATATTTTAGTCTGCAGAGACAAATTAAAAATTTGCGCCAAAGGTTTTGCAAATAAAATCGCGCAATCTTTCAATAAGAAAGCTGGAACCCATCCGGTCCCATTGTAAGATTAGGTTTAATTTTTTTTAATGCTTTTAGCACATTACTCTCTGAAACAAATAGAATTATTAACTGAGGGGAGTTAGAAATCGATTGAACATTCGGAGCACTGTAGTTAGTAGAAGCGATAAATGACGATTTAAAAAACTGGGCAAAAGCATCGAGTATAGCGTCAGGGTCATCTAATGAGATATTGTTATATTTCATAGAGTTTGTGTACCAAAATTGTGTAGGATTCGATTTTATTTGCAATTCGATATTCCGGATGTAATTATAATAACTTGAATTAATATTCCTTTTTATTTTGTCTCTTAATATTTTGAACTGATGAAGATCATTGTTAGTAGGTATGGCGGCGCGTTGGGACGGGCTCCGCCCCCCCAGATGGGGGCCCCCTTAGGGCTCCGCTGGCCCCCCAACTCTCAAAATCAAAAATGGGGCCCCAACTGTCAAAATCAAAAATGGGACCCCCAACTGTCAAAATCGGCCATCTATCCCAGCCGTCAAAAAAAAAGCTGTCTAAACCAAAGACCCATAGACCTACAAATCAGAGGGGCCAAAGCTCCATAGAACTACAAGCCTCTGGGGCCCTCAACATAACCTCAAAGCCATAGCGCCGTATGGGCATGATTCTATATCAAGCAGAAAGCTAAAGGAGGTCGCACACGGCACAACGAATTATATAAAGATTACTTACTCTGTTGTGGACTGATCAGCTGGCACTGAACTCACGTACAACTGCGTATGATATCTCATTGTTAAATGCAGAATTGTGTATCTCTACGAGAGCTTCAGGTATACCACAACAAAAGGTCCATTGAAGGGAGCTTCAGGTATACCACAACAACAAAATATTTAAAACTTAACCCAACTTTTTGTGTGTGGAACAAGCACGACGGAACACCGGAGCCCCCGTACGTAGTATCTAATTATTAACTGCAGAATTATGTATCTCAACGTCGAGAATAACAGCAGCAATTTAAAACTTAACCTAACTTTTTGTGTGTATGTGTGCGTGTGTGGAACAAGCACGACCGACCACCAACACAGAACGCGCTAGACTGAACCCACATACCTGCGCGTGTAATATAATAAATATTTAATTATCTCCATACTGATGAGAGCAACTTAAAACCGGAGCAACTGCACGCATGTAATATAATAATATCTATTGATTGCGTATCTGCATAAATTAACGAGCAGCCCTAGAGAGAGAGAGCGAGCATCTTATGACAACAGTAACTAAAGATATGTGTAGGGAACCACGACATACAATCGCGAAACATATAAATGCAGAATTGAGTATCTCCATAAATTAAAGAGCAGTCCGAGAGAGAGAGAGAGAGAGAGAGAGCGCGTGTCAACAGCAACTACCTAGAAAGATGTTTTTTCGCGGCTTCTTGCTGAAAGCTCTACCATATTTGTTGCAGAATTTTCAACAAAAAAAAAAAAAAAAAAAACGAGCTCCGGTCACAGTTACGAAGAAATATTAATAATTTCAAAAACATCTAGCGCCCACCGACAAAAAGATAACGGCCGAGGCGCACCTAGACGCAAAACCGATAGATATATAATAATAATATTTGTTACAGACTAAAATTTGACAGATAAGAATCCGCAGCGATAAAAACGCAACAACAAACTAATTGCAAACATGTTTTTGTCACCTTGTTGTGGTCTCTTACAGATAAGAAGCCACGACCTTCTGTCGATAGAGCCATGAATGAATAAATATTAATATAATGTAATAATTCCGCGGGCTTACGATGACGACTACGTCACAACTAGATTGCGCCCCAACCCACGTAGGTATAAAGCGGATGACCCGGCCGTTCTCTTATCAGGCTCGTGCTTTGTGACTCAGTTGAACCAGCAGCAGTTATCACCTGAGTTTTATCATCAACAATAAGTTGGGGCCAAGGTAGGTATGACGAGTTATATATTGAATTAAAGCTTGCGAGTTGCTTATTAATAACAAGTAATTGTTTTTAATGCCGCGTGACATTATAAAATTTCTTACCGGTTGCAATGTTTTAGCAATCCTGATTTACCAAATAATTTATTTTCAGGTCTCTACATACTCGCTCGCCGCTGCGCGGAAGTATTTTATCAACGACAAATCTTTGCTGTAGGTTGTAAAAATCAAATAGGTAGAAAATTTCAAGCTGTCCAAAGACTATTGATCATTTGCCAGTAAAGCGAGGTGAGTACATTTCTGCCGCCAACAGTTCATATATTTTTCAACTTTGAGAACAGCTAACTAATCACGTGGTCTATTTTCAGGTATACCGAGGTTATAAATAGGGGTACCTGTAGCTCGTCTAGTCGGTCTATCTTCAACAATTGAAGAGTAAACATCGTTGTAAGAGACACCGCCGAAATTATTAACATGGAGAAATTCCAGATTGTTAAGGACATCGTGAAGAATGTGACTCGTTTTAATCTCTCTGGACGTACGCTCGAGTTCAAGCTCAGACCAGTGCCTGAGGGCGCGGAGCCTGTAAGCTGGGTTAAAGAGGCCATTAACGCTGTCATCACCAGAGGTACAGAGGGCCTCACCAACGACGACCAGGTAGGATTCTCCTTCTGTTCCAAGGATTTCGCCCACGGTGACGGCTATGTGCGCTTCCGCCCCGTGCAAGAGGTAAAATTCGAGGACGTTTGGAATGTTATAGCCGGCGTCTATCAGTCCAACTCTATGGGGCTCGACACTGCCACCTTCTGCTTGGGAGTGACGTCTGTCAAGATGCCGGCCGGCAAAGGAAAGAGGGTCAACACCTACAACACCTTCACCAAAAAATGTGGTATGAGACGGAGCATCATCACCATTAAGAATAAAGACAACATGTGCCTGCAGACCCGGAGAGCTCTCGAACTGCTACAGGCCGCCGGCGTGACTATATCTGAAGAAGGCTGCGGCATTCCCGAGCTGCAACAGTTCCAGCAACACCTGCAAAATTTTAGGATTGCTGTGTACAAGTACGGCTCTAAAGACAGGGACCTGATATTCAGGGGGAACGCAGCAGAAGGCCCCAACATCAACCTGCTGTACCACGAGGGACACTACAATGTCATTACGTCGCTGACGGCCGCCTTCTGCTGCTCTTACTTTTGCGAGGTCTGCAGCACGCCGTATGATCATAAGAATAAGCACAGGTGTGGAGGTATCTGCGCCGCATGCCAACAATCGCCTGCCTGTCCTCAGACGCTGAAAATCACATGCGACGACTGCAAGAGATCGTTCAGGGGCCAGCATTGCTACGACAATCAACTTAAACTCGGATCAGGTGGCAAGAGCACCGTCTGCGAGACCATTAAACGATGCGAGCAGTGCTACAGTACCGTAAAGGCGGGTCGGCGACATACCTGTGGTGAGATGTATTGTAAAGTGTGTAGAGCCCACGCACCTGCCGATCACCTGTGTTATATGCAGCCCGACACCGGCAAGCCGAAAACAAGCGACCTACTCTTCGTCTTCTACGATTTGGAGACGAGGCAAGAGAAAGAACTCGAAGACGGCTCTCATCTACACGAACCCAATCTCTGCGTCTTCAAACAATATTGTGATGTCTGTATGGATACTGAAGTGAAAGTATGCCAAAAATGCGGCCCAAGACAGCAAATACTAAAGTGTGCCGACCCCGTTTCCCCGTTTGTGCACCACATTCTAACAATAAGAAAAAAGTTTAAGCAGGTGGTTATTATCGCACACAATGGGCAGGCCTTCGACCATCAGTTTATTTTAAATTACATCCTCACACAGACAGATCTAAACCCTGAGCCTATCATTATGTGTGGTACCAAGATAATTATGATGGGCGCTGGCAACGTCAAGTTCGTGGACTCCCTCAACTATTTTCCAATGGCGCTGTCCAAACTGCCCAAGGCTTTCGGTCTTCGAGACGGGTTCAAGAAGGGATACTTCCCTTATCTCTTCAACACCGCTGTAAACGCCAACTATATCGAGCCCCTACCACCTGCCGAGTACTATAGTCCCGACACAATGAAGGAGGGCGACAGATCGACGTTTCTCAGGTGGTACGAGCAGCACAAGAACGACATATTCGACATGCAGCGAGACCTAGTGGAGTACTGCGTGTCTGATGTGGATATTCTCGCCGCGGCATGTCTCAAGTTCCGCAGCCAATTGTTGTCCACCGGTAATGTTTGTCCAATAAGTGAGGCATGCACTACTGCCTCGGCCTGTAACAAGGTGTTCCGGCGTAATTTTCTGCGGCCAAACACTATAGGTATCATACCCAAGGGCGTGTACAGATGGCGGGACAACCAGTCCAAGATAGCAACCCAGTGGCTCGTGTCAGAGGAAAGAGCGCGAGAGCTAAACATCAGACATAGCGCAAAGCAGCAGGAGGCCATAGTACAGGGTGTCAAGGTGGACGGGTACTGCGAGGAAACCAAACAGGTGTTCGAGTTCCACGGTTGTTACTATCATGGGTGCCCTGCGTGTTTCAAATAATGCAGAGACGAGCTCGTGCACGAAGACCCCTCCCAATCGCTAAACACACGACATGAGGCCACCACAGCCAAGACAGAGAGACTGAGAACCATTGGGTATGACGTCATCGAGATGTGGGAATGTCAGTTTAGACGACAGCTCCAGCAGAACGAAGAACTCCGCACCTACACACAGGAGCATCCTCTGCTGGCTAACACGCCTCTGAATCCCCGACACGCCTTCTATGGCGGGCGCACAGGCAACACTGTAGAATACTATAAGTGCGGTCCTGGGGAGAAAATCAAGTACGTGGACGTATGCAGCCTCTATCCGTGGGCCTGCAAGTATGGTAAGTTTCCCGTCGACCACCCAACAGTCTACGTGGGCGACGACGAATGCCCTAAAGACATCCAAACTTTAAACGGTGTAATCAAGTGTAAGATTCTGCCACCACAAGATCTCCAACACCCCGTTCTACCTACCAAGATGAACAACAAGCTTATGTTTGTCCTCTGTCGTACCTGCGGCGAACACATGAACCAGGGCGTCTGCACGCATAACGAGGACGAGCGAGCGCTGACGGGTACGTGGATCGTGGACGAAATTAAAAAGGCGCTGGAGATGGGCTACAAACTTGTGAAAATTTTCGAGGTGTGGAATTATCAGATCGACCAGTTTGATAAGGCCACAAAGACGGGTGGCCTGTTTACGGAAATAATGAACAAATTTATCCGCGTTAAGCAGCAGGCGTCGGGCTGGCCCTCCCACTGTACCAACGAGCAGGAAAGAGACCGCTACATCGAGGAGTTCCTGGACAGAGAAGACGTTCGGCTGAAGTACGCCGAAATAGCGGAAAACCCAGGACTCCGCTCTCTGGCCAAACTTATATTAAACACCTTCTGGGGCAAGCTGGGGCAGCGGGAAAACCAGCCCAAAACCAGCATTGTACGGGACCCCGACCACTTCTTTGGCATGCTCTCGAATCCCGCCATCTACGTAAATAGCGCACTGCGAGTCAACGAAGACACTCTAGTCGTCAGCTGGGAACACCGAGACGAGGCATACGACCCTCTGACCACCGTGAACGTCGTCATAGCCGCCTACGTTACAACACAGGCCCGACTCAAGCTGTACAGCTACCTCGAGCTGCTGGGTAATAGGGTGCTGTATTATGATACGGATTCCGTCGTCTACGTATCTAGAGAGGGGGAATATGACGTCCCAACAGGTGAATTTATAGGGGACATGACCGACGAGCTGGAAGGATATGGTGAGGGAGCTACATCACAGAGTTTGTAAGCGGCGGGCCTAAAAATTATACGTACAAGGTCTTCTCCACACGAGACAACGACGAGAAGATAGTGTGTAAAGTTAAGGGCATAGGGCTCAACTATGCGGCCAGCCAGCTAATAAACTTTGCCAGCATAAAGGAAATGGTTCTAGCCCCCTCCTCCTCCTCCGATCCCGTATACATCACAGCAAGCCATATTCGAAGAACAAAGGAGCACGAGGTGGTGACGCGAGAGGAAACGAAAATATATAGACCTCGCTCTACCAAGAGAAAATTCCACGCCGATCACACCTCTGAACCGTTTGGCTTCAAAATATCCAAGACTTGACCTGTTTTTAGCGCCCTGTATATATATTTAACATTTTTGTATTATTGCCTTCTCTGTATAACTTTATTATTATTATTATATGTTTTATCACCGTGTATATTATAATTATTAGTGGCTCTTATTATTATTCTTGCTTTATAAAGTAAAAATATATCTATCTAATGTTGTTTACTATTTTCCAAATTCAATTTGCTGCTGTCCTGTCTACGAGTGCTATGACTTGCTATAAATACGAGTTGATATAGAATTCGACCTTGTTATTTTATTGATAATCTTACGGTTGCTGATAGCCATATATATATAAGCGCCACGGCAGATGTTATTCCAGTGGCGATGCATAAAAGGGCTAATTTCAACGCTTTTGATTTTGAATTACAGCAACCAATTACCTAATTTATTGATGGCGATTCTGATTGGTGTGCTCTGAATGGTGCAGATATGTTTTTGATTTTGGTAGTTGTGGGGTTTTGGTAAAACGAGATCCAAAGCTATCTATCTATACATAAATATGCAAAAAGAATATTATTACGTTAATTTTTCGTAACACCTAATATATGAAAAAAAAATAGATTTATCTCCACTGAGGTGAAAAAAAAAGCTGACATTCTTAGGTTTCACATGAATACCAACCCTGGTTAAAATTGTAAGACGACGACGACGGAGACAGATCGACCTTTCAGCGGCGTGATGTTGGCTGTAACACATCAGTCAAACTATATATATATATATAGAACATACCCTGCTTCTGCGTAGTAATTCGATAGCCGCAGCAGAGACAAGATGTACCGGCTATAGTTTTTCTCTATATACTCAAACATTTCGCAGCCGCCGACCACTATACGGAATATTCGCACGCGGCTTCCACCACCACCACTGTGAGGGTAGAGGCAGGTGTCAACACCCCCTTTCGGCGGGCGTTCTTGCACACGCGTCTTTGCCCACCGCCTCAGGCACCTGTAGAGAAATCCATTTAGATAGAAACCTGAAGTGATATCAGAATTTGCACGCGCCAACGCCCGAAGGTGAAATTAACCTGCTGCCTGTAATGATTCACGAGATAGGTCACACCCTAGGGCTACACCACTCGTCGCAAGAGGGCGCCATCATGTACCCGTGGTATCGGGAAGAAGCATTTGACCTCGCGGAAGACGATATATTAGCTATCCAATCACTCTACGGCGCCCCCGTTCAATCACTCGCTATCACAACCACAACAACTACAACAACAACAGTGCAACCCCTTCCTTTGACAGGCCCGCCGCAACAGCAATTAGATTTATGTAGAATAGCACCAGACAACATGCTGATAACATCTACCGGTCATCACTATGTGTTTTATAAACAGTGGCTGTGGATCTTGGCCTTGGGTGAAAACTCCTACCACAATCGGCCTGTACGGATTACGGATTATCTGCCATCAGTACCCATTACATCGAAAATACACGTCTATCAAAAAAGCAACGACGAACTTATGCTGGTGATGGGGAGCGGCCGTGTTTACGCGGTCGGACTTCCCTCAATTACTATAACACAGGCCCGAGGTAGCGTAGACGCCATGGGCATCCGTTTTAAAGAGAAAATTAACGCTGTATTCAACACGTACATTGGAATATCTTACATATTTTACGACAATCGGTTTTATACAGAGATTGACGACTGTGCCCAAATGGCGCGCAAACACGGGCTTATACGAGATATGTTTCCCGGCATTCCTGATGACGTAACCGGAGCCTTCAGATATACAAACGGGCTTTTGTACTTTTTCAGAAACGACACATACTACGAGTTTGATGAATTTACCAGAAAGGTAACGAAGGCCGGGCGGTTTGACCTAGCTCTTTTTGGCATCATGTGTCCTCAACCAAGCGTCTTCCAACAAATAAAAGACTTATTGGGGCGACTTGCAACCTATGAAAACGTGTAAGGCGGCGTACGCGTCATAAAACGTCATAAAACGTCGTAAAACGTCATAAAACGTAATAAAACGTCGAAAACGACGTCGACGACGACCTAGCGTCGACCATGCGTCGAGGTCGACGCGTGTGGACGCTAACTCTAGGATAACAAGGATAACTTCAGGATAACACCAGTATAATCAGGATAACTTAGGGATAACCTCGGAGTAACTTCAGGATAACGTATATGTAATATTTGTAATAAAGCGTACATACAAAAACATTCTCGAGTTAATTAAGATATCATCATCTCGAGTACCCCTCACATACCTTATAGGTGTAGCGCCGTCGCCGGTTGTTTCAGTTATGTTCAACTGCCCGAGGTGTTAAGACGCAATGACAACTGTTATCAAATTCTTTTTTAAATCAAAGGCCCTGAGAGAAATAAAGAAGCTTAAACTATGCGATATGTTCGTTGAACAGTGGTATCTAGACAGGCAACCCTTCTGTTACATAATTTACGCGGATTGCAAACCTGTATCATTTGCCCTGCTGTCAAAGATGGACTATGACCCATTAAATCAACATTCGAACCCAAAGACGTTCAATTACACACTACCACAAGAGCGTAGAAGAGGCTATGCAACGCAGCTGGTAGAACATATCAAAAAGCGACAACAATTTTCCGCGTTTAGCTCGAACGAAGCATCAGAAAATTTATTTAAAAAATGTGGCTATATAGATTGTGATGGAATGTTCAGATATCCTTAATAAATCTTTTTTTTAAGTTTGGTTTTCCGTTTTATTTCCAATCATAGCATTTCCCAATCATAGCCCCCTGATAGACGATAAATGAGGATGTGGTATATATCAGCAACAACAAATTTTAGTGTACAATGACGTAATCCGTTCAAGAATAGCTTATGTTTTAGTCATATTTTGAATCGATAACTAAAAAGGTAACTGAAGAACCGATAAAGGTTCCACAACGACCTGTACTCGTTGTACTGTCCAACTAGCCAGTAGGTGTTATTGTTTTTCTAATTGAGTTTTTGCTATTGTTTGTATATTTGCTGTAGTAAAAATTCTAACATAAGTACAAGGGCCGTTTATCATATTTGTGGCAACACCCTGATTTCTATCTTTTGTATCTAAATTGTCTTTTTGTTAAGTCGCTGTTTAATATTCTAATAAGGTAACTGAAGAACCGATAAAGGTTCCACAACGCCCTGCACTCGTTGTACTGTTCAACTAGCTAGTAGGTGTTATTGTTTTTCTAATTGAGTTTTTGCTATTGTTTGTATATTTGCCGTAGTAAAAATTCTAACATAAGTACAAGGGCCGTTTATCATATCTGTGGCAACGCTCTGATTTCTATCTTTTGTATCTAAATTGTCTTTTTGTTAACTCGCTGTTTAATTTTTTTTTAAATTCCAATGTTGTACTCACATATATGTTCTAAGTAATCAGATTGCACCTACACACACAAAAAAAATTTCGCTTTATTTGTTTCTGTACGGCTTTTTTTTCTAACACAGTGAAAAACTTAACAATTCAGCGTTCAGACAACACAGGTTGTTTGAGATAATTCAGATACCTACAAGAAATTATTTCAATTTGGAGCGGGTTTCGTCCAATCTTTTGTTTTTCAAATAATTATTTAATATTGTTTTTGTACGACAGAACTAGAATATTTATGGAGATACATAGAATAAATCAGTATACATTTTTGTACGTCGAACTATTATTTGATATCAATAGACGAGATAAACCGCGTTGCCGGTTTAACGATTTTTTAAAAAATTATTTTCAAACTTATAAACTTTTAATTTTTGAATAAAATATTACAGAGTTTAATTTGTTAAATTATATGTTTGCTCGACGACGTACCAAGACCGAAGTGACGTTCTTGGTGCATTTTCTTAGAGTCCGAATGGGGAGAAATGCAAGGTGTCGTTTCTTTATCTGAATAACTCCTGGAGAACCCTGCTAACTCTTCCACCCTTAGATTGGACTTTAGGCAGTGTCTGAAGTCCTGAATGGTTCCTGCGGAGGGTTGATTGATAGCGATTTACGTCTTCTTTTTATCTTGATGCCAACAATTATACTAAAACCTAGTATACAAATATAAAGTATGATTGTCCAAACACTGGGGTGATACCAATGTGGGGCGGTGCTTATTGAATTTAAATTTTGTTTATTTTGTTCCATACCATATTTAATGAAATTTAAATCATCCAAATTAGTTTGAAGCAAGCTAATGTTTTTTATTTCATGGTGATAAGAGAGGTTTACTTTGTAATCCAGTGTTGGTATATAAGTATTGACAACATTATTTGAAATATCTATTTGCCTATTAAAAAATTTTTGATTTGAAATTTCAGTAATACAATTATCCAAGTTTGTTACAATAGATGTCCCTAGCATCCTGGTTTCAGAGATTTTCTTGCAATTAAATTTAATTTGTTCTTCGTCAGGATTTATGATTAATAACTGGTTAAATTCTAAAGTTTGGACTTTAACATTTTTTAATTTAATTAAATGAATTTGGCAATTTGAGTATGGTCTTTTAGCTAATAAAAGTTGAACTTCACATGGTATGTCTGTTTTTACATTAATAATATCCATGTTATTGCAATAATAAGTTGTATCTACAAATAAATGTACATAGTTCGTTACTGGAACTGTAATATTGATCGGACAAAAGGAGATATTTATGGTTTGGGATTATTAATTGGAAGGTGGTATGGTTTAAAGGTACTGGACATGAGTATAAGTGATATACATTATACAGGGTATTTTCGACAATTAGGACTTCTAGAATGAAATTAATTTTTGTCGTGATTTGATAAGCCTTAATGTTTATTAATTTTTCGAAATTTAAAATTTGTTCTTTGGTGGCAGGAAATGGCAAATTTACTAGTTTTGCAATTTTTTGGATACTATCCATTAAGTCCTCGGGTTCCATAATTGAGGGGTGCATTATGTTGATTTCTGAGAATGTAACGGCTTCCTCGATTGTTTCCAGGGTTTGCAATATACTTAGGGCCATAGTATTTATTTGTGTATATATGTTATTAAATTGTACAGTGTGGTATAATTGAATGTTTTCCTCTTTAACAGCTTGTTCTATTTGTAAAATTCTTGAGTGTAAGATAAGTTGGTTTGATGTTAAATTCATTATTGATGAGTCAAATTTTTCTATAGCTTCTGTAGTTAATGTAATTTGTGATTCCTGTATTTGTTTCTGAGTCAGCTGATTTTTTTCGAGTTGTTCTAAATGTCTCTGGATTCTTTCACCATCTTCGTTGTCTAGGTTTCCAGTGATTGCTTTCCATATTGAGCCTAGGCCATTAATTATTCCTCTTTTATATCGAGTTTGTGGTATTAACTGATTGAATTTTCTTTTTATTTCATCGAATAAAAATGTTGTTATGGTAACAAAATTCTTGAATTCCTTTTTGATGGTTGCATTCATATGTAGTACATCTTCCAAATAATTAATGTTTTGTTTTAATCTGTTGTATTCATCTAGTAATGGTTGTAGATCGATGCTTTTTAGTAGTGTCCAATTATCAATAATATTTTTACAGCTTCCTAGAGGTATTGGTGGTAAGCCGGGATTATCAGTTAATTTTCGGGTTCGATCTCCTCCGTGGGTGGCGGTGAAGAAGCTGTAACAAGAGGCCTTTTTAGGTTTCTTAAATGGGTCTTTCTTGTAGACTTATTATTTGTAATTTCGCATGTATTATCATCATTTATTTTGGTGATAATAAATGGTCCCTCGTATCTGTTTTTAGTTTTATGTCTAACTGCTGTTGCATTTTTTACATAGACAGTTTGTCCTTGCTTGTAAGTGGTTTGGGGGTCCTTGTCATTTCGTTGTCTGTGAACTGTTTCTTTAGACTCCTGTAGTCTTCGTTGAACATTTTCGTATAAACGTTTCATTTTTGTTTTATATTCATCCAGATAATTGCTATATATGTCCTGGTTATAGTGTATTTCGAAAGGGTCGCGACTAGCCGTGTGTCCTGTGGTAAGCTCATGTGGTGTTAATCCTGTTGCAGAGTGGATGGAACTATTATATGCTAAAACGGCGTATTTTACTTGGGTTGAAATAGGATCCTTGTTAACATCTTTTAGAATTCTTATGTGTTCTAATATAGTAGAATGGAATCTCTCGATTAATCCATTCCTTTGTGGGTTTCTTGGCGTGGTAAAGTGAATGTTAATTTTGTGTAATTTTAGTAGCTCCTTTACAATATCGTTGTCAAATTGCTTACCGTTATCTGCTACTATCTTTTCTGCAGTTCCATAGAATGTAAAATATGTGATTAATTGATCGGCAACATGGACAGCTGTTTTTGCAGGAATTTCGAATACTTGTCCTAGTTTGCTAAAAGCGTCAATAATTGTTAAAAATATTTTTTGTTCCATTACAAATGTATCCATATGTAATATTTGGAATGGCTTAGGTGTAGTAGGTGTTTCAGTTAACATCATTGGAATATGTTCAGGTGTTCTCTCGTATTTACATCTTTTGCAAATTTCACAATTTTTTATAAATTCTTCTATGTCATTTTGGAAATTTGGCCAGTAGTACCTTAGCTTTAAATGGGCTATAGTTTCTTTTACTCCACGGTGATTGGTCTTTCCTTCGTGATAATTTTTCATTAAGGATATTTGTTCTTCCATATCTAGTACATCTGTTAATTTCTTTGTACATCTTATTAATGTTGGGCCGTCGTTGGTAAATTTGTTTGTATACACTTCACAGAGTTTTTTGTAAGTGTCCTCGTAGTCGATGTAAACAAAATATTGTTTGTTGTTTGTTGTAAAATCCCTAATTAACTTGAATAAATCGTCTTTTATTGTTTCTCTTTGAACTTCTGCTTCAATGATGGTTTTCTGTCCTCGTTTGATAGTCTTTGTCTCTGCGGGATTTAAAAATACAGTTTTTATGTGTAATTGGCTTCTTTTAGTGTTGATTGGTTCATCTAGAATTTGTATACCATTTGTTGGGTTGTCATCGGCTATAGAGTGTGCTGTCGATGCAGGTGATGGTAGAATGTCCGGTGATCTTAAATTTTGTTGTACTTCCTCAAGTGTAGGTGTATTTAGGTCGCGTGTTGTATTGTTCACTTTATCAAACTCTGTTAGGAGGGCATCTAGTTCAGGGTCGACGTTAACAAGTAGTGATTCCGAATCTATTGGGTGTATATGAATTCTTGACAATGCATCAGCATTGGTATTTAATTTTCCCTTTTTATATTCGATTTGGTAATCGAACTCTTTTAGTTTTAATTTCCATCTGGTTAATTTCATGTTCGTGGGTTCCTTTAGATTAAATAACCATTTTAACGGGCGATGATCTGTATAATATGGTTAATTTACGTCCATATAGATATGGTCTAAATATTTTTGTTGTTGCCCATACTACGGCTAATAATTCTCTTTCTGTGGTTGCCATGCGTTTTTCTGTGTCATTTAAGGTTCGAGAAGCATATGCCATTGGCCTATCTTGACCTACGATGCCTTGAGATAATACAGCTGCTATAGCTTCGCCGGAGGCATCTGTTGTGACAATGAATGGTTTTGAGAAGTCCGGGTATTGTAGAATCGGTGCTTCGGTTAATAATTTTTTTCATGTTTCGAATGCTTTTATAAATTCCGGGGTATGTTCAATTTTTACATTTTTCTTTAGCATAGATGTCATAGGTTTTACAATTTTTGCCATGTTAGGGATGAATCTGCGATAATAGCCTACGAGTCCTAGAAATCCTTTTATTTCCCTAGTTGTTTTAGGTATAGGATATTTCTGTACTGCTATTATTTTTTCCGGGTTTGGTTTGACTCCATCTGGTGTTATTATGTGTCCCAGGTAAGCAACTTCGTCTTTTAAAAATTCACATTTATCGAGTTGTACTTTAAACTGAGTCTCTCTTAATCGTTGGAATACTTTTCTTATGTGTTCAATGTGTTCTTGTAAACTAGCAGAGTAAACAATTATATCGTCTAGATACACAGAGCATACTTCATTTTGTATGCCGCTCAGGATGTTATCCATGACACGTTGAAAGGTCGATGGCGCTCCTTTGAGGCCAAAGGGCATTCTTGTATACTCGTAGTGTCCTTGTTCTGTGGAGAAGGCCGTTTTTTCTATGTCTTCTGGGTTCATTTGTACCTGGTGAAAGCCGGAGGCGAGGTCAAGTGTTGTAAAATATTGGGCTCATCCTAATTTATCCAAGATGTCCGAGATATTTGGTAGGGGGTATTTGTCATCTACCGTTTGTTCATTAAGTTTTCTATAGTCTATTACGACTCTCCATTTTCTCTTACCAGAATTGTCCATTTTCTTAGGTACAACCCACACTGGGCTCGACAAGGTGATGTCGATGGCCTAATAATGTTTTGTTGTAGCATGGAGCTTATTTGTTTTTGTACTTCTTGTTTGTGTATTTGTGGGTATCTGTAAGATTTGGTAAATATGGGTGTAGCATCGTTTTTTAGCCTAATGTGATGTTTGATTTGATTATTAAATGTCAGTGGTAATTTATCGGTGTAAAATATATCTCGGTATTCGTAACACAAGTTTTTTATCGCTAAATATTCTTCTTTGTTTAAATGTTGCAATTTTATATTCTTTAAGTTTTGCTTTTGAATACGGTCCAGCGTAGAGGTATCAAATTCACAGCTGACTGGGTCAAGTTCGGATTGATGTATTTCTTCGTTCGTTAACACTTCCAATACGGAGAACGGACTTGTTATCTTTAAGTATTGTATTTCTTCAGAGTTATTAATTACAGTTGTTGAGGCATGGTTATTTTCGATTTTTACTAGAGATGCAGGTATTTCTAGTTTATTTGAAAATTTTTTGTATTCCAATAATCCTTGTTGTAAAGTTGTATGTACCGGGATGGATATAAATTTTTCAGTTCTTGGTGGAATCGGAATTGAAATTTCTTTAAATATTTTTTTAATTAAATTTTTCTGCTTGGGAGATGTTTCAATTTCTTGTTGTGGTGTCATTAAATTTCCACAAATATAAAGCGGAATTTTTGTATATGGGGTAATTAAAAGTCCCTTTTTAAAATCTACAGTTGCTTCTAGGTTTAGTAGTAGGTCTGTTCCTATTAATCCTTCATAATTTGGATTACAATCGAATATGCAGTGCTTATGTTTTAAATCTGTTTTTGCGAATATCTCTGATAAAGGTATTTCTGCACTATAGCGATGTATTGTTGTATTGTGGGGTGTTGTGATACAAAACGGGTCTTCTTTTATGTAGTTGCTGAAATAATTTTGAGCTAGATTTTCGTTAATAAATGTTTTTGTTGAGCCGGTGTCGATCATAAATCGGGCGTTTATTTCTGGGATTTTTAAATATGGTAATCTATTGTTTGTTAACATATGAACTTCTATTAGTTCTGTTTGTCTGTTGTCTCCGAGGCTCGTGTAGAAAAATTTGCGTTTTCTTGTTCTTCATGTTCTTGATAATGATCCTGGTAATCAAATTCGTCATCATAGCTCTCTTGTTCGGTATATGTGTCTTCAGGGGATAAATAGTTATTGTCCTCAATTTCATCTGAATTTTGGAGATGTAGTTCTTCGAATTTAAAATTCGGTTGTTGTCTCTGTTGTACTACATTATTATTTGATGTGAATCTTGTCTTGTTAGTGAGCTGTGTTCTTCCAGAGTCGACTTCCATAGGTGTTGGTGTATATGTAGAAGGTTTATTTCTTGGCATAAATACGTTTTGTTGTTGCCGGAACTGGTCTGAGTTTGTCTGATTTGGGAAATTAGGGTTCCTGCTTGGGAATGGTCTCGGTGTCCAATTTGGTTGTTGATACATGGGCCTATTCACTGGAGGACGTTGCGGCTGATGTGTAAGATGATTTTGAAAGTGATTGTTTGTTGTTCACATTTGTGGTTGATTTACTCTTAATTGGGATGTCCTCATGTTATTGACTGAACTTGCATGCGGGGTGTTGACAATTTTTGGTCGGTGGTAATTAATGTTTTCTTCGTCGATAACCATCTGTACAGCTTCCTCTATTGTAGTGGGATTTTTACATCTTAAAAGGTGACTTAACTGTTCATTAGTACCAGTTAAAAATGCTCGTAATGTACTGTTATTGTACAATTGTGTCTTAACAGTTTTTATTTCTACTGATGTGTCTTCACACGATAATTTTGATAATAACAGACATCGTAAATCAATACATCTGTCTGCAAATTGTAGTGGTGTCTCTTTAGATCTTTGTTTCAAGGTGTTAAGGTCGGCAAGGAGAGATTCTTCATTTCGTTGGTCACCAAATAAATTAATTAGTAATTGTTTCAGTTCTGGGAAGGTAGTAAATGTTCTGCCTGAAATTAATGTCGCTGCTTTGCCAATTATTTTATTTCTTATATGAAGCATCGTGAATGTAATTCTTGCTGCTTCGTTTCCTGGTGCCATTAGTGGTATTACATTTTCACAGGCATTAATAAATGTAGATAATCTTGAAGGTTCCCCATCGAATGGTGGGATTAAATCCAAATAATCTCTAACATTAATTTGTGGTAAGGCCATGTTTCTTTGATCTTCTCTATGTGAAGTTAAATTAATTTGGCGAACAGTTGGTATGTTAGCTAGTTGATCGGCGAGTTGGTCGATTAAACTCATAAATGGGTTAGTAATATCACTTTTATTTTATCGTTGATTTTATTGTAACTCTATATTCACGGTTACCAAAACCTAGGACACGCCGTATATAAATTACTTGCGTAATTACACAGCACGACTTCAGTTATAGACTGTGAATATTTTGTTAACGGGGCTTGTGGTTTTAAAATTTTATTTAAACTTATACTAAGTTGTTAGTGTTAAGCCAGTTATGTTGGGATTTATTTTCTTGCCCTACTCGATCCAGGCAGTACTCATAAATCTTGGAAAAAAAAATAATTGAAAAGATGAATTTTCACTGCTAATGTAAAAATTCAAAAATGCTTGGGAATAAGTTTTTCAAATTTGTTCTGGAAGGGAAGGTTTGTGGGAAAAGCGGAATGATCAATATTACTTACAATAATAATATCGCTGCGATTGCTGACTTCATTGGTCCTTTTCTTTCTTGTTTTTCTGTTAAATGTCTGCGATAGACTGCTGGCTCGCTATCCTCGATGGATTGATGGTCCCCTGGTTCACAGGTCCTCAATTGGACGTTTTGGTTCGTAGCACCTTAACCGTCGATACGGACAAAATTTTTGATTTTCGAAAAATTTTGGGTACTATCCACAAGACTGCGCCAGAGAAACCCGTGGCAGGTTTAACGATTTTTTAAAAAATTATTTTCAAACTTATAAACTTTTAATTTTTGAATAAAATATTACAGAGTTTAATTTGTTAAATTATATGTTTGCTCGATGACGTACCAAGACCGAAGTGACGTTCTCGGTGCATTTTCTTAGAGTCTGAATGGGGAGAAATGCAAGGTGTCGTTTCTTTATCTGAATAACTCCTGGAGAACCCTGTTAACTGACGTACTACAGAGTTAGAATATTTGTGGAGATACATAGAATAAATTAATATTTGATTATTGTCTGTCTTGATTTGTACAAGAGTAATGATTTGATTGGGCTTACCTTATATAATATACCTTCCCTAGGTACGGTGTTTTTACTCTGTATGCGCCTAAAACAACTGCTTTTACAGTCAGCTTAACTACCTCGAGCGTTTTGGACTTCAAAAGTTGGACCACCCTATATGTTATTTATATGTCAAAGACGGAGCAGCTGATTTCAAGCATCATATTGGTATACCGTCTGATTTCAGACTATAGAAAAGTTAATGATTACGTACATCCTATAAATTCAGCAAAAAACAACTGCTTTTACAGAGCAGCTTAACTACCTCGAGCGTTTTGGGCTTCAAAACGTGGACCACCCTATATGTTATTTCTATGTCAAACACAGACCAGCTGATTTCACGCATTAGATTGGTATACCGTCTGATTTCGGACTATAGAAAAGTTGATGATTACGTACATCCTATAAATTCAGCAAAAAAACAACTGCGTTTTTAAATTTCATCAGAATGATATAGCGGGTGCCCTCTGATCTTACTTTTGCTATATGTGTGTACCTAATTTGGTAATCAAAGAACTGCTGTTGCTATTTTAAAGTGAATAGTCTCTGTGTCTCTCTCAAAAGCAAAATTGAACACCCTATATGCTATACGTAAAATTCGTTGGCTTTAATGTTAGATTTACGGTTTTGTGGTCTCAGTATGTAGTTAGTTGTAATACGCGCAATTACGGTTAAAATAATTTGCATTGAACGTGTGGTTAGATAGATATTATATCGCATCTCAGATAGATCCACAGTTCCTGTAAATATTTTGTTACATTTGCGGGCCTGCGGTTATAGAGATGCGGTTGCGGGCCTGCGGAGAGGGATAGATATGTCGACTCTCGGATAGTATGGTTTTTATTCCAGGCAAAAATAATATCATTCTAGTTTACTGTTTCGCGTATGCAGGGTCTTATAGTGTGTGCGTGCTATTAAGAACATAGAAATGAAGGACTGCTGTTACAGTGCGTTAACACATCTAACAAACCGAAACACCCCACCAAGGTGTTTGGAACGATATTTGATAGAAAAGTAAGTTTCATATATATTCGCATTTTATAAATCGTATTAATAATAATAATATTCTTAGTAATCTAGTGGATGAATCCTTGAGATGTCCCGAGTGCCGAAAACTGTTTTTGGACTCGGATGTTATTGACAATGATGGTACATGCTCGACATGCCACAATATTTTTTGTTTCTGCTCGGAGACGGTAGCAAGGTTGATGGACACCAATGACAGCGAACATATTGAGCTGGAACCTTATGATGCCTTAACATATCTGAGATGTAAGGAATCTATGCCGAGATCTCCAGGCGAGGCTGCCGCTGCCGCCGACAAAGAAGAGAACATTATATTGATGTGAGTTTATTATTATTATTTTATTATCAGTATTTACATAATTGCATTTGTAATTCATACAATATCTATACTGCCGTGCTAAAATCAAACGCGGCATCTACTGAAAAATCAGAAATCGGTTTTTTGGTGGTTTTGGAATGTTAACATTTTATTCTATCTATTTACTAAGACATAAATCTGTATCTACATTAGTTATATTAAAAAACATTACTCATTTTGTCGTATCTTCCCCAAAACTTCTACCTTTCCTAAGCACAAATGAGGTATCTTCGCGCTACTAGTTGAAAACGCGGTAACTACTTCTGTGAACATGCATATACTGCGTTTGTTTTTAGTATATTGTAGTTACCGCCTTTTTCACTAGGAGACGCTAGCCGTGGCAACTATGTATTATATTACAAAACTTCATATACTGCTGATTTTATAAAGTTAGATTTTTCTTTGTAAGAAAGCTGCGAAAAAAACAGGAGTTTAATCGACCCACGTTCCAAGTCGAATCAAACCCAGTGGATTCCCTAAATCCAAAAAAAAGAAGACTTGCTTAAAAATCTTGGAGGAATTCTTCCTGAAAACAGAAAGAATTTCTGAAACAATTTACCAGAATGTGAGGATTAGTTCGAAGTTGGTTCTTTTATTTTTGTATTATTACATAATATTTTGTAATAAAATGTAGTCAAGTTTATTAATATGTTTGTATATTTTTTCTCTTGAATAAAATTTAGAGAGTATTTTTTAAATCACTTAAATAAAACACAATCAAAAGGCAAAAATAGGTAATTACATTTTCAGTAATTATTTCCCTGTGAATGCTAAGTTAGACTGTCGCATTTGCGTTTTAAATTAATATAACATATATGCCGCATTACGTCTTAGTATGTACACAAATATTTTTAATAAAAGTCGTATCTGATTTTTAGTATGAACTTTTAACTTTTTAAAAATTAAACATGTCTAAACGATTTTTCACGTCATTTTACATTAGAAATCAGCTTTCTCAAATAACCTATTGTTATGGAAGCTCACCTACCTTGCTAGTGAATCTGCCTGTTTTGTTAATTCATTTCTTATTGTTTATAAATTAATATTTGTAAAATTTTTAGGTTGACGTTTCTAATCTTTTCATTTAAGTCATAGAATCGTTCCATTATATTCCGGAATCCAAAAAGAAGCTCCCGAATATTCCAGAAGCTTGAAAAATATATAAATACTCGTGATTTCAAGAGGACGGAGAGTTTTTAGTCGAAAGCGTGAGCGCGTTAAACAGAAACGTCAAACTAAGGAATTTGTGTTGACAGTTGTGAAAAAGAGTTGAAGTTTGTATCTAGTGATAATAAAGATTTGTGTTGTTTTGCCGAACAAGCTGGTTCAATCTGTTTGGAGGTTAGACAAACGTTACATTTGGTGTCAGAAGTGCGACGTTCCACGACGTGAAACGTTCGAAGATTAAAAAAAAAAGGGATCAAATAGTAAGTGTATGCCAGTTACCAGATCGAAATCGATAAAAATGGATGAGATCTTGACACAATTAATGGAAATGATGAAGGAAATCAAGAATAACCAAGAAGAAGTGAAGAACAGCCAAGAAGAATTAAAAATTGAAATGAAGAACAACCAAGAAGAACTGAAGAACAGCCAAGAAGAACTAAAGAACAGTTTAGAAGAAAGTAATAAAAAGTTAGAAGAGCTAATGAAAGAAAAATTCAAAGATTTTGAAGAAACTGTAGAAGAAGAAATAAATCAATTGAGGAATAGTATGCAAGACGAAGTCCAAATTGTAAAAGAAAGTGTGAGTACGCTGAGGTGTGAAGTCGAAGAGAAAGTCAACAGTACGTTGAAGTGTGAAGTCGAAGAGATGCAGAAAGAAGTCAACCGAAAATTCACACAGCTTTCCACGACAGGAGTTATTAAAGTTGAAGGTAATTCTACATCTTCGAGGGTCAAGCCACCAACATTTGATGGAAAGGTCCCATGGAGCACATACTTAAAGCAATTTGAGGCGGTTGCCATGGCAAATAACTGGTCCGAAGGTGAAAAGGCGATATCGTTAACTGTAGCTACAAGAGGTGAGGCTATAAAAATCTTAAGAACGATGCCTGAGCAGAACAAAACCGATTATGAAATACTGAAAAGTGCTCTCGAAATGAGGTATGGTGAAGCCCACATGCAACATGTTTACCAGGCTCAATTAAAGGGTAGAAGACAACGATTTGAGGAAAATATTCAGCAATATAAGGCCGATATAGCCCGGATGGTGAAGCTAGCTTACCCCTCTGCCCCTGTAGAGTTCCAAGAGCAATTAGCTGTAACTAGCTTCATAGATGGACTGCGAGACCCTGAAATCAGTCAGGCGTTGAGGTTAGCCAGAAACAAAACCATTTCCGAAGCTTTGGCGCAGGCGTTAGAAATTGAAGCTGCTCAACAAGCATCCAGACGGGGTCAAAGCAGAGCAAGACTAATTAAATATCAGCCAGCCGACTATCGAAGTAATGACAAAAATGTGGAGGTATAGCTGAAAAATGTTCAAGATTTATTAAACAATTTCCAAACCGAACGGAATCATACCGACTATGCTACATTTAGCAGACGTAGACCCATACGATGCTGGAATTGCGGGGACGAAGGGCATCTCAGGAATCGATGCCCTAAAAACACATCGGAACAGGACCAGGGAAACGCCAACTAGCCAGCTTTGAGGGGCGAAAGCTGGTGAGGTGCTACCAAGCCCCACCAACCATGAAGATCAAAGTTACCCGGCTGCACAACAACGGCAACAGCTTGGTAGTACCAGGGCGAATATGCGGCCGGGAATGCGAAATGGTCCTTGATACTGGCTCAAGTCACACCATAGTAAGGGCAAACATCGTAACCCATTGTAGAATTCAGAAGCCAGACAGAAACTTCATTTTGGGAACAGCAAATGGGGAAGTCATACCAGTACAGGGCATCCATGTGGCAAACATATGTTTAGGAACAAATACATTCCAACAAGACATCCTTGTAGCTGAGATCACCGATGACGTCATTCTTGGTCTGAATATCATGACTGAGCATAATTTTATCCTGGATCTTCCTCAAATACTACTAAAGACCAAAGGTGAAGAAATTTTAATGCATTATCCTGAAGTGAGAAATCTACCGATTAAAACCGTTAAAGCATTAGAAGACATTATTCTACCCGCGGCATCAGAAGTAACTATTGAGGCAATTTGTAACAGTTCGGCGGCTTTTGAAGAAACAGTAATTGTGGAACCAGAACCGGAGAGCAATCTTTCCAAAAGAGGAATTTTAATAGGAAAGACTCTAACACAAAAGAAGAACGACTCAGTGTTGGTGAGAATGTTAAATCTGAAAGACTACCCACAAGAAGTGAAGAAAGGAGAATCCTTGGGAGTTTGTCAGATAGTTGATGTGGTTTTCAAGAATGTAGAATCATCAACAGCACGCTGTGATCCTCGAATACTGCCGAAAATTCTGCAAAACCTTGTTAACCGATCCACGTCATCATTGCCATCGGAGGACGTTCATAAAGTAGAAGAATTATTAAGAGAGTACCAAGATGTATTCTCACTAACTGAGAACGATGTAGGAAGAACTGACCTAGTTCAACACCGCACAAATACCAGCGGCACCGCTCTAATTAAGCAAGCCCCACGAAGAATTCCATTGGTCAAACAAGAAGAAGTATCGAAATTGTTGAGCAAGATGCAACAACAGGGAGTCATTGAACCATCGCAAAGTCCATGGACCTCTCCAGTAGTTTTGGTGAAGAAAGACGGCTCTACTAGATTTTGTGTTGACTACCGAAGATTAAATGATGTCACCAAGAAGGATAGTTATCCGTTGCCAAGAATAGACGACACTCTGGACACACTATCTGGATCTCAATGGTTTTCTACTTTAGACCTGAAAAGTGGCTACTGGCAAGTCTAGCTTCATGCGGACGACAAAGAAAAGACAGCTTTTTCCATTGGGACAGGTTTGTGGCCATTCAACGTTATGCCGTTTGGGCTTTGTAACGCGCCAGCCACGTTTGAAAGACTGATGGAAACAATTCTCCGTGGAATGACGTAGAAAACCTGTCTAGTCTATCTTGATGATGTGATAATACTTGGCAAAAACTTTGAAGATCATTTAAAGAATGTACAGGAAGTCTTGCAAAAGTTAAGAGAAGCCCAACTGAAGCTAAGTCCCAAGAAATGCATGCTCTTCCAAAAAGAAGTCAGGTATTTAGGACACATTATTTCTACAGATGGAGTCAAGACTGATCCGGAGAAAACTGAAACCATTTGGAAATGGCCAGTGCCGAGAGACAAACATGAATTAAGGAGTTTTCTGGGACTTTGCACATACTATCGGAAGTTTGTGAAAAATTTTGCCGATATCGCCAAACCTCTGCATCGACTTACCGAAAATAGCCAACCATTTATGTGGACGGAACAGTGTCAGGAAGCTTTTCAGAAGCTTAAAGGCGCCCTGTGTTCTCCCCCGATCCTATCATATCCAATTCCTGGAAAGAAGTTCATCGTAGACACTGACGCCAGCAATACTGGAATTGGAGGGGTACTATCGCAAGTAGAGGAATGACAAGAGAAAGTGATTGCCTACTTTAGCAAAGTCCTTTCCAAGCAAGAGATGAACTACTGTGTGACTAGGAGAGAGTTACTTGCCATTGTCAAAACAGTGGAGCATTTTCACAAGTATCTCTATGGTCAGCCGTTTGTTTTTAGAACCGACCATGCTTCATTGAAGTGGCTTCTGCAATTCAAGAACCCGGAAGGCCAAGTGGCAAGATGGCTTCAACGTTTGCAAGAGTACGACTTCAAAATTGAACACCGACGAGGACAGAGCCATCGCAACGCTGACGCTTTATCCAGAAGGCCATGCCTTCCTGATTGTAGATATTGCTTGCGACAGGAAGCAAGGGAACAGGACGATTTTCATTGCCGAAGAATTAGCATCCAAGGCCCAGAACATTGGGATAGTAAAAGCCTTGCTAAAGAACAGAGTGAAGACCCAGAGTTTGGCCCAATTTTCCAATGGAAAATAAATAAAATGGATAGACCTGATTGGCAGGATATTCCCAATAAATCTCCATCTCTGAAAAGTTACTGGGCATTATAGAACTTCCTAGTTGTAGAAAATGGCCTACTAAAAAGAGTATGGGAGAGTCCGGACGGCAAAGAAAGGAACTACCAGACTGTATTACCCAGGACAGGAGTTCCAGAAATTCTCCAAGCGGTTCATAGTGGCGTTGGTGGTGGACATTTTGGAATCAATAAGACTTTGAACAAAGTCAGAGAGCTATTCTATTGGCTTGGGAGTCGTTCCGATGTGGAAGAATGGTGCCGGCGTTGTGAAACCTGCGCCTCTAGTAAGGGACCAATGACTCGAAGTCGCGGCCAGATGAAGCAGTACAATGTCGGTGCTCCATTTGAAAGAATAGCTATTGACATAGCTGGCCCATTTCCTCGAAGTGACTCTGGCAATCGTTATATCTTGGTAGCTATGGACTACTTCAGCAAGTGGCCAGAAATATATCCTATACCTAATCAGGAAGCAGTCACCGTAGCAGAGGTCCTATTTGAAAACTGGATATGCCGTTATGGAGTTCCGAGGGAAATCCATTCTGACCAAGGACGGAACTTCGAATCTGAGGTATTTCAGAATGTTTGCCAACTACTAGGTATCTCGAAAACTAGAACAACACCTCTTCATCCACAATCAGATGGAATGGTCGAGAGATTCAATCGAACCATTGAAAATTTCCTGAAAACTGCCGTGAATGAAAAGCAGACCAACTGGGACACCTGCCTTCCTCCATTTCTCTTAGCATATAGAGGGGCAGTTCACGAAACCACTGGTAAGACACCAGCCAGTGTAATTTTTGGCAACGAATTACGTCTACCGATAGACCTCATTGCAAATAGACCAGAACATCAGGAAAATATCAGTGACTACTCCGCCACCTGAAAGATCGAATAAAGTTGGTATATGAGGAGGTACGAGAAAAGCTGAGAATAGAAAGTGACAGAATGAAGACCCGTTACGTGCCAACAGTAGTGGGTTTCATGAAAATGATAAAGTTTGGCTGTACAACCCAAAGAGGACTAGGGGCAAATCACCTAAATTACAGAGATCTTGGGAAGGCCCTTATTCGATTGTGACCAGGTTAAACGATGTCGTGTATAGGATCCAAAGAAATCCTCAATCCAAAATGAAGATTGTTCACATAGATCGACTGACGCCTTATCAAGAACACCAGGCGGACAATGGAGTAACCTGATCAAGACGATCAGTTCTGAGAGGGGAGCAGTGTTACGGAAGCTCACCTACCTTGCTAGTGAATCTGCCTGTTTTGTTAATTCATTTCTTATTGTTTATAAATTAATATTTGTAAAATCTTTAGGTTGACGTTTCTAATCTAGAATTTCATTTAAGTCATAGAATCGTTCCATTATGTTCCGGAATCCAAAAAGAAGCTCCCGAATATTCCAGAAGCTTGAAAAATATATAAATACTCGTGATTTCAAGAGGACGGAGAGTTTTTAGTCGAAAGCGTGAGCGCGTTAAACAGAAACGTCAAACTAAGGAATTTGTGTTGACAGTTGTGAAAAAGAGTTGAAGTTTGTATCTAGTGACAATAAAGATTTGTGTTGTTTTGCCGAACAAGCTGGTTCAATCTGTTTGGAGGTTAGACAAACGTTACACTATATTATATTCTACCGAGGGCTATGAAAAACTTTGATGTTAAATTTATCGATTCTTTGCTACCAGTAGATACTGCGTTTGATTTTAGCACGGCGGTATAAGTATTGAACTGCAGCTTATGTAGAAACTTTTAGTATGTTTTAAATAAAAAACATTCGTTAATTAATTGTCTATTATGGTTGTTTAGTTATTATTGTTATTTACAGCAGCAGCCCCCTACCGTCAGTCGCTATTTTAAACAGGCCCGGCCTAAGCCAAGATGATTGTTTGCTACTCAACGAGCTGCATAGTCGATTAATGGCTGTTGAGGTTCCACTTGAAGAGATTAATTTATCGCTACCGTCGCCTCTGTAGGCACCCCCACCAGCTTCAGAGTTGCTGAGGTTAACTGAACCTGCACCATACAACTTTCGAATAACGGCAGTTTATGATGCAGATAGATTTATTGAAAGACATGTCTTTGTTTAGATTATAATTTTATATTAATTGTATTTATATTGCATTTTAATTGTGAATATTTTATTTTATTATACCACTGAATAGATATATAATAGGGAGATAGCGGTTGAAAAGATTATTTTAGTTGTCTATTCACAGTTCCTGTAAATATTTGTGTACATTTGCAGACCAAGAGCCTGCGGTTAGGTGCCTCGGCTGTTATCTTTTTGTTGGTGGGCCCTAGATGTTTTGAAATTATTAATATTTCTTCGTAACTGTGACCGGAGCTCGTTTTGTTGAAAATTCTGTAAGAATCTGGTAGAGATTTCAGGGAGAAGCCGGAAAAAAATACGCTACCTAGAGGCCACTTACTACACATATCTTTTTGCGTCTAGATATTTACTGTGGGCACGCGCTCTCTCTCGGACTGCTCTTTAATTTATGGAGATACGCAATTCTGCATTTAAATAGTTCGCGGTTGTACGTCGTGGTTCCCTACACATATCTTTAGTTACTGTTGTCATAAGATGCTCGCTCTCTCTCGGGCTGCTCGTTAATTTATGGAGATACGCAATCAATAGATATTATTATATTATATGCGTGCAGTTGCTCTCATCAGTATGGAAATAATTAGATATTTATTATATTACACGCGCAGGTATGTGGGTTCAGTCTAGAGTGTTCTGTGTTGGTGATCGGTCGTGCTTGTTTCACACACACACAAAAAGTTAGGTTAAGTTTTAAATTGCTGTTGTTCTCGTCGTCGTCGTTGGGATACATAATTCTGCAGTTAATAATAATTAGATATTACGTACGGGGGCTCCGGTATTCAGTCGTGCTTGTTCCACACAAAAAAGTTAGGTTAAGTTTTTAAATTGTTGTTACTCTCGTCGTCAGTATGGAGATATGCAATGATTAGATATTTCGTATATGAGTTCAATGTTAATGATCGGGGCGTGCTAAATTCCCCGCGCAAAAGTTAGGTTTCAAATTGTTGTTGCTCTCACCAGTATGGAGATAATTAGATATTTTTTATTATATTACGCGCGCAGGAGTATGCGGTTCAGTCTAGAGTGGTCTGTGTTGGTGATCGGTCGTGCTTGTTCCACACACAAAAAGTTATGTTAAGTTTTTTAAATTGCTGCTGTTATTCTCGACGTTGAGATACATAATTCTGCAGTTAATAATTAGATACTACGTACGGGGGCTCCGGTGTTCCGTCGTGCTTGTTCCACACACAAAAAGTTGGGTTAAGTTTTAAATATTTTGTTGTTGTGGTATACGTGAAGTCCCAACGCGCCGCCATACCTACTATTGTTGTCATTATTATTTTTGGATGACTTCCAATAACGGTATTTAAGTTTTATATCATGAATAATATCTTTGGAAAACCAGGGGGGATATCTGCTAGGCCGCGGGATATATCTGGGAACGGAACTTAGAAATGGAGAATTTAGTAAAGAGTAGAACCGATCACACGCAGTGTCTATGTCTAGACAAACAGAAAGACAGGTCCAATCAATATTACATAAATCTTCATAAAGCTTATTGAAGTTTGCTTTCCTAAAATTAAATATAGAGGTTACATTTGAAGCAAATTTGCGATTTACTAGATTAATGGATATAGTTATGTCTAATGAAGGATGATGATCCTCCGAAATTAATGGATCTATGCATCGACTCACCTCCGACACTGATCTGCACAAAACCAAATCTAATATCCAGTTGTTTGAATTTAAAATCCTGTTAAATTGTTTTAACCCCAAAAACTCGCAAAAATTAACTAAATATATGATGTGCCTATTAGACATACGATTGACGGATAAATAATCGACATACTTAGGAATATTGATGTCACCTAAAATAATCAAATCCTCATCATTAGTCAGATGTTCGCAGTTAATTAGCGGTTCAAACAGTGTATTATAAAGATCTACAGACTTATTAGGGGGGATGTATAGAACCAAAATATAAACAGATTGTTCGGCAAGGTAACTTTGATTCCAAGCACATCAATGTCAGATACCAAAACACAAAACGCTGCGCAGGTCAACCAATTTCGCATTGTATGTCTTTCTAATGGATATCAATACACCTGCACCTCTGGTTGTGCCAGTATTTTCATAGTCACGGTCAGTTCTAAATATAACATAAATATTACTAAATAATTCATTATTAAAAATTGAAGGGTCTAACCAGGTTTCGGTGAGAACTATTAAATCAAATTGGGATTCAACAGAAGCATTATATAACTGATGGGTCTTAGTTTTTAAACCACGTAAATTTTAGTTGCAAATTTTAAAAGAATCCTTTGCGGTCGAGTTAACATGGGGAACCGTATGATGTTCAGACTCGTTTAACAGTGGTTGCTATTTATTTGAAAATGTTGACGATTTGAAATGGTATATACCTTTTGTATATAGTGCACTTAACGGTGTCCCAAGCAAAATGATAACAGTCTACAATTTTAGCATTAGAACAGTTTATGCATTTAGTTATAGAATCGGTAGGACAATCTTTAATACTATGCTCAAGTGAACATTTAGAGCAAGCTAATTTTTTACTTTTACAGTTATTTTGAAAATGATTTAGACCGCTACATTTAAAACACATTTTAAGTTCAATAGCATCGTAAACAGTACATACATCATAATTAACAAACAAACGACCAATCTCTACTAGTCTACAATAAGTTACCACATCTACTTCTAAAATAGCTTGGTATAGAAGACTATTCTTTTTAGTAGGAAAGATGTTAGTAACATTACACTCACTAGATACATAAAATTCTTCATTCTGGGTCTTCACAAATTCTAGTAATTGCTCATTTGAATATTTTTCCATCATTCCCACTAACCTCAATCTGGGTTTAATATTTTTTGACCTTCTTTACATCATAGTTTTGAGACAATTTCTCATCAGCTAGTTTTATTTATTTATTTATTGGAAAGAAACAAACAGGTCGTAACCTAGTTACATGTTTCTATATTAGCACTTAAGGGTCCATTCTCTGTAAATTTGACAGGCATGAATGTTGGGACGGATTGAGAGGATGGGTGGCCGATGGGTGGAGGCATATATTCCAACTATCGAATTATTAAGATTTCGGAGGTGCATGTAAAGCCGAAGTTAAAAGGCACATGTAAATAAAGTTAGCCCTCATTGCAAGGGTACTGGATTTGTCTTATAATTGCAACAACATTTCTTTTTAATGTTATAAATTATATATCACCGGAAAGATCAAAAGATAAACTAGATCCCTATAGTAGCAAATTTTTGTTTAATACATGTATTTTAGAGAAAATAATTTTTGAAAATACGCTATTTTAGTACAAGATTGTTTGCCTGGAATTTTAAAAATAAAAATAAATACCAAAAATTACTACTTTAGGGACTTAGATTAAAGTCTTATCTTTCAATACTTTTTTACTAGAAGTCGCTATCTTTTATAGTTTTCATATAATTAGACACGAGACGAACGCCGATTTAGGGCTTATTTCGACCTAGTGAATGGACTCTTAACTAAATACTTAGTACACACAACATATATGTACCTAAACAATGGGTGAAAAAAAGGAAAAAAAATAACAAAAAAAATCACACCAAAGGTTCTAGAACATATCATGAGACCATATGGAGATAATAAAAACTAATATACTTGATTTGATTCTCAGCTGAATATCAGTTTAGAAATAACATTTTTAAATTTAAATTCACTTACATCAAATATTCCATTTAAGATCTGATGTTGATATTTATTATATACACTGCACATATTATTTACTAAACTTTTATTTTTTGCTATATAAAATGTAATTTCTTTTACACGTACGCGGTAATCAGAAATGTAAAGTTTAATTTGAGATAACAGGTATGGACTGTCTAATTTATTGTTAAGCAACTTATACAAGAACATTAGTTCGTGGCGATGTCTTCTGTGTTCTAATTTTGTTATCCCAAATTCATTACGTAGAGGGTCGTAGGAGCCAAATCTGGGATTTATATTGTGTTCTTTATAGTACAGATACCTTATAAATTTATTCTGTATAGTTTCTGTTGCTTTCGATAGCTTTGTCAGATTAGGGTTCCAAATTCGTGACCCAAACTCAAGTTTACTTCGGACTAATGAATTATATATGTATTTAATAGAATTAACACTTCTAAAGTGAACTGTTGTTCTTTTGACAAAACCAAGTGCTTTATAAGCGTCTTTACAGGTAACTTGAATGTGCTTCTGAAAACTCAAATCGGATTGAAACATTATTCCCAAGTCTTTAACTTCCTTATTCCTCTCTAGAATGTATTTATTCATCATATATATAAAATGTTCTGGGGTCTTAGATTTGCTAAATGTCATTACACTACACTTATTTAAATAAAAGTTCAATTTATCCTTAACCGACCAATTATATATTTTATCTATGTCATACTGCAATTCCAGGTGGTCATTGACACTTACAATTTTTTTGAACAATTTAAAGTCATCTGCATACAAGAGACTATTTGATGTTACGGTTTCAGGCAAATCAGTTATAAATATGAGGAATAACAGGGAACCTAAATTAGATCCCTGCGGCACCCCAGACTTCGCCAAAAGGTAACTCGAAACCTCACCACAATATGTTACGTACTGATTTCTATTCCGTAAATAGGAAGCAAAAAAATTTAAAAGGTGATCACTCACCCCATAAAAATATAATTTTGACAGCAACATATCGTGGTTCACCTTATCAAATGCCTTGGCAAAGTCCGTATATACTACATCCATCTGACATCCTTCTTCAAAAGCAATCAAAATGTTTTCAACAAACGTCATCAAGTTGGTATATATAGACCTATTTCTAGTGAATCCATGTTACTCGAGGTTAATAAATTTTCTTACATGTCCATAAATTTTTTCATACAATACGAATTCGTACAATTTGGATATAGAGTTAAGAACTGCCACCGGTCTGTAATTATTAACTAAATTTTTAGCATCTTTTTTATGAATTGAAGTAATTTTAGTTTTCTTAAAGTCGTTAGGAAATACGCCGGTTTCTAACGATTTTTGAAATATGATCAACAGTGGATATATGAGGAATTCCTTACACGCTTTGAAGACATAAGGCGGTATATTATTATCATCTGGACCAGAGGAACGTTTGGGCTTAAGTTTTTTGAAAGCCGCTTCCAACTCCCCTACAGTTATATTATCAAAATTACAGTACTCTGAATCTGTAATTTTTCCACGAGATATACTTTTTATAACGTTTATATCATAGGTTGATGACTGATGCTCATATACCTCACAAAAATATTTAGCAAATGCATGTGTTATAACTTTTGCGTCCGTAGTAACCTTATTCTCTACTATAAATTGCGACTCAAAACAGCTTTTTTTCTTTTTATTCTTTACAAAATTCCAGAATGCACTTGAATCATTAATTATACTAGCTTCCACCCGTTTTACATAATCATCGTGAGACTTTCTAATTTTAAGTTTTAGTTCCGCTCTTATTTTTTTGTAATTCTCAAAGTAAAGCGTAGAATCAGATTTTTTCTTTCTAAAAAACTCTTTTTTTCTTAGATCATCTTTAATGTCCTGAGTAAACCATGGTGGGTACATTTTGTGACGTTTCGTAGAACAATTTCTATATTTAGATACACACACATCCAAAATATCATAAAACTGAGTGTAAAAATACTCCACCATGAAATCAATGTCCTCGCATAAGCATAAGCCGTTCCAATTACAATTACGCAGTAGTTCATACAAAAGGGGAAAGTTTGCTTTTTTATAATTAATAAAGACAAGTTAAAGAAACCTCTAGCATATTTTAGTTTTTTTATATCAATTTCAGCAGAGTGCAGAGTGTCAACTTCTGAAAGGGGCAAACACTCCTTCTCTATATTTATTTCAGTACTACCAAGTATAAGATCTAATGTTCGGGCGTCCTCATTTAAACAATTATTGAATGATCTTAAGTTGTACATTTCCATCAAATCTGATATTAACGTAATAATGCAATTGTTAAAACTGTTGAAAACAAACGAAGTACCATTTATTTGCGGTATATTAAAATCGCCAAATAAAATCAAAAAAGTATTGACGGATATTTTTTTATCAAAGCTTGCAAATAGTTCTACATAATCTTGATAACACCTAACATTAGAGTTAGGAGGCATATAAAGTGAATTAAAAATAAAATTTGTGCCACAAATATCAACTTCAATAAATATTGTCTCTATCTGAGTAGCTATGTTAAGAACAGTAGCTTTATATTTCTTAAGGACTGCAATAAGGACTCCTCCGCCCCTCTTTTTACCCGACTCTTCAATATTTCTATCTCTCCTAAATACCGTGTACCGTTGATCAAAAAGTTCGTAATCATATATTATGTCATTATTCAACCAAGTTTCAGTTAGAATAATCAAATCATAGTTCTCATTTAATAAGTTTTTTTGAAATAAAGATGTTTTAGTACGAAGGCCTCGAGAATTCTGATAATAGATTCTTAATCTCATAATACGCTTAGATCTAATTTACAGATTGTATAGCAGAAAAAAAATTGTTTCTTCTCTTTTAAAAATACTTCCCTTATATCACCTTAATATAAACATATATTACAGTATATAGATTTTTATAATATTCTACGAAAGCTGTCTGACAATTACAGAGCTCCAAATACTTTATATAAAAACAAAAATAAAATAAAATGTGGTAAACTATTATCCTTATCCTAGTCAGTGTCAGTAGTAGCATAGACTAACTGTTAAGACTGCTCCATCACGTGTTAAAATTTATCATATATATAATACTACTATATTGAGCTATTCGAGCTTTTCTTGAAGCCGGTTTATGAGATGGAGTTATATATTTCGTTCTCTTTCACGGACAAATGTTCCTGTGCACATGCCCAAGTGTTGTCCAATCCAATCCAAGAATTTCAATGTGGCGCGAAAGTAAAGAAAGACCGGGCTTTTGTTTTGTCATATACAGGGTGTCCCAGTATGAGCGTACAAAATTTACCAGTGGGTAGGCCAGACCAAAATAAGAATAAAATTCTTATGAAAAAATTTCTCTGATGCTCGCCTAACGAGTTACAGGGGGTTATTTTGTAAAAAAAAAAACAATTTTCCGTAATAACTTAACTTAAATAACTTTAACAACTTAAAAACCGTTTCGTAGATTTAGGTAATTTTTGGGTAACGTGTACATCCATTAAAGGTCATTAAAACTATATGGTGTTTGTTTAACTTTGACACTTGTGGTGGCCTAGGTCTACTCTTCCTTATGGTTTTGTCTTCATAACTCTTGTATATCCTACTTTTTCGTGAATTAACTAAGTTTTCCTTAATCGGCTATCAATTCTGAACAAAAAAGGTGCTCTTGTTACACAGCTCTAAAACAACCATTTTCGAGTAAATTGAGTGTAAAGTACCAACTGTATTCCCTTATGCAGAAAAATATATGCAATGATTTTAAAGTTTAGAGTTAAACAAACACCATATAGTTTTAATGACCTTTAATAGATCCGTACACGTCATCCAATATTACTTAAATCTACGAAACGAGTTTTTAAGTTATCTCGGAAAATTGTTGTTTTTTTTTAAATAACACCCTGGAACTCGTTAGGCGTGCAGCGAAGAATTTTTTTTTATAAGAATTTTATTCTTATTTTGGTCTGGCCTACACACTGGTAAATTTTTGTTCGCTCACACTGGGACACCCTGTATGTGTTTTGTCATATATGTGTTTTATGGTGTGGTTATGTCACAGTTTATCTTTTGTATTTCAGGTATGTTTGTGTTTCACAGAAAATAAATTTGTGTTTTTCGTAGAGCCGGCAGTTTTAGAAGTGTTTTATTTATGTGTAACTTGTAGTTTTAGTTTTGTTCATATACCTATTAGACTTATTAGTGATTAGAGACATTTGCTCATCAAATTATTTGGACGGTATTTTTACAGTCGCAACTGCAAGTTTAGGTATATAAGAACATTTTGTAAATTTAAATATGTAGTGAATTAGGTATATGAATTATACTGTACCTCATTTTCATTAATTTAATTCCACAGATATCGCAAAATGCCGAAACGAAAAACTCAGTCGAGATTTTGTCTTTTGTGCGAAGGAAATATTCCATATGAAGTCGCATAGGTACCTGAAGTATGTATTTTTAAAATTTTCTTTTCAAATACAAACTGCATCCATTCTTTTGGTAAACTTGATAAATACGGGAACATCCCAATAACAAGATTGAAAAACCGTTAATATGTAGATAAAATACAATATAAAATAAAGTTAATTTATTGTATTCTACAGTATATGGAGCAAAATTCCCGCGGTTTGCTGCGCATGAGTATTTGGTATTTTCTCCGTGAAAGAGACAATAGATATGATTCTGGACTCCTCTAATTTGGCTTCACTTGAGAAACATGGTAAAGATTACATAGGCTCCATATAGTAGTATTATATATGTATATGAAATTTATTAACAATCTAAAACCCAGTCAAACTCAAAGAATCGTTTAGTATATACCAGTTAATATGAGAGGGCGCCCTTCGAGGCAGTGCGCTCGTTTTCGCGCGAATTTTTTGGTTTTCCTATGTTGTCACGTTGCCACAAGTAGCAATATGATTATTCTGTTTTGAGTTAGGGTGTATACAGTTATGTGCTGCAATAATAATAATTGAAAAACAATGTCTCGATATTATGAGTTTAAAAACTATAGATGTTTATTAAAAAAACAATTAAGATTTGAAAATGTATCTACTCATTTCCAATGGCAGTTCCAACAGGCAGTTATTTTAAAGCAATATGGATTATTAATTCAGGCAGACTGACTTATAAAACTACTTAGATAATTTAATTTATTAGACAATAAATACATTAATATTGAAAATATTAATTATTCGGGACGGGGAATATGTAAAATGATCTAATACCAAATTTCCGTTGTCAGCTTTTCATGCATTTTCATTGCAATACCTATGTATATAACACTTTTATTGTTTTCCCGTACAATTCAGGTATCACTTGGTTGTTAGATAGATTCAGAAAAATAGAATAGTGTAAAATGAAGCATGCTCAAGGGCTATTTGAAAAATTATTAATGTACCTATACTACGGATATTATCTTGAAGGGGGTTGGAACCTTTGGTGTGAATATATCACTGGGGTAGTTTTCCACATAACCCCAAAATACTATATTGCACTCGACACGCGTTTCGCCAACCACAGTATAGTGTTTTGGTGTTATGTGGAAAACTACGTCAGTGATACGGATATTATACAAGGTGTCCCATTTCTGCGTATTTTCTTCAACAGCGTTAAACAGTTCGTAGGGAATTTTTTTTACTTCTCACTTTGCTGCTAAAGTTAACGTCAGATATAATGCAAATTTATCTTGAAAGGGGTTGGACTCTTTAGTGTGACGATAACACTGACGTAGTTTTCCACATAACACCAAAACACTATACTGAATTCGATGCGCGTTTTGCCAACCAAGTTGACATAATCTGGAAATGATTAGATTTAGTTTTAATCATCTTCAGATGATGCCAATTTGGTTGACGAAACGAACGTCGAGAGTAGTAGTATTTTGGTGTTATGTGGAAAACTACGTCAGTGTTAACGAAATTTTAGTTTTTTGGAATAATCTCGAAAACAGTATTCATTTGGACAGATTTCAAAACTATCGAAGAATTGCAAAACTTTCCCCGTCTTTGTATTCAAATTGGAACAAACCGTATTCTTTGTTTACTCATGTATACGATGTATTTAGTGCATACTTTTTATATACCTACACTGCCTTTCTATGTTTTTCTTTAGAGACTTGTATTTACATATATAAATTTTTTTGTTTCCACGATAAAAACTTTAAGGTAGATAATTTCTTTAATTGTGTTGTTATTTAAACAGAATTTTAAGATTTCTTGATCTAATAGATTCTTATTTTGCATAAATTAGGAAAATTAAATAGAGGCTACAATATTTAAAAAAATATATTTTTTTCGAACCATACGAATAAGACACTATAACATTAAATTATTTTGTATAAAAAGAGGGCCATTTCGGGACTGTTTGAGATCGCCATAGCAACTGAACAAAAAAGAGATTATTGTACAGTTGTACAGGGTGATTCACTTTCGAGTGTGCAACATGGGTATCTCGCTTATTATAAAAGATAGACTGTAGGTTTAAATTCGGCAAAGTTGCGGAATTTTGTGGTCAATAAGTTGGCATAAACAAAACCCCCATATCTGCTTTTGTTTTTGAGTAAGAGGCAAAAAAAGATTTTTTCTGGTTTTCGTTTTCTGGCCATAACTTCTATATTTTTTAAAATATTGGCTTATCGTTTTCACATTATTAGGACACTTTCTTGAGACAAATACGATGCCGTAAACCGTTTTTTAAAAAAGTGCCACTTCTATTGTAAATCATCGTCAACTTTATTTTTTCTTATGGGCACCATATTAGTTTTTCTCATATTTGAATAAACCGATTTTTTCTGAATACAACAATATAATATATGTTAATATTTGCCTAAAAAATAAGGGCATTATGAAGGAAAATAGGTATTTTTTTGAAAATGTCTAGTTAGCCATGGCTATGACAGTCAGTTCTTGACAGACCACAAATGTCACTGATAATTGTTATAAACTGCATCTGTGGAGTACTTTTTACATTGGCTAACGATGTATACAAACCGAAGAGAAACAAGATATAGATATTTATTGCAGATGTAACAAAAATTTAAACAGAACAATTGAAGAATATTTAAACACATATCCTGAAAGACGACAACCATGCAAGACATATATTACTAAACTGCAGTGTAATTTAAGAGATTATGGCAGATCCATACCTATTTCTTGGTTTAGAAAGACTGCCATAATTTCTTAAATTACAGTGCAGTTTAGTAATATATGTCTTGCATGGTTGTCGTCTTTCAGGATATGTGTTTAAATATTCTTCAATTGTTCTGTTTAAATTTTTGTTACATCTGTAATAAATATCTATAATATCTTGTTTCTCTTCGGTTGAATACATCGTTAGTCAATGTAAAAAGTACTCCACAGATGCAGTTTATAAAAATTATAAGTGATATTTGTGGTTTGTCAAGAACTGACTGTCATGGCCATGGCTAACTAGACATTTTCAAAAAAATACCTATTTTCCTTCATAATGCCCTTATTTTTTAGGCAAATATTAACATATATTATATTGTTGTATTCAGAAAAAATCGGTTTATTCAAATGTGAGAAAAATTAATATGGCGCCCATAAGAAATAATAAAGTTGACGATGATTTACAATAGAAGTGACATTTTTTTAAAAAACGGTTAACGGCATCGTATTTGTCTCAAGAAAGTGTCCTAATAATGTGAAAACGATAAGCCAATATTTTCAAAAATATAGAAGTTATGGCCAGAAAACGAAAACCGGAAAACATTTTTTTTTTTGCCTCTTACTCAAAAACAAAAGCAGATATGGGGGTTTTGTTTGCGCCAACTTATTGAGCACAAAATTCCGCAACTTTGCCGAATTTAAACCTACAGTCTATCTTTTATAATAAGCGAGATACCCATGTTACACACTCGAAAGTGAATCACACTGTACAGTAGCGAAAAGTAACTTGACATTAACATTGCATGTCACATAACATATTGAAGTTTAATTAAATAGAAAAATAGAAACAGATAGTGACACCGATGAATCGGTAAACTGGACGTGCTAATTAGAAGCGGTTGGAAAAAAAATATTATGTTAAACTCATACAAAAAATACGTTTTTTTACCAACAGTGTGAATAAAGACACTATAACATTAAATTGTTTTGTATAAAAAGAGGGCCATTTCGGGACTGTTTGATATCGCCATAGCAACTGTACCAAAAAGAGATTATTGAACTGAAAACTATAGTACCGAAAAGTAATTTGACATTGACATTGCATATCACATAATATATTGAAGTTTAATTAAATAAAAAAATAGAAACATATAGTGACCTCGACGAATCGGTAAACTGGAGGTGCTAATTAGAAGCGCTTGGAAAAAAATATTATGTTTAACTCGTACAAAAAATACGTTTTCGAGACTCGTAAAATTGCCGGACTCCGCTACGCGTCGTCCGGCAACCCATTCCCTTATCCCGAAAATGTGTGTATTTTTTGTACTAATTAAACAAATAACTATTTTTCGCAGTGCAATTTATTTTCCATTAAAAAATTTCCAATTTTAGTTTATGATAATTTATTTGGAGTTAAAAGTAACTCCAAATAAAAAATAGTAAGTACAAATTAAATAACTAAATAATTAAATAACTTCAGTTATATGAATGCGATATGATTTATTTAATTTCTATTAATAATTGTTATCATGAATTTACATGGTACGCAGATGACAAGTAGCCCTCAATCGACAGCGAGAACACAACAGGGCACATCAAATATTGAGTAGAATGCACAGTTATGGAAAATCCAATTTGACATAAAGTTATACATTTTACTGCTATATCGCATTGCGAATTATATTCAAGCATCGGCAACAATGTAGCGTTTGCGATGGAAGTTTTTGTGCCGTTGTGCTGAGCTTGTGATGTTTTAGACAATTTCGGATTGAAAACTAAATCTCGCTGTCATCTAGTAGCAAACGGTTCAACTAAAAAATTGTGTTAATAACTCTGCCTATTTAATGGAGCAGTCTTAACAGTTAGTCTATGGTAGTAGATAATAACAGATAATAATTCCAGCATTATACTGGAATGCAATAATAATTGAAACAAGCAGACAAAAAATAATCACTGCTTTCTTTATTCTTAAAGTTCTACTTAAACAAAAAAAAGAAATAAACTAAAATAAACGAACAAAAAGTGAAAGCAGAAAAACAAAAACGATCTATTGATAACAACATACCTTAAACACAGCATATAAAACAATTATATGCTGTGCCTTAAATATACTAGTTTAGCATGCCATATATGAATACATGACATAGCTCGACCACTTCTATAAAATTATAGTTCACTCATAGAATTAATCAAGCATTTTTCATTATTACGTAGCACATATATGTTGCCTCCAGTAGTCCAGGCCTCTCGTTTTCCATATTTCTTCTTAGCTTGTAACAAAAGTTCATGCCGCCCCTTTGATATATCTTCAAATATATAAACTCCAGAGTTCATTAGTAACTTTTTCGCCGAGTAGACCTCATTTCGTTTAATGTTAGTAACGAAATTAACAATTATGGGTCTAGGCTTATTCGCTTCTGAGGGTTTACCAGCACGAAAGATATAATCTATGTCGTTCTTTCCACACTCCACCTTCATTCTACTATGAATAACCGAAAATACAATATCCAAATCTTTCTCATTTTCTGATTCTATAATACCATGAAAACGAAGAACATTACGTTTATTATACTGTTCTAAATAATCAGTTCTCGTTACCATAGATTGGATGACTTCTTCGTTAAGCTTCACACTTCTGTTAAGAGCTTTGAGATTGTTACTAATATCGGTCATCTTATCGGTTAATATACTAAATTGCTTGTCGAATTTAGTTTCTAGCTGTTTGAGAAACGTGTTACAGACTTTATTGATAAGTTGCTCAAGGTCTTCATTATTATTATTAAGTTTCTTAGCACTTCTCAATTCAGACATGGTGACTACTTTATCAATAATGTAGAACTATAATAGTATGATATTAACAAACTTACAGCAAAATGTGAAAATTATTGCATCCACTTGGTTTCTGGAAATTGAAAATTCACTCAACTAGCTGCTTTCACTCTCATTCAACGGCACAGTATGTTTTCGCTATTTATTTCCATTAATTTACCACACATAAACGAGGTGAAACAGAGGAGCGCTAAAGTGGCATCTCACTCGTTGGTGTACATTATAGGATTATGTTAGTTTTCTAAATTTATTTGTGCCCTCCACATCATTACAGCCAATAAGTATGCCGCCTACCCCCGTTCGCAGTTGGTACGATGACACAAAAATGTGGGACCTTTTCATGACCTGATTTGGTCCAAAAAAATTTGTAATCCTGGCAACACCACCAGATCTGATTTATTAGATCAACCTGAATATTCTTATAGATTTATTTTTTACACTTATTGAAATTTTAAAATTTGCTTTGGGGGTTTACGTGCTCTTGTGCTCCTATGTAGAAACCGCCACTGGTCCTAATAATCTAAAATTTTTTTAAATAGGTACTAGATTAATCGTTAGCAAGTTACTTGCCAAAAACTACATAACTTGAAAATGAAATGACTTCCAAGACATTTAAAATCAGCATAAAATTCACTAAAAGTGTCCTCCTTTAAGTTTTACTCTATTTCTTATAATAACTGGTGATCGCAATATAGATGCAATAAAAAGCTGCAGAAGGATTTTCATGGACCTTAAAATACTAACGGCGGCCTCTCTGTACCTATATTTTTGAATTATGTGTAGGTACATATTTTTAAAAACAAAAATCAATTTAAATTAAATAAAGATTTTCATACTTTAAATAACATAGAAATATCAATTTCATGTAGCATTCTTTAAACTATCCATATTTTCGAAATCACCGGATAATATTGGTTTGAAAAAAGTCTAATAAAACCTTGCATGTTTTAAGTGTGCTTTAAAAAATATCTAGCCACTAAATGTTTTTATACGTTATCAAGGTTTTAGTGTTGTATATAACTGTCTCTTGTTAATTTAGCTTTAAGACTTAATTTGGATTAAGATTTTGACTATTACCGTACATTGTATTTAATGTCATCTTTGGTAAAGTAAAAGATTTTCACTTGATTGTATTAGAAAGATTGTATTATGGAATATGCTATGGGTTTAATCAATATCTGTGATTTTTATTTGAAGGAAATGCGGAAAACAACTACTCCACGGACAATGTGTCTCGACTGGCATTGCATTACATCGATATCTCCACAGGGGTCGCCACATCGTTCATCGAGATCTACTACCAGCCACTGACCAGTTTCGCGCTTATTTAACCGGTCAGTGTCTGGTTTCGATGAACGATGTGGCAACTCCTATGGAGATATCGATGTAATGCAATGCCAGTCGTTGCACATTTCCCGTGGAGTAGTTGTCTTCCTTAAAGACAATAGAGGTCACTGCTGTAATGGCACCTGCGGAAAAGCAGATTGTTATCTGTCTGTCAATTTGCCAATACTTGTCAGACAGGTAGTAGTAATGACCCAAAGAGGGCACTACGGTGTGTTTCTCACCACTATCTGCGATTTTATTACTCCTATATCATTGAATACTGACTGCATGGTAAACATTCATTAATACCTTAATTTTCTTTATGTTTGTGTTAGCAGTAATAAATAATACCAGGGATTATCATGATGGACACTTGCATAATATTATTTTTCAATGACTGTACCTATTTTTATTCCTTACTTCTCTATTTTGTTAAAATTGCTTGGTAGGTACTTACCTACTTATTTGTAATATCCTAAACACGTTTTATACCTACTTAAATCTTATGATGAAAAGACCTTGTGTTGTTCTCAAACTATAATGCAGATTTCTCCTTGATCATTTAAAGAGCACGTCTGTACTTGTGGTAATTTCAGGTGAGCAATAGAATTGAAATAATAAATTAACCAGATGGAAAGGCGGTGAATGTATATGGAGATTTGATAAAATAAATAGTGCTTTGTTAAATTTATTTAAAGTTAATTCTAGTATAAAACCTCTACTATCTCTTTAAAAAAATTTCAAAATAATAGAAAAGTTATTTATAATCCACAATCAATCCAATTCCAATTGTGTTTATTTTTTAATGTTGATAAAGATCTATATAAGAAAAGAGTGTAATATTTTTCTCCAGTAAATTACAAACCAGACTAGTAAACAGAACTATGAAGTTGTCAGTAAGTACCTCATTTATTTTTTAGTATAAGTTAGTTAGTAAAGAAAATTAAACTAGAAAAAGTTACTCATGAGTATCCAACTCGATTTAGAGACGCCTGTGTGAGTGTTCCTCGTACCCAAAAATCTGTAGGACAAAAGCAAATACAGTACCTCGCAGCTAAATTTTTTAACATTTTACCTGAAGAAATTAAAAATACTGTAAATAAGAAGAACTTTAAATATAAGATTAGAATATGGATAGATGAGACAGATAGAAAAACGATACACAATATAATTAACAATCATTATTGATAAAAAAATAATAAAAAAAAAAAAAAAATCTAAGATTACCTCCTCACCTAAATTTGACATACTTACCTGAACTGACATTTACAACAAAATTAGAGACAACCCGAACTTGACAGAGCCTCTAAGTATGCGTATACGGCGAGGTATGCGGCTTTTTTTGCGATTGTCTCGGTTTCGTTTCGGTAGATTTATAGGATTATACTGAATATATTTATGTGCAAATTATTATTATGGATCATTTGATTCCGTGACTATGAAGCTGCTGAGTGGGACTGAGACTGTTGCAAGTGATAAGCTGCAAAAATATTTTTAAAATAAGTATTGAAAATGTTTTCATAGGATCTTTTCTTTACATTAAAATACGTAGATATAAGATAATTACTTCATTTTTATTAGTTTTTTATTAGTTTTTTTTTTTAGTTTTTAGGTAAGCCCACGTACAAGCGGTACTTTGTAACTGCTTCTGTGGTTTTCGCTTTTTTTTTCTGATTTTGTAATTATTATTATGGAAATAAAGCATTATTATTATTATTATTATTATTATTAAGTATAAAACTTCTACTATCTCTTTAAAAAAGTTTCAAAATAATAGAAAAGTTATTTATAATCCACAATCAATCCAATTCCAATTGTGTTTATTTTTTAATGTTGATAAAGATCTATATAAGAAAAGAGTGTAATATATTTCTCCAGTAAATTAGAAACCAGACTAGTAAACAGAACTATGAAGTTGTCAGTAAGTACCTCATTTATTTTTGTTGATACTATTTATATCAATATTATTGTATCAATACTAATTTCATTTAGGAAAAAATTTTCTTTTACATTTATAGTGTACATAGGTTTTCAAATATAGTACACGGTTTTCAAAGAACAACCTTAAAATAGTATTTTTCATTATTTTTACGAAACCTAGAATACAAAATAAAATAATACAGAAAATATTATTCCCTTAAGTACAATGCCTGCATAAAATAGATAGATGTAAGCCATAAAATTGTATTAGATGGAAAACTGATGTAATATTGAAAAATTAATTTTGAAGAACTTTAAAAGAATACAAAATAAAAGAATACAGAAAATATTATTGCCTTAAGTACAGTGCCTACATAAAATAGATGTAACCCATAAAATTGCATTAGATGCAAAATTGATGTAATATTGAAAAATAAATTTTGAAGAACTTTAAATGTCTTTCACTTTGGTAAAAGTGAATACTTTTACCAAACTCTACATATATATTAGAATATGTAGACTTTGCTTTTACTTTAATACTTTCACTATATCTTCTAATACCTACATCTTTCATCTATTAACTAATATTCATTGTTTTTCCATGACACTATTATTGTATTAATGACAGCTTACTCATTTTTATAACGAATCTTTGATAACTATGAACATTTAATTTTAGGTACTATTATTGGCCTTAGGTAAATAAACGAAGGAGCTAGGTGATGATTAAATATATGCATATACGTATATATACAGGGTGTCCCACCGGGAAGGGCCGCGATCGATATATGGAAAAGTACGTACAAGGGGATTTAGAAAATTTTATTATTTACAAAGGTCAGTAGGACCCACCTTTTTAAAATATTTTCACATTTCTGGCACTTCTGCTATAACCGGAAGTAGACACCAACTTGCTTATTTTAAATTGAACACCCTATATGTTTTTGCAGTTTTGGATTCTACGTTCAATTTTAAGTAAACTTTGTGTAAAGTTGTCTATACCTAAATTCAGTTATGTTGAACTTGAACAGTGGAAGACATTTAATTACAATATTTGCAACAGTACCTAATGGTTTAGTCATCGCTACATCTGAAATTGATTGCATAATGTCTGGGAACATGCAGGGCCCTCAAAATTTATAACCCATTTACCAAGTTAAGAAGTTACAAAACTTGATTGTTTTCAAATGGAACACCCAGTATATTATTCTACGCTCGAAACAAGAATTAAATTCTGAATCGAATGATATAAATTTGTATGTACCTACCTATATTTTAAGGTTTCCCAGTTACAGCGAATTTTGTTATAAAAACGTGTAAAAACTGAAATGTTTCATTTTGCCAAGTAGAAAGTGGCTTGGAGAATGTTAGGTATTGATTAATCGCCTATGTGGAGATGCACCATCGTGCTGGTAAAAAATATATCTATGTTCCGCCAGGGATAAATTATCCATATAAGTGTTACTGAAATTTTGCAGAATATTTACATATCTCTCACCTAAAAGGCACTATAACAGAACTGTAGGTACATAAATTACACCAAAGATATTTACCTACTATTTAAATTATCTTGATTAAATTCTAAGGCGACCACTTCATTATTTCTAACGGCGCAGAAAACATAGAACTGCCAACTGTCTTGGAAATTGCGATCCCGAGTGTTGTATGGATTTGAGTCCCTCCAAAAATGAAAGTTATGACGATTTAGAAAACCATTTTTAGTGAACTTCGATTCATCTGTCCATATAATGTTATCTAGAAACGAAGTATTCGCCTGGTACCTTGTCAAATTAAATTTGCAAAATCTTTGTCTTAATGAAAGCGGTTTCTTTTAGCTGTTGTACCATACATATCGAAAATGGATGAAAATTGTGTTTCCTTAAAATTCTATGTATTGAGTTTTTAGACAAACCAGATTCCAGAGTAGCTTGTCTTAATGACATCATTGGAAAAGCTCGAAAGTACCCTAGAATCACTATTTCTATATATTATTTTCGTCATCAACAATACGTTTTCTTCTTTGGATATACTCTCATAATACCAGAATTTTTAAAATTCTCTAGGATGCGCCTTACAGCATATGGTGATGGTTTCTGTTTATGGGGATATCGATAAGCAAATGTATCGAAAGTTCTTGTTATAACTTTGTCGCATTGTCCATAAATTACAAATAAATTTAAATAATCTTCGTAAGTACGTATAATTTAATAGTGATGGTATCTTTATTAACACTTTTGTGGATACAAATAATACTGACGAAGCTTGTGACAACAAATTTGACACTCGAGATAAACTAAATTGTTTTATTTTTTCAGTCAACTTGGCAAAATGAAATATTTCAGTTTTTACACGTGTTTATAACAAAATTCGCTGTACCTAGGAAACCTTAAAAGAGAGGTATATAGAAATTTATATCATTCTATTCAGAATTTAATTCTTCTTCCGACCGTAGAATAATATACTAGGTGTTCCATTTAAAAAAATCAAGTTTTGTAACTCCTTAAATTGGTAAATTGACTTATAAATTTTGAGGGCCCTGTATGTTGCTCAAACAATCAATCATTGCAATGCAATCATTTTCAGATGTAGCGATGCGTAAACCATTCCTGTTGCAAATATTGTAGTTAAAGGTCTTCAACTGTTCAAGATTCAACATTTTTAATATGGCACTTTCACTATAACTTTTTTCTTAAAACTGGAGATATCTCGAAAATAACTGAGTTTAGGTATAAACAACTCCGCACAAAGTTGACTTAAAATTGAACGTAGAATCCAAAACTGCAGAAACATACAGGGTGTTCCATTTAAAATAAATAAGTTGATGTCGACTTCCGGTGATACCGGAAATGTCAGAAACGTGAAAATATTTTAAAAAGGTAAACCCCACACTGACCTTTGTAAATAACCAAATTTTCTAAACCACCCTGTTTACGTACTTTTCCATATATCAATCGTGACCCTTCCCGGTGGAACACCTGTATATACAGGATGCCTATTATCCATCTCCTTACATGGCTAACTTTGTTAATAGTGGAGCTGGAGAATTGGTTAAATTAGCAAAATTGGGGAGAATTACAAGAGGAATTCAGTGCCTCCTTTAGATTTAATTTTAATTTTTAACTTTTCGAGATATTTTGAAAAAACTGAAAATCGCCAAAATTTACTCGCCAAAATAAACTCGAATATCTCGAAAACTATACACGGTACAAATAATAAAAAAATACTCTGTGATAGTGTTTTTACGTGGAATTAGCGGTGATATTAAAAATTTCACGGGCATCTTGGTTTTTTGAGAGAAAAAAAATAAAGTTATGTTTTTTAAATGCCAACCATAGTTGGCTATGGTATCAATAATAATTGTTGGCTAAAACCGTATCAATGTTTTATTTAAAAGGTATGAAGGAGTAAAAAGGTTTTCCTAAATATCTCGACAAAGGGAACGATCCATTAAAAGAAAAAAAAACACCGACATGTAGGGTTTAAAAAACACGAACATCCTGTTATATATATATATATATATATATATATATATATATTGTAACGTTTGTCTAACCTCCAAACAGATTAAACCAGCTTGTTCGACAAAACAACACAAATCTTTATTGTCACTAGATACAAACTTCAACTATTTTTCACAACTGTCAACACAAATTCCTTAGTTTGACGTTTCGACTTAACGCGCTCACGCTTTCGATTAAAAAACTCCCCGGCCTCTTGAAATCACGAGTATTTATATATTTTTCAAGCTTCTGGAATATTCGGGAGCCTCTTTTTGGATTCCGGAACATAATGGAATGATTCTATGACTTAAACGAAAATTCTAGATTAGAAACGTCAACCTAAAGATTTTACAAATGTTAATTTATAAACAATAAGAAATGAATTAACAAAACAGGCAGATTCACTAGCAAGGTAGGTGAGCTTCCGTAACACTGCTCCCCTCTCAGAACTGATCGTCTCGATCAGGTTACTCCATTGTCCGCATGGTGTTCTTGATAAGGCGTCAGTCGATCTATGTGAACAATCTTCATTTTGGATTGAGGATTTCTTTGGATCCTATACACGACATCGTTTAACCTGGTCACAATCGAATAAGGGCCTTCCCAAGATCTCTGTAATTTAGGTGATTTGCCCTTAGTCCTCTTTGGGTTGTACAGCCAAACTTTATCATTTTCATGAAACCCACTACTGTTGGCACGTAAGTCGTAACGGGTCTTCATTCTGTCACTTTCTATTCTCAGCTTTTCTCGTACCTCCTCATGTACCACCTTTATTCGATCTTTCAGGTGGCGGAGATAATCACTGATATTTTCCTGATGTTCTGGTCTATTTGCAATGAGGTCTATCGGTAGACGTAATTCGTTGCCAAAAATCACACTGGCTGGTGTTTTACCAGTGGTTTCGTGAACTGCCGCTCTATATGCTAAGAGAAATGGAGGAAGGCAGGTGTCCCAGTTGGTCTGCTTTTCATTCACGGCAGTTTTCAGGAAATTTTCAATGGTTCGATTGAATCTCTCGACCATTCCATCTGATTGTGGATGAAGAGGTGTTGTTCTAGTTTTCGAGATACCTAGTAGTTGGCAAACATTCTGAAATACCTCAGATTCGAAGTTCCGTCCTTGGTCAGAATGGATTTCCCTCGGAACTCCATAACGGCATATCCAGTTTTCAAATAGAACCTCTGCTACGGTGATTGCTTCCTGATTAGGTATAGGATATATTTCTGGCCACTTGCTGAAGTAGTCCATAGCTACCAAGATATAACGATTGCCAGAGTCACTTCGAGGAAATGGGCCAGCTATGTCAATAGCTATTCTTTCAAATGGAGCACCGACATTGTACTGCTTCATCTGTCCGCGACTTCGAGTCATTGGTCCCTTACTAGAGGCGCAGGTTTCACAATGCCGGCACCACTCTTCCACATCGGAACGACTCCCAAGCCAGTAGAATCGCTCTCTGACTTTGTTCAAAGTCTTATTGATTCCAAAATGTCCACCACCAACACCACTATGAACCGCTTGGAGAACTTCTGGAACTCTTGTCCTGGGTAATACAGTCTGGTAGTTCCTTTCTTTACCGTCCGGACTCTTCCATACTCTTTTTAGTAGGCCATTTTCTACAACTAGGGAGTCCCATAATGCCCAGTAACTTTTCAGAGATGGAGATTTATTGGAAATATCCTGCCAATCAGGTCTATCCATTTTATTTATTTTCCATTGGAAAATTGGGCCAAACTCTGGATCTTCACTCTGTTCTTTAGCAAGGCTTCTACTATCCCAATGTTCTGGGCCTTGGATGCTAATTCTTCGGCAATGAAAATCGTCCTGTTCCCTTGCTTCCTGTCGCAAGCAATATCTACAATCAGGAAGGCATGGCCTTCTGGATAAAGCGTCAGCGTTGCGATGGCTCTGTCCTCTTCGGTGTTCAATTTTGAAGTCGTACTCTTGCAAACGTTGAAGCCATCTTGCCACTTGGCCTTCCGGGTTCTTGAATTGCAGGAGCCACTTCAATGAAGCATGGTCGGTTCTCAAAATGAACGGCTGACCATAGAGATACTTGTGAAAATGCTCCACTGTTTTGACAATGGCAAGTAATTCTCTCCTAGTCACACAGTAGTTCATCTCTTGCTTGGAAAGGACTTTGCTAAAGTAGGCAATCACTTTCTCTTGTCCTTCCTCTACTTGCGATAGTACCCCTCCAATTCCAGTATTACTGGCGTCAGTGTCTACGATGAACTTCTTCCCAGGAATTGGATATGACAGGATCGGGGGAGAACACAGGGCGCCTTTAAGCTTCTGAAAAGCTTCCTGACACTGTTCCGTCCACATAAATGGTTGGCTATTTTCGGTAAGTCGATGCAGAGGTTTGGCGATATCGGCAAAATTTTTCACAAACTTCCGATAGTATGTGCAGAGTCCCAGAAAACTCCTTAATTCATGTTTGTCTCTCGGCACTGGCCATTTCCAAATGGTTTCAGTTTTCTCCGGATCAGTTTTGACTCCATCTGTAGAAATAATGTGTCCTAAATACCTGACTTCTTTTTGGAAGAGCATGCATTTCTTGGGACTTAGCTTCAGTTGGGCTTCTCTTAACTTTTGCAAGACTTCCTGTACATTCTTTAAATGATCTTCAAAGTTCTTGCCAAGTATTATCACATCGTCAAGATAGACTAGACAGGTTTTCCACGTCATTCCACGGAGAATTGTTTCCATCAGTCTTTCAAACGTGGCTGGCGCGTTACAAAGCCCAAACGGCATAACGTTGAATTGCCACAAACCTGTCCCAATGGAAAAAGCTGTCTTTTCTTTGTCGTCCGCATGAATTTGGACTTGCCAGTAGCCACTTTTCAGGTCTAAAGTAGAAAACCATTGAGATCCAGATAGTGTGTCCAGAGTGTCGTCTATTCTTGGCAACGGATAACTGTCCTTCTTGGTGACATCATTTAATCTTCGGTAGTCAACACAAAATCTAGTAGAGCCGTCTTTCTTCTTCACCAAAACTACTGGAGAGGTCCATGGACTTTGTGATGGTTCAATGACTCCCTGTTGTTGCATCTCGCTCAACAATTTCGATACTTCTTCTTGTTTGGCCAATGGAATTCTTCGTGGGGCTTGCTTAATTGGAGCGGTGCCGCTGGTATTTATGCGGTGTTGAACTAGGTCAGTTCTTCCTACATCGTTCTCAGTTAGTGAGAATACATCTTGGTACTGTCTTAATAATTCTTCTACTTTATGAACGTCATCCGATGGCAATGATGACGTGGATCGGTTAACCAGGTTTTGCAGAATTTCCGGCAGTATTCGAGGATCACAGCGTGCTGTTGATGATTCTACATTCTTGAAAACTACATCGACTATCTGACAAACTCCCAAGGATTCTCCTTTCTTCACTTTTTGTGGGTAGTCTTTCAGATTTAACATTCTCACCAACACTGAGTTGTTCTTCTTTTGTGTTAGAGTTTTTCCTATTAAAATTCCTCTTTTGGAAAGATTGCTCTCTGGTTCTGGTTCCACAATTATTGTTTCTTCAAAAGCCACCGAACTGTTACAAATTGCCTCAATAGTTACTTCTGATGCCGCGGGTAGAATAATGTCTTCTAATGCTTTAACGGTTTTAATCGGTAGATTTCTCACTTCAGGATAATGCATTAAAATTTCTTCACCTTTGGTCTTTAGTAGTCTCTGGGGAAGATCCAGGATAAAATTTTGTTCAGTCATGATATTCAGACCAAGAATGACGTCATCGGTGATGTCGGCTACAAGGATGTCTTGTTGGAATGTATTTGTTCCTAAACAGATGTTTGCCACATGGATGCCTTTTACTGGTATGACTTCCCCATTTGCTGTTTCCAAAATGAAGTTTCTGTCTGGCTTCTGAATTCTACAATGGGCTACGATGTCTGGCCTTACTATGGTGTGACTTGAGCCAGTATCAAGGACCATTTCGCATTCCCGGCCGCATATTCGCCCTGGTACTACCAAGCTGTTGCCGTTGTTGTGCAGCCGGGTAACCTTGATCTTCATGGTTGGTGGGGCTTGGTAGCACCTCACCAGCTTTCGCCCCTCAAAGCTGGCTAGTTGGCGTTTCCCTGGTCCTGTTCCGATGTGTTTTTAGGGCATCGATTCCTGAGATGCCCTTCCTCCCCGCAATTCCAGCATCGTATGGGTCTACGTCTGCTAAATGTAGCAGAGTCGGTATGATTCCGTTCGGTTTGGAAATTGTTCAAAAAATCTTGAAAATTTTTCAGCAATACCTCCACATTTTTGTCATTACTTCGATAGTCGGCTGGCTGATATTTAATTAGCCTTGCTCTGCCTTGACCCCGTCTGGATGCTTGTTGAGCAGCTTCAATTTCTAACGCCTGCGCCAAGGCTTCGGAAATGGTTTTGTTTCTGGCTAACCTCAACGCCTGACTGATTTCAGGGTCTCGCAGTCCATCTATGAAGCTACTTACAGCTAATTGCTCTTGGAACTCTACAGGGGCAGTGGGGTAAGCTAGCTTCACCATCCGGGCTATATCGGCCTCATATTGCTGAATATTTTCTTCGAATCGTTGTCTTCTACCCTTTAATTGAGCCTGGTAAACATGTTGCATGTGGGCTTCACCATACCTCATTTCGAGAGCACTTTTCAGCATTTCATAATCGGTTTTGTTCTGCTCAGGCATCGTTCTTAAGATTTCCATAGCCTCACCTCTTAAAGCTACAGTTAACGATATCGCCTTTTCACCTTCGGACCAGTTATTTGCCATGGCAGCCGCCTCAAATTGCTTTAAGTATGTGCTCCATGGTACCTTTCCATCAAATGTTGGTGGCTTGACCCTCGAAGATGCAGAATTACCTTCAACTTTAATAACTCCTGTCGTGGACAGCTGTGTGAATTTTCGGTTGACTTCTTTCTGCATCTCTTCGACTTCACACTTCAACGTACTGTTGACTTTCTGCATTTCGTTGACTCTCTCTTCGACTTCACACCTCAGCGTACTCACACTTTCTTTTACAATTTGGACTTCGTCTTGCATACTATTCCTCAATTGATTTATTTCTTCTTCTACAGTTTCTTCAAAATCTTTGAATTTTTCTTTCATTAGCTCTTCTAACTTTTTATTACTTTCTTCTAAACTGTTCTTTAGTTCTTCTTGGCTGTTCTTCAGTTCTTCTTGGTTATTCTTCATTTCGTTTTTTAATTCATCTTGACTGTTCTTCAGTTCTTCTTGGTTGTTCTTCATTTCACTTTTTAATTCTTCTTGACTGTTCTTCAGTTCTTCTTGACTGTTCTTCAGTTCTTCTTGGTTGTTCTTCATTTCAATTTTTAATTCTTCTTGGCTGTTCTTCACTTCTTCTTGGTTATTCTTGATTTCCTTCATCATTTCCATTAATTGTGTCAAGGTCTCATCCATTTTTATCGATTTCGATCTGGTAACTGGCATACACTTACTATTTGATCCCTTTTTTTTTTTTTTAATCTTCGAACGTTTCACGTCGTGGAACGTCCCACTTCTGACACCAAATGTAACGTTTGTCTAACCTCCAAACAGATTAAACCAGCTTGTTCGACAAAACAACACAAATCTTTATTGTCACTAGATACAAACTTCAACTATTTTTCACAACTGTCAACACAAATTCCTTAGTTTGACGTTTCGACTTAACGCGCTCACGCTTTCGATTAAAAAACTCCCCGGCCTCTTGAAATCACGAGTATTTATATATTTTTCAAGCTTCTGGAATATTCGGGAGCCTCTTTTTGGATTCCGGAACATAATGGAATGATTCTATGACTTAAACGAAAATTCTAGATTAGAAACGTCAACCTAAAGATTTTACAAATGTTAATTTATAAACAATAAGAAATGAATTAACAAAACAGGCAGATTCACTAGCAAGGTAGGTGAGCTTCCGTAACAATATATATGTATATATATATATAAAGTAAGTATCCAGTAAGTCCTGCTTTATTACTGGATCACTAGAAACTAATCGCTATGTTCTCGCCCTACTTTTATATTTTTATGATTATATTTTTAGTATTGAAAATATTTCTGGGCGCGTATATATGGGAGCTGTCTCTTAAAATATTAACGCTTAGCGGCATGCAAAAGCGAGCGACTTCGACATGGTCACGTCCTCATATGGAGACGACCTAGCCTAGCCGTGTTGTTATAATAAGCAGTCTAGGTTTATTGTTTATGCTTGGGTTACATGGTTCCTTGACTTACATAGATTGCTTGGTTGTATCACCGTAATGGGCTCTTATAATTCGAGCACGTTGAATAAAAAACTTCCCAGTACATTTTACAGTGATTTATGAACTGATGTTGAATGTATAATAAACATTTGGTATTTACTGATCATTGTAATAGGATGAACAGGTTTGTTATTTTATTAATTTAGACTAACATATATACAGGGTGGACTAAGAATGGGTGATTCATTAAGAATTTAGTTTTCTAGATACATCAAATGAAAGGTTTTGGTATCTGTAAGAAAATATTCAAGACCTCACCTTGAGTCCGGCCACCACCAAGGAACGTGGCCCTTGTATAAACATACTCAGAACTCGGGTGAAAGCTGCTGACAAGTGGATATGATCGGAATCATTCACGAATTCGCAGTAGATACTGATGTAACCATTTTCCCTTTTCTTTTACATAAAGTTCTTAATTTTTGGAATTGAGTGAGTTTAATTATTTCCTTACATTTCAGAAGTGGGATACACCCTTAGGTAGGGGTAGTTTAGTGATTGTGCTTGAAAGTGACGATAATTCATAATTTGAAGGACTTAATTCGGAAAGGTAGTGTTTAGTGTATAAGTGTGAACATGGGCCGTAAAAGGATAAAGCGGAGAAGAAGACAGTCAAGTAGTAGTTCTGACTCTAGCAGCTCTTCTTGCAAGAAATCTGTGCGTTGCGAAACAAAATAAAGGCATTGCGACAACGCTGGCAAGAATTAGAAAGTCAACAGCGAGCTGAAAGTACGAGCCCACCCCTGCCCGAAGCATCTGGCAGTTTTACTACTGTCAGAGTAGATGAAACCTTGATTCCGGAATTTGACCCATCTACAGAAGGACAGCATGCAACTAGTTTGGTGAATAGGGTAGAAGAACTTATGATATTTTATAAGTGGAACTGCGTAACAACATTAAAAGTAGCTGTGAGTCGCCTCAGAAGATATGCGAAGGGATGGTATGAGTCCTTATCAATACCTTGTTTTATTTGATCACACTTAAAAACCAAGATGTTGGAAAGTTTCCCTTGTAAACTACAATCTGCCTACCTATAAGTACTAAAAATATTATTGATACGGTTATCGAAGGTATTAGTGACGAGGGTGTGAAAATGTCAGTCAGGGCGGCCAAATTTAATAACCTGGGAGTTGGCTAATTATCTTGATCAAATAAGCGTTGCAATATTAGGCAAAAACAGTAAGGACGGATCAACATCAACGCCGTCACGTAGTAACAGTTCGAATATTGCTAACACTAATGTAAATAAAAGAAAATTTGGTCAGAGATTGTGTTTTGTTTGCAAGGGACCACATTTAGCAAAGTTTTGCACACAAAAGAAAACCCTAACTTGCAGTTATTGCAGTAAATTAGGTCATCATCCGTCTAGAGATGTTATAAACGTGACCTAGCCAATAAATATGTACTAAAACAACATAAAGCAAATGTGGCTTTGAATATCGAACCGGCGACGGCGACTTAAACACCCGGATTCATGAAAGGGACGTAAGGCGTTAGTCGGACTAACCAACTTTGCACCGCCGACTATAACTTTTATTTTAACCCGCGCAACAAGGGCGCAAATTTTTCGCGTAACTTTCGCTAGTCGGACTAACGTGCCTCGTTGATGAATCCATACGAAAATGTTTATATAAACAGGGCCATTATAAATGGAATTGAAGTGCCTTGCCTTTTAGATACCGGCAGCAGTTGTACTATGATAAAGACATATAAAGAAGTCTGTTTTAAATAAACTAACAATTAATGTTGAAATTAACAATTCGCCCGTGTTTGTAAAATGTTTTATGGGAAACATAATTAAGAGTAATGAGTTTGTCTACACTGAAATAGAAATACAGGATGTTGTTAATTAATACAGTGCGAATTATTGTTCTACCTGATGATCTTTTACAATATGATCTAATCGTTGGGAATGATTATCTAAACAAACCTAATGTTCTTATGATTCAACATAAAAATAAATTTATACTTGTTGATGTGACGGGTATTGATGAAGAAAACTTGTCAACCTCTATATATACAAGGGGCATTCAAGAAGTACTCTCAATCCAATGTACAGGGAATACTCAAAAGTTTCAGAATTAAGTTGTATAAGCAGCATCATGGTTGTGTGCGATAATTTGAACACACTTAACAATTTCTACTTGACCGTTTGCCCTAGGGATCGCAGTCGCATTTAAAATAGCCTTAATACCGTACAACAAACTCTACTCAACAAACTTTTTACATGTATAACATGACCCTCTGTCAGTTATTATCCGTCTAGGTATACCGTATGTGTCAATGATAGTCATCAAAAAATTAATGACAGGGCCAACTTTGGTGCTCTGAACTGCTTTCATAAAAATAAACTTAGTGAATGCATCAGTTATTACTATTAGGTAACTATTTTTCTTTGTGCTACGAACAAATGGCCCTACATGATCAATATGGATGGTATCTAGTGGCGTCGAAATTTTAGGGATCGGGTGTAGTAATCCTGGTTTTTTACCAGAGGGTTGTTTATTATATGAACATTCTAAACAATTTGCGATGTATTTTTGCGTATAACGACGCATTCCTGGAAACCAATAAGTTTTAGTGATAGGACTTAAAGTTTTATCTAGAGGAAAGTGACCTAATTCGACGTGATAGTAGTGTAAAATTTGTCTACGTGCGAAACGTGGTACAACTCACCTCGGACCATTTTCTGTTCGGCGATAAATGCGATGACAGCGTAACTCATACTGTTTATGTATATTACGTTCTTCAGTGTCAACGGGTGTTCGACCTAGTACTTCGTATAAATATTTACATCTATCATCATCGTTTAGTCAGTGCCGTGCGTAGAGCATTGCAGTCTGTCACGAGTTTAAATGTGATGCCGATTAAATAAATTTTAAAGTGGATTAATGAGCTGACTAAAGCTAGGGTCTCTTGTTCAAAACTATGATATCGCTGTTCCTCTTTACTGGTTTTCCGACTCAAGTACATTACAGGTTTCAAGAGATTGTTATGTTTCTGCAATAATATTCCCCCCTCTCCTACTTTTGACGCATCTGTATGGACTTCAGTTTCCGCAGTAGGATCATAAAGAGCCTAAATAAGTCTATTTGTTAACTTATTTTTAAGTGTATCGAAAGCAATTTGTTGTTCTTATTGCCACGTAAAAGGAACATCTTTTTTTGTTAAACGTGTTAAAGGTAAAGATATTGTTGCAAAACCTTCTACGTACTTTCTAAAATAACTTGCCAAACCAATAAATTGACGGACTTCATGTAAATTTTTGGGTTGTGGAAAGTTTTCAATGACAATTGTTTTACGATTTCCCGGTCTTATACCCTGAGCACTAATTTCATGGCCTAAATACTCTATTTCGGTTTGAAGAAATGAACATTTTGCCAACTTTAAGCTAAGATTTGGTTGCCTAAACACCTCTAAAATTTTTTTAAGAAATACTAGATTATCTTCTACGGTCGTCCATGGAATCAAAATGTCATCCATATAGGCCATCGCAATAGAAAAACGCAATGGACCTAAAACTCGATTTATCCTCTGTTGAAAAACGGATGGGGAATTAACGAGGCCAAAAGGCATACGCAAGTACTCGTCTGGGGTGATAAATGCCGTTTTACTAATTGAATCTTTTGCCATGGGTATCTGGTGATAACCCGAGGCTAAATCGAGGCAAGTAAAATATTCGCAACTCTTTAACCTATCTAAATGTTCCTCAATACGAGGTAACGGAAATTTTTCTTTAATTGTTTTGGTATTAAGTGCTCTGTAATCTACGCATAAGCGCGAGTCGCCAGTTTTCTTTTTCACAAGTAAAATAGGACTAGCATAAGAAGTTGATTCTTGTATAGTATTGTTTGTCATTAAATCGTCGACTATGTGACGTACTTTCTGACGTTCTGAATAAGACAACCGGTATGGTTGGTACGTCACTGGTTTATCGTTACTCAAATTAATCGTCATCTCTGTGCTCGTACATTTACCTAATTCGCTTGTTGTTATAGCGAAACAATCTCTATATTCATTTAGCAATTTTAAAAGTTGTAATTTGATATTTTCGTCTAGTGAATGAGAAACAAGTGGTGTTATATCGTTTAGCGTGAACGGTTGATTATTTTTAGAAACCGCTGATCAGTGATGTTCCGGATAATTATCCATTTCTAATTAACCGGCTAATTATCGATAATTATCCGTCGGCTAAAAATCCTTTCAAAATTAGTAGGCTAAATATTATACTGCCAGTGGAAAAATGGCCTCATAGGGAGATATATTGGAACTTTTTTTTTATTTTTTAATTTAATTTAGTTTGTTTTATATTTTTATTTTTTAATTTGTACGATTATTTTTATTTCTGATGCACTTAATTAAATGATGAAGATTGCGGTATTATAAAATAAAATACAAAATAGTCGCTATCTCTAGATTTAATTTCTCCTTATCGATGACTTATAATATGATGACCTAATAATACCTATTATGCTTACCTACTTAGTAGGTAAGAATAAATATATAGATATTTTATTGGTAATTGCGAAAAAATTATTCTAATGTGTGAGAAATTAAAAGACTGTATATTGTTAACGGCTAATTATATTTTTAGCCGGATAAATGCTAATTATATAATTAGCATTGGCTAAATATATAATTAGCGGCTAAAAACCCATCACTGCCGCTGACAAAACTTGAATAATTTCAGATTCGGTTCTATGAATACTGTCTTTGTCTTGTTCGCAGACATCGCCTCGTGCTACGATTTAATTTTTACTATAGACAACGGGAAAATCGGAAATATTACAAATACTAACACAACCTTGACATGCTTTGGTTACACATAAGATGCTCTTTCATAGGTAAACTTCTTACCTGACCTTCGATATAGACGTCACCCCTTTGGTTCTGCTTATTGGTTACTGGAATGTAACCCATGTGGCCTGGCAAAACTTCGACGTCTTCCTCGGCAACTAGGACTATTCTCTTCGCCGGAATAACACCTAATTCTGGTGGAGCATCCTTCTTGTCTTCCATAATTCTCATCTCGTCCTGCCGAACAATTAGAATTTTGTTCTTCTTAAGGAATTCTTGTCCAATTAAAACTGGGACAGTCTAAGCGGAATTTTCAACCACCAGCACTTTAACATTTGCTTCTGCAAAATCAACCCTTAACAGAACGGTCACAGTTCCCAAAATGTTTGTAACACTGTTATTATATCCTTCAATAATTGTATCTGTTGAGCTGTACTTTAGTTTTAAAGTGTCAATAACGTCCTTACGAACAATTACACCACCACACCCCGTACCTACGTATCCCAAAAACTTTTGTCCGTTTATGATACATATATTCTGAATACCATGGCATAGTGCCTCTTTGTTCCAGTAGGATATTGCGTGTTTGAAGTTCATCCACCAAACGCTCCAAATTGGTAATTCTATCGTCAGATGTGTCTGTGAATGTTGTTTCGGAATGAGGTGCACTTGTAGGACACTCTCGTGGTGGCGGCTATTAATTGCTTTTCTGTGTTTTTGTCAATAAATTGGAGTAATTTATTTGTTTAAATGACTTCTTTATTTCATACACAAAATACGCACATACATATTACATTTTAATACACGGAGGCACACACCAGTACAAAATAGATAGATGCTAGATAGGCACGGAACGATAATACATTAACTAACACATCCTACCACAGTTCAGTGCACCATGGAAACTAACACCCCCCCCACAATTTAACAAATAAAGAAATTATGCATTATTCGTAACCTAAAACATTGACAAATTTGTTAAATTGAACAATATTAAGGGATTTCGTAAAAATATCTGCCTGTTGGTTCTCTGATTCGACATACTTCAAATTTATAAGTCCTTTAATAAGAATGTCTTGCACAAAACTAATTTTTATATTAACATGCTTTAATTTGTTTTCATATTTATTTTGATGCGCGACAAAAATAACACTTTCTGTCGGGGTAAATTGATTTATGTCAAAACCAAGGTCCAATAATACTTTGTGAATCCATAACACTTCAGACACTGTCATACTCAATGCAACGTATTCTGCTTCGCAAGTCGATAGAGCATCGCAATTTTGTTTACGAGATGCCCATTGAATTAGATTTCCGAACACTTTAATAATAAAGCCAGACGTAGATCTTCTAGAGTTTATGTCACTAGCCCAATCAGCATCACTGTAGGCTTCTAATATTGGGGCTGAACTGTCTTTATTATTAGTTTTAAGTCTTTAGTCTTTTTAAGATAACGGAGCACACGTTTCAAATCTATCCAAATTTCTTCTGTTGGTTGTGACTGTAACCGGCTGAAATAGGATACAGCAAAGCAAATGTATGCTCTCGTTGTAACTGTCAGGTATGTCAAGCATCCAACAAGTTCACGAAACGGTTGTGATTTTAGTGGGGTTCCTTCACCGAGTTTCAGTTTAAGATTATGTTCTATCGGGGTTGACTTTACTTTACATTCACACATGTTGAACTTATCGATGAGTCTCTTGATAAAGTTCGTTTGGTTTAATTTTAATATCTTATTCTCCATATCTCGTTCGATATTTATGCCTAAGAAGAACTTTGTTTCGCCCATGTCTTTCATGTCGAAGGATTTAGAGAGAGAAATTTTGACATTTTCCATTTCCTTTGTGTTGTTGCTGATAAGTAGTATGTCGTCGAGATATAGAAGTAGGTATATTTTAACTTGTCTGTTGATCTTAATAAATAAACATCTGTCTGATTCACTTATTTTAAAACCTTCATTAACCAAAACGTTAGAAAGATTGTTATACCATTCCCTAGACGACTGTCTTAAACCATATATTGTTTTATTTAGTTTACATACTTTTTCACCTTTGGATCCAGGAGGCTGCTTCATATAAATGATCTCGGAGAGTGGGCCGTTCAGAAAAGCGGTTTTAAAATCCATTTGGTGGATAAAGTATTTATACTGATTAGCAATAGACAACATGAGTCTCAATGTACTTAGCTTGGATACAGGCCAATAAGTTTCATTGACATCTAAACATTTTTTCTGTGAACATCCTTTCGCAACTAATCGCGCCTTGTATTTTATTATTTCACCAAGTTCATTTCTCTTCAATGAAAACACCCATTTACAATTAATTGGTACTCTGTTATGTGGTAAGTCTACTAGGGTCCACGTTTTATTTTTATGTAGCGCTTCAAGCTCTTCCTGTATTGCTTTTTCCCATAATTCTTTTTCTGGATGGTCTTCTAATTCACTAATGTCTTGTGGTATATTTTCAGTATATTGCTCAGCATTTAGTGCATACACTAGGTGAATGTCATTCTCGTCTTGATGATCAACATTCACTAAATAGTCTTTATGCCATGACGGTGATTTTGAGATTCGTCCACTTCTAGTTTCTTCTTTCTGTAAAATATTTTCTATAATTTCCTCTTGAACATGCTCTTTTTCAATAGTTTTTGTTTTGTTCCCTTTGTTTACGTATTTTTCATTTTCTCCTTGTTCTGTTCGGATATCCATGTCCTTATACGATTGTTCAAATTGAACGTCTCTGTATGAATTATAATTACTATGCTCATTGAAAATGATGTTTCTTCCAATCGTAATTTTATTTGTTGTAGGATTCCAAAGCCTATAGCCATTCGTACTGTAACCCACCATTATCAGTTTTTCAGATTTAATATCGAGTTTACTTCTCTTCTGGTCAGGAACATGATTGTATGCTATTGAGCCAAAAACTCTGCTGGAGTTTTGCTTCTCTCAACATATACAGACTTAGTTGATGATCGATTCAAAATAAATGCCGCAGTACGAACCGCTTCCCCCATAGGGTTTTTGGTAACTTACTCTCAGCTATCATTGGTCTTGCTTTTTCCAATAGTGCCCTATTGTATCTTTCACTTACCCCGTTTTGCTCGGGATTGTAAGGTACGGTAAATTCCATTTTGATGCCATTTGTTTGACAAAATTCTTTAAATGCATTTGAGATATATTCCCCCCCCCCCATTGTCTGTTCTTAGTCGTGAAATTTTCTTTTGGAAATGTGCTTCTGCTTTATAATTTTGAAAACATTTGAATACATCGTTTTTATTTTTAAGTAGATATACAGTAACAAAGTGTGTGTAGTCATCTATGAACGTCGTGAAGTATTTGTAACCTTCTGTGGTTTCGGGTTCAATTGGACCGCAAACATCTGAGTGAACTAACCCTAGAGGTCGGTTCGATTTTGGTTTTTCCACACTTGGATATGGCAATCGTGACATTTTACCCTCTACCCTCTACATATGATTCGCAGAATCCTAGTTCTTTTTCCTTAAAACTGGGGATACCATGTACGATCTGTTTATTCGATAAATACATTAACGAATTTTTATTAAGATGGCCATACCTTCAATGCCATAAGCTCTAATCGGAGTTTTTATTTGTATGAACACCACTCGCACCACTTGCAAAGTCGGGTATACTTATAAATGGCAGTTTTATTTCAAAGAGTTTCTTATTTTTGTATGTTTCAAGATAAACTTTATTGATTCTTTTAATCGTGGCTTTTCCTTGACTGAAAATGACCATAAATCCTTTTTCTTGTAGTTTTGAAACACTCATCAGGTTAAATCTCAAGTTAGATACCAATAACACATTATGAATATTTATTATAGTTCCATTATTTACTTCTTATATTACCATTCGCTATTAAATTTTCTTTATCTTTTGCAACTGATATACGTACAGGACTATCTAATGTTTTCATTTCAATAAAATACCGTTCACTATTAACCATATGTTCCGATGCCTCAGAGTCCAATAACCAGGTGATGTCATTTTTATTATTTACACATATCTTCGTCTTCCTCTTCTTAGGTTTCACTAGAGTTGGCTAACTGACGATTGTTATTCCAGTTGTTATTAGCTGCTCTACGCTGATTCGGATTTTGATTATAAGTCTGTGGTTTAAATCGACAATCAATTCTTTTGTTGCCTAATTTCCCACAGTTATGACAGCTATATCTAAATGGTTGTTTCTGCGTTCCAAAAGCTACATATTGATGATTACTACTACTGCTCTGGTTACTTTTTCTTTTATTGTACTCATCTAGTAAACGAGCTTTCACAGAGTCTAATGTCAATGTGGTCTGATCTACAGTTTCTAATGCTGCGACTACTGCTTCAAAAGATTTTAGGAGGCTAAGTAATATATGACAGATTTCGTTTCCTTCTTCTAAAGTTGCTCCAGAGTTCTTTAATTCCCTAATTATCTTATCAAAATTTAATAGGTACTGATTCATGTCTTCGTTGTCATTGTACTTCATTGTTAACATTTTCTTCCGGATAAACAATTGGCTATATATAGTTTCCCTCTCAAATATGGACTTTAATGTGTCATAAATCTCTTTAGCATGTGACTGATCTTTAATGTACTCTAACTTTTCATCAGCTATGTGATTGATAATAATGGCCTTACATTTTTTCTCAGACTTCTTTAGCGATTCAACATCCTGTGCTTCTTTTCCTGCAGTTAAACTGGTTAAACTACTTTCAATAAACTTTTTGAGGTCATGCTGATCAAGGATTGCTTCTAAACGAAATTTCCAACTACTAAAGTTTGATCCCTTAAAAAGGCACATACGATACTTTTCTTCCTCCATCTTGATTTTCGACAATTCCAGAATTTCCAGATCACAGCACTGTACAACTACCACAAATTCTGTAAACTGTTAACCAGATCTAATTACGTGACCTGGGCCAATAACCTATATATGTTTTTGTCAATAAATTGGAGTAATTTATTTGTTTAAATGACTTCTTTATTTCATACACAAAATACGCACATACATATTACATTTTAATACACGGAGGCACACACCAGTACAAAATAGATAGATGCTAGATAGGCACGGAACCATAATACATTAACTAACACATCCTATCACAGTTCAGTGCACCATGGAAACTAACAGCGGCGTCCAAGATTCGCCTATTCGTCGGTCTCGCTGTCGTTCACTTTGCGCTTCACTCATAATTTTTGTTTTTATTGTTTACACTCGTTTATTGTTTACAGTCATTTAACCACCAGCAACACAAAGACGCTGAGATCACTATCCCACCGCTGCTCTGTTAGATACTTATATTTAACCAGCAAATAAAATAACTCTCTGTATAGAATAAATATTTTAATAGCTGAACTGAACAGCCACTCGTCTCTATTATGAATGCCTTAAAAAATCTTCCAATATCGAAGTGTGTCATTATTTATAAACAAAATTTGGGTCCCTGTGCTGAGTCAGGTCCAAAGGAACTCATGGGGCAGGCGTGACTGCCAAGGTTGCTGAATGACAGGGTGTCTCAATTATGATGTGCTATCACAAGCAGCAATTAATATATCTCCTAAATCGATTCCAACCTCAAATAGCCCTCTCTATGGTGGAATTGGGAAAAACCAATGTAACATCAATGTAAATTAAGTGCAAGACTGAAGAACCTGTAGTTTATCCGCCCTACAGGATGTCACTTAGTGAAAGACAAATTCTGAAATCTATGGTTGACGAATTACCTGACAATAACCAAGGATTTTTAACTTATATAGGATTGCTCGATTAGCCGTATCACGTGATTGGGTCTTGCGGCTATGTCATCGGATTGATAATACAAAATAGATGAGCAAGATAGGGACAGTAACTTATCAACGCGATTCCAGATAAGGAATAGCACAATACAGGGAGAGCAAGAGTATCCGGTCTCGCAGTGACGTCACTAAATCGGACAACATTGAGGAATAGGGATCGAGCAATCCTATATAAGTTAAAAATCCTTGGACAATAACATCATAAGAGAGTCGACGTCATCGTATGCAAGTCCAGTTTTATTGGTTAAGAAAAAGACCAATGATTATAGAATGTGTGTCGATTACCGACGCCTGAATTCTGTTACTATAAGGGAGAGATAGCCTTTACCGAGAATTGAAGATCAGATAAATGCTTTAGGAGGAAATAATTACTTTATTTGTTTGGATCTAGCATCAGGTTTTTATCAGTTGCCTATGACTGATAATGGATCAATAGAGAAGACGGCATTTATAACACCGGATAATCATTATGAGTTTTTACGCTTGCCGTTCGGATTGACCACCTCGCCTGCAGTTTTCCAACGTCTAATCAATAAGGTTCTGGAAAAACATCTTAACAAAATTGCATTCGCCTATGTTGATGACATTATTATTTCATCAAACACTATAAAAGAGGGTCTGGAACGTCTTGAAGCAGTTATAGAGTCTCTAAAAGAAGTTAACTTAACTCTGAAGCTGTCAAAATGTGTGTTTTTCAAAACATCCATAGACTATTTGGGGCAGCGGAGGTCAGCATTACTGGTGTCAGGGCAGGCAAAAAAAAGATCGAAGCTGTAAAACAAATGCCGAATCCTACCAACGTGCGGGAAGTGAGGCAATTCTTAGGATTGTCAGGATATTTCCGTAAGTTTGTTAAATCTTATGCTACAATAGTCGAACCATTGACAAGATTGTCGAAGAAAAATACTACTTTGAATGGACAACAGAACAAGAGTAAGCTGTGCAAACTATTAAAAGTATAATAACTACTCGACCTGTGCTTGCAATTTTCGATCCAACATTGGAAACCGAGCTCCATACAGATGCTTGTTCTCTATGGTTTGGTGGAATTTTGTTCCAAGTAGAGAACAACAAAAAATGTGTCATTGGATATTTTAGTAAGCAGACGACCCCTGAGCCCTGAGCAACGCCAGTATCATTCAGTTGGAAATACTTGCAGTAGTTTTATCTTTAGATATTTTCGTGTTTTTCTATTGGGAATAGATTTTAATGTTTTCACATACTGCAGTGCTCTGAGGACAACATTCACTAGACGAGACCTCGTACCACGTGTTGGTCGTCGGTGGCTTGAGGTGCAGGACTATACATTAGAAGTTATCTATCGCCCAGGTACCCGTATGTGTCATGTGGATGCATTAATTGCTACACCGATGCCCTTGGTAGAAATTGTACCTTTAAATTCATTACAAGTGAACTGTGAAAATATATAGTTTAATATATATAAGTGTTGTACCACAGCACATTAATTCTGCTGAACTTTAGCCAAAATGTCGGCTTCCCTAAACATATAATAGTATTCTCCGTCTGGAATACTATACAAAATGATGGAATAAGTTTGTTCAGCACACTTAACCAATGCGGATTGGATTTTGGCAGCTCAGTTAGAAGACGAGGAAGTGTCCTTGATAAGAAGGACGTTGTTACACGAAAAATAGACAGATGTTAATAAACAATATTTGAAAATTATATCCTGAAAAATGGATGAGTTTATAGAAAGTTGCCTGATTCAAAATGTCTTTGGCTAGTTCCCAAACGATGCAGATGGCAAATCTGTAGGCTTTTCCATGACGAACAAGGTCATTTTGAATTGGGTAAGACGCTTAAGAAAATCACTCTATATTACTGGTTTGCTCGAATGAGAGATTTGTTAAAAAATACATTGCATCATGTTTAAATTGTTTATATTACAAAAAAACCAATGGGAAAAGACAAGGAATGCTTCACCCAGTCCAAAAAATGGTGTTTCCTTTTCACACCTTACATATAGACCAACTAGGTCCATTTGAGACAAGTAAGAAGGGGAATAAATACCTTCTTGTGATAGTCGATGGTTTCTCTAAGTTTCTCTTGATGAAACCTGTTGTGCGGACCGTGCACAATCGATGTATGGACTGTATAATAATAGGTTAACTTCGTGTTTGTGTTTCACTTTTAGTAGAATAACAAATACACACAAGTTCTACTACTCTAATTATTTATTTTACTGTACACTGGGTGTGATATAACCATAGTTAACAGGAAAAATATAACTGAAAAACAGAGCACAACATTCGCCGTGTCTATCATCTACACACTACTTTTTCGAACTTCGAACTAACTAGTTTATAACGTCTTAAAACAAGTACAAGGGCCGGATGGTGTCGTGAACACCTGCTAGCCGGCGAGGCGCAAAAAATGCGATCGGGACGATTCCAGCATGCTCGCCGTTTGCCGCCAAACGAATTTTATTTTAATGTAATCTTACCTCAACACCTGTAAAGGACACTTCAACCAAAACAGCAACTAATGTTTTGTTTGACCTTAGGGAAAATTTTAGGCGAACAAAACCTATTATTTCAGTAGATAAGTTGAAGCCATGGGTGCTTCTGAGAGGTAAGCGAAATATCAGGCCTGATCTAGAATAAATGTGTGCACACTTGTATAGAATGTTTTGATTCAAATTTAGTTCTGTACGTAGGTTGAACTATTATGAATTCAGTTCTGTGCGTAGCTTGAACTATTATGATTAAAGATAAGTTCTGTGTAATACTTGAACTGTACTATTAGGAATATGTTATGTGCAATGCTTGAGCTAACTTGAGACTAGCAAAAGGGGGCGGTCTTGTGCAACGCTTAGATTAACCCTTGACCGAATAGGTTTCTTGGAAAATTATGTGCGTAGCTTGAATATGAAGACACTTAAATGATTCAGTGCTTAGCTAAAGTATTATTGAGTGAATATTTGTCACTAATAGAGTTCGGTGCTTTGCTAGAACTTGTAAATAGACTTCGGTGCTTTGCTAGAACTTGGAAAAAAAAGATAGAATTCCAAACTCGGTAACTGTTGGATTCCCAAGTTGGAATTAATTTAATAAGTTGCAGATAGCGAAAATGAGGAGGACTCCTGTGGACAGTCGTCTAGTCAGGATGGTCGAATGTAAGAAAACATTCAAGACTTCACCTTGAGTCCGGCCACGACCAAGGAACGTGGCCCTTGTATAAACATACTTGGAGCTCTGGTTAAAACTGCTGACAAATGGATATGATCGAGAATCGGGATCATTCACGAATTCACAGTAGATAATGTTCAATGTTATGTAACCATTTTCCTTTTTCTTTTACATAAAGTTCTTAGTTTTTGGAATTGAGTGAGTTTAATTAATTCCTTACATATCACACTCTGTATAAATTATAAATATAATGGACTATGAAATGTATAAAGTGCATAACAAAAATAGTTGTGTCTTGTATTTTCAATACGCCTACGATATTTGCGTAAGATTCAAGATCTGTGAATTTTTTATTATGCTATGTAAATTATAAATACTTATACCGGGTTTCCCATTTCATTTGACTAATGGCAATTAACATGGGCTATTATATTTCATAGAATTTTATATTTCCAGGGCATACAATGAGAAATATTGCTAACGGAATCGATAGTACTAACTGCCAAACACTTCTGATTACATAAATAATAAAGCGAAATGCTTTTTTAATTAAAATTTCAATAAAAATTCGCTTTAAGTTAATAGTTGTAGTTTACATAACCGTTTTAGAGACATTATTAAACGTCATCCGATGGAGTAGTTGGTTGAGCGGCAGTGTTTCAAACTGAACCGCAAAATTTTCCAGGTTCGAATCCCACTAGAGACAACTTTCTTTTATTTTACTTTTTCATTAATTACAAATTATTACTGTTTACTTATTCGATAAACATGGTTCACTGTCAGCACCTAGTTATTATTTTTGAAAGTCACAATATTTGCTTATCAAAAAAAAAAATAAAACATGTTTTAATTGGTTCGTTTCCTTTATCTTTAGCTAAAGCTACTCTTATAAAATAAGTAATCAACAAGCAACATTTTTTTTATTTATTATATGCACTGTGCTTTTACTAATAGTGTACTTATCTCTGCTAATAGTTACTACATATTATACCTCAATCTGGATATTGAAGTTAAACAATCACAGAGGAACTGTTTCCGTGTGTCCGTGTAATGTCGTGAATTAGTAATAGTTTTTTTTAAGTAAGAAACTACTAAAATTATGAGAATTTTAAAATAAGAATATATTTTTAAAAAAACTCCTCAAAAAAAACCTATTATTAATTCACGACAGTTCCTCTGTAACTGTTTAACTCAATATCCAGATTGAGGTATAATATGTAGTAACTATTAGCAGAAATAATATGACGGATACTTCCCGATTTGCAGGTAGGAAGTGTCACGTTAGTGCCCGAGGATCAGTTTCTCTTTTGCCTCGGGCGCCAGTTCCTGTTTACAGTGCAGAAACACCACTACACAGGTAGCTTCAGTGAAGATACGGTTCGCCAGGCGGTCAGTAGGGAAAATTATACTTCACACAACAGATAAAAATAATACACCAATAAACCTTTAATACATTTATTAACCTAGAACCTACAATGGACAAAGCTAAACATTATTCTTGCCGTATTGGGCAAGAGCATACGGGCGGTGTAAACAAGCAGGGGTGGGGTGAGCACAAGCTGGTAAAAGGTGCAAGCGGAGTGGAAACAAGCTAGGCGGAATTACCTACAGCGGATTAACAAGCGACTGGGTCAGCTACGGGGCAGTGGCCGTGCGTGGATACCAGGTGAGGAAGCAATCATTAAACACACTACTACTAAATACAAATACAGTAACACTTGGCTATTGTCAGTTATATCTGTTATAATAAAGCTCGGGCTGAAAATAAAACAAATTATGGTTAGGATACGGATAGTAAAGGAAGACAGAAAGCACCCCACTACTCACATGTGCAATTCACCAACCACATGAGCAGCGTTCGGAGCCGTGCTTCGAAACAGAGACAGAAAGCACCCTACTACTCACAATCATGTGCAATTCAACAACCACATGAGCAGCGTTCGGAGCCGTGCTTTAGAAACAAAGACAGAAGGCACTCCACTACTCACATGTGCAATTCAACAACCACATGAGCAGCGAAGTAGAAAGAAAGACAGAAAGCACCCCACTACTCACATGTGCAATTCAACAACCACATGAGCAGCGTTCGGAGCCGTGCTTTAGAAACAGAGACAGAAGGCACCCCACTACTCACATGTGCAATTCAACAACCACATAAGCAGCGAAGTAGAAAGAAAGACAGAAAGTAGAGACAAGAATAGACAGCACCCCACTACTCACATGTGCAATTCAACATCCACATGAGCAGCGAAGTAGAAATAAAGATAGAAAGCTGTAAAGAAAATATGATTAATACACAAACAAATACAATAGCCAAGTCGATATTCCCTATCCGGTGATTAACTTACTTCCACACAGGTTCTCGGCACGTTCTGCTGGTTGGAGTCTGCTGGTTCTGCTAGGAGTGTTATTCCCTAGGCACTGAGTTCACTAGCGGTGGGGAACTCTCGGTACCTGCGCTGTAGTTCAGTTCGCGGACTAGTTCAGGACGGCTGGCTGGAGCTAGACTGTTTGCTTGAATCGGTCGCTGTTACCTTTAAGGACCTATTGGAACCTCGGACATGCGCAGCGTGGAAAACGGACTTAGTATAGTTAAGGCGTAGTAGACAGCAGCTGAATATTTCCCAAGTATCAACGCCCTTGTAATATTTACTCACTTATTCCTGGTGTTGTCAGTAGCGGTGGACAGGACTGCTCGTTGCGACGAACGGTAGGCAACTCTTTGTATCAACTGTTCTCAGTTCGATGAAGGGGCAGTGAGAACTTAGACTGGCGCAGTAGTGAAATCAGCGACTTAAGGCAATTATCCCAAATATATATATTTGATACTTATAAAATTTCCACTCATGTCGGATTTGTGGACTTTAAACACAAATTTTACTTACTATTCCTATAGTGGAGATGGAGGTGTCGGCTGAACTGCTCTTCACTGGTGCCGGCTACGGACTGACTGTAAATTTCGTGCGCTGCTTAGGTATAGTCAGCATGGGACGTGAGGATTCGAGAGCGGTCGGATGTCTTCGAGTCAAGACGGTGCGGCATGATACATTATATTTGCTGGTAAATCCATATATATTAAAACGCGTCGATTCTGTCTCCCTCTAAATTCCGTCGCCGAATCCGCAAAGTTTCAAAGCTATCTCCTCCGTGCGGCGATCTCGGAACGATCTTCGCAGACCACCGGAGGTCGCCCCCGGCCTTTCTCCAATGCGTAGGGGTATTTTCGTCCCGTTTCCTACGCGTTTTCCCAATTTAAATGCCTTTTCAAAAAACCTCTGCAAAATTTTCGGCGATCGCCGTTCGGCGAGAGAGATGCGGCTAGCACCGGCGTTTGTCCTCGCGCCTAATGGTCCCGTCACGCCCGCCGAAATACCGACTTTTCTCGGGACTCCCTAGACCCTTTTTCTAATTTTACGGCTTCGAGACCCGCTTCACGCGAAAGTTCCGTCCTTTCTCTAATCCTTTGAGATTTTTTTACGAGACCGTATGTCCACCCCTTCTACGTCTATTTCGTCTTCGAAAATCTCGAGTCGCATCCGTCTCAACTTCTATCTCATTTTATATGCCCATGTGAGATCGCACTAACGAGACAAGCACCTCTCACGAAAACTGTCAAATTAATTAAACTTCAAATAGGTTATTTTCCTATGAGAAATATTGCTAACGGAATCGATAGTACCGACTGCCAAACACCTGATTACCAAAATACTGATGCGAAATTCTTTTCTAATTAGAAAGTCCGTAAAAATTAATTGTTCAGGTTAACACGTTCAGTTTACATATTTAACAGATTTTGCGGCATAAGTGACAACAGGAAGTTTAGCGCAATTGTAAAGTCGTAAGATTTCAAACGTCGTAATCCTGATATCGCGAGTTCGAATCACGACGAAGGCAACTTTTTTTTAAATTTTTTATCCAAATTATTTATTAGTATTATTATAATATGTAGACTTTGATATTAGTGGTTAGTTATTCTGTTTCATTGACCGTAGTTTTTATTCTTTCTGCAGGTTAAGTTTGGAATTAATTCGTTTATTGTGGCGGTCTGTAAAATTCATCATTTTTAGCTTACAAAAATACATATCTTCTACAATATTTATTTGTTGCAACAATTATGACAGCAATATATTTTTTAACGCCGCCGTTACATCTTTTCGAAGGGCGGACGCGGCTTCGAACCGTAGCGAAGGGCCCCAAAACGACTTTTTAAACGGGCCTCGCCAATATTCTCTAATTAAATTTGCCAAAAAACCCTTTATTTGAAATTATAAATGTAACCGATAATAAGGGGCACTGCATTACCCACCCACAACCTCGATCATCATCACATAACCGAAATTGTCAGCCGACAGCACGAATAAAATTTAATCAAAAATCATAATTCCACTGCCGATCCACCAATTTCCAGTTGTTACGTGTTGCTATTGCCTTTAAACGGTGTAAATTTGAAAGTGGAAACCGATATGCATGTATAATAATGAAAACCGATAAACTTGGGCACCAGACAGGACAGAACCCAGTAATATGTGTATACTCGAATACACACTTTTGCATTGTCCAGAAAGTTGTCTCCGCAGAGTGTCAAAAAGGTTTGTATTATTAAGTACTTATCAAATTCAAATACTTATACGTTGTTTATTACAGGCTACGTCAAGAGAGCAAACGACAGTTTTCACACTTTAATAATGGCTAATTTTTTTTTAAATGGAAAATATTTGTTTCGCATCTCAGCATGAATGCATTATACAAAGTTTCTTCATCGAGATTCACCCATGTGTTTACTTTATACTTGAAATACAGTGCATACAGTGTTTACCTATATTTTACTTATATCCTTTGTTTCAAATAAAAGTTCCAGTATTTCATTATCTACTAGCATGTAGGCAGGTAGGTTAGGTGGTAATTTAGGAAATGCATTATTCTTAATTTTTGCTATTCAAAATTATAGGTTTCTGTGATGAAGGAGCAATGCTTCACACTATTTTTCTGTCTTTAAATTTTCGCTGGTACCTAGCCTATTTTCGATTTCAAATTTTTATACCTACTTTTATTTTTACCAAATTTTGGCATTTGGTAGGGGGGTAGGTACATGCTACCCATGTTATACTTATGTTTTTCTAATAAAAGTCGTTATAAGCATTATAATTACATGATAAGGTAAATAAACATTGTTTCAAATTTTTCAATTTTGCACATTATTCTCATTACCTATCTAATAATTTAAACAATCTACAGATTTATGAGTTATATGTATCCATAATACATTTGTAAATATTGTATTTTATACAACGTCAATTAAATATTTGTATCATATTTTCAAGTAGGCATGAAACAATTTAAAAATACGCCACGCATTATTTTATTACTAAAATGTTTAATTCGGTGTGCTCTACTGCTGTAGGTATATCGTATTCGATTTTGTGATTTGTGCAATATCCGTTTTTTTTTTAATAATTTCTATTTTCTACTTCATACACCTCTATCTAAAAGATAGGTTTACATGTTTTTTACTAGCATTTTAAATACCTACTTATTTATTTATGCTTTTGTATGGGAATGGGGTGGATATAGCCGTGTGACGTCGCAAATAAAAATCACAGATAACATAATTATATAAAAAATGACTGTTTAATTTAACTAACTAGGGTACTTATTTACTTAGCATAAAATTATCAAATTTTGATTTCCCCCTATTTTCGAGTATACTGAACACGAATTTGAAATAATTTTTTTGCGGTCGAACGTATTTTTCAAGAAAAAAAATATTTAAAAGACATCACCTGTATATCTTCACAAATTAATTTTAACACTAATTTGATCGCTTTATACCTAACTTAATGTGTCCACAATCCACAATGCTTATAATTAAATATATAATTGTTAAAAATAATAATATACAAACTTGGTGTAAATTTAGGTAAAAATTGTTTTAATTATTTTTTGTATTTATTTAGTTACCGAGTTTATTTAAAAATGACCGATTTAATTAGTTCATATTGATTACTTCACATAACGTAAGTAAATGTTTTTTTCTTAATATACAACAAATTTAGTTGTATGTTAAGTTGTAATTTTAGTTGTATGTTATATATTTAATTATAATCATTGTGGACACTTATATCGGGTACAAAGTGATCAAGTTAGTGTTAAATGTTAAAATTAATTTGTAAAGTGTACTTACAGAGTATGACTTTTAATTATTTTTTTACTAATAAAATAATGTTTAACCATCAAGAATAGAGTACTTTTTTTAATAATAATATTATTAAAAAAAAAATCGTTTGGTATAATTACATCATCATTCCAAATAAAAAATTTCAGTTTTCTGTCTCTAAATTTATTATTTCATATACGAGGGATTATCTCAAATTTCTTTACTACGTATGTATTTTCTTAAAAATAATATTCTAGAGGCTTTTGTCACCCGAACGGTGACCCCTTACTTATTTTATAAGATAGTAGCTTTAGCTAAAGATAAAGGAAACAAACCAGTTAAAAACATGTTTTTTTTGATAAGTAAATATTGAGACTTTAAAGATTAGCTTTACTCTCGAATAAGTAAACACTAATAATTTATAATTAATTATATAATAATAATAATATCTCTACCCCTCATTCTAATCACAAGGATTAGCCCGAAAGTCGGAGACTTGTGTGGGGGAGGGGACGGCATATTATTATTTCGCGGGCGGCATTTGTGCCTCAGGAACGACTTACGTTGGTAGGCCCTAACCACATTCAGTGCTGGAATGAGGGAAACCTGGAAAACCTCATTAGTTAGGGGGACAAGTCATACATCAACTGATTTTAATCTTTCACATTAACACCAAGTTGACATTCTTCCCATCCTAGGCCATCACCATGATGGTTGCCAAGCCATCCCTGCGAATAAGCCTTGATCTACGAGTAAACAATTTAATGAAAAATTGTTGGTGGAATGGGAATTAGAACCCACGACCTCTGGGTTGAGCGATCGAGACGCTAAGCCCTGAGCTAATGGCTCGACAAATTAAATTAAATTACAAACAAATTAAAAAGTAAAATAAAAAAAAGTGTCTCTGGTGGGATTCGAACCTGCAAAATTTTGCGGTTCAGTTTGAAACACTGCCGCTCAACCAACTACTCCACCGGATGACGTTTAATAATGTCTCTAAAACGGTTATGTAAACTACAACTATTAACTTAAAGCGAATTTTTATTGAAATTTTAATTAAAAAAGCATTTCGCTTTAGTATTTTGGTAATCAGAAGTGTTTGACAGTTAGTACTATCGATTCCGTTAGCAATATTTCTCATAGTGTGCTCTGGGAATATAAAATTCAATGAAATGTAATAGCCCATGTTAATTGCCATTAGTCAAATAAAATGGGAAACCCTATACTGACAATACTTATTTATTATGTTATATTATGTTAATACCTATCAAATAAGATTGTGGGTATAAATACATAGAGTTGTAATGATTTATACTAGTTTGATAAATTTAAAATTCCTACCTTAAACCCCTTTAATAACTACAATGTATCAACTGTAACAGACATTACACCTACACAGTTCACCTACATTACATTAATAGACAGTAGTTGATATTTTTAAATTGTTAAATTAACGTTGGGTTTTCATTCGCCATATGTGACCATGGAAAACTGTTATGCTAACATTTTTTGAGTTATTTAAACAGTTTTTTTCTCATGGTATATCACCGGAAAATAGTGACTTCGTTACAATAGTTTTACTTTAAGGTATTATTTTGTTAAAAAATTAGCAAAATACTAATAGGTCGTAAGTCATTGTAAGTCGAAAGATTAGCTATTATAAGAGCGTCTTTCCATATACTCGTATCGGGAAATTTTTTAGTCATGAATATATAATTTATAATATGCATTCTCCCAGAGTGCATAATATACCCTGAAATATGAGGAGTAGGTACAAGATTTGAGCATTGCAGCTGGGATACCATCAATACCTTTTGCATTAGTTTTAATATTGAAAATAATTTTATTGTACCATCAGCAAATTTGAAAGTATGCATAATTTCTGAGGATTTATTATTTCTATAAAAACTCAACAAATCATTACATACATGCTGAAGAAATATTAGCAGAACAAAATTATTGTTAATTTCATTATCATTTTTTAGGGAATCTCAGGCAAATTATTAAATTTGCGGGTGGTATTTATACTCATATTTAGTTCGTCTAATGCCTTCCAAATTTCACCTGTACGTTTTCTAGAGCATAATTCAAGGTAGGCCTTTTTTTTTTGTTTTATGCCATTAGTGACAAAATTTCGCATATTTTATAATTATTCCAATGCAAAATATTATTCGTTTTTTTGTAGATCAATCCAATTGTTTAGAATTAGATCATCCAATTGTTTAGAAATTTAGTGAGCAATTTCTAGTTTAGTATTTCTAGTTTTGATCATAGTTTTAATTGCGTCAGTAAGCCAGGGCGCCTTATTCTAACTGACTTTAATTATAGTAATTGAGTAAGCCTATCAAAAAGATTAACTATTTATATCTTTCTTTATATAGGAATTAAGTCAAGAAGTTAACTAAGAGATAAATTATAAATGAATTTATCAAATATTATGGTTCAGTAAAGTTTTTAATTTTCCTCAATACGTTATAATCCTAGATACGCAAAAGAATAACTTTATTATTTTTAAGATAGGAAGGAAGCATAGGAAATGTATTGATTCATTCAACTCCCGCGTCTTTATTTTGACTTTTTAAATGACAGAAAAATTTCCACTTATTAATTTGACACAACGTAAAAAATTTCAGGAAATTTTTTGGGTTGGAATGGTAACTGAACAAAAAACATGCTGCTGATTGGTTAAAATATGGCGGTGTGAAATTTTCACTTATAATATCCCTAGTGCTTAAATTATTTCCGGAAATTTTTTCGAGGTCATGAATACTTTGAAAACTATCCCGAGCCGCAGGCGAGGGATAATTTTCTTAAAATATTCATGAACGAGGAGAAATTTCCGGTTTTTAATTTAAGCTCGTGGGATATTCGGTAAGAAAATTTCACACCATTACTTTATAAATATTATGCCAAAATTGAACATTTTAATTGACATTGACTATGACGAATGACAAACATTCATTCCTCATAGTGAGCCATGACCAATAACAAACCCTTTTTACGACTGTCAAGTACGGTACCTTGATCAAGTTCCACCAATTGTCATTGTGTTTGTGCAATTTGCTAATTTATTAGATTGTGTTTTTGAAAATGTTCCGCTTTGGAAAGGAAGCATCATTTATTTCTGATAATTATTCTGAAGTACTTCGAGCATTGCAAATATTTTGCTTAATAAAATGTGAGTTTTCTTAGTGAAATAAAATGTCATTTTCTAACATTATAGTTACATACATATTTTACAAATAACTTTAAAACATATTATATTTTTGTTTCTTATTAACTTTGATCTACTAATATCGGCGGAACATCATTTATTTTTGATAATTATTCTGAAGTACCTACTTCAAAATTTATATGTTTAATAAAATACGAAATCTCTTAGTGAAATAACATACCATTTTCCAAGTTTAGTTACTTGAACTTTTTATAAATTACTTAAAAACAATATTTTTCTTTGATCTACTAATATTGGTGGAACATAATTTAATTTTGCGAATATTACTTCAATTCGAGCATATGAAATGTATTGATTCATTCAACTCCCGCGTCTTTATTTTGACATTTTAAGTGACAGAAAAATTTACATTTATTAATTTCACACAACGTTAAAAATTTCCGGAAATTTTTTGGGTTGGCATGGTAACTGAACAAAAAACAAGCCTCTGATTGGTTAAAATATGGCGGTGTGAAATTTTCAAAATAATTATTTTTGGTCGCATAGTTTTTGTTTTATTGAATTTTAATGAAAAAATGTATTTTTTATTGACAAAACTAAAATTGTAGCAATCCTCCTTAGCCTAATGTATGATACGTATTTCTGCTTCTGTGTGAAACTTGTGTGGCAGGAGGTTTAACATCTAAGAATTGTTAAAAATTACATGAAATATATGACAACTAGACTGATTTTAGAATTAAACTGATTTCAATGTCAAAATTGTCAGTTTTTAGTCAAAATTGCATGTTTTTTAATAAAATTTCCCTAATTTCCTATATACGATATAATCTATACTAATAATGTTTAAGTCCTATAACTCTGGTAGTTTTTTATAATATACCTATTTATTTACTAGAAATAGGAGAAAATCGCTATTGCGATTTTCGTTCCCATTTCTAGCCCTACCGGACAAAAGCCTCTAGAATATTATTTTTAAGAAAATACATACGTAGTAAAGAAATTTGAGATAATCCCTTGATAATATGAAATAATAAATTTAGAGACAGAACGCTGAAATTTTTTATTTGGAATGATGATGTAATTATACCAAACGATTTTTTTTTTAATAATATTATTATTAAAAAAAGTACTTGATTCTTGATGGTAAAACATTATTTTTTAAGTGCTGAAAGTATAATTAATTTTTTAGTTACATTTGTGAAACTGTTTTCCCGAGAAAAAAAAATTAATTCATAACTTGTATTCTTCCATAAATTATTATAACGGTAACTTGATCACCTTATACCCAATATATGTCTACAATGCTTATAATTAAATATGTAACTGTTAAAGATACACAGATTTGGTGTATATTGAAGGAAAAATTTTTTTTACCATACACTTACTATGAACTAATAAAGGTAATTATTTAATTAAGCATAAAACTCAATTTTTTTTTAAATTTGAGTATTATGCCTAATTAAATAATTACCCCCCCCCTCCCAATTTTCGGGTATGCTGAACGCGAATCTGATTTTCTTTTGCAGTCTTAGGTATGCAGTTTTGTAGTAAAAAATAATTAAGTCATACTCTATAAGTACACTTTCCAAATAAATTTTAACATTTAACACTAACTTGATCACCTTGTACCCGATATAAGTGTCCACAATGATTATAATTAAATATATAACATATAACTTAAAAATATATAAATTTGTTGTATATTAAGAAAAAAACATTTACTTAAGTTATGTGAAGTAATCAATACGAACTAATTAAATCGGTCATTTTTAATAATTGTGACGTCACATGGCGGCACAAAAGATACCAAATAAATACAAAAAATAATTAAAATAATTTTTACCTAAATTTACACCAAGTTTGTATATTATTATTTTATTTATTATTACAATTATATATTTAATTAATTATAAGCATTGTGGATTGTGGACACATTAAGTTAGGTACAAAGCGATCAAATTAGTGTTAAAATTAATTTGTGAAGGTATACTTACAGGTGATGACTTTTAATTTTTTTTTTCTTGAAAAATACGTTCGACCGCAAAAAAATAATGTCAAATTCGTGTTCAGTATACTCGAAAATAGGGGGAAATCAAAATTTTATAGTTTTATGCTAAGTAAATAAGCATCCTAGTTAGTTAAATTAAACAGTAATTTTTTATATATGTTATCTGTGATTTGTATTTGCGACGTCACACGGCTATATCCACCCCATCCCCATACAAAAGCATAAATAAATAAGTAGGTATTTAAAATGCTAGTAAAAAACATGTAAACGTATCTTTTAGATAGAGGTGTATGAAGTAGAAAATAGAAATTATTAAAAAAAAAAACGGATATTGCACAAATCTCAAAATTGAATACGATATACCTACAGCAGTAAAGCACACCGAATTAAAATAAAAATATGAAATGGGCATTTTAGTAATAAAATAATGCGTGCCGTATTTTTAAATTGTTTCATGCCTACTTGAAAATATGATACAAATATTTAATTGATGTTGTATAAAATACAATATTTACAAATATATTATGGATACATATAACTCATAAATGTGTAGATTGTTTAAATTATTAGATAACGAGAATAATGTGCAAAATTGAAAATTTGAAACAATTTTTATTTACCTTATCATGTAATTATAATGCTTATAACGACTTTTATTAGAAAAACTTAAGTACCTATAACATGAATAGCATGTACCCATCCACCTACCAAATGACAAAATTTGGTAAAAATAAAAGTAGGTATAAAAATTTGAAATCGAAAATAGGCTAGGTTCCAGCGAAAATTTGAAGACAGAAAAATAGTGTGAAGCATTTCTCCTTCACCACAGAAAACTATAATTTTGAATAGCCAAAATTAAGAATAATGCATTTCCTAAATTACCACCTACCTGCCTACATGCTAGTAGATAATGAAATATTGGAACTTTTATTTGAAAAAAAGGATATAAGTAAAATGTAGGTAAACACTGTATGCACTGTATATATTTCAAGTATAAAGTAAACACAATGGTGAATCTCGATGAAGAAACTTTGTATAATGCATTCATGCTGAGATGCGAAACAAATATTTTCCATTTCAAAGAAGGTTAGCCATTATTAAAGTGTGAAAACTGTTGTTTGCTCTCTTGACGTAGCCTGTAATAAACAACGTAGGTATAAGTATTTGAATTAGATAAGTAATAATACAAACATTTTTGACACTGCGGAGACAACTTTCTGGACAATGCAAAAGTGTGTATTCGAGCATTCGAGTAGACACATATTACTGGGTTCTGTCTGATGTCCAAGTCTATCGGTTTTCACTTTCTAATTTACACCGTTTAAAGGCAATAGCAACACGTAACAACTGGAAATTGATGGATCAGCCGTGGAATTATGATTTTTGATTAGATTTTATTCGTGCTGTCGGCTGACAGTTTAGGTTATGTGACTATAAATACCATATTCGCACCTCCGGTGCAAAAATGACGCAACTGCAAAAAAGGAAAATGTTAATCAAAATTCTCATTAGTTATTTAACGAAATTTCGACTGTTCAAATGTTTTATCGAACATTATGCAGGTATCAGTAGAAAGCCTGTAGTAGCCTGCAATGATAATGCAATGTTGTTTGTCAATTTGGATTATTTGTCCTGATTATTTTTGATTTAGAGTGCGTAATAGTTCCATTTACGTCATTCTTGCACCAAAATTTGATTGGTTATTAGCACTTACGCCGGTTATTAATAATAATATTTTGCATTTTTTTTTATTGATTAAAGGGTAGGTACTTTAAGAATAGAAATTGGGGACAAGTTGTCAAAGTGAAATATTTATTTTAAAAAGAACAGCACAAAATTCTCAACAAATTTTAACATATTGAATTGTAGAACGATTCATAGAACTTAGGAATTATATTTTTACTCAACAGTTGCCTCAGATCATTCTTTTTATTGTCCGCTATTTGGATTTTCGAACGATAGGCTGGCTTCAAGTGCTCTGTTCCCGATACAGAACCCATATTATTTGGACGTAGCCTGGTTTTCGATACAGAATCCGATGTACGAGGTCGCCTAGGTAAAATTTTGATTGGAGCTGACTTCCATTCTATATCTTTGTAGTTTGTTTTATAGTAGTAAATACTGGATTCTTTAACAAAACGCAGCATCTTTACATCTGCAAGTTTAATTGTTTCACCCTCTGAATTCCTCACATAGTTGAAGCTTATTTCATCAGCTAATGCCTTTAGGTCGAAAAAATCTGTGTAGTTCATTTCCTTCACCTTAAAGGGGTTCCCTTTTTTTCTTGCATTTCTGATTACTGCGACATACTGATCTGGTACGTAGACTGGTCCGGACTTTTTTATTCTTTTTGCAGATTTTTCAATCACACTGTGAACGGCGTCCCCTTCATTCTGAGTGTGTCCTCGAATGAGATATTTATGAGTGATGGACTGTATTTGTAAATTCCTCACCGCGTAGAGGTACATCGAGTTTACAAACCTAAAAGAAAAAATATAATATTTTAGTATTTGCGAATGCATTATGTTCAAACAGTAATTTTGTTACACTGTGATTATGTCTCACCTGTTCTTCTGCTGACCTCCGCAGTTATCCGAATAAAAAATTACATCAACGCCTGGGTGGGAAGTAGCTATATCCTCGAGAAAATTAAGCACACAAGATCCTATTTCGTTAAACCCTCGATTTCCCAAACCCTCATGCCAAAAATAGCATACTGTTTGATCAGTCTTTAGTTCGGTTACCTGGAACATTCAATGAACATAAAATTTCAATAATATAAAAAGCATTGTTTTCGATAACATTCATCATAACAAATCAGGCCACCAGGTTATACGTACAGTAAAATTGAAGCAATTCAAGCGTGATTTATAAAAAAATGAAGACGTTTGTCCCATTGGCACTGGCATCACCGCTTGCAAGTCGTGCACCGCTAAGACGATGTTTGAATCCTTCGCGTCCAATTTCTTCTTGTCAGTGGCTTTTTCGGCACGGCTTAGTTTTTTCTCCTCTTGGTGAGACGCGTACTCAGGTTCCAGCTTGCTTTTTTCATCCCCAGTAGCGTTTTTAAAAGCCTCACAGGTGTCACATTGGTCTTTTTTGGGTGCAAAAAAACCAATGTTAAACTCTGCGTTGAAGATGGGAGAGTAATAATTGTAACTTGCAGCCTGTTTCTTATCGGATACTCTGTCTTGCTCGTATTGTCGATACATCTCGGCAATCATCAAACCGCCGTCTATGAACTCTCTAGAAGTGCTAGCTCGAAGATAATGACTCTCAATTCGCGGAATCGAATTAATGTGGTTTCTCACGGAGTTTAGTATTTCTTCGTCAATTTTGTTTGGGCGATTGCCGTGCTTGCCCCGGTTGTCTTCTGGCACAATACCGGAACTAGATGTTCGTCCTTGAATAACAGTACGGATGGTCCTTTCATAAATACCCAAAGTGTTTAAAATGAATGTTTTGTAGACGCGAATTCGATGACCTTCATTCGTTAGATAAAATGCGCAATTCTGTCGTCTTGGTCCCTTTGACTGATCCGCCGTTACCCGTCGATATTTCAGCTGGAGCGGTTCAATGCAACAACCTAGGAAATTGCATTGACGTTGCAGCGAAGCCAGTTTCCAGTAGTTATCAAATATTTCTTTTCTCGAGGCCTCGGAGAATTTTGTTACACATTTAAGAGTGCATCGATTTGAACACGGCGGTTTCATAGATTTTTCTTTGACCACTTTTCCTTTCATTGTTGTATAGCTATGACCAGAGTCTTTGAGACGCTTCCTTACTACTTTCCTCCAAGATTCTGGGTGTCTGAGTCTCTTTTTTCCTTTTTTTCTGGGCGATTCAGTTATATCAGGTGATGAGACGTGCAATCGCGTTTCTTCCAAAGATAATTCTGGTTCAGGCGATCCGGGAAGAACAGGTGATTCCGATTCAGAATCAGAGCCACAGCTCGATGAATTATCAGAGCTGCACCTCCAGTTTGGCAGCTCGTCTTCTGTTGGTTTGTAGGTGTCGCTCTCATTACTGTCTTCGCCAAAATCAGGCTTATCATCTGATCCGATTTCGCAATATGAAGCTTTTAAATGTTTTCGTAATGACAGTGTAGTTGTTTCAGTGTTGGTAGGCATGGAAAAATGTTGTGGCTTATCAGCAGCTAAAGCTTCAGTTCGTGATAAGTTACGGGCGATATTAGCATCATTTATTTCAATAAGAAATTCTTCTAAAAGAGAAAGACAAGAGGGGGATATCAGATCATTACAGAACACTTTTGATGTTGCAGTATTCTTCGCTTCTTACCCCAACAGTACTGTTTTTCTAGACCCAAATTAAATATTTACCTGTATTTGAAGGTGTGCAGAAATTGTCTATTACACCTAGCGCGTTGCTAGGTGCAATATTTTCAAGGCGAAAGGTGTCGAGGTCTAAAAATGTCTTATTGCCAGATGAGCTTAAATTACATTGATTCGTTTCCGTAAGATGAATTTCTTCATTTTCTACGTTTCTCGATGTTCTTTCTAGAAAAAAATAAAAAGCGACTGCTTAACTGGCTCAAGAATAAGCAGGACTACTAATAGTCTTCAATGATTAACATTGTTGTAAAAAGAAAGAAAATCTTACCTGTATTCGCTGAGATATTAATGATGCCGAGTGCTAATTGCATTATCTTATTTGCTCTGGTGCCCATATTTGATTTTTATGATGCTGAAATGCAATAAAGGAAACTGAATTAATCACTATAATATCTCTCATAAAAGCGACTACGTACTTTATTGATTCTTGTTACTTAAGACGAAAATTAGAAAGAAACATGCTCACCAATGACATGTTCACAATGACATTAAGGGCAAATGTGTTTTTAGAGAACTGTATTTCAAAGGTAAAAATGACGTAAATGTACACTTACGTCGTTGTTCCTGCAGAAATGAATCCTGTTGAATGCTTTTTACAAATACGTCGTTGTAGCACTGAGACACGTTAACCGCCTAGCACGCCAAAACACAACTGATACATGCGTCGTTAATGCATCGACTGAGCGAAAATAAAAAGCTGAGAACGAAAACGACGTAACTACCCTCTATTGGTTATGAGCGGAACTACAATTATGTCGTTTTACCAGTAAGTAGAGCGACCACTTTTACATCGAATGGGATGTAAAGGTGAAAATTGAAAAAAATTGTAGTTGCGTCGTTTTTGCACCAGAGATGCGAATATATAATACTACTATATCGCGTGTTTCCTATGTTAGCCCATAAGCGGTTTCTCCGAAAACATTAAAGGACAAAAGATATAGTGCTATACTGTTCCAGAGACCCTTTGTTCGATTTGCGCATGCGCAATCTCCATGGTTACGGAAGCTGACACACTGTTTATAGGCTGACAGACTTCCCAACTTTCAACTTTTTTTAAAAGAAGTCGGTAGACAGAGATGCAGTATTTATGCTGCATGCTTATTGGATGTCGCGAAATTCGTGCGCATGCGCATATTTGACTAAGGTACTCTCGATAAGGATAGAGATTGTATGTCGGCGCCGTGTTGCTTTCGGAATTTTTGGGCCTCTACCCGCGATATAGTAGTATTATATATATGATAAATACGATGAGGTGGTATAGGATGGGTGGGTAATGCAGTGCCCTTTATTATCGGTTACATTTGTAATTTCAAATAAAGGGTTTTTTGGCAAATTTAATTAGAGAATATTGACGAGGGCCGTTTAAAAAGTCGATTTGGGACTCTCCGCTACGGTTCGAAGCCGCGCCCGCCCTTCGAAAAGATGTAACGGCGGCGTTAAAAAACATATTGCTGTCATAATTGTTGCAACAAATAAATATTGTAGAAGATTATGTATTTTTGTAAGCTAAAAATGATGAATTTACAGACCGCCACAATGAACGAAATAATACCAAACTTAACCTGCAGAAAGAATAAAAACTACGGTCAAGGAAACAGAAACCGACTTTTCGGGGGTCCCGCGAATAGTCGGTATTTCGGCGGCCGTGACGGGACCATTAGGCGCTAGGACAAACCCCGGTGCTAGCCGCATCTCTCTCGCCGAACGGCGATAGACGAAAATTTTGCAGAGGTTTTTTGAAAAGGCGTTTAAATTGGGAAAACGCGTAAGAAACGGGACGAAAATACCCCTACGCATTGGAAAAAGGCCGGGGGCGACCTCCGGTGGTCCGCGGAGATCGTTCCGAGATCACCCCTCGGAGGAGATAGCTTTGAAACTTTGTCGATTCGACGACGGAATTTAGAGCGAGACAGAATCGACGCGTTTTAATGGATTTATTCAGTTAGATTGGGAATTAAGCTCTTAAGACCTATATAATCCTACAATAAAGGTGAAAAAGAGAAATATGATTAATATTATTTATTGGCTTATTTAACTGCTATATACTATACTATACTATATACTATATGCTATATTTCTTTATATAGGAATTAAGCCAAAAAGTTAACTAAGAGATAAATTATTAATTAAATTATCAAATATCATGGTTCAATAAAGTTTTTAATTTTCCCAATGTACACGGTGATTCACTTTCGAGTGTGTAACATCTCGCTTATTATAAAAGATAGACTGTAGGTTTAAATTCGGCAAAGTTGCGGAATTTTGTGCTCAATAAGTTGGCGTAAAGAAAACCCCCATATCTGCTTTTGTTTTTGAGTAAGAGGCAAAAAACAATTTTTTCCGGTTTTCGTTTTCTGGCCATAACTTCTATATTTTTGAAAATATTGGCATATCGTTTTCACATTATTGGGACACTTTCTTGAGACAAATACGATGCCGTAAACCGTTTTTTAAAAAAATGTCACTTCTATTGTAAATCATCGTCAACTTTATTTTTTCTTATGGGCGCCATATTAATTTTTCTCATAATGGAATAAACCGATTTTTTCTGAATACAACAATATAATATATGTTAATATTTGCCTAAAAAATAAGGGCATTATGAAGGAAAATAAGTATTTTTTTTTAAATCTCTAGTTAGCCATGGCTATGAAAGTCAATTCTCTCGTCATTGTGATTTGTCAATTCTTGACAAACCACAAATGTCACTTATAATTGTTATAAACTGCATCTGTGGAGTACTTTTTACATTGACTAACGATGTAGGTATACAACCGAAGAGAAACAAGATATTATAGATATTTATTACAGATGTAACAAAAATTTAAACAGAACAGTTGAAGAATATTTAAAACATATCCTGAAAGACGGCAACCATGCAAGAGATATATTACTAAACTGGACTGTAATTTAAGAAATTATACGTCCATACCTATTTCATGGTTTAGAAAAACTGCCATAATTTCTTAAATTACAGTGCAGTTTAGTAATATATCTCTTGCATGGTTGTCGTCTTTCAGGATTTGTGTTTAAATATTCTTCAACTATTCTGTTTAAATTTTTGTTACATCTGTAATAAATATCTATAATATCTTGTTTCTTCTCGGTTGAATACATCGTTAGTCAATGTAAAAAGTACTCCACAGATGCAGTTTATAGCAATTATAAGTGACATTTGTGGTTTGTCAAGAATTGACTGTCATGGCCATGGCTAACTAGACATTTTAAAAAAAAATTCTTATTTTCCTTCATAATGCCCTTATTTTTTAGGCAAATATTAACATATATTATATTGTTGTATTCAGAAAAAATCGGTTTATTCAAATATGAGAAAAATTAATATGGCGCCCATAAGAAAAAATAAAGTTGACGATGATTTACAATAGAAGTGACATTTTTTTAAAAAAAGGTTTACGGCATCGTATTTGTCTCAAGAAAGTGTCCTAATAATGTGAAAACGATACGCCAATATTTTCAAAAATATAGAAGTTATGGCCAGAAAACGAAAACCGGAAAAAATTGTTTTTTGCCTCTTACTCAAAAACAAAAGCAGATATGGGGGTTTTCTTTGCGCCAAATTATTGAGTACAAAATTCCGCAACTTTGCCGAATTTAAACCTACAGTCTATCTTTTATAATAAGCGAGATACCCATGTTACACACTCGAAAGTGAATCACTCTGTACAATATATATTTCGGCTTCTAGCTTCTTCATGCACATGTGTGGCAGAAGGCAGAATCTAAGAATTGTTAAAAATTACAAGAAATATATGACCATTAAACTGATTTTAAAATGAGTTCAATGTCAAAAATGCCAGTTTGTAGCTAACTTATTTAATAAGTTGAGGTTATTTGAAGAGATATGCTGTGTGCATATTGCACACAAAGTAGTTGTTTTCGCGTTACTTATTCCTTCGCGTACTTAGGATTATAGGTAGATAACGAGGAAAATCAGTATGTTATCTTGGGTTCTTCAATAAAAAAATAACATTATATAGCAGACGCGAATTACATCGATTTATGAAATGACATGGGTGTCATTTTGCATGTAGATATGACAGTGTTTCTAATTAGATTTTAAATATATGAAAGTAATAATGGAAGGATTACTAAATTTAACTTTAGTGGAAGCTAGATAGAAATTAAATAAATTTAAAATTAAAAAATCCATAACCCTTCATGTTTATATCATCGACAAACTGTTTCCGAAGGCTGTCAATTTTTTTATATTCTAAAGCCCATATGACACGGTTCAAAAATTGATTCAAATTCTGTATGTAAAATTGATCATAAACGTCTATGATCGTGTAATACAGCAATTAGTAAGTGGTACGAAATTTAGAATGAAAAATAGGACCTGCTCTATTTTTATCCAATAATCTTGTTTGCGAACGTGCGCGTTCCTAGCGTTGATGTTGGTGTATGATTTTATTAAAATTTTTATAGGACACAGTATCTTCTTGCAGGAGGTCATTCTCAACTATATTGAGAACTCCACGTCCTTTGTCTCTTCGCTGTAACAACCGATGAGCCCATCGTTTTTTTCGCTTGGTTTTCTTTTTGTGCAGTAATAAACCAATCATGTATAAAATATATCAGTGCACTGCAAACTCCAAGAACTTTACCAGGAAAACGCATGCTTGTTTTATATTGCAATTTAAAACCCTTAAATTCACAAAATCCTAAACTCTTATTCTCTTATTATTAATCTTATAATTTTTTATTTGACATTGACTATTATTATCATTTCAATTTCCTAGCAGTTTTTAACTCAACTCTCAACCTCAACCACAGATTATAACCTCAACCCTTGTAATAATTCTGTGGCGAAAAGGCAAAACGGTGTAAGTCTACTTATTTCCCTTTTAATATTATTGTGTCATAATGTCCACAACAATACCTGCCATCAAATGGCAAAAGGATATAAGTCTGCAAATAACCCATTTCGATTTATAACCCGATCTTTAAATGAACTATGTATGCCTTCATTTTTACTATGATCTTAAGAAAAATCTATATAGTGTAATATCAAATAGATGTAAGTGCACTTATGACACTTATAAATAAGTTGAAATACTCACCTTGTAATATCAGAAGGGTACATGTCTACTTATACCCTTTTGTTTGCTCACAGATTTCCTTAATTCATGCAACATTTTACAATATGTGTACTTAACCCAATCTTACTTTATATTAACATGTGAAAGTTTACTGTGCTCTACCTAAGCAATTTTTAGTATCTAGAGTGTTATTATTTATGAATATTTGGTATTTACATTAAAAATGAATACTAGTTCTCGTGCATATAAGCTCCTGAAACAATGTGTGAAAATAGTTATATATATTTAAGTATATTTTTATTATAAGCCTACCCACAGAAAAAATAATAATCTACTCCCTTATAATGAACATTATGTTCAATATTTATGTCTACTTATATCATTATGTCAATACCGCAACCTACGATAAACAACAAATTATTGAAATGGTAAAAAGGTATATGTTTACATATCTCCGTATGACTTTTAACAGATGTAATTATATGAAAAAAATTAAAACATAAGTAATAACTTACGTAAATATTTCATAATAATCTATTTTAGCAACAGTACATTATTATATTTTTCATTACATTGACCTTAATGGGCCTTTTCCGCTAAATTGAATTTTACTATTTTATTAATATCAAACGTTATACTGGTACATAAGTAAAGGTAGAATCAACCCAATTTATTAAAGAATTGTAATTAAGCGAAGTTATCCAAGTACAAAGTGACCGGTCTTCATGAATCATTTCAAACTGCGCGGTTCGCTGACATCACATTCCAGTAGCCAATAAAATGTAGATAAGTTAAAGAACGGCTCCACGTTGCCACATACAATTTTACTTTTTCTTGGCAACGATTAAATTTACATTCTGGTAATTTTGAAATGAAAATATTATGTATTTTTAGGTGAAATGGTAATTTTGAAATGAAAATATGCATTTTTAGGTGAAATATTCTCCATAAATTATTACTAAAGCAAATCAACATGATTATTTTACAATTTATTACTTGAGCAAAATAATTTTTAGGTATTTTTCGCTAAAGGTGACAACACTGCACAATTTATGCTAGAATCAACTAAATGATGTTTGATAACTTAGGTTATAAAAGCTAACCTCCTTGTCTTAACATTGCGCAAGGATTGTTAACTGTTTACAGGATTGCTCGATCCCTATACTACAATGTAATCCATAATTGTGATGTCGTCAAAGATCCAAAGATCTCGAACTTGTAGAAATAGGTACACTTTATACTGTTATTACAAACTTTAATAAATAATAATATTAATAATCATTCAAATACAAAAATTCTTTTGCAAATGTGAAATATAACAAACACAAAATAGGTATATTTCGACAATTCGATTACATAGATCTTCGATGACGTCAGAAAGGCGGATGACAAAATTGAGCGATCGAGCAATCCTGTAAACAGTTAACAATCCTTGAACATTGCGCACGTCAGCACTTAAAAAGTTCATATTTGTGACGTAGAAATCGGCAACCATTTCACTGTCAACTCTTGGAAGGTTGTCTGAGCATATCCCCCTTCAATTTTATTCATTTTAAATCAAATTAATCAAAACACAAGGTTAGGTTAAGCACACTTCACTTGACAGAACACAAAATGCAGGGCAGCCAACAGACAACAACGAAGTGGAGCATGACGTCATGGCGCGTTATTTGAAATATATGGTAATTTTAACAATACTTTCAAAATATATCTGGCGAAGAAAAAAATTTAAAAATATACTTTTTAGGCATAACTAATTATATATTTTATAATAAGCAAATAAAAAAAGATGTGAAAAAGGCCCATTCTTTTGATGCCATTAATGACTTCATATGAATTCTTTAAGCTTACTTTGCAAAACAGTTTTTTGTTGTTTCTCTAAAACAGTCATATTTTACTTACATCCTTTTGCCTTTTTGCCACAGAATTAATCTATGCTCTCAACTGCGCATGCTTCCACTGCAAACAAATGGGCTCAGTGTCAGACAGTCAAAACTTTAATTCAATAAAATGTTACTGTTTTTATAAATGTAAATTTGAAAAGAAAATACATTCAATTTTGGAATGCAAATTAGTGTCATGTCATACGGGCTTTAGGGTTTAATCTTACGGGTAAGAACTATTCTATTATTACTAACAAAATCTATAAGAGATGTTTGTATTTCTTCTTAGTTGTTTTGGCTAGACGAAACATTTCAAAATCGAATTTCTATGAAGAAAAAGTAAACAAAAGTCAAGTTAGAAATATCAACTGATGTCTTGTTTTGTCAACAATTCTCAAGTAGGTACGCAATGTTCTAGAAGTATTTTCTGTCTAGTTTTATCTAACTGATATCGTATATTTCTATCTCACTCTGATAACATTGGATGTTATCCTTAATATTTATTTCGGTTATAACATCAGTGTTGTTTTAGAAATATATACCATACCAGTTTGAATAGCGTGCTGTTATTATTGGTTGTTATTTTAACATAACTCAAAGTTGTTAATTGTAACATCAAATGATACATCGTAGGGCTGATTATATAATATCCCTATTCCCCATTTTAATCATACATGGATTAGCTCAAAAACGAGGGAAACTTGAAAAACGTCATTATATCTGAAAACCGTATAAATCTTGAGTAATTCTTGTTTAACATAATTGTCTCAGCATCTCATGATTTTAACTATTCAGTACACTCCAAATAATAACTACCAAATATTGCTAACTAAACAGAAATAAAAATATTTCATTCGGAAGTTACGTTAAGTTAAGATTTGCTTTTTTAAACACTTGCATGCTCTGTATATCACTAATGTTTAATTTCAGACCTCATGTTAACTACAACTATTTATCTCGTTTTTGTATGTAGGTTCTGTCTCTCCTAGAAGTCTGTCTATAGTTATTTTAATCACCCTGCATTTAATGTACTATACATGCTCAACGAAATGAACAACATTATTGCACACAGATGAATTTCCTCACAATTAATATGGATTGCCTTATAGTTTAGATTTAATATAATATTTAATTATCTAGTAAACATTCATAATAAAGAGCCAAGGTTTTAAGACTAAAGATCTTAAAATTGTAATTCTAAATTCAGATAAGAAATAGAAGGTCTGAGTTCTTTCGTAGTTCCGTTTATGTAATGCTGCAATGTTTTCTCTCTTCTCAGAGGTTGCGGTACGGCCGACTCGCAAGTCGCAACTATGGTTCGTTATTCATATGACTGCTTGAATTTGTTAATTGCTGTATATTTTCAAGGATTGAGTTAAACAAACGCTACTGAGGTTAGTTTTTGGTAGTGATTGCTTCGCTCTAAAAAATTATACAGGGTGTTCCACGTAGACCTTCCATTAGACGTTTTTAGAATAATACACCTACTGGAATTCTGAAGATTTATATACGGGGGTTTCTCACAATTTTCTGTCGATTAAAAATATTGCTGGTGATTTCACACTTCCGGTTCTAACGGAAGTAAACATAACTCGTTTCTTTCAAATGGAATGAACAATTTTTTTATTTCATTTTTGGATTCTACGTCAAATTTAGAGGTACGTTTCATAAGAATACCCTATCCCTAACCTCAATCGTTTCTGAGATATTTCGACTTTTTAAAAAATTTGGAAAAAAACATACTTACACTCAATCGGTTCTATCTCTTCTAGTTTTTGATCTAGAGGGCTAAAATTTTAGACGAGAAATAATAAAAGGTATCCAAACATTTGTAGTATTCGAAAGATGATGCAAGTTGCACAGGGCGTCAAAAAACACCAACCAATTGTGTCAAATTGAAAGTTCAATAAATCACTTCTTTTAAATACAACACCCTATGTTTTATAATGCTAGTGGACAGTGGCGGCGCGAGAACATTAATTGTATGTGTTCTGCTTAGGGTTGTCACATTGGTCGAATTAAATTCCGGGGTATTAAGTCTGGCCGGAGCCGCTAAAATTTAAAATTTTCAAGGTCACGCGTTTTCATGGCACTTCTGAACTTCAACCGGGAATTTTAATCGGGACCTTACAGCTAATTCCCGGTACAACAATCACAGAAAATCCCGGTCATGCCCATGTGGCAATCCTATAGGGTTCTAATCTAACTGACTTTCTTATGTTTATTTTACCTAATAGGGCCAAGTTAACCTCATTTGACAAATGATTTGATTGTTATTTCATGTCTCTTGATGCTCTGACTTAAATGACAGATCTGTCACGCCGTATATTGTCCATGCTTTATCCCCACCGAAAAGTAAGCACAGAAAACAAGAGTGCATTTTTATATCACACCCGCACATCCACTCTGTTTTTGTGTATACATTATTGTTAAATTGTCTTTTGTAACACAAAATTTGATTGTGGTGCTGGCCTACCTAATTCTTTTATTTTCAGTTTATCCTCATAAGGCAGAGAACCAAATAAAGTTATTTGTAAAAACGAAACGCTATTCATTTTAGTAACTAGGTATAATATCCGTAGACGCCTAAACGAAAATATTTACCCGTGCCGCTCACAGAAATAAACGACCAGGTACCACGTCCTATTACGATTAAGGAATATTACAGAATTTACTGCAGTGGCTGTTGTTGTTGCAGCCACATAAGTCCGTATGATCGTGTACTGGGTCACGTGCCTGATTGGCCAATAAACACAAAGGACGGATCTAATTGTTCGCTGTGCACACATGTTGTATATCAGGTTGAGGTTGCATAAGGGGCTAGCTCGCGTCGCAATAAATAACTAGAAATGGGAGAAAATCGCTATCGCGATTTCCGATCCCATTTCTAGCCCTATCGGGGGTCCAGGCCTGCGGCTTGGGGTCACCCTTCGGGTGACAAAAGCATCTGGAATAATATTATTTTAAAGAAATTTCGTATCTGGAATGATGATGTAATTATACTAAACGATTTTTTAAAATATTTTGATGAATTGTAAGGGTTTAAGGGTACTCTATTGTTGATGGTAAAACATCATAATTTTTTAAGTACTGAAAGTAGAATTTATTTTTAAGTAAACATTATTATCAATTTTATCAATGGGACCAAAAATATTGTAGATATTTACTTTTGTAAGCTAAAATGATGAATTTAACAGACTGCCTTAATGAACGAATTAATTCCAAACTTTACGTGCAGAAAGAATAAAAGCTACGGATAATGAAACAGAATAACTAAATACTAATACTAATAAATAATTGGAATTAAAAAGTAAAAAAAAAGTTTGCCACGACCGTGACTCGAACTCGCGAAATCAGCATTATCAAGTTTTGAATCGTATACGACTTTCCCGTTGCGCTACCAAGCCTGTTGTCAAATGTTTACCTTGAGACGTTTAAGTATCTAAACTGTACGTGTCAACCTGAAAAAACTATTTTTACCGATTTTCTAATTGGAAAAGCATTTCGCTTCAATATTTTGGTAATCAGAAGTGTTTCGCAGTCAGTACTATTGATTCCGTTAGCAATATTTCTCGTAGGAAAATAACCTATCTGAAGTTTAATTAATTTGACAGTTTTCCTGGGAGGTGCTTGTCTCGTTAGTCTCGTTAGTGTAATCTCAGAAACCCATATAAAATGAGAAAGAAGTTGAGACGGATGCGACTCGAAATTTTCGAAGACGAAATAGATGTAGAAGGAGTCGACGTACGGTCTCGAAAAAAATCTCAAAGGATTAGAGAAAGAACTGAACTTTCGCGTGAAGCCCTTCTCGAAGCCGTAAAAATTAGAATAAGGGCGAGGGAGTCCCGCGAAAAGTCGGTATTTCGGCGGACGTGACGGCACCATTATGCGCGAGGACAAACGCCGGTGCTAGCCGCATCTCTCTCGCCGAATGGCGATCGACGAAAATTTTGCAGAGGTTTTTTGAAAAGGCGTTTAAATTGGGAAAACGCGTAGGAAACGGGCGAAAATACCCCTACGCATTGGAGAAAGGCCGGGGGCGACCTCCGGTGGTCCGCGGAGATCGTTCCGAGATCGCCCCTCGGAGGAGATAGCTTTGAAACTTTGTGGATTTGGGGACGGAATTTAGAGCGAGACAGAATCGACGCCTTTTAATATAATATATGGATAATATAAGCTCCTAGATTTATTTTAGCGCAAGAGCATTTGGATTCTTTAAATTTTAAATATTTTGTATTTTGTTGATATTTAATATGCTTAAAACCTTAAATACATGAAATTTTATGTGTTCTGCAGCTCCGCAGCTCTTATGGTAAAACCGCCACTGCTAATGGATGTAGCTTTTAATTACTTTCGATTGGTATTAGCATTCCCTATACCAAAATTCCACCGATTTGAATATATTTGGACATTATTGCTGCAACGAAAATAATCCGACAGTTAGCTGCAAGTTGTCTGGGGAAAAAACATTAAATGTGAAGAAATTTTTATCAAATGTCAGTCACTATTTAGATAGTCATGTGGAATTTTTAAATAAGCACATATTCGCATTTTGCGTACCTACGTTTTTTAAGTAGGTTTAAATAAGTTTCATTTTTTTATTTAATTTTTATTTAGGTATTGGTTCGGAGTTCTGAATTAACATTACTTTAATATTACTCATTAAAACATTCAAAATGAACCCGACGGAACCTAAATTGTACTTTTTGAAATAATTTGACACAACTAATACAACATTTATTATAAATATCCACAATATTCAGCATTCACATAATGGTAACAAATAACATTAAGAATAAAAAAATAATCTACTTTAATAGTCTTTTATAATATTAAATTCTTTAATAGTTTTCCGACCATGTCCTTAGTTGGTCTGTGTTTATCTGGACTCTGCAGACCAGGGTTGGCTGGAAGATACCACACTGGAAAAAACCGGGTGGTTTTAACTGGTTTTTTGTGGCCTGGTCAAAATAAAAAAAGGGGTTTTTTTCCACATAAAGTGGCTTTTTCCAATTTTTTAATGTAAATTAACAAAATCAGTAGCATTGCATAATTTTTTATTATTATATGAAATAACAAAAATAATAAAACAAATGAATATTAACAACAACAACAACAAACTTATTTTTACCGCCTTCTTCATTTGCTTCTTCTATAACGTGAAACTTTGCCCATATCGGATCTTTCGTCCTGCCGCCTCCTCTATTTCTTTGCGGTTTGCAGCCATTACTGAAATAATATTTTTCACAAATTATTGTTTGGCAAAATAAAATGAGCAAAACAGAATTTGGGTTAGGTATACACTACACTATACACTCTATTAACTGACAAATTGATAGATAAACAAGAAAAATTCAATAATTTATTGTAGCAGGAGAAAATACACCCTGTACTTTAAAGAGAAAAAACTATTGACATATTTAATTACTTTGTTTTCGTTTGAATAGATAAGTAATAGAATATATTAAACTTACTTACCTACCCCTTTTTTACTCGTGCACTTACGAGTCTTAATTTTAATTTTCACACAACTCCAGCTCCAGCAAAGCAGATAAAAAAACGTCTGGCCTCTGGGGCCTGGGGCAGAAATACTCGTGTCGTGTCCTAATGTCAGCAGTCAGGGTCAGTATCAAATTTTAGTAAGTAATAAATTTAAAAAGTGCTGCCAACTGCCAAAAAAACTACAAACTTATTGGTAGGTAGATAGCCAACCAATTGTACGAATGTGTATAATATGCATAATCAGTTTCAAATACTGGTTTTTTCCACTTTTTATGGTTTTTTCCAGTTTTGTCCACTGGCCCGGACTTTTCTACAAAAAGACGGCTTTTTGCCAACCCTGCTGCAGACACACGACATGTTCTACTAACAATTCGATTACACTCCCCATAAGCGACAATTAAATTTAAAAAGTCTTCGTTTGTGTAACCGGAGTATCTCATTATTATTAAAAATATTAAATATTATTTATAACTAAATCGACAAACTCACTTTACAGCAATGACTGCAACTAGTGCAACTTTGCTAATAAGTAAGTACGCCAAGTGACATTTAAATTTTTTGTTTCACAGCCAACCTGCAGCTGACTGTCAAATTATTTTCGTTACAGCAATAATGTCCAAATATCTTCAAATTGGTGGAATTTAGGTATAGGGAATGCTAATACCAATCGAAAGAGAATTAAAAGCTACATCCATTAGCATTATAAACAATAGGGTGTTGTATTTAAAACAAGCGAGTTATTGAACTTTCAATTTGACACAATTGGTTGGTGCTTTTTGACGCCCTGTGCAACTTACATCAACTTTCAAATACTACAGATGTTTGGATACCTTTTAGTATTTCTCGTCTAAAATTTTAGCCCTTTAGATTAAAAACTAGAAGAGATATAAGTGTAAGTATGTTTTTTCCAAAATTTTTTAAAAAGTCGAAATATCTCAGAAACGATTGAGTTTAGGGATAGGGTATTCTTATGAAACTTACCTTTAAATTTGACGTAAAATCCAAAAATGTAATAAAAAATAGTTCATTCGATTTGAAAAAAGCGAGTTGATGTCTACTTCCGTTAGAACCGGAAGTGCGATGTCATCGGCAATATTTTTAATCCATAGAAAATTGTGAGAAACCCCCGTATTTAAATTTTCAGAATTCCACCACGCGTATTATTCTAGAAACGTCTAATGGAAGGTCTACGTGGAACATCTATAACTATTGGCTAAAGGTGACTAGCTGATACTGTCGGAAAAATGCTGAAACTAATTACATTGTTTGCCAGCGCAACAGAAACCAGAAATTCCATAAACCAGCTAGGCATTATGTAACTAGTAACATATTTTCCTAAATCTGTATTCTTTTTCAGTTTGCATTATTCACTATCGTCGCCTGGACCGTTGAAGCTGCAAATATTACGTACAATACTTTTAATAATAAAACGAAAAGGACTTTGTCTCAACACTTATTCAATTATGGAGAAGCAAGACCTATTTTGCTTTATGCAGAGACTCCTACCCCACATATTTTCTCCAGTGACGATTCAAGCAATTTAAAATCAGAATATATACCTACTACCCAGAAAGGGCCATCTCAAACAATGAGACTGTATCATTCACAGCATCTACCTCAACAGATGATATATAAATTTCCTAACTCAGCGTATAATAGCCATATAAATCAATTGCTTCAACCACTTGTCAACAGAGATATTCAAACTGAGAATAATAAAGAATCTTTTCCAACTGTTGCCGACAGTCAAAATTTTGTACCAGCTGAAACAGTGGTTTTACCAGTAGAACATAAACAGAGTGATGTAATGGTGACTCAACACATTGGCTTTCCTAATGCTAATGTTAAATATAATTTTGTTCCACTTAGAAAACATACTTATGGAAATGAAAGAGCGAACTACGAATTATACAATTCTCCCCACTCCTTTTTTTATCATTCTCCACAATCCTCTTATCATTCTCCCCCTTATATCAATGAATTGACGTATCATCCACAAGTAAATACAATTCTTCCATATTCTCAACAATATAATTCACAGTTTCAAAAAGTACAAAGTCCTATTGCACCTAAAATACCTGTTGCCAATTATATTAACCGAAACTACAGTCTGCGGAGACTAAATTTGAATACCCCAAAATATATTGCACGAGTGCCAGCTGTTTATAACAGGAATACTTTGTCACACAGAGAACCCTTGCCAACCAATTTAAATCTATTGAAAATGCCCTTAAAAAGAGATGAAAATATTGAACCAAAAAATGAGCACGAAAAATCAACAATAAAAGAAAGAGAAAAAAATGAGGACAGTAATAGTGAAGAAAAATCTGTTTATCTACAGGAAGAACATGAAGAAGATGCTGATTATCGTAAACATCCTTATGAGGCTGAAGAAAATTATCACTTCGATTATAAAGATGATAAAGATGTCAGTGAAGAAGAGTTCGAAAAAGATAATAAACATGGGTCGACTGCACCTGTAATTTTAAAGAAACATCCAAATAAACAATCAAAAAATATAAATGAAAATGACTACTATAAATTTCGAACAAATGATTATAAACGAGACCATTCCGAACGCAACCTAAATAACAAAAATACTAGGGCACCAAAAATGATTTACAAGTCTACTAAATTTTCTAAAGAAACCAGTGAACCTAATGATGAATCGATTGAGGGAAAGCAGTCAGAAAATATACCTGTTACACGTAAACACAGACTATTCAGAGAAAAATGGTATATTTCAAAAAATGATGGCACAGAGATAGTTAAATAAATATTTAATTTTGTTAATTATGTATGTCCCGTAGGAACTTATTTATTGCACAACTACCGGTTTTGCATTAACAATCAGATCACAAAAGCTACACATCACGAACGGAACAACACTAGTTACACGATATTGTAACAATTTAAATAAGTTATAAGTTATATAACATAACACAATAAGTTATTATTATTAGGTACAATAATTTGTAAATATAATAAGAAAAATTATTTAGATATACCTACATTATTTAGGTACCTACTTATTAACAAGAATTGTCATCCAAAAAAAATATTATCAAGGCCTGTGAAAGAAAATTTCTTTATAACAATTTGTCTTGTATCATAGAATTTTGTAATACTCAAATAATCCGTTTCAATAGTATTAAAATATTGTAGAATATAATAAAAATCGAAATATGTTACTCCCAAGAGTTTTATTGACACATTTTTAAAGGCAACAGATGGGAAAATAATTTTGTTGTATGCAAGCTTTCTCTCTGAACACGAATGTAAATATGGAAATGAACACTGCTTATCATTGTTTCTTGATTACCTTGTTGGACCCTTGACCACTAATAGATGTGTAGGTACTATCAGTAGTCCCTAAGTGCTTTATTAATGTCTTTCAGTGTGAGCCTTATCTAATGCCCCTCTAAATTTTTTACACAATAAATTTAAAAAATGAGGATCAGCATACGTTAGGGTAATACCTACTACATTAATAGTACTTATAAAGACTTTTATTTTCTTTGATAGGTTTAACTTAAATGACGGCACGTTGGGCCCCAAATTTGTATAGGTATTAGTAATAAATAGCATTAAGCAACAATGTTAAAAAAATTTATACTTACTCAAACATGGAAACTAGTAGAGTTAGTCTATTGTAATACCATTAAGAAACCTACACATTAATAAAAAAACAAATTTAGACTTTCGGCATTACAAAATTTACAGTGGTAGGTACTCGTTTAAAATAAATATTCTTAAATTAAGAATATTCCAAATATAAGTATAAATTATCTTGGCATCAGAATGAGTAATGTTTTTCAAACTAGTAACTACCTAAAACGGATCATGTTCATCAGACTTTTAATTACCATGTCCACTGGATATGGAAGGTATAAATAAGTATACTGCAAATAAAAAATCTAGTAAATCGTTGATGTCAATAAGAAAGGTATAAGTAAGTATTTTTTATAGTATATTTTTAATATTATTTATTGGCTTATTTAACTGTCTACATCTTTCTTTATATAGGAATTAAGCCAAAAAGTTAACTAAGAGATCAATTATTAATGAAATTATCAGTCAAATTGGTTTATCAACTTGATCAACAAATTGACAATTATCGTTCATTAATAATTTATCTATTAGTTAACTTTTTTGGTTAATTCCTATATAAAGAAAGATGTAATAGGTAAGTATATATATATATATATATATATATATATATATTCAAATTTATACAAATATGGCAGTGACTTCTTTGTCACTTATTTATTCAGTAATTAAGTATTTCAAGAAAAAAAAAACATATTTCCTAAAATTTTTCTTGTTTTGTTCAAAACTGTAGTTTTTTAACTTTTCTTACTACCATGAACAATATTTTATATCTATTAAACATCCAACGGTATTTCGATAATTTCAAAAACACATGAGTTAAAACATCTGATAGGAACCTGATAAACTGATAAACATTGAACAATATATTTTTTAAATAAATTAAAGAAATCTAATACTAACAAAAAATAATAAGGGATGAAACAACACAATTTTAAACGTCCACAAATTGAATATATCAATTTCTAATATAATATTATAAATACTGCTGGAAATGTCCCACAACCTTGAGCAGTGCATCGTATAACACGTGTTACAAAGGAGTCTCCAACGTTTGTGAGCACTTGTCTGTTTATCTGTATAAACGAGTTTATTATTCTTTCTTACATATCGTGAGATGTTGTGAGTGGCATCTGATAGACCATATATTTTATAAAACTCCAAAGAAAAAAATCCAATTTATTAAGATATGGCGATCTAGCTAGCCACATGACTGGACCACCGCATCCAATCCATTTGCATGGATATACCTGATCAAGATCATGTCTAATTGCAGCAGTATAGTGAGGAGGTGCTTCATCTTACTGAAACCATAATCTGCGAACTGTTGTCAGTAGCACATTGTTTAACAGATCTTGGAAATCATTTTCTACAAAATTTAAATAATTTTGCCCATTTACGTGTCCAAGTATGGGCCCACTAAATGGTTACCAACAATCCCACCCCAAACAGTCACAGTCCAGTTGTGCTGAAACTGAGGGTTTCTGTGCTGATCACATGAGGGTTTTGATCACTATATTTTTTCTTTGGAGTTTTATAAAAGATATGGTCTATCAGACTCCACCCACAACACCTCAAGATATGAAAGAAAGATAAGAAACTCGTTTGCACAGGTAAACAGACAAATGCTCAGAAACGTTGGAGACTCCTTTTGGAGACATGTTACATGATGTTTGCTCAAGGTGGCAGGCATTTCCAGCAGTATTTATAATATTATATTAGAAATTGATGTATTCAGTTTGTGAACATTTAAAATTGTGTTGTTGCATCCCTTATTATTTTTTGTTAGTATTTGGTTTCTTAATTTATTTAAAAAATATATTGTTCAATGTTTATTAGGTTCCTATCAGATTTTTTAACTCATGTGTTTTTGAAATTACGGAAATACCGTTGGCTGTTTAACAGATATAAAATATTGTTCATGGTAGTAAGAAAAGTTAAAAAAACTACAGTTTTGAACAAAACAATAAAAATTTTAGAAAATATGTTTTTTCTTGAAATACTTAATTACTGAATAAATAAATGACAAAGAAGTCACTGCCATATTTGTATAAATTTGAATATCTTGAAAACTATTAGAGTTAGATATAGCAAACTATATATCATTTGAGAGCTTATTTAATACTCGTTTGTCTGGTGTTATAATATACAGGGGGTCCCATAAAAGAAAAACGAGTTTTTTCACAATATATTCAGACCACTTCAGTTGCTTAGAAAAAACACCCTGTACAAGCAAATAATTTTACGATGACATCGGTTTATAGTATAAGGGTTTGATTATCTAAATACCGAATCTCAACCTTTAATTATCGGAAACAAGGTTACTATGATTTTTTTACAAGGTTATGTTTTCCCCCAAATTTTTAGAAAAACCGAAATAACTTGGCAACCCCGCATACAAGATCAGCAAGCGGGGCATCAATATATGGGGAATTTTAAGCTTAATCAAAATCTCGTATGAAATACAGGGTGTTCCATATAAAAAACAAATGTTGGATACTGTAACCCCTCAACGGTGCACCCTGTATATCTAAAAATAATTTTAGATTATATAAAAAATGAGATGAAACAACACCCCTTTTCAATATTTTGCTCTATCTCCATTATTTAATGAGCTACTAAAGAATTCGTTCTTATTGACTCACCCTGTATATATATATATATATATATATATATATATATATATATATATATATATATATATATATATATATACGCGTAAAACAACCAAGTGACACCAAATAATAACTAGACCTTCTCGCACCCAATTTTTTTCTAAATAATGCAACTAAGTGACTCCCTATATATACTTTCTCTATATATGCGTTTTGGCACCACTATATATATATTATATATAGGTATAGTGAAAAATATTTGTAGCGAGGTAGAACAATAAAGGGGATCAGCGTGGTGCAGTGCCAAGCACTTGAGGACCAAGGTTTCCTAGCAACTATTAAACGTGGCTTCTTGACAGGAAGAATATTTTCCGATATTTCTTCCTCGTCGGAAGTCACGAGTTTATCTCGTCGGCCTCGATTTTCTAATAAATTTTCATCTTCTTCAGAAGGTGCACAATCATCTACTTGAGAAGTTTTAGATGCTCCTATGCAGTTAAGAAAATAAAAATATTACTAATAACAATTTGAAAGGCCGTTAAATGATAACTCTTATAAACAAGGAAAATATATGATGCAAGAGTTATAGTATAAAGTAATTAAATAAACTGTATTCTTTTCACATCAATAATTAAGAAACAATAGACATAAAATAAAACTGCCTAATTAAATATTCAAAAATCTACTACTAAACTTTAAATTTTAATGTCACATTAATTATGGTATAGGGTGCGCCAATGGGCCTTCCTTAGTTTTTACATTTAGATAATAAATATTGATATTCGTTTAGTATAAGCCATGGCGAATATTTTACTTTATATAAATGTTTTAATAATAATAGTTTCGTAGGACTTTTGGGAAACTTGAAGGACCAATATCTCGTTTATTTTAAATGTAACACCCTGTATATTTTTAATGGATCACATTCAGAGTTGAAAACTATCGATCTATTATCCAAATATTTTAAATTTCAAAATAACTAAAGACTATTATCTTTGGGTATATAACATACTACTAGTAATATGGATCGACAGTTTTCAATTCTGTATCTGACCATTAAAAATATACAGGGTGTTCAATTTCAAATGAACGAGATATTGGGCCTTAAAGTTTTCCAAAAGTGCTACGAGATTATTAACACCTTGTATAATTTATAAAACATTTATGTAAATCAAAATATTCGCCATGGCTTATACTGAACGAATACCAATATTTATTGTCGAAATGTGAAAACTAAGGAAGATACTTATTATTTTCACTAAAGTCTGCATTTCTCATTTTTTACACAAAATATTAAATATCTTGGAAACTATAAAGTTTAGCTATAACAAAAAATGTTATGTGGACTGAAAGCACTTGCGATGGGGAATCGAATAAGCTAATAATATACATGGTGTTCCATTTAAAATAAGAAAGTTTGTATGTATTGTAACTAATTTCAAAGTATAGCCCTTATTATTTCTGAAAACTTTTGTAGTAGATATTTTTTTCTAAAGTTGATAATATAGTGGAGGAATAAAGGAATCTCAGACGAATGGGTCACCCTGTATACTTTAATTATTACATATAAATTGCGTGATTAAGAAACTAAGCTTAATTTTAATTCAAATTTAGCACGTAGATACAAAATATTTTTGTAAAAGTTTCTTGTATATTTTTTGAGCAATTTTAATTGAGTTTTGTCAGTTCGTAGATAAATAGTAATGACACTATTGAGGCTATTAAAAAGACGTTAATTAAGGCATATTTGTCGAAAATTCTTGCAAAAACCAATAGCCTGTCTTCTTTTTTGAAAAAATGTCTTGTTTAATTGGTTATTTACTGGAAAAATGTTTTATATACTTACCAACAATTGTTGTAACAGAGTTACAACAAAAGGTTTAGGTATTATATTTCTAAATACACATAAAATACGATCATATTCTCGAATTTTATTTCTAGCTAAAGGAGTTCGTTTTTTTATATTCTTGCTCGTTTGCAAAAGCTGCACGCCATATTCCAAAATAATAGGGTCTGATATTACAATTTTTCCAATTTCGTCCAACCTATTAATAAGTAAAAAGGAACTGATTGAGATGAGTTCGTGAAGATGAATATAATTAAATAAGACAATACACCTTTCTTCTTCACATATATATCTATTAGCATTAGCAATGCTGAATGTATACATTTCGAGTACTATGTACTCATCGTCGGTAGCTTAAACACCAACAAGTTTATAAATAAAGTCACCCAATTTATAGAGGATGAGGCTGTAAAATAAATTTATTTAGGTAAACTGCAGATATCTGCCTGCCTGCTCTTTTTCTAAATTGTGGTTGGAATTATTTATTTACTATTGTTGACTATTTTTAGTGCCAACATAAAGATGTAGCTGAAGACAGAATCAGAAACGGAAACGAGAATCAAGTTTTTACAGTGGACCAGATCGATAATGTGCAAAAACGGAAAAACCCATATATTTCTTATTTTAGCAACAAAAATCACTTCATAATGACATTTCGATTTATGTTTACCAAAAAACAAGTATTTTCGATGACGACCATTACTGTTTGCAAGGAATAGAAAATAGCAATAATTAACATACAATAAAGCTCTGAAATAATGCATACTTTCATAATGATCATAAAAAGGCATTTAAGCTTTCATATTTGGCACATACAATCAAAAGCCCATTACGAAACTACTATATTTCGTATTTGCAAAAATCGGGGTCTAAGGGGATGAAACTACCCAATCATTAATACACCTTAAAAAATCCATAAAATCTGCAAAAAAGTTTCTAACACTTTCATGTTTGGCTGGGTAGTTCAGGAGACCAGTACTAAACTACAGTATTTCAGATTTAAAAAAATTCAGAGTCTAAGGGGATGAAACTACCTAATCATTAATAAACCTTAAAAAGTCCATAAAATCTGCAAAAAAGTTTCTAACACTTTCATGTTTGGCAGGGAAGTTTATAAGACCAGAACTAAACTACAGTATTTCAGATTTGAAAAAATTCAGAGTCTAAGGGGATGAAACTACCCAATCATTAATACACCTTAAAGAATCCATAAAATCTGCAAAAAAGTTTCTAACACTTTCATGTTTGGCTGGGTAGTTCAGGAGACCAGTACTAAACTACAGTATTTCAGATTTAAAAAAATTCAGAGTCTAAGGGGATGAAACTACCTAATCATTAATAAACCTTAAAAAGTCCATAAAATCTGCAAAAAAGTTTCTAACACTTTCATGTTTGGCAGGGAAGTTTATAAGACCAGAACTAAACTACAGTATTTCAGATTTGAAAAAATTCAGAGTCTAAGGGGATGAAACTACCTAATCATTAATAAACCTTAAAAAATCCATAAAATCTGCAAAAAAGTTTCTAACACTTTCATGTTTGGCAGGGTAGTTTATAAGAACAGTACTAAACTACAGTATTTCAGATTTGAAAAAATTCAGAGTCTAAGGGGATGAAACTACCCAATCATTAATAAACTTTAAAAAATCTATAAAATCTGCAAAAAAGTTTCTAACAGTTTCATATTTGGCTGGGTAGTTCAGAAGACCAGTACTAAACTACAGTATTTCAGATTTGAAAAAATTCAGAGACTAAGGGGATGAAACTACCCAATCATTAATAAAACTGAAAAAATCCATAACATCTGCAAAAAAGTTTCTAACATTTTCATGTTTGGCTGGGTAGTTCAGAAGACCAGTTTTAAACTACAGTATTTCAGATTTGAAAAAATTCAGAGGCTAAGGGGATGAAACTACCCAATCATTAATAAAACTGAAAAAATCCATAAAATCTGCAAAAAAGTTTCTAACACTTTCATGTTTGGCTGGGTAGTTCAGAACACCAGTACTAAACTACAGTATTTCAGATTTGAAAAAATTCAGAGTCTAAGGGGATGAAACTACCTAATCATTAATAAACATTAAAAAATCCATAAAATCTGCAAAAAAATTTCTAACACTTTCATGTTTGGCTGGGTAGTTCAGAAGACCAGTTTTAAACTACAGTATTTCAGATTTGAAAAAATTCAGAGGCTAAGGGGATGAAACTACCCAATCATTAATAAAACTGAAAAAATCCATAAAATCTGCAAAAAAGTTTCTAACACTTTCATGTTTGGCTGGGTAGTTCAGAAGACCAGTACTAAACTACAGTATTTCAGATTTGAAAAAATTCAGAGTCTAAGGGGATTAAACTACCCAATCATTAATAAACCTTAAAAAATCCATAAAATCTGCAAAAAAGTTTCTAACACTTTCATGTTTGGCTGGGTAGTTCAGAAGACCATTACGAAACTACAGTATTTCAGATTTGAAAAAATTCAGAGGCTAAGGGGATGAAACTACCCAATCATTAATAAACCTTAAAAAATCTATAAAATCTGCAAAAAAGTTTCTAACACTTTCATGTTTGGCTGGGTAGTTCAGAAGACCAGTTTTAAACTACAGTATTTCAGATTTGAAAAAATTCAGAGGCTAAGGGGATGAAACTACCCAATCATTAATAAACCTTAAAAAATCCATAAAATCTGCAAAAAAGTTTCTAACACTTTCATGTTTGGCTGGGTAGTTCAGAACACCAGTACTAAACTACAGTATTTCAGATTTGAAAAAATTCAGAGTCTAAGGGGATGAAACTACCTAATCATTAATAAACCTTAAAAAATCGATAAAATCTGCAAAAAAGTTTCTAACACTTTCATGTTTGGCTGGGTAGTTCAGAAGACCAGTTTTAAACTACAGTATTTCAGATTTGAAAAAATTCAGAGGCTAAGGGGATGAAACTACCCAATCATTAATAAAACTGAAAAAATCCATAAAATCTGCAAAAAAGTTTCTAACACTTTCATGTTTGGCTGGGTAGTTCAGAAGACCAGTACTAAACTACAGTATTTCAGATTTGAAAAAATTCAGAGTCTAAGGGGATTAAACTACCCAATCATTAATAAACCTTAAAAAATCCATAAAATCTGCAAAAAAGTTTCTAACACTTTCATGTTTGGCTGGGTAGTTCAGAAGACCATTACGAAACTACAGTATTTCAGATTTGAAAAAATTCAGAGGCTAAGGGGATGAAACTACCCAATCATTAATAAACCTTAAAAAATCTATAAAATCTGCAAAAAAGTTTCTAACACTTTCATGTTTGGCTGGGTAGTTCAGAAGACCAGTTTTAAACTACAGTATTTCAGATTTGAAAAAATTCAGAGGCTAAGGGGATGAAACTACCCAATCATTAATAAACCTTAAAAAATCTATAAAATCTGCAAAAAAGTTTCTAACACTTTCATGTTTGGCTGGGTAGTTCAGAAGACCAGTTTTAGACTACAGTACTTCAGATTTGAAAAAATTCAGAGGCTAAGGGGATGACACAACCCAATCATTAATAAAACTGAAAAAATCCATAAAATCTGCAAAAAAGTTTCTAACACTTTCATGTTTGGCTGGGTAGTTCAGAATACCAGTACTAAACTGCAGTATTTCAGATTTGAAAAAATTCAGAGGCTAAGAGGATGAAACTACCCAATCATTAATACACCTTAAAGAATCCATAAAATCTGCAAAAAAGTTTCTAACACTTTCATGTTTGGCTGGGTAGTTCAGGAGACCAGTACTAAACTACAGTATTTCAGATTTAAAAAAATTCAGAGTCTAAGGGGATGAAACTACCCAATCATTAATACACCTTAAAGAATCCATAAAATCTGCAAAAAAGTTTCTAACACTTTCATGTTTGGCTGGGTAGTTCAGGAGACCAGTACTAAACTACAGTATTTCAGATTTAAAAAAATTCAGAGTCTAAGGGGATGAAACTACCTAATCATTAATAAACCTTAAAAAGTCCATAAAATCTGCAAAAAAGTTTCTAACACTTTCATGTTTGGCAGGGAAGTTTATAAGACCAGAACTAAACTACAGTATTTCAGATTTGAAAAAATTCAGAGTCTAAGGGGATGAAACTACCTAATCATTAATAAACCTTAAAAAATCCATAAAATCTGCAAAAAAGTTTCTAACACTTTCATGTTTGGCAGGGTAGTTTATAAGAACAGTACTAAACTACAGTATTTCAGATTTGAAAAAATTCAGAGTCTAAGGGGATGAAACTACCCAATCATTAATAAACTTTAAAAAATCTATAAAATCTGCAAAAAAGTTTCTAACAGTTTCATATTTGGCTGGGTAGTTCAGAAGACCAGTACTAAACTACAGTATTTCAGATTTGAAAAAATTCAGAGGCTAAGGGGATGAAACTACCCAATCATTAATAAAACTGAAAAAATCCATAACATCTGCAAAAAAGTTTCTAACATTTTCATGTTTGGCTGGGTAGTTCAGAAGACCAGTTTTAAACTACAGTATTTCAGATTTGAAAAAATTCAGAGGCTAAGGGGATGAAACTACCCAATCATTAATAAAACTGAAAAAATCCATAAAATCTGCAAAAAAGTTTCTAACACTTTCATGTTTGGCTGGGTAGTTCAGAACACCAGTACTAAACTACAGTATTTCAGATTTGAAAAAATTCAGAGTCTAAGGGGATGAAACTACCTAATCATTAATAAACATTAAAAAATCCATAAAATCTGCAAAAAAGTTTCTAACACTTTCATGTTTGGCTGGGTAGTTCAGAAGACCAGTTTTAAACTACAGTATTTCAGATTTGAAAAAATTCAGAGGCTAAGGGGATGAAACTACCCAATCATTAATAAAACTGAAAAAATCCATAAAATCTGCAAAAAAGTTTCTAACACTTTCATGTTTGGCTGGGTAGTTCAGAAGACCAGTACTAAACTACAGTATTTCAGATTTGAAAAAATTCAGAGTCTAAGGGGATTAAACTACCCAATCATTAATAAACCTTAAAAAATCCATAAAATCTGCAAAAAAGTTTCTAACACTTTCATGTTTGGCTGGGTAGTTCAGAAGACCATTACGAAACTACAGTATTTCAGATTTGAAAAAATTCAGAGGCTAAGGGGATGAAACTACCCAATCATTAATAAACCTTAAAAAATCTATAAAATCTGCAAAAAAGTTTCTAACACTTTCATGTTTGGCTGGGTAGTTCAGAAGACCAGTTTTAAACTACAGTATTTCAGATTTGAAAAAATTCAGAGGCTAAGGGGATGAAACTACCCAATCATTAATAAACCTTAAAAAATCCATAAAATCTGCAAAAAAGTTTCTAACACTTTCATGTTTGGCTGGGTAGTTCAGAACACCAGTACTAAACTACAGTATTTCAGATTTGAAAAAATTCAGAGTCTAAGGGGATGAAACTACCTAATCATTAATAAACCTTAAAAAATCGATAAAATCTGCAAAAAAGTTTCTAACACTTTCATGTTTGGCTGGGTAGTTCAGAAGACCAGTTTTAAACTACAGTATTTCAGATTTGAAAAAATTCAGAGGCTAAGGGGATGAAACTACCCAATCATTAATAAAACTGAAAAAATCCATAAAATCTGCAAAAAAGTTTCTAACACTTTCATGTTTGGCTGGGTAGTTCAGAAGACCAGTACTAAACTACAGTATTTCAGATTTGAAAAAATTCAGAGTCTAAGGGGATTAAACTACCCAATCATTAATAAACCTTAAAAAATCCATAAAATCTGCAAAAAAGTTTCTAACACTTTCATGTTTGGCTGGGTAGTTCAGAAGACCATTACGAAACTACAGTATTTCAGATTTGAAAAAATTCAGAGGCTAAGGGGATGAAACTACCCAATCATTAATAAACCTTAAAAAATCTATAAAATCTGCAAAAAAGTTTCTAACACTTTCATGTTTGGCTGGGTAGTTCAGAAGACCAGTTTTAAACTACAGTATTTCAGATTTGAAAAAATTCAGAGGCTAAGGGGATGAAACTACCCAATCATTAATAAACCTTAAAAAATCTATAAAATCTGCAAAAAAGTTTCTAACACTTTCATGTTTGGCTGGGTAGTTCAGAAGACCAGTTTTAGACTACAGTACTTCAGATTTGAAAAAATTCAGAGGCTAAGGGGATGACACAACCCAATCATTAATAAAACTGAAAAAATCCATAAAATCTGCAAAAAAGTTTCTAACACTTTCATGTTTGGCTGGGTAGTTCAGAATACCAGTACTAAACTGCAGTATTTCAGATTTGAAAAAATTCAGAGGCTAAGAGGATGAAACTACCCAATCATTAATAAACCTTAAAAAATCTATAAAATCTGCAAAAAAGTTTCTAACACTTTCATGTTTGGCTGGGTAGTTCAGAAGACCAGTTTTAAACTACAGTATTTCAGATTTGAAAAAATTCAGAGGCTAAGGGGATGAAACTACCCAATCATTAATAAACCTTAAAAAATCTATAAAATCTGCAAAAAAGTTTCTAACACTTTCATGTTTGGCTGGGTAGTTCAGAAGACCAGTTTTAGACTACAGTACTTCAGATTTGAAAAAATTCAGAGGCTAAGGGGATGACACAACCCAATCATTAATAAAACTGAAAAAATCCATAAAATCTGCAAAAAAGTTTCTAACACTTTCATGTTTGGCTGGGTAGTTCAGAATACCAGTATTAAACTGCAGTATTTCAGATTTGAAAAAATTCAGAGGCTAAGAGGATGAAACTACCCAATCATTAATAAACCTTAAAAAATCTATAAAATCTGCAAAAAAAGTTTCTAACACTTTCATGTTTGGCTGGGTAGTTCAGAAGACCAGTTTTAAACTATAGTATTTCAGATTTGAAAAAATTCAGAGGCTAAGGGGATGAAACTACCCAATCATTAATAAAACTGAAAAAATCCATAAAATCTGCAAAAAAGTTTCTAACACTTTCATGTTTGGCTGGGTAGTTCAGAAGACCAGTTTTAAACTACAGTATTTCAGATTTGAAATTCAGAGGCTAAGGGGATGAAACTACCCAATCATTAATAAAACTGAAAAAATCCATAAAATCTGCAAAAAAGTTTCTAACACTTTCATGTTTGGCTGGGTAGTTCAGAAGACCAGTACTAAACTACAGTATTTCAGATTTGAAAAAATTCAGAGGTCAAGGGGATGAAACTACCCAAGCATTAATAAACTTTAAAAAATCTATAAAATCTGCAAAAAAGTTTCTAACACTTTCATGTTTGGCTGGGTAGTTCAGAAGACCAGTACTAAACTACAGTATTTCAGATTTGAAAAAATTCAGAGGCTAAGGGGATGAAACTACCCAATCATTAATAAACCTTAAAAAATCTATAAAATCTGCAAAAAAGTTTCTAACACTTTCATGTTTGGCTGGGTAGTTCAGAAGACCAGTTTTAAACTACAGTATTTCAGATTTGAAAAAATTCAGAGGCTAAGGGAATGAAACTACCCAATCATTAATAAAACTGAAAAAATCCATAAATTCTGTAAAAAAGTTTCTAACACTTTCATGTTTGGCTGGGTAGTTCAGAAGGCCAATAGGAAACTACAGTAGTTCAGATTTGAAAAAATTCAGGGTCTCAGGGGATGAAACCACCCAATCATTAGTAAAACTTAAAAAATCCACAAAAACGTTTTTAACACTTTCATGTTTGGCTGGGTAGTTCAGAAGGCCAATAGGAAACTACAGTATTTCAGATTTGAAAAAATTCAGGGTCTAAGGGGATGAAACTACCCTATGATTATTAAAACTTAAAAAATCAACAAAAGTAACAAAAAAGATTTTTGTGGGTTTTGTGGATTTTGTGAATTTTTAAGCTTTATCAATAATTGGGTAGTTTCATCCCCTTAGACCCTAAATTTTTTCAAATCTGAAATACTGTAGGTTCGTAATGGTCTTCTGAACTACCCAACCGAACATGAAAGTGTTAGAAACTTTTTTGCAGGTTTTATGGCTTTTTTAAGGTTTAATAATGATTGGGTAGTTTTATCCCCTTAGACTCTGAATTTTTTCAAATCTGAAATACTGTAGTTTCGTAATGGTCTTCTGAACTACCCAGCCAAACACAAAAGTGTTAGAAACTTTTTTGCAGAGTTTATGGATTTTTTCAGTTTTATTAATGATTGGGTAGTTTCATCCCCTTAGCCTCTGAATTTTTTCAAATCTGAAATACTGTAGTTTAAAACTGGTCTTCTGAACTACCCAGCCAAACATGAAAGTGTTAGAAACTTTTTTGCAGATTTTATAGATTTTTTAAGGTTTATTAATGATTGGGTAGTTTCATCCCCTTAGCCTCTGAATTTTTTCAAATCCGAAATACTGTAGTTTAGTACTGGTCTTATAAACTACCCTGCCAAACATGAAAGTGTTAGAAACTTTTTTGCAGATTTTATGGATTTTTTCAGTTTTATTAATGATTGGGTAGTTTCATCCCCTTAGCCTCTGAATTTTTTCAAATCTGAAATACTGTAGTTTAAAACTGGTCTTCTGAACTACCCAGCCAAACATGAAAGTGTTAGAAACTTTTTTGCAGATTTTATAGATTTTTTAAGGTTTATTAATGATTGGGTAGTTTCATCCCCTTAGCCTCTGAATTTTTTCAAATCTGAAATACTGTAGTTTCGTAATGGTCTTCTGAACTACCCAGCCAAACACGAAAGTGTTAGAAACTTTTTTGCAGATTTTATAGATTTTTTAAGGTTTATTAATGATTGGGTAGTTTCATCCCCTTAGCCTCTGAATTTTTTCAAATCTGAAATACTGTAGTTTCGTAATGGTCTTCTGAACTACCCAGCCAAACACGAAAGTGTTAGAAACTTTTTTGCAGATTTTATAGATTTTTTAAGGTTTATTAATGATTGGGTAGTTTCATCCCCTTAGACTCTGAATTTTTTCAAATCTGAAATACTGTAGTTTAGTACTGGTCTTCTGAACTACCCAGCCAAACATGAAAGTGTTAGAAACTTTTTTGCAGATTTTATGGATTTTTTCAGTTTTATTAATGATTGGGTAGTTTCATCCCCTTAGCCTCTGAATTTTTTCAAATCTGAAATACTGTAGTTTAAAACTGGTCTTCTGAACTACCCAGCCAAACATGAAAGTGTTAGAAACTTTTTTGCAGAGTTTATGGATTTTTTCAGTTTTATTAATGATTGGGTAGTTTCATCCCCTTAGCCTCTGAATTTTTTCAAATCTGAAATAATGTAGTTTCGTAATGGTCTTCTGAACTACCCAGCCAAACGCGAAAGTGTTAGAAACTTTTTTGCAGATTTTAAAGATTTTTTAAGGTTTATTAATGATTGGGTAGTTTCATCCCCTTAGACTCTGAATTTTTTCAAATCTGAAATACTGTAGTTTAGTACTGGTCTTCTGAACTACCCAGCCAAACATGAAAGTGTTAGAAACTTTTTTGCAGATTTTATGGATTTTTTCAGTTTTGTTAATGATTGGGTTGTTTCATCCCCTTAGCCTCTGAATTTTTTCAAATCTGAAATACTGTAGTTTAAAACTGGTCTTCTGAACTACCCAGCCAAACATGAAAGTGTTAGAAACTTTTTTGCAGAGTTTATGGATTTTTTCAGTTTTATTAATGATTGGGTAGTTTCATCCCCTTAGCCTCTAAATTTTTTCAAATCTGAAATACTGTAGTTTAGTACTGGTCTTCTGAACTACCCAGCCAAATATGAAACTGTTAGAAACTTTTTTGCAGATTTTATGGATTTTTTAAGTTTTATTAATGATTGGGTAGTTTCATCCCCTTAGACTCTGAATTTTTTCAAATCTGAAATACTGTAGTTTAGTTCTGGTCTTATAAACTTCCCTGCCAAACATGAAAGTGTTAGAAACTTTTTTGCAGATTTTATGGACTTTTTAAGGTTTATTAATGATTAGGTAGTTTCATCCCCTTAGACTCTGAATTTTTTTAAATCTGAAATACTGTAGTTTAGTACTGGTCTCCTGAACTACCCAGCCAAACATAAAAGTGTTAGAAACTTTTTTGCAGATTTTATGGATTTTTTAAGGTGTATTAATGATTGGGTAGTTTCATCCCCTTACACCCCGATTTTTGCAAATCCGAAATATAGTAGTTTCGTAATGGGCTTTTGATTGTATGTGCCAAATATGAAAGCTTAAATGCCTTTTTATGATCATTATGAAAGTATGCATTATTTCAGAGCTTTATTGTATGTTAATTATTTGTATTTTTTATTCCTTGCAAACAGTAATTGTCGTCATCGAAAATACTTGTTTTTTGGTAAACAATAATGGAAATGTCATTATGAAGTGATTTTTGTTGCTAAAATAAGAAATATATGGGTTTTTCCGTTTTTGCACATTATCGATCTGGTCCACTGTAAAAACTTGATTCTCGTTTCCGTTTCTGATTCTGTCTTCAGCTACATACATAAAGTACCGACAATAGAAGTGAAAGAATACATTTTATTGACGAAATTGTGTATGGACCAAAATGCATTTACCTTCAACAACAATATTTATAAACAAACACATGGCACAGCCATGGGCAATCTTCTATAGTATTTTATTGCAGATTTATTCCTTAATCATTTTGAAAATAACGTCAAAAACACTGCATTAGAATTCCCCACAGTATGGAAAAGGTATGTAGATGACGTATTCGCAATGTGTAAATAAAAATTTCGATATACACAATTTCGTCAATGTACTACTCTCAGTACGATTCCATTAAATTTACCTTCGAATTAGAAAACAATTAATTATTCATTACCATTCTTAGATATTAAAATAATTACACTTGATGAATCTTTGACTTTTGACATTTACAGAAAATCGACACACACACATAATTACATACAAAACTCCTCAGTAACATACTGTAAATATAAAATGGCTGCATTTAATAGTCTAGTTTTTAGATTATTAAATGTACCACTCAATAATACCAACTATAACAAAGAACGTAATCTCATCTACAACATTGCTAATGATAACGGTTATGAAAAGAAACAAATAGATAGAACCTTTTATAAACAAAAGTGAAAATTATTAATTAAAAGTTATACCACCTTAAGTCCAATAGAGGAATGACAATATATGTATAGAAAATTCACATACCATCCTCAAATCAGTCATAAATTTGAAAATTTACTGAAGAAAGTCAATATCATCCCTGCATTTAAAAATACATTTACAATTAAAGCATTATTAGGGTCCACTTTCCAAAAAGAAGATTAGCTTCAGAAATCTGGGATATACAAAATAAACTGTAGTAATTGTAACAAACTATACATCGGCCAAACAAAAAGAAATGTAATAACTAGATTTAAAGACCATACATATCACACAAAAAGCTTTAATGTAGATAAGTCGGATCTAGCCTTACATTGTTACGAAATGGGGCACAAATTTAATGTAAACCATACCTCCTTCATAAAAGCCAGTACTTCTCAGAACCTAAATACATTAGAATCAATATATATGAAGAAATATAAAAATCATTTAATGAATTTAGATTTAAGCTCATTATCTAATGACCTTTTAAATTTAATACCCTGTATTATAAGAAAAATAAAATTAACAATAGCCAACAATAGTAAATAAGTAATAATAGTAAATATCCAACCACAATTTAGAAAAAGAGCAGGCCAGTAGACATCTGCAGTTTACCTAAATAAATTTATTTTACAGCCTTATCCTCTATTAATTGGATGACTTTATTTATAAACTTGCTAGTGTTTAAGCTACCGACGATGAGTACATAGTACCTACTCGAAATGTATACATTTAGCATTGCTAATAGATATGTGAAGAAAGGTGTATTGTCTTATTTAATTTATGTAAAATAGGAGCTTAAAGAAGGTTAATCTTCATAATTAAAATATTTAAAAAATTGTTTCCCTCAGATTAATAAAATGCAAATTGATAAAAAGTAAAAAAAATGAGTTGTTTACTTCTACTTTTTTATCAGCTCTTTTCTCGAACGATCTGTTTTTAAATATTCCTGATACTCTGTCTCTAAACTTAGAATAAAAGATTCTACCTTAGGATGTGCTGTGTGATCACTGCTATTATTTACGAAACAGTGACGGCTGTGTTGAACTATGTAAATGCTTCTATAAAATCCTTTACATTTTGCACAAATAATATAATTACAATCATTAACGCTTTCCAAAAACGCCGGTTGCACACGTTTTTTAGGAATAATTGTTCCACTTATTTTTTTAATTTTAAGATTTCCCTTATTCCTAATTGTCATAATTAGATTTTTCTTTTCTTTGGTACCTATTAACATACATAAGGGTTTATTAAAATTTTTGCGGTAATAATAACTTTATTAAGTTTTGATGATTTCGCTTGTTGCAAAAATGTTTTTCTTTAATCCACGATACATTAAAATAACAGTGGATATATGGTTTTGTATAACCATATTATTATATCCACTGAAGAATATAAACGACTGAAGGATGGATAATCTATCTACTTACCGAGGATAAATAGGTATGACTGAGGTGCCAGAACGTTAATTCAAATTTCAGCATCTGTGGTGCCACAACGTTGTGGTACCATTACGTCTTACCGTTCGACTTACAAACACTGACGCACCCTCTGCGATTATACGGTTGCACTAAAATCGCATTTTTATGGATAAATGAGCCAATTGGCACCTTCATGATATTTGGTAGGTATGATACTAGGACCATTTGAAGAAAATATACGGGCTAAAACGTTGTGGCACCCATATTTGGTGCCAGTTCGTCCATATATAGTCATAATTGGTGCCTAAACGACCTCTTACATATATATATTTATATATATATATATATTATATTTAACTTCTCCTTTTGTTATTTAATTAATTTTTAATTTTTATTTAAATTTTTAATTACCCTTATTTTGTTGAGTCAAGGAGAAATAATTATAAGTTTTAAATGCCTCGACTTTTTAATAAATTTTAATAAATGTTGACTTTTGTAATTAATTTTAATTTTAAATATAAAATGACTTTTAATGTTGGGCGCCAATCTTTTAAATTTATAAAATTCGACGTTGATTTAATGTCAATTTATCAAATTTCCAATTTTAGATTCCAATAACAAAATATTATGCTTACCTTAATTTGCTTATCTGCTTTGCTCAGCAATTTATATATTTTCACTACTTGCCTTTATTTATTCCATTCAATTTTGTTTTACTGATTGATTATAATAATTTTTTTTTTATATAAGATTATCTTTTGATTACAAAATATTAAAATGAAAACTTATTTTGAAATGTTTCTTTTAGAGCATATGAGAAACTCTTCCCAGGTTGGGATCTCAACAGGTCGTTTTATTTTAATTTAGTGAGTTTTCTTTATAAAACTTTTTTTTTAAATAAATAATCAATTAATTTAGTTTTTAACAAATTTTGTTTATTATGAAATAGAAAAACAATAATTATTAAATATATCTTATCAAAGATTAAATGTTCGTGAATCTTGTAATATTATAATTTCAACACATAGATGTAATGTAAGTTGCCTATCTTAATGTTTTCGTGGCGTTAATTGAAAATATTTGTATGATATCAATATAATGGACTTGTCCAGTTTCAAATCGGGAAATGAACGTTACAAAACTTATATCTAACTAAACTATTTAAAACTACAGTGAAATTGTCTGTGAAATAAGTGCGTTTCTTCTCTGGAATTACTGGATACTCTTCCTCCTGCGTTGGCTAGCTTATATGGTATTTTACTAGTACGTACTATGTTTTATTTAAGAAATATTTTCGTATCAATGCAATTGCTATTAAATTTGTCTCTGATCTATTATATCTGCATGAAATATTAAATTTAAAATTATTCTGCCTCCTGGAATCTGCTACTCTCGTTGTTTGATTTTTTATTTCTGGTTAAAACAGAATTTTAAATGTGACTTACATTTGAGGTTATCTTTTCAGCTCTCATCTAGATTCTGGACACAATTTTATTAATTTTCTTTTCTTTTAAACTGGATTTTTCACTTTTTAAATTATTTTCTCTTCTCAAAAACGACGCTTCTTTCTGGAAATTTTTCTCAACAACCTCTTCGTTTTCTTGGTAACCGAAGACATTCGTTTTTCTCAGTAACTTCCTTTGATATTGTCTTTCAGTAACTTTGTAGCACTTTATAGTTTATTCATTATCACTTAATGCACTGTCCTTATATCTACTTACAATATTTAAAGTCTTTACTCTCTTATTATCTAATTTTAAACAATTTATCTTCTGTACAAATATATTTAATTTTCTTAATTAAAATTCATGTCCTGTTCACATCTCATTTCTGTATCTAGTAGCTATCTGTCACTTGTACTTCATTCCAAATTTAATTTCTCATTTCAATACTTAATATTCATCTTTACCTGGTGATAACTAATTTAATGTTTGATAAAGCTTTTCCAATTTTTATTCAGATAATCTTTAAACTTTTGTAATTGAAAATATATTAATAGCTCTTATTTTAAATTTTATTTTTCTAATGCATTATCCTAAATATTGTAATGTCTACATCATTTTTCATATGTATCAATCATATATTTATCCCTATAATTCTTTTGATATATCTAGAATGTCTTAATACATATATATATATATATATATATATATATATATACATGCATAACTATCACTTTCGCCTCCACAAACGTATAAGGCGCCCTGGACTCTATCTTAATAAACATAGTCAGAAAAAATTTTATCATGTATATTGCATTAAAATGACTCCCTTATGCCAAGCAACCCTAGAGGGGAAATAATTTTTAATAAATATTTTATACAGAAACCTATCAATGAAGCATAATCTTTTTCATCTTAATATTAAACATACATTTGCGACTCATATTTGTATAATTGAGATATATCTAATAGCTTTGTTCGCCTCCAGCAACATTGCCAATTCTAACGGAGTAGAAAATGTATTATAGGTATGTGCGAATCAAATATTATTTTAAATTAAAACGGAAAATATAGCATAGGATGATTTCTTGCAGTCCTCAGTAATAATCTTCTTAATGATGGTAATGTTTTAAGTTACAGGATGTTCATTCCTGTATTAAATATTAATACGGCAATTTCAGTAAATGAATTATTTAAAGGTGGTTGATCCGTAGTCTAAAATGTTGAGATTAGACGTAATTTTAATAATTTTAATGTGAATGTTTAAACAGTGTTTAAGTTACATTGAATAATGACCACTGAAAAGTAGAAGATATGACTTAGGTGTCCCAGTTTCTAGTTTTTAAAGTGGATACTCGAAGCGGATGGTTCTTTATGAAACATCGTGAAAATAATTGTTTTGAAAAAAACATTGATCTCATTTAGATGTTCCAATGTTATTTCTTGGAACATCTAAATGAGATCAATGTTTTTTTCAAAACAATTATTCTAGTTTTTGTTTTTTTACCTAGTTATTGTAACTAATTATTTTTATCATGACTTGCTATAACTTCTTATAAATATTAGGATAATAGATATTTAAATAGATTTTTATAGATATTAAAGGAAAAAGTTTTATCCCTCCTTTTCTTATACCTCCTTCAAAAAATGTTTATTAAAACACAGTTTTTAACGTTGCTCGTAGCAGTACAAACATTTTAGGTCGTGTAAACTTTTTTTATTGTAAAGTAGTAAAATGAAATGTTCGATTGAAGTTATTCCAAGTGAAATTTATTTTTCTTCAGTCGTTTGATTAGGGAAAAACAAACTCAGAATTTCCTAATTCTTTTTTAAGAATGCAAATTAATAAATAATGGTTGTTAATAATAATTGTATTTATGCTGCATTAGTTTAATTTTTATTAATTTATTCGGTAATCAATTAATAGGTAGACATATACCAGTCAAGAACAGGGGTCTATATTTTTCAATCCTATAGCGGGCAATTTATACTTTAGTTTGATATACAGGGTGTCCATTTAAAAACAACAAATGTTCTGTAAGTATGGGCCTAAAAAAGAACTAAAAAATTTCTCAAAACCGTTTTCAGGGTATGTGGGGCGATTAGTATGACCACAAAAATGGCCTTCACTAAGCAACCTCTGGGGCTGTAGCCACCCCAACTCAATTTTTTTAAATGGAAACACCCCCTTTGTGATACCTCATTGGAAAGCTCTTGGAAATTGCTATTAATTTAATTAAAATATAGCATGTAAGTAATTAACAATTAAAAGTATAATAAACAAAAAAGCATAATAATTATGCTTTTTTTGTTTATTATACTTTTGTTAGAATTATTTTGTGTTCTCCAGTTTTTTTACGAATGTTTTTACAACCTTATTTGCACCAAAATGGTTTAATTTGATATTTGTAACGAGATATTCGAATAAATAATTATAAAATTTATTTTGCGTATTTTTCAAAAATTAAACTATTAAGAAGTATTTTGTTTAGTACTGTTAAATAGCAATTTCCAAGAGCTTTAATCCAAGAGCAAGAATTTTAATGTAAAAAACAACCCCCAAACGTCACCCCTATGTGCGTCACATCAACCCTCTTAAGAATTTTAAAGGGCACGAGGGGTTACATGACCCCTCGTGCCCTTTAAAATTCTTAATACATCAAATTAAAGGTATTTTTATCCTGTAAACAACCACCTTTTTGTTTTTGATGTGCTGATCAATGTAAAAGAAAAAATTCTGTTTGAAATAAAAAAGCTAAAATTAAATAAAATCAATTTTTATTTAATGACTTGCTCAAAATGGCCCCCATTAACTTTCAAACAATAATAAATCCAATCATTAAATGCTCTTCTGACATTACTGAATACCTCAGGTGTTATTAATCGGCATTCTTCTACAATTCTTTCGCGCAATTCTTCTAATGTCTCAGGTTGCGCAACGTACACCCGCGATTTCAAATGGCTCCACAGGAAAAATCCAAAGGAGTTAGATCAGGTGATCTGGGTGGACATTCAACGGGACCTCGTCTACCAATCCAATGCCCTGGAAAGCGCTCATCCATAAATTGCCGCACAGCAATAGCATAGCGAGGGGGTGCACCATCTTGTTGAAAAGTTAATTCATTTTCTATTAAATTATCGTCATTTTCTAAAATTTCTGTTATCATCGGATCAATTGCGTCTTCCAATAATTGTTCCCATTAAGAGTGCCCTGAATAAAAATGGACCATTTTTTATTGATGATGACGTTGATTTGATTTTTTTGACAAGATGATTGCCCAAAATTCAGGCCCAAACATCCAATTTTTGAGGAGCCTGTGTATGACATTCTCTGATCAAATGAGGATTAGTATCATTCCAATACCCACAATTGTGTCTGTTTACTTCACCATTTACCATAAATGTACATTCGTCCGACAAACAAATGTTGTAGAGGAGATTTGGGTTCAGACGGAGTTGCTCACTAAAATCACGCAAAATTCAATGCGATGATCAAAATCATCTTCATTCAACTTCTAAACCAGCGTCATCTTAAATGGATGAAACTTCTGTTTTTTTCAAAATTCTCTGGAAGTAGATATACCAGAAGCTTGAGAAACTGCATTGATTGATTGTGTATTATCCATTTGCAAATGACCCAAAACTTCCACTTCAACTGCTTCATTTCGTACTGGGCGGTTCACTTCGCGTTTCTTGTTTAGCAGCAAACCAATTGCAACAAATGTATTGATCACTTGCTTAACATACTGCTGGCTTACATTTCTTTCCGTGTAGTTTTCATTGAAAATTCGTGCTGTAGCTTTAGCGCAATCATTATTTCGATACCACACGGTAACTTCCACTCTTTCTTCGATAGAATACACCATTTCGAGAACACTTTTAGGCATTCTTTCAAGAACAAACTACTACAACAAGTTGGTAGTCACAAGTGAAAAATAGCAGCAAATTAATTGTATTCTAGAAAGAGATAAAATAGCAATTTTTTGCCTTCATCAAAAAAATTACAATTTTGTTAGCATAATTGTTTCTTTATCTTCAGCATTTTTATTTTAAACTTTCCTTATATATTTTTTCCTTATACTTTAATCAGCGCATCAAAAACAAAGAGCATTTAATGATAGGCTTTATGTTTGCAAGTTAATGAGGGCCATTTTGAGAAATTCATTAAATAAAAATTGATTTTGTTTAATTTCAGCTTCTTTATTTCAAACTGATTTTTTTCTTTTACATTGCTCGGCACATCAAAAACCAAAATATTGTTGTTTACAGGATAAAAATTCCTTTAATTTGATGTATTTCATGACCCCTCGTGCCCTTTAAAATTCTTAAGTGGGTTGATGTGACGTGTATAGGGTGACGTTTGGGTATTGTTTTTTTCATTACAGTTCTTCCGGGAAATTCTTACTTCCCAAAATCAGGGGGGGGTCAAGTTTTGGTTGGATGACCCTGTATTTACAGTGTTATGATAAAGTAACGCACAAAATTCATAACTTTTATACAGAGTGATTTTTCAAAAAACGCCGTGACAGGTCGATTTTGTTTTTTAAAAGGACACGTGCTGACATGAAAAATTTTGTTTTATCTGCCTTCGTTTTAGCGTTTTGACGTCATCATACATTTTTTGAAACAGAAAACCATGTATATTTTTATATATTTGGTTAGGGTGTTCTCTAACGAATACATTGATATAGGGTTTGATGGATCTAGCTCTAATAGTGAGGGAGATATACCTTAATGAGTGTTCCATAAACATAATGAGTTAGAAAGAGAATATGGATTCGTTGCTAGGCTACAGCCCTTACAAAGTCTTTCTCTAACACATTGCTCTTATAGAACAGTATTTAAGGTATATATCCCCTACTATTAGAGGTAACTCCATCAGACCCTATCCCTATATCAATGTATTCGTTAGAGAACGCCCTATCCAAATATGTAAAAATATACAGGGTGTTCAATTTACAAAAATGTACGATGACGTAAAACAAAAGCAGATAAAACAAAATTTTATCATGTGAGCATGGTCTTTTTAAAAACAAAATCGACCTGTCACGGCTTTTTTTTTAAAATCACTCTGTATAAAAGTTATAAATTTTGTGCGTTACTTTATTATTATTACACTGTAGAATTTATGTTATACAACATCAATAAATTCAATTATCGAGCAATCAATTGATTCGTCAATCGATGAATATCAATTCATTTGTCGAGCTGTACCTACGTGTACAGGGTGGGGCAAATTCGATGGGATTGCAGGGTATCTCAGAAACTACTGGAGATAGAAAAAATCTAATGCCACGTCCTCGAGCCCAATTTTCAAGACAAATTCAACTGTCAATTCAGAAATCCTGTGATTTCAGTTGTTTTCGAGTTACAGGGCGATATTGATTTTTTTACATTTCCGACCACCCGTGTACCATCGCCGAAACTAAATATGTTATGATAAAAGTTAAAACTGCTATAGATCAATTTTTGGCCGTAGAATCGAATGGTGTTATTAGTTTTTTAGTATCTCTTACAGTTACGGAGCTATGAAGCAAACTTATATTTTTTTAAATGGGAATCATACTTGGCTATGTCCTAGAAAAAAAGATTTTTTTTTGCTTTCCAATGATATATAATATGCTATAGTTATTTTTACAAATGTAGGAAATACAGGGTGTTTAACATTTTAATTTTATATATATTTTTTTATTGTGATGAAAAGTAGTTGGCTATGGAAATATTATATCTTGACAAAGGCTATACCTAAATGTTGAAAGTAAATGGAAATTGTTAAATAATACATAAACAGAAAATTTACCAAAGTATGAAGACATAAAAGGATTAAAATATAATACCTCATTGTAGAATTTAGCTAAATGAGAAGCACTTTTATACCACTTGCCTTAAATAACAGAACTACAAACTGTTTTAAATAAGTAGGCCCAATTGTTTTATTTTAAAATAATTTTAATTTTAGGAAGAAATTTTTCACAAACGAAGAAAAATACCAGTAATAAATAGAAAAAGTAAACTAAAAAAATATAAATAATTTAATGCAAGAGTTGTTCAAAATGACCACTATCTTCATTAATACACATCTGACAGCGCTTTCTGATGGCTTTACAAGCATTCTCCGGATGGACATTTGTTATTTGCCTAAATGTTGTGACAATATTATCTCTTAAATTATGAACAATACCATTATTAATCACCACTTTGTATACTTCAGATTTTATAAATTCCCATAGAAAAAATCTAGTGGGGAGATATAGCTGGCCTATGAATTTTACAGACTACCAAAATGAAGGAATTAATTCCAAACTAATACTAATAAATAATTGGAATTACAAAGTGAAAAAAAAAGTTAACCTCCAGCGTGACTCGAAGTCGCGAAATCAGCCTTACGATTTTTTGAATCATACAACTATCCCACTGCACTACCTAGCCTGTTGTCAGAAATTTACCTTGAGATGTTTAAGTATGTAAACTATACGGGTTATCCTAAAAAGTTAATTTTTACCGATTTTCTAATTGGAAAAGCATTTCGCTTCAGTATTTTAGTAATCAGAAGTGTTTGGCAGTCTGTACTATCGATTCCGTTAGCAATATTTCTCATAGGAAAAATAATGAAAATAACGTATCTGAAGTTTAATTAATTTGACAGTTTTCGTGGGCCTACCTATTTAAAGTAGTTTATAGTTCTGCTATTTAAGGTAAGAGCAAAATTACTTAAATATTAGGAATTCAGAAAGTGCTTCTAATTTAGAAAAATTCTGCAATGTAAATAACAATGAGGTGCCATATTTTAATCCCTTTATAAAGGTAATATTTGGTAAATTTTTTGTTTATGTATTATTTAACAATTTCCATTTACAACATTTAGGTATAGCCTTTGTGAAGATATAATATTTCCATAGCCAACTACTTTTCATCACAATATAAAAATATGTACAAAATTAAAATGATAAACACCCTGTATTTCCTAAATTTGTAAAAATAACTAGCATAGGCCATAGCCAACTATGATTCCCATTTAAAAAAATATAAGTTTGCTTCATAGCTCCATAACTATAAGATATACTAAGAAACTAATAAGACCATTCGATTCTATGTCTGAGAATTGATCTATAGCAGTCTTAACTTTTATCATAACTTATTTAGTTCCGGAGATACAGGGGTGGTCGGAAATGTCAAAAAAATGAATATCGCCCTGTAATTCGAAAACAACTAAAATCACAGGATTTCTGAATTGACACTTGAATTTGTTTTGAAAATTGGGCTCGAGAACATGGCATTAGATTTTTTCTATCTCCAATATTTTCTGAGATATCCTACAATCCCATCGAATTTGCCCCACCCTGAACACTATACATGTAATTGCACGTAAAATACAGTAATTAAAGAATAATTGTATTGTCTTATTCTCATTCTCAACTCTACCTCACATACCTTAACACATTTTCTTGGACATGGTCAATTGGTCAGTCCATTTACAGTATGCAATCTGAAGAATACACAATTAAAAGCTTTTCCCATATCCATATGACCACTTTCTGCCGCTCAGCTACAGCTACTAATAATTCACATCACAATATAATTAAATTAATGTATTTTTTGTATCTGTCTACCTACACATTTCCACTCCGTGCGACGTTGCCAACAAAAGGAGTCTAATAAGTATTTTAAGTTTAAAGAGGCGAGTGCAACTGTTGAATATATTTGATCATATCTACGGTAAAAAGAGTGGCGCACTCTGGTGTGCGATGATATGTACTAGAGTGTATATATGTAGAGATGGAACATCATTTTCGACTCCATACTAAAATCTGCCAAATTGACATATGGATGGTAAAAATTCATTTAAACCATATATACACGGCAATTCGTTTTCGCCTCCACTTTTTCCATTTCGCCTCCAAAATCGGAGGCGAGTTCTGTCAATGCCTGTATATTTGGAGGCGTATCTATATGTTGTGCATATATATATATATATATATATATATATATATACCATCTACATAAAATACTTAACATACAGCAGATGTAAAATTGACTACCTTCCGTCGATATAGAATTAATTCATATACATACTACTTTAAGTGATCAATGTACAGATAACATAACACTGCCTCCAGATAATTGACATCATGTCGATTGCAGAATATTCATATCAAAATATCTATGTATCCTGGATATACATTGTGAGTAGAGGAATAATACCGGTTGACTGCCTCCTCCGACCTTGAACACGTCAGTGCAGGTGTGTGTGGATTGAATGACCTCGATTGCGAACGTCTTGGGCCATCGCGTGACCTTCAACATGACCTTGAATGTCATGATCATGACCTTAAAGGTCACGGCGAGCGTCTTGGGGCATCGCGTGACCTTGATCATGACCTTGAAGGTCACAGAAACTTGACATTGACGTACCTGAGCTAATGCATGACCTTCATCTTGGCCTTGAGCATTGCATTACATCCACCGCGACTCTCTCCAGCCCTTGCATGACCCTGAGAGCACATTTGAACGCTACATTGTGCGTCCTCGATCTCCGTATGCCATAAGGAGCAACAGCAACCTACACCAGTCGCATCTGCAGTCGGAGTGGGCAAGGGCACCGGTCTCCTCGACTCCTCTGCCTCTGCGACGGATACGAGGTAGGGATGCCGCGATACTATCGATATTTTTGTAGCCGATACCCGATATTTTGTATCGATCTTTTGGTCGTTCGATACTAGACAGTATCGGAAAAATATGCAAGTATCGATACGTCATCGATACGGATAAATCACAATATTTTTAAGTGCAGTGTTTACTGTTTAGTCAACTGTGTTAAATTTTTCGCGTAGTAAACAGCAGAATTCGGAGATCGGAGATCGGAAATCACTATACGACAGGTATTAGTTCATAAGATAGGGATGGAGCACAGTTTTATAATATTAATAAAGTGTTTTCTAAAAAATATGATTACAGTAATTGCTTTTTAAAAAAATCTTACTAAATGAAGTCGGGCCGGCGGATCTTTGCATACAGCATCACGCCCGCACGCCGACGGCCGGCGTGCGGGCATGATGCTGTATGCAAAGATCCGCCGGCCCGACTAGGGACTCAGTTTACGCAGTTATATATTTTTTGAGGGACTCTGTCTTTCAGAAAACAACCATGGGCTTTAGGGTATCGAGTATCGATACTTTAATAACCGATACCGAGAGGGATCGATATAAAATAATTCGATCCGGATCGATACCAAATATCGATATTTTTTTAGTATGGCGGCATCCCTAATACGAGGCCACCGAATGACATTGGAGCTGATTTGGGCGCGCAATCGCACACAGCACACATTCTGCCCCCCCCCCCCCCTTCCCCTGGCCTAGAATGGCTAAACTCGAAGCATACGCCGACCGCAGTACACAAGCACAAGGGCAGCGGTCCACCTTCGCGATGCAATTCAGGTCTACGGAGACGCTGCTTTGTTGCTCCAGTCGTACTCGGTAGCAGCAGTTAGTGTCCCTAGAGCGTACACCGATTGCACTTGCGGGCGCAGTACACAAGGGCAGTGGTCCACCTCTACGAGGACGAGGCAATTCCTACAGAGATGCAAGATGTAGCCTTGCCCCGGCCGTACCCGGCGGCGTTTGAAGTGTCGCGCGCACAAACTCCCTAATAGTTTCGAGATATACCTTGATAATTTAGAAACTCGATTTGGCTATTTTGTTTAATGAACGTGCAATGTCCACCCGTAGCAAAAACAGATCCCCCATATCAAACACCTAGCAGGTGGCTGATAGAAAATATGCCATCATGTAGTTATACAGGATGGTTTATTGAACTCGTCCACTATTGATTCGAGATATACCTTGATAATTTAGAAATCACAGTTTCAACATTGATATAGTTTATGAATACAAAGACAATTAAGTCGCTAAACTAAAGGTATATAATAAAAGTAGTACTTGAATTTGTTATGCGCCTTAAAACTGGATTATTGTGATTTTGTTTAATAAAAGTGCAATATTTAAATTGTTTGACCGAAACTAGATTTATAAAATTTTTTAACCTAAAATTATTAAATATACTCGATTTGGCTATTTTCTTTAATGAACGTGCAATGTCCACCCATAGCAAAAACAAATCCTCCATATCAAACACCTAGCAGGCGGCTGATAGAAAATATGCCATCATGTAGTTATATAGGATGCGTTATTGAACTCGTCCACTATTGATTCGAGATATACCTTGATAATTTAGAAATCACAGTTTCAACATTGATTTAGTTTATGGAATAGAAAGACAATTAAGTCGCTAAACTAAAGGAATATAATAAAAGTAGTACTTGAATTTGTTATATGCCTTAAAACTGGATTATTGTGATTTTGTTTAATAAAAGCGCAATATTTAAATTGTTTGACCGAAACTAGATTTATAAAAATTTTTAAACCTAAAATTATTAAATATACTCGATTTGGCTATTTTGTTTAATAAACGTGCAATGTCCACCCATAGCAAAAACAAATACTCCATATCAAACACCTAGCAGGCGGCTGATAGAAAATATGTCATCATGTAGTTATACAGGATGCTTTATTGAACTCGTCCACTATTGATTAGAGATATACCCTGATAATTTAGAAATCACAGTTTCAACATTGATTTAGTTTATGGAATAGAAAGACAAGTAAGTCGCTAAACTAAAGGTATATAATAAAAGTAGTACTTGAATTTGTTATGTGCCTTAAAACTGGATTATTGTGATTTTGTTTAATAAAAGCCCAATATTTAAATTGTTTGACCGAAACTAGATTTATAAAAATTTTTAAACCTAAAATTATTAAATATACTCGATTTGGCTATTTTGTTTAATAAACGTGCAATGTCCACCCATAGCAAAAACAAATCCTCCATATCAAACACCTAGCAGGCGGCTGATAGAAAATATGTCATCATGTAGTTATACAGGATGCTTTATTGAACTCGTCCACTATTGATTCGAGATATACCTTGATAATTTAGAAATCACAGTTTCAACATTGATTTAGTTTATGGAATAGAAAGACAATTAAGCCTTTAAACTAAAGGTATATAATAAAAGTAGTACTTGAATTTGTTATGTGCCTTAAAACCGGATTATTTATTTATTTATTTATTTATTTATTTATTTATTTATTTATTTATTTATTTAGAGTACAGCTGCCCAGACAGATCAAAATCCAATTACAGGGCAGGAAAACATTAAAAAAATATAAAAATACAACAATATACATATACAATAAATTAGCAAAAACATAAATATAGGTAAATAAGATGCACACATCTATAAAACAGTAATAAATAAAACATTTACAAATAAATTAAAACATCAGATAAAAAAAATAGGTAACAAGTAGCATAGAGCACGAAATTATCAAAAATATCAAATGAACATACAAATGTGATACCAACAATAATAACAATAACAATTTAAAACATAAGTTTTGTGCCTATCTTAAAACACATTGCCTGATATTACGTACCGAACAGTTAAAAATGTCTAAATTTAAGTGAAAATTCTTATAATTAGAACACATTCTATAAATTGGGGAATATTTCAGTATATTTATCAGTATATTATTGTGATTTTGTTTAATAAAAGTACAATATTTAAATTGTTTGACCGAAACTAGGTTTACAAAAATCTAGTTTCGGTCAATTAAAAATCTAAAACCTAATATTATTAAATATACTCGATTTGGCTATTTTTGTTTAATGAACGTGCGATGCCCCCCTCCCCCCTGTAGCAAAAAAAAACAATGTTTTCTATTTTTAAATAGCATAGGATATATTTTAAGCAAACCCTCCGAGTGGAAGTGTATTGCAGAGCAATTCGAATTTCTATTAGTGCAAATATAAACATCGTATATGTCACATTTTTTTGATCAATACTAAAGCGAACTAAGTATTTTAATAAAATATGAATGTACAAAATCAGCTCGCACTTGAAAAGATATATGAGCCAATGACTAAACCATTAAAAGTGTCTCCCTTCGACCATAAATTGTTAGGAATTCCCGCATTATTTTCATATGTTTACCAGGACCAGGTGCCCGATACGTCTAATAGGACGCCAGTGGCAGTAAAATTAATAAGTTTGCACATGCGCTTTAGCGTTCACAGAATGCCCAAAACTACAAATAACTCGACTCTGAAGAATCCCCACAGAAGGCGCATGCAAGCTCAACTATTAGTTACGTCCAATAGGTGGCCAGTGGCAGTAAAATCAATAAGTTTGCACATGCGCTTTAGCGTTCACAGAATGCCCAAAACTACAAATAACTCGACTCTGAAAAATGCCCACAGAGGGGGCATGCAAGCTCAACTATTAGTTACGTCCAATAGGAGGCCAGTGACATTAAATCAATAAGTTTGCCCATGCACTTTATCGTTCACAGGATGCCCAAAACTTACTGAAGTCCATACAACAGAATACTGCCTGATCTGAGATCAAACTTTGATCTCTAGTTTCATGATCCGTTGGTTAACTGCCTGCGATACAACACCCCCTAAATATAGCTTCAGTAGCCGAATTACATACCATTATCGTAATTACCTAATATATCTGACATCAAATTAAGACCTAGGAACTATTTATTTAAATTAGGTTATCCAAATTCTCCATTGACTAATTACCTTACCACTATAAACTGTTTCATTCTGTCAAATAACAATATCGGCATATTTAATGATGGCGAGTTAGCGCGCTCTCTCATGCCGGCTCCACACTCGCGCCGCGAAAGCCCGCGAAATAGCGCGAACACGAGTGTGGAGGCTTTCGCGATGCTTTCGCGCCTTCGCGTTCGCGCTTCGCGCCGTTCCCCGTTCGGAGTCGGTTTTTTGGCCCGCGTCAAAGGGTTCACGGGACTTTCGCAAGGCGCGAACGCGAATGCATCCACACTGGCGGCGTAAATTCAGTCTGTGCTGTGAATAGCTTTCCGTAATTGAGTATCTTGTTTAGCAATCATCGGTGAAACTTTATTTAGTAAATTTTCGAAATCCTCCAGAGACATTCTAGTAAACTTTTTAAATTCGCCAGAAGGTTCACAAAATAATTCAGATAACTGCCTTTCCATCGTTAAACTGCAATAAACAATTTAAATTAATGACATTATCATAAAATACCTTCCTTAGGGTAGACACAATTTGTGGTTACAGCGCTAATATGGTATTCGTTTCGAGATAGCTATATGCTATTAGTAGCTACAAATAGTGTCCACTCTACCCACACAACGGTAAATTATTTTTTCATACCTACCTTGTTCTGGTACGATGAATCGCTGTCATCCACCACCTTCTTTTTTTCCATTTTTTGTTTATTTGATGTTTATTTTTAATATGTAAATAATTATAACACGCTATAGCGCAAAGCGCAGCGGCAGCAGCAATGGCTACCTCTGGGTCCATCTCTCTTGAACGCGCGAACTACACTGCGAAGTTTGCGAGTGTGGAGAGGCATGTTTTTCGTGCAAAAATCGCGCGCGAATCGCGGCGTGAATTCACGCCGCGATTCGCGCGCGAGTGTGGAGCCGGCATCTCACGGGTCGACGTGACATCGGTACGGTAACGGCGCGGCAATTGTCGAAATGATGCTGTGCCGCAATTTATTCTCACACGGGTCTGTAAATTTATATCATAGATACCCAACGGCTCCAAAAAGATGTCGTCGATTTAAAAATTATAAGACGAAGAAAATATAATATTGGATTCATCCTTATCTTGAAAGAAACATAAACTGCAGACTACATTATCTACAGTAATTATAAAGGCACTCATACTTTTCGACCTCCAATACAAAATTTTTAGTTCAGTCGTCATAATTATTTTGGACACTTCAATCACTTCACTGTCAATCACGCCGCGCGCTACTGGACGTTTGCCGATAGAAAATATGCCGATACGCGGTATCCCGCAAGCACCGCCTTCTAGATTTACTCCGTTTAACTCCGTTAAACAGCCTCTCGCGTCAGCTACTTTTCGTGATTCTGAAGAAACAATTGCTGCGTCCGTAGTGTGGCGGCTCCTCATGGTCGGTTACAAAATAATCAACTTTGAAGTTGTCAAATGTTAAAAATATAGGTTATGTTACTTTTTAATGTTTTTCCAAGTCAACAAAGATTTTTCTTATATGTTTTATTGGTTTTCTCACGCTTTTCTGTGATCGCCGAGTGAGTACCGGTACTAAGGATTTTGTGAAATAAGGTAGGTATTTCACTTAGTTTTTGAACTAGTGAAAAAGTGCTGTGCCAGGAACTATAAAGACAAAAAACATCTCCGATTTTTAATTATCGGCGTTTATTATGGTTAAAAATTGTGAATTTGCAGGTAAAAAATCATACTAGGCAAGTAGATGGTACATACCTGCATCAGGCAATATTTATGAAAGATCAGATCTAACTGCAAAATTTATTTTTACTCAGTACCTACCTAGTTTTAAATATTTTTATTTGATTGAGTATTTTGCCACCACTGAACAGAAATATTAAATTGTCTCATGTTTTGGGTTTTGTTAAAAACTCTGCCTAATGAAAATAACACGCTTAAGCCATCGATAAAGTTATTAGTTCTGTAAATAATTTAGCCAATGCTTAAGCTTAATTGAAACTTTACTTAAATTGTTGGAAAGGAATTTTACAAGATTTTTTTAAAATGTTGGAAAGTAATATCTGCACCTCTGCATGATCCTAAATATTGTGCTGCCAGTATATTGGTTTCCACTAAGCATTGACATATTTAGGTAACTCTAATGCACCGTACCAACTGTTCATGAGCACAATTATTACTCTGTTCTAGCAGCAAGGTATATAAGCTACTTCGTAAAGTTGGTATATGAACCACATGAAAACTTGGCCGTTGGTCGGCACACATACTTGTATGGATGATCATGTACCGAATATTTACGATGCCTGCCCACCACCTAGTGGCTGATATGCCAGTGAATTATCAAGAGCTGAACTTTAGCGATTTGTTTTTAGAAGATATACCATCGAGGATGTAAAATCATATCCGCAATAGGTAGGTACATACAATGTTTGGTGTAACTAGTTATTTTTGAAAAATTATTTGTTTTATTTCTCATATATTTAGCATTTCGTTTTTTCATGTCATTATCCCAATAGTTACCTCATCATATAATCAGACATTGGTCCATTGACTTGTACTTTATTACCTATTTGATATTGTCTAGTATAGTGTAACCCTAAAACTATGGAAGTGATACCGATATTGTAATACAACAAGACTCATTGGTCTACTTAAATGACCAAATAACACAAGTACGTGGAACTTTCCTTAAATTGTTGGAAAGGATTTTACAAGATTTAGTAAAATGTTGGGAATTAGTATCTGCAGCTCTATGATTGCAAGTGTTGTGCTGCCAGTATATTGGTTCCCACTCAGCAATGACATGTTTAGGCTTTAATGCAATTTACCAATTGTTCAAAAGCATAATTATTACTCTTTTCCAGCAAGAATCCTCCATATAACAATATAAGCTACTTCATAAAGTTGGTACGAACCACATGAAAGTAAGCCATTTTCCGGCATACATACTTGGATGGATGACCACATGTAGAGGATACCAACAATGCCTGCCCACCACATAATGGCTTGAATGCCAGTGAATTATCAAAAGCTATACGAAATTAAGCGATTTGTTTACAGAAGAGGTACTATCGACGATGTAAAATCGAGGTCCCTTGTATATACGATGATAGGCAATTGAAAATACTTACCCCATGATAAAGTGGGGCTTTGCCAAAAAATTTCCAAGATCATGATTATGCCCATGTGCCGGAGGCGGTGATTGGCTTAGTCCTTTAATGATTAATTAAACATTGTTTTGTATGTATCTTTGTTTATTGAATGTGTTATGCGAGGTGTAATGTTTTCTACTTATTTTATAATTCTTAATTGTAAAATTCGTTACGACCTTCTGACTTGCCACATACCATTGTATTCTTCGTGGCCGATAAAATTATGTATCTATCTAAATGTATTTATTGTTATTAAAATATTTTAAGGTGAACTTTCAGCCGCACAGTAATACTTAACAATTGTTTATATATAATTGTAATTTTATTGATGGGTTTGATTACCTTGCCAGTAAAAAATTATCCAATTTCAAAAAATTGCAGTTATAATTGTCTGAAATACAGTATATCCGATATTATATCTATAAAATTCAAAAAACTATCTGTTTTATTTCTCTAATTGGAAATAATTAACTTATTAAAACCAAATAGGATATATATAGATGTTCCTTTACACAAAAATATAAGATAACACTACTGCTGCATTAAGTACCTATAGGTATTTCCAATATTTTTCGCCAATGTAAAATTATTTAAAGTAAAGTCAAAGAGTTCATTCAAATCTAATTAAGTATTTAAGTAATATCCAATACAATAACGAGATGTAGACACAAATTCTACTACTTGACAGATGGAATGTACATAACACATAACTATGAATAGTAAGAATCTACTTTATATCCACCTATACCAATCTACTTTATATATATTGTAGTAATGTGTTATATAAATCATATATGTCAAGTAGTAGAACTTGTTTTTACATCTCGTTATTGTATTCGATTCTCATACAATTAGTTTGATTTGGATTGTGTTGCGAGAACTACCAAAAGGTGGCAATATGGTATAGGGTATACGTATGCAAAACGTACCTACTGTGTTAAGCACTTGGGTCTTCACATCTTTAGGTATGATCACTTATATTGCACTGATGAGACCATAAAAGACCAGTTTGCAGTTATTAACATCCCACGATGTAGAGGTTCAAGTTAGTGTTGGGCGATCTAGCACATTTTACTGTATCGATACATTAGATACGATACAGTGAAGTGCATCGAAACACTGTTTCAATACTCAACAGACTTGTTCATGTGGGTTGCCTGCTTGAACATTGTATCATTGAATATATGTTTGTATGGTGTATTACCCACCGACATTTTTAGTGCCAAAGCTGGGGATTCAACACAAACCATAATAGGCAGTATGATAATGAGATCCCACTATTAAAAATACGAAATTTCGAGATATTCTGGTTGATCTATAACTAATTATTTATTAAAATTCATTGAATTAATATAATATAAACATGAAAGAACTTATGTTTTTACTACGCTGTATTTTTTTCATCTTTCACTTTGAGTTAAATACTGCTACTATTACGTTACATCATTACAAACACAACAATTTTCGTTAGATTTTCAAGCTTTTTTAATAAGAGTAATGAATACGGCCAGTTAAAAATATTTTCGATTGTTGATGCTTATACGGTATAGGTATATGGCCTAAATGCTAAAATTATGCCCTTAAAGTTAAATATATTGAAAAGGGTTTGAGGAGTAACAAAATTAGAATTATTCCACTTCTTACCTAGTACAAATACATTCCGTTCACGTAAACTGTTATATTTTTGCTACTGTACTAACGTAAATAATAATAATTTCCTAATATTGTTGTTTACCCTAATGGCTAAATATCCTGGTAATTATAAAATGCCACAAAAAAAACATCTATAAATATTTAGGTAAGTGGTCTCAGAGGGTATTTACTTAAAACATACCCAGCAGTTGATATTCATGCATTACACAATTAGTACAGATATTTTCCAAAAAGATTTAATGAATCTGTGATAATGGCCGAGTTTTCTTTAGTGCTAGAAATATTTCACTATACCTACCTATACTCAATGAGTTCTGCTTTTTGCTAGGCATCATTAACGAGAATACCTTAAACCTGGTGATGAATATATATTAAAAATATATCTTTCATATATTTTTAGCAACTACTTATGTCTTTATATGTAAGTGCTGCTATTTTCCTATTGTAGGCACTGCACATGAAAATTGGAGATCATGGTTTTTGTAATTTATTTTAACCAAGCCTAAAATATCATCTGTTCTTCAAAAATAAGTATATTATTATAACCTACCTAATAATTTATTTGTGGCACAGTTCTAAAATTCATCAAACACTTTTGCGAATATCTCATTTGCAAATAAAAAACTACAAACTTTTCAAAATTACAACTGCAACATCGAGGCTAACTATAAGTTTGAAAAACCCCTGTACGAAATGTAATATGTAATGATTGCAGTTCTAACACTTAATAAAGCTAAACCTTATCAGTATACCTTAATACAAATAGAATACTTAAACTTCAATTAAAAAAGTGTTCTCGTTTTCATTTTGCAAATAATTCCTCCAACTTAGGATCCAACACATTTTGATAGATCACCATGTTTCAATGGGAAATAAAAATTCCACTGGCACCATATTCATAATCATATATAGTATTAATGACAAAATCCAGATTAATATCATATATCATTCTTACACAAATAAAACATACATAGGTTATTAGAGGTTATGGTCAACTTTGACACTTTTCATTGCATTTTATACGTCGTCTATTTTAACCGGAACACAAGTAAAAGTTGGTTAGGCGCGGAAAGATTTAATTTCTAATAAACCTTATTAATATTCATAAAAGATAATTAAAATGATATGAACTTTACGTTTTAAGAGTTTTTACTTTGATTGCAACAAGTTAATTTGATGATTTAAGCTAAAATCGTTTTAATGATGTCACTAACGTATTTAACTGCTCTCAGAAGGCCCGTTGCTAAAACATGCTAGCGTCCGTAAAGTAGCGCTCGGTGGGAATCAGCCAAACCCTCTATATGAGGGTGACGCGAGAGGCTTGATAACCAAGATAATCGCGGAGGCGCTGCCCGCAAGCATACAGAATCGAGACTGCGCCGCACCGCGCCGTGTGCGGTCGGCAATTTGAATACATGGAAGCGACATTGGCTCTGCATACCGAAAACATACCAAACCGATGTCGAACCGACCCGTGAGAGAAGGGCCTTAGTATAAAATTCTCAAGCATAGTGTAAGGATTAGTTACCTTGGTTTTACTCTCCATCTTATTTTACCTATGAATTGTTTTTACTATTTCTTTTTGTTTGCCTTTGTTTTCAATATTTGGTTTTCTATATCTATGGTAAATTAGTGCATTCTGTATATTAATTTTAAAACCATGTTTGTGATAAATTATCTGTTTTAGATATTCCAGGAGCTAAGTTGATTGTAAGTTTTCTATAGGTATACCCTTTTATTGCCCTCGTGTATGGAATTACCACTTTCTAATTAACCTGTACAGATATTATTCTTATAATATGCAGAATTTTGTGATCGAAAATAGCTTGACCCTGCCTGCCTGCGATACAACACCCCCTAAATGTAGCTTCAGTACCCGAATTACATACCATTATCGAAATTACCTAATATATCTGACATCCAATTAAGACCTAGGAACTATTTATTTAAATTATGTTATCCAAATTCTCCATTGACTAATTACCTTACCACTATAAACTGTTTTATTCTGTCAAATAACAATATCGGCATATTTAATGATGGCGAGTTACCGTTCAAATTGTACGTCACATATATGTCAGAGAGTAAGTTGGCTCGGCAAAATTACCTGGATACCCTTTTTCCCAGAATTCGATTGGATTCTATACAGTAAAAGTTTTAAAATAGTGGGTATAAAATATAGAAACCTAATGGTGGAAAGTTTAATTGCCCAATCACTATTTGAGTAATATGTGGATAATAATATAGTGGATAATATCATCTAATTCAAATTATTCTTTATTGGGGAGTTTACGAGCTGTAGCTCAGACAATTTCTTATGAGGTTAGATTAGTTTTAATTTTATTATCATTTTTATTTTTAATTTTAAAATTTAACATGCTAGAATTAATTAACTTTCAGCAGTTTATTTGATTTACCGTACCGTGACGCATCGGCCAGCACCTCAAATGGAGCAAAACCAGACGGACAATGCGGAGCACGGGGCCCCAACAACGGTAGAGGGCAGCATACCTCGGGAGAGTCGCCCAATTGTGGAACTGCAGCCGGCCTACGGCGGCTATCACCATAGTATTTTATATACCGCTGCTGCTGCTGCCGATATACCAACACTTCACCTAACAAGTCGAGATTTCGAGAATGTAAATCCGGATTTCACCGATATGTTAGGTAATCTCGACGCGTTTGAAAAAGCTTCTGGATTAAATGCATCACCTCCGGCTTCAGACAAGGTTGAAACTAGAGGTGGAGTATGTAATGCAGTGCGCCAGAAGCAGCGGGATATCCTTGCCGATGACGACATCCCGCGCTTTCACATGCCGAAAATGATTTCTCCAATTCGTGATGACTCCAGCAGTGAGTGGTTTGAGAAAGCCGAAATAAATCCGAAAAAAGCTACGATGGCGTCATCATCCGACAAAGCGAAGCCACGTTCGACGAAGTCTGTATTAAAAAATCAAACCGGTCGTCCTTCAAATAATTCAAGAGCCGACCCGGATGGTGGCTTTGTAGTCGAGCCTACATGCTTGACTACAAAGGAATCAAAAGGCAAGAAGGCGAAGGATTCTAAGAAGGACACCGGCCCCATTTTAAGGAAATTATTATGCAAACAGACCGTTTTACCTCTCCCCTCCTGGCCTAAAGTCGAAAAACGCAAGTCGTCAGAGGCAGGCCGGGGATCGGTAAAAAGATCAAAACGTCCGTCGACCGTGACTTCGCGGTCTGAAAACATCGTGTTGGAGCAGCCTCACTGCTCCGGTGCGATGTTTTCAGCCGAGCGGAGAAATCCGGTTGTGAACCAGGCTCGCGAATCGACAATACAGCCGATTCACGATTCTTATTCAGAGCCGGAAGGTGTTTACTTTCAATCAAATGAGTTGGGAACTATAAAAGATTTCTTTAAGATTTACCATTCGATTAAGAGAGAGCACGCGGTAAATTTGTTGGCCTTATGAGGCGTGCGCGGGCCATGTTGGCTGATGTTCGGCGCCACGGCATCGCCTTGGAGAAGTCGGCCAAGAAAGTCCGGGACATCGAGAAGCGGCTGGCAGTTGAGTGAGCGCCCACTTGCATAGAGGCGGAGATGTATATATAATTAAGGATTTAGTTTAAGTTTTACTATTAATTTTAATTAGTTTTTAGTTGTGTATTGTATTATGTATTAGGATTAAAAATTGTATTTACTTAGGTTAAGTTGTAAAATATAATATATATGTAAAAAATAATAAAATATGAAATCACAAAAAATAAGAAATAAAAAAAAATTATTTGAGCTTGAGAAAAAATATAATAATTATTAGACAAATGTTTTAAAAAAATAAGGGAAAAAATTCAGAGGTCAAATTTTGAAAAAAAAAAGTGAATAGGGTTCCGATTCCCCACAAACACCGTGTCAGAATTTGAACTCCGACTCTCTGGCTGACAAGGCGGCAATCTTAGCACTCTGCCATGTGCCGTTCCTATAAAAGCTATTTCAAAACTTCTACTGTAGAGGCATTCTGCGAACGTTAAAGCGCATGGGCAAACTTATTGATTTTACTTCAACTATTAGTTACGTCCAATAGGAGGCCAGTGACACTAAAATCAATAAGTTTGCCCATGCGCTTTATCGTTCACAGGATGTCCAAAACTACAAATAACTCGACTCTGAAAAATGCCCAACAGAGGGCGGATACATGCTCAACTATTAGTTATGTCCGATAGGGGGCCAGTGACAGTAAAATAAATAAGTTTGCCCATGCGCTTTAGTGTTCACAGGATACCCAAAACTACAAATAACTCGACTCTGAAAAATGCCCAACAGAGGGCGGATACAAGCTCAAATATTAGACGGAAACAGCTGCTGTACATCTAATTTATGAAGTCCTTTCATACGTGATAATTAAAGTATGGGATTAGCGGAGTACCCACATATATAATACATATGGATGTATGTATATATAATAGATAGATATATAATATTTGCACTAATGAATTAATTAAATTATATCCGCTCACTTCTGAGACACCGGAAATTTAAAGAGATTCAGAACAGGCTATCTTAGGAAATAATTGGTCCATACAACAGAATACTAGCTGATCTGTTTTCCATTTTAAAATGGCATTCAAATAACTCTTTTTTGTTTCAGCATTAATTATGTACTATTAGTGGCGCATATATTGTGTGAAAGAAAATGATAAAACTTTAATAAAAATAGTTTAATGAAAATATGTTTTATTTGTATTTTGCACAAAACTAGTAGCACATTTTGATTATAAAAGAGACAAATTAAAACTTGGTATCGTAAGTAGATTATCGAATTTTAACAGACGGATTTTAACATAAGTAATGTATCAGAAAAATAATAAATAAGAAAAATATATATGCAGATAACATAGAGCCCTAATAGTTTTTTGCATCATTTGATATATCGCATCATGAATGTATGCATATGTTTATGTAAAGTTTGCGGTGAAACATTTTCTTGGCAGAGTGGTCTAAGTCGACATGCCAACATTCACAACACCCGATTTTTCCAATGTGAGTTATGTGATAAAAGGTTTATAAGAAAGGATTCTATGAAGAGGCACGTGAATAAAATACATAACAAGCAACCAATCTCATTAATTAATCCTAGAAACATCGCTTTACAATCTATGGTTATAGGTCAAGATAATAAGAAAGCTACTCTATCACAGAAATTATCTCTTGTAAGATGTGAAAAATTTAACAGCGATGGTAGAAATTTGACTGAATATTTGGTGGAACCCGAGGAGAAGGCATCATTGTCTATGACACAATACAATCATGATTATGGGTTCAATTACCCCCACGGAGCAACCACTCGAGCATACGATGCAACTTCCTGTAGACAGAAAAATAGAGAAGTATTAGAATGGAACTTTAACACGAATCCTAGTGATTTAGTTAATATGATTAAAATTAGCAGTCGTCTCGGAATAAATTATGATATATACATAAATACGCTTAGGGAAATGGAAATTATTGAATAAAGTCAGAAAATGTTTTTTGTGTTTTATTATTCTATCGATCAGGGTCAAATAACACTTGATACAAATTTATTAATAAATTATTTAGCTCGTTTACTTAATAGTCGATAAATCTATTACTCAATGAGACTAAATATTATTGAAAGTTTGATACCTAGCCTTTGTGCATCAAAGATTGGCTGATACTGATCTAACAATAGAGGCATAAGGAAATCTAAAGCAGACCGATGCAGAATTTACTATTAAGAGGTATATGGATATACGAGGATGTGTTTCAAAAAATGTCTGATTAACATATACGCTATTCAAGTAATTTGTTGGGTCAGCATCCTCTCTGATGTGTATCTGTAACGTACAATTTGAATGGTACATAATTATTGTTCCGAAAAGTGTTGCCCTGTACTTCCTAAACTAAAATAGAATGGTATGTGAACACATCGCTAGAAACATTATAATAAGTTATTTTCGCTTTTCGCCATACATAATGGTTGGCTCATACCATCCATAAGAAAACTTTCATATGATTTTATTCGACGTTAATATTTTCCTAAAAAAAAAGTCTAAGAAGTGTTTTTTAACTATGTCAAATTCAAATGTATCTATATCCTTTAAAAGTACAATTCTGAACAGAATAGAGTGCTTTGAAGCTACACCAGCCATTTCGGCAAACCACAAAAATTTCTATACCATAATTTATTACACTTTTATTACAAATTTATTCCACCAAAATTAATTTTATTACCCTTGCCGTAAATTAGTTATAAGCGAACAACCTAGGTTTAATTTAAACCTACACCAGCCACTGGTAACTTTTGAACTAAATAAGATATGGAGATGGTTCTTTCGCTAGAATTTATTACAAATTTATTACATTCGAACCCACCTAGTTTAAACTCCCTACAGTGAAATCCAAGGGGCGAAAGCAACCCCAAAGGGGTATTTTCAATTTTAATGAACCTAAAACGTGCAAATTCATACGAGATTTTATTTTAATTTATCTCTTAGAAAAATTAAACAAACATTTCATACCCGAGGGTGAAAACCACCCCATCTACCCCAAGTACGTCCAAACACCGATAATCGAAATTTAAATTAAATTAAATTTTACAATATTGCAAATACAAGCGTATTGCAATGAAACCTGCTTCATATTTTATTACATTTAAATTATAATTGAATAGAGCAAATCGCGATTTTATTACGCCTGCCATTTTCGAGAAATCGGGAGTGGTCGGCGTGAATCTTATGCTAGCCCGCGGTACTACAATGAAACTTACATCATATTTTATTACATTTGAATTATAATTGAATAGAGTAAATCGCGATTTTATTACACTTGCCATTTTCGAGAAATCTGACGTGGTCCAAATTGAATAAGCTATTATTGAATTATTGAATATTGGTAAGCTAGCCCGCCCTCTCGTATCTCCGAAAGTAAAAAACGTACTGCAATGAAACTTACAACATATTTTATTACATTTGAATTATAATTGAATAGAGCAAACCGCGATTTTATTACACCTGCCATTTTCGAGAAATCGGGAATGGTCGGCCGTGAATCAAAGCTAGCCCGCCCTCTCGTATCTCCGAAAGTAAAAAACGTACTGCAATGAAACTTACATCATATTTTATTACATTTTAATTATAATTGAATAGAGCAAACCGCGTTTTTATTACACCTGCCATTTTCGAGAAATCGGGAATGGTCGGCCGTGAATCAAAGCTAGCCCGCCCTCTCGTATCTCCGAAACTAAAAAACGTACTGCAATGAAACTTGCATCATATTTTATTACATCTTAATTATAAATGAATAGAGCAAACCGCGATTTTATTACACTTGCCATTTTCGAGAAATCTGACGTGGTCCAAATTGAATGGTAAGCTAGCCCGCCCTCTCGTATCTCCGAAAGTAAAAAACGTACTGCAATGAAACTTACATCATATTTTATTACATTTTAATTATAATTGAATAGAGCAAACCGCGTTTTTATTACACCTGCCATTTTCGAGAAATCGGGAATGGTCGGCCGTGAATAAAAGCTAGCCCGCCCTCTCGTATCTCCGAAACAAAAAAACGTACTGCAATGAAACTTGCATCATATTTTATTACATCTTAATTATAACTGAATAGAGCAAACCGCGATTTTATTACACTTGCCATTTTAGAGAAATCTGACGTGGTCCAAATTGAATGGTAAGCTAGCCCGCCCTCTCGTATCTCCGGAAGTAAAAAACGTACTGCAATGAAACTTACATAATATTTTATTACATTTGAATTATAATTGAATAGAGTAAACTGCGATTTTATTACACCTGCCGTTTTCGAGAAATCGGGAATGGTCGGCCGTGAATCAAAGCTAGCCCGCCCTCTCGTATCTCCGAAACTAAAAAACGTACTGCAATGAAACTTGCATCATATTTTATTACATCTTAATTATAATTGAATAGAGCAAACCGCGATTTTATTACACTTGCCATTTTCGAGAAATCTGACGTGGTCCAAATTGAATGGTAAGCTAGCCCGCCCTCTCGTATCTCCGAAAGTAAAAAACGTACTGCAATGAAACTTACATCATATTTTATTACATTTTAATTATAATTGAATAGAGCAAACCGCGATTTTATTACACCTGCCATTTTCGAGAAATCAGGAATGGTCGGCCGTGAATCAAAGCTAGCCCGCCCTCTTGTATCTCCTAAACTAAAAAACGTACTGCAATGAAACTTACATCATATTTTATTACATTTTAATTATAATTGAATAGAGCAAACCACGTTTTTATTACACCTGCCATTTTCGAGAAATCGGGAATGGTCGGCCGTGAATCAAAGCTAGCCCGCCCTCTCGTATCTCCGAAAGTAAAAAACGTACTGCAATGAAACTTACATCATATTTTATTACATTTTAATTATAATTGAATAGAGCAAACCGCGTTTTTATTACACCTGCCATTTTCGAGAAATCGGGAATGGTCGGCCGTGAATCAAAGCTAGCCCGCCCTCTCGTATCTCCGAAAGTAAAAAACGTACTGCAATGAAACTTACATCATATTTTATTACATTTTAATTATAATTGAATAGAGCAAACCGCGATTTTATTACACCTGCCATTTTCGAGAAATCGGGAATGGTCGGCCGTGAATCAAAGCTAGCCCGCCCTCTTGTATCTCCGAAACTAAAAAACGTACTGCAATGAAACTTGCATCATATTTTATTACATTTTAATTATAATTGAATAGAGCAAACCGCGATTTTATTACACTTGCCATTTTCGAGAAATCTGACGTGGTCCAAATTGAATGGTAGCTAGCCCGCCCTCTCGTATCTCCGAAAGTAAAAAACGTACTGCAATGAAGCTTACATCATATTTTATTACATTTGAAGTATAATTGAATAGAGCAAACCGTGATATTATTACACCTGCCATTTTCGAGAAATCAGGTATGGTCCAGCGTGAATCGTAAACTGGCAACATATTTTTTACATTGTAATTATAATTAATCAAAGCAAACCGCGAATTTATTACACTTGCCATTTTCAACAAATTGGGTGTGGTCCAGTGTGAATGGTGAGCTAGTCAGCTTGTTTTTCCGAAACTTAAAAACATATTGCAATGAAATTTGCATATGTTTTTACATTTTAATCTACAATTTAATTATACATACAAACATATTGGATTTGCATAAAAAACGATTTACATAAAAAAATATAGTGCAAGTTTCATTGCAATACGTTTTTTTTTAGTTTATGATATACGACAGGACGGGCTAGCTTCGATTTACGACGGACCACTCCAGATTTCTAGAAAATGGCAGGTGTAATAAAATCGTGGTTTGCTCTGTTCCATTATAATTAAAATGTAGTAAAATATGATGCAAGTTTCATTGCAATACGTTGTATAGTTTTGAAGATACGAGAGGGCGGGCTAGCTTTGAGTCACGGCCGATCACTCCATTTTTCTCGAAAATGGCAGGTGTAAAAAAACGCGGTTTGCTCTATTCAATTATAATTAAAATGTAATAAAATATGATGTAAGTTTCATTGCAATCCGTTTTTTAGTTTCGGAGATACGAGAGGGCGGGCTAGCTTACCATTCAATTTGGACCACGTCAGATTTCTCGAAAATGGCAAGTGTAATAAAATCGCGGTTTGCTCTATTCAATTATAATTAAAATGTAATAAAATATGATGCAAGTTTCATTGCAGTACGTTTTTTATTTTCGAAGATACGAGAGGGCGGGCTAGATTTGATTCACGGCCGACCATTCCCGATTTCTCGAAAATGGCAGGTGTAATGAAAACGCGGTTTGCTCTATTCAATTATAATTAAAATGTAATAAAATATGATGCAAGTTTCATTGCAAACGTTTTTTAGTTTCGGAGATACGAGAGGGTGGGCTAGCTTTGATCCACGGCCGACCATTACCGATTTCTCGAAAATAGCAGGTGTAATAAAAACGCGGTTTGCTCTATTCAATTATAATTAAAATGTAATAAAATATGATGCAAGTTTCATTGCAGTACGTTTTTTAGTTTCGGAGATACGAGTGGGCGGGCTAGCTTTGATTCACGGCCGACCATTCCCGATTTCTCGAAAATGGCAGGTGTAATAAAAACGCGGTTTGCTCTATTCAATTATAATTAAAATGTAATAAAATATGATGCAAGTTTCATTGCAATAAGTTTTTTAGTTTCGGAGATACGAGAGGGCGGGCTAGCTTTGATTCACGGCCGACCATTCCCGATTTCTCTAAAATGGCAGGTGTAATAAAGTCGCGGTTTGCTCTATTCAATTATAATTAAAATGTAATAAAATATAATGTAAGTTTCATTGTAGTACGTTTTTTAGTTTCGGAGATACAAGAGGGCGGGCTAGCTTTGATTCACGGCCGACCATTCCCGATATCTCGAAAATGGCAGGTGTAATAAAATCGCGGTTTGCTCTATTCAATTATAATTAAAATGTAATAAAATATGATGCAAGTTTCATTGCTATAAGTTATTTAGTTTCGGAGATACGAGTGGGCAGGCTAGCATAAGATTCACGCCGACCACTCCCGATTTCTCGAAAATGGTAGGTGTAATAAAATCGCTGTTTACTCTATTCAATTATAATTCAAATGTAATAAAATATGATGTAAGTTTCATTGCAGTAAGTTTTTTACTTTCGGAGATACGAGAGGGCGGGCTAGCTTACCATTCAATTTGGACCACGTCAGATTTCTCGAAAATGGCAAGTGTAATAAAATCGCGGTTTGCTCTATTCAATTATAATTCAAATGTAATAAAATATGATGTAAGTTTCATTGCAATAAGTTTTTTAGTTTCGGAGATACGAGAGGGCGGGCTAGCTTTGATTCACGGCCGACCATTCCCGATTTCTCGAAAATGGCAGGTGTAATAAAAACGTGGTTTGCTTTATTCAATTATAATTAAAATGTAATAAAATATGATGTAAGTTTCATTGTAGTACGTTTTTTAGTTTCGGAGATACAAGAGGGCGGGCTAGCTTTGATTCACGGCTGACCATTCCCGATTTCTCGAAAATGGCAGGTGTAATAAAATCGCGGTTTGCTCTATTCAATTATAATTAAAATGTAATAAAATATGATGCAAGTTTCATTGCTATAAGTTATTTAGTTTCGGAGATACGAGTGGGCAGGCTAGCATAAGATTCACGCCGACCACTCCCGATTTCTCGAAAATGGTAGGTGTAATAAAATCGCGGTTTACTCTATTCAATTATAATTCAAATGTAATAAAATATGATGTAAGTTTCATTGCAGTAAGCTTTTTACTTTCGGAGATACGAGAGGGCGGGCTAGCTTACCATTCAATTTGGACCACGTCAGATTTCTCGAAAATGGCAAGTGTAATAAAATCGCGGTTTACTCTATTCAATTATAATTCAAATGTAATAAAATATGACGTAAGTTTCATTGCAATACGTTATGTAGTATCGTAGATACGAGAGGGCGCGCTAGCTTATGATTCACGCCGATTACTCCCGATTTCTCGAAAATGGCAGGTGTAATAAAATCGCGGTTTACTCTATTCAATTATAATTAAAATGTAATAAAATATGATGCAAGTTTCATTGCAATAAGTTATTTAGTTTCGGAGATACGATTCGATTATCGGTGTTTGGACGTACTTGGGGTAGATGGGGTGGTTTTCACCCTCGGGTATGAAATGTTTGTTTAATTTTTCTAAGAGATAAATTAAAATATATCTCGGATGAATTTGCACGTTTTAGGTTCATTAAAATTGAAAATACCCCTTTCGGGTTGTTTTCACCCCTTGGATTTCACTGTAGGGAGTTTAAACTAGGTGGGTTCGAATGTTATAAATTTGTAATAAATTCTAGCGAAAGAACCATCTCCATATCTTATTTAGTTCAAAAGTTACCAGTGGCTGGTGTAGGTTTAAATTAAACCTAGGTTGTTCGCTTATAACTAATTTACGGCAAGGGTAATAAAATTAATTTTGGTGGAATAAATTTGTAATAAAAGTGTAATAAATTATGGTATAGAAATTTTTGTGGTGGGCCGAAATGGCTGGTGTAGCTTCAAAGCACTACAGAATAGTTATTTTCCTAACAAGTGTGGAAGGTGATACTTTTCCGCAAGCGACTGCAGTTGTCCGAACGACGCGAAGCGGAGTTCGGACAAGCAGTGAGTGCGGAAAAGACACCTTCCACATGTGTTAGGAACAACGTTTTTTCTACGGGCGTGAAGAAAATTGACATATTCGTTTTATATTGAAATAAATTGTGAGATGTCAAGTGCACACAATGCTGTCTAATAATTAGAAGTGTCAAGCATTCCTTTTCCTTTATGTCAAAATCTGAACAGTGACAACATGATTTTTTGGAATTAAGATAATATTATGATCACATTGCAAGTAATACATAGGTATTTATTTTCCGCACTAGTGCGGAAAAGTGCAATTTTCTACACTCAAATGCGTGCAGAAAATTGTAACTTTCCACACGCCCGTAGAAAAATGCTTTTAAGTAAAATATATACAGATATTTGTTTCAAGTTGACAGGTATATCTAGTATATAATAATTCTTGAGTGTCATCATTCTTTATTACATATTTTTTTATTACAATACATAATATATATCATACAGTCATTACATAGTTGCTGATGCATTAACAAATAATTATAAAATACTAATTAAATACATTTATAAATCTACAATATTTAATTAAGTAAAATAAAACATAATAATTACTACAGAAATGATACAATACTAATTTCACTCATTTATGGTAATATAATAAACGTTTTACATGGAGCTTATAAAGCCTGTCTGAACTGGACCACCTAGAGCGCTGTAACTTAACAATGCGTGGATGGATTATTAGGGCGTAGACTCTCGTTTGTCCGGGAAATTTTGTTTTTCGAGTTTCGAATTCTATTTTTACGTCAACCGTCGATGATTTCAGTGCTTCTGGCTGACGAGAGCAGTCCAAAATAAACAGGGGTTTTTTTCTAAACTCTCCAAGATCCAACATTGGTTCGGCCATGTCTTTATCATAATAGCTTCGCTGAAAATTTTCATAAGCATAATATGCTGGAGTATCCAGCTTCTTGTCGAAATCCAAATTCCAGCGCTCGTATGGACAAACCGCACTATTTAGAAATAGTCGAATATTATTAATATCAGCATGTACAAATTTGGTGGCATCTTTTGTCCGATCATCTGAGTGTGTATTGTTTTGAAAGCCAATAATTATGTAGCTAGGCCTCTCCATACTGGATGTTGTTTTAATTGCCCATATGTCAGAGGCTGTATTACGTAGGCTAGGCAATTCATATAAATCCCACATACGGTAGGCTATCTTAATTTTTGTGTTATGGTTTTTCCTAATCCTGTCGTAAAGTTTTAGCTTTTGTCGATCATCAGGTACGATGTGTCTTATTTTCCACTCGATTTTGTTAATTTCCGGTGCGGCATCAACGTCACCAATGTATGAATCTTTAAATGAGCGGGCTATTATTAAAATTAGTTCCAGTTTAACATTCATTAAACCTCTAGAATAATCCTCCGCAAAGCCCATTAGGTATTTTAGAGGTAGCCTCCCACTGAATATGTTGCTACCATGGTCTAAAATATCTTGTTTATGGTCTGTTAGTCCCCAGCCCGAGGTGAGCAGAGTTTTTGCATGTGATTCAGAAAATGATACCATGGACTTCATTGTAGTAGTAACACCAGGCTTACGAATTTCTGCAACCTTTTCTCCTCCCATTTCAAGGCGTATTTCTTCGAATAGAAATGCCAATGCATTTTTGGATAAGTGGCATTTTTTAGCAGCATCACTAGGTGTAAATTTTCCCTCTATGAATATGTAGCTGTCGGCAATGTCCAGAATCAAATCTTGAAAATTTACGCAGATGTGGACCTCGTCTGAATTTTTATACTGTGGGGAACCATATAGCTTGTATGTATGCTCGTGTAGACTAATCAGCGAATTATCCAAAAGAGGTTCTCCAAAAAGTTGAAGTTTCTCGCTGGTTGCAGTGGACACCATTTTATTGCTATCAATTTCGGAGCTTTAATCCAATAGATCGGAGAAATGTGCGATCCTTACTTGACAGTCTATGTCGTCTTAACTGTTTAACACCCTTACGTGGAATGACTCGATTATCGCAACGGGCCTTGTTTTTATTACGACTAATGCATAATGTGGGCAGTCTAGTGTGGCTATAACAGAAGCCCATTTTAGTCTGATGTCGATATTACATCAATTTCTTCAATTCTAGCTTCACAATAATTTTTTCACCACGAAAGTTAATTAAATGACCGCTGTCGTCCAATATCCGTAGAGTGATGTTATCGATAAACTGCCGTTTTTCTGGCCCAACAGGCAAATATATTATATTACCAGGCTCCCTGGAAAGTTTATATCCTGGTTCAACATCTATGTCAAACTCGAATAAGGTGTGCGATTCTTCAGTATTCAAATAAGCTCCATAGATAATATTGCAATCTATACGTATCATCCTTACTTTCATAATATCAACGGGTAGGGTAGATTCGTGGGCCATGTTTGGTTGTAAATGTACCGCATCAAACCCCAATAGGGCGCCTATTGAGTTTTTCTGTGTAGTCTATTTCATACTTTGACCAAATCTCACATTTTAATGTATTGTTGTTTGCCTTTAAGGAGAACACCTTTGTCGAGTCCTTTTCACCTATACCCATAACGTTTAGCAATGCGAGATAGATTTCATCAATTTCGTAGGCGCCTACGGGTATATAAACAGTGTGGAAACCATAGGTAGAGTTAATTTTATATCGAAAACAATTATTTGTTTCATCGACGTTGAAATCGAATTGTATGAGTAGAATCCAGTTAATCCTAATCCATATCGACCACACCTATCTAGCTGGATGGGTGGGTAAAACTCTGTACTAAGCACACTTGAACGACCTGATAGAGTGAATGTGACAGACATGACTAACACACTTGTTGACTGCTACGCAAACTTATTGTGTGCAGCAAATATGGGGGAATCTTCTCTTGCGCGACGGTGGGACACCATTACTTGATACCACATTTATATCGCTCACTTTACAGATGCAGCAAAACATTTTTCGTGGTGGGGGGGCCATCATTGACATCACAATCATCACAATCGGAGGTGGAGTAATGTTCTTGACAGTACTGATATTTTAATATATAAATATCAGTCTGGAGATGTTTGGGTAACTTATCCCACACTAATGCAATTTCATGTGCTGCACAGCCGATCATTACCTCTTTAGGCATGTCTGAAAGTTGTTGTTTAGTCATCTTGAGCAAACTGCGTACTCTAGAGTATGCAATTAGCAAGTGACCCATTCGTTTAATGCTGTCTCGATCCATTGCGCCCGTCACCACAGAGTTTTATTTCACTTTAGGGAGAGATACTTTAGACACAAGTGACCGCACCACACTGTATCGTAATTTTGTTGTCTCTTATAATTATAGTAGATTTTATCAGCAGATTTTAAACTCTTGCGCATATATCCAACTAATTCTGTAGGAGGGGGCAAATCTCCAAAACTGTCAAAATATGTGACTAAAGCACCCCGTTTTTTATATGCCACCCAATGGATTCCAGGGCCCTCTATACCGTCCAAATTTATTATGGCGGATTCATTGCAGCGCGGCCCAGAGCTAGGTAGACCATCACGCATAAAAACACCCCGAAAATAAGGTATTGCCATCTTCTTAGCATAATATGTAAGATCGATGTCCGTAAGAGCTCTCCGTGGTAGGGTGTTTAATAGTTTTTTGAATTCTGTGGTTTAAGATAAAGACCCAATCCTTTACGATATGATTTCAAATATAGCCCTTTGCCTGTTTTTCCTACAGCAATTTCCTCCATTTTTATATTATGGCGATTTGCCTCTGCTAATTCCTCTCTGCCCATCTTTGCATCATTTACGGCTTTGGCTATGCCTGCAGCAGATCCAGCTATACTGCCTAATGCAGACAATCCGGCAAAAATAGGTATTAAAGGAAGAATTCCACCAACTTTGGGTATTGGTATTATGCGGGGTGTACGAATATTACGTTTTCCACCGGCTGCCCTCAAGTGTTGCCGTGCTGCCTGCAATGCAATTTTTGCTGCTTTCTTTGTGTCTTTTACGGCAATTTGTCGACCACCCGCTTTCCGCAGCGTTTTGCGTACCTTATGAACTATTCCGGAGCCAAAAGCTATTTTTCTATTGTTCTTTTTATTATTTTTTTTCTTTTTTATGGTTTTTCTCTTTCGAGCATGGGACTTCTTAGATGTGCAACCCATGCCAAAACGCTGCTTTCCCTTCATTATTGTTATAACTAGCCAAGCAGCCGCCTTTTCTCCAATGCTTGCGTCTTTAGATCTATTTTATTCATCTCCCATGCAGCCTGTTCAAGTTGATAATCTGCCTTGTGCCGAGCTGCTAGATTAGTCGGGTTTTGATCATATGCAATATCGTGATGCTTACATGCAATATCTAATTTGTTTATGCCAGGATCACCTCGTGCTAAACTTTTATGTAGTTTAGTGCCTGGACCGCAATATTGAAATGATGGTAGATGTAATTCAAATGGAAGTTTATTTATTAGGGAATTAACTACCCCTCCACCTATCTTTACTAAACGCCTTTTACTTGTGCCTCGCTCGGCGGATAACATTTAAATAGTGATTGTAAAACATATTGCAGCTTATATAGTCTTCAGCTGTGGTACGATGCGTATAGTAAAACAGAGACAAAGTTTTCCCATCGATAATTTAGATGCAAAGGTTGGGTGCGGATTGGATGGGGATAAGAAGCGACATGGATCACTATTACCATCAACTGTTCGCGGTATCATAATTGGACCTTCAAACTGTGGCAAGACAAATGTAATGCTATCTCTGCTTACCCACCCCCTCGGAATCAGTTTTGCAAATGTATACCTTTATTCAAAATCGCTAAATCAGCCAAAGTATGAGTACTTATATAATGTTTTAGCACCGATTGATGGATTGGGATTTTACACATTCAGTAATAATGCACAAATAGTTGAGCCCTCCGAGGCAAAGCCGGATTCTGTTTTTATATTTGATGATGTAATATGTGAGAAGCAGGATGTTATAAGATCATATTTTAGTATAGGCCGGCATCGTAGTGTGGATTGTTTCTATCTCTCTCAGACATATTCTCGCGTACCTAAGCAGCTCATTAGGGATAATAGTAATTTTATTGTTTTGTTTAAACAGGATGACATGAATCTGCATCATATATTTTCAGATCATGTGTCACCCGACATAACATTTAAGCAATTTCAAGATATGTGTGCAGAGTGCTTGAAAGATAAATATGGATTTTTAGTGATTGATAAAGATAGGGAAGTACATGAGGGACGATACCGAAAAGGTTTTGACAGTTTTATATATCCCTGTGGGTCAAGGAGGCCAGTTACAAGCCACTGACTCCAGGAGAATAGCTGAGTGGGCTGTAGCAATCCCACTAGGAAGCTTTTCTCAAGACCGTCCGTGCGTGGTGAAGAGCCACATCCTGCTCGAGGTGGCCCTGCTGACGACTAAACACGGCGGATCTAGACGAGGAAGGTCGATAAATTCCCCCAAGTCAGGATGTATGCGACCCGTGTTCGTGGCCGAATGGCACCGGGGTGATAGGTGTCTCTAACGGGGCCTCTAGAATACCGAGCAACCTTCTAGAGTATCCTTGCCTTGCCACAGCAATGCGGGGCTCTGCTGTGGTGGACTTGAATATCCCTTGCTACTCGTGGGACTTTTATGGAAGACGTAGTAACAAACCAAAAACAACATAACGAGGGAGGTCAAACCCTCGACCCTCCCCAGGCAACTGGGGAACCTATGAAGATCGGGATTAATCCGACTCCCATTGAAAGCCCGATCCCATCGGATCAGGAGAGGAGGCTGCTACAGTCTCCGACACCTGAGACTGGAGGAGAAGGCAATCTAGGGGATGAGACATCTACATCTGTAGACAAACTCTCCCTTAAAAGAAGACGACTAGGAAGCGCCTAAGTCGTTTGCTTAAGAGCGGAGTGCCTTACCAAACCGCCTTAAGTAATGTGCTGAACCAGCCGAAACTTGATCCTCAGCAGGAGGTAGGTAACCAGTCCTCCTCTCTGCCAGTGGGAACGAGAAAACGCATGCGTTCAGATGGTAGTTCACCGGATCTGGGAGCCAAGAGAGCCCGGGAAGGTGAATATACCAAACCATCATTCAAGGCTGTAACAGAGGGAATTAGGGTGGGAATTATCCACCCTGCGTACCTCGAAACGGCCTTGACCAACAACCAATTAGGAACTCTGCAGAGGGCGATAATGTCAGCTGTAGATGAACTACCAGATGATGGACCTCAGGTGAGATTCCAGAGCTGTACACATCGACCTGGATGGCTTTTCACCACCTGTGTGGATCAGACGAGCGTCTCGTGGTTGGAGAGCACAATAAAGCATCTTCAGCCGTGGGAAGGAGCTCGTCTTCAAACCGTACAGGGTGAGGATTTACCTAAACCACATATATATGTGGCCTATATACCGGATGAAGCCGACAAACGGCTCACATCGGACATAGTTCTCAGCAGGCTGAGAAAAATGAACCATGGCTTGAATACCCGGGAATGGAAAATACTACACCGGGAAAAGTCTGGCCCAGGGCAGGTCTGGACATTCTCGACTGACGAGGGGTCTAAGGCAGCTCTGGAAGGGCTGAACAATCAGCCCTACTTTGGTTTTAGGCAGGTGCAATTCCGCCCAAAAATCAACAAAATCAAAGGGGTAAAGGGGAAAGAACCCGCCCCAACAACTAAAAGGTCAGAGGATGAACCACCAACCTCGAGGGGCAAATCTAAAATGCACTCCACTGGTGGAAAATTTCCCCGACTTAAACCACTTGGGAAAGGAAAATCCATCCCAAACGAACCTCCTCTTCGGAAGAGTGGATCAAAACCGCCATCCGGAAAGAAGGGTAAACCGCCCTCCCCCAAACCCAAACCAAGCACCTAAACCCCGTTTCCTATCCTAGTTTCCCCTCGTTATAACCTTCTTTCCATCCAATAACCCATCCCCTCCCCCTGATGTCTACTACTACTACATACATCAGGTGCCTACAGGAGAACATTCAACATGCCAAGGCTGCGACGTATGTCCTTGGAAAAACATTCCAGGACGAGCAAATTGACATTGCTCTCATTCAAGAACCCTGGACCAGTAATACAGGCCGAGTAACCGGACTAGGTAACACCTCTGGAAAGGTAATAGTGATGGGATCTGAAGCCAGACCCAGAGCTTGTATCTGGATCAGAAACAATATTAACTATTTTGTACTTACAGGTTACTGCACCCCGGATGTCGTAGCCATCCTACTATCGATCCGAATGGGGGAGAGCAGGGGGAATATAATCCTCTGCTCGGCTTACTTTCCGGGCGATAGGGATGCTGGTCAACCTCCTCCATTTGCAGTGCGGGATTTAGTCGCCTTCAGTAGGAGAAACAATGTTCACCTGGTCATCGGATGTGATGCGAATTCCCACCACACGGCTTGGGGCAGCACAGACATTAACCAAAGAGGTGAGTCACTATTTGATTATATATTAGGTGAAGGGCTAATGGTAAACAACATTGGTTCAGAACCAACCTTTATCACTAGAAATAGGAGAGAGGTACTAGATCTCACCATCAGCTCAAATCTTTTGAGCAATAAGATAACTGACTGGAAGGTATCTTCTGAACCATCATGTTCAGACCATAAACATATTCTATTTAATATAGAAACGGGGCCTAGGCCCATGGTGAAATATAGGGACCCGAGAAGCACAGACTGGGGCGAGTACAAACGATCGGTCCAGTCACGACTTCAAGGTACCCTGACCACTATAAATAATCGTGACGAGATAGAGATTGCGACGGAACAAATTCGGAACGCTCTTATAGCAGCTTATCACGAAAACTGTCCACTTAAGACCAAAAAAGATAATAGAGGCACATCTTGGTGGAACAAAAAACTGGAAAAAATGAGGAAAGAAGTTCGACGCCTCTTTAATCAAGCTAAAGTTTCGGGCGCCTGGGCTCCATATAGATCCCCATTAACGGACTATAATAAAGAAATAAGAAGGGCAAAAAGGGAATCTTGGAGGAAGTTCTGCGAGAGTATATCTGATTTACCTAGCAGTACGAGAATCCACAAGATCCTTTCTAGAGATCCCGCAAGGGAATTTGGGTCGATAAAACGATCTGATGGAACCTTCACGACCTCTGGAAGGGAGACCTTGGAGCTTTTGTTACAAAACCACTTCCCAGGTAGTTCGATTTTGGATAACCAGCAACTACCACTACCAGAAGGCCGATTTAAACGACCTAACCAAAATGACTGGATGGTGGCCAGGAAGGTTATCACAAGACCAGCTATTGAGTGGGCTATCAAATCTTTTCAGCCATTCAAATCATCCGGTGAGGATGGTGTGTTTCCAGCTCTGCTCCAAAACGGACTGGAAATCATCATACCGTTTCTTATTAGACTATTCAGAGCTAGTCTGGCATGGAGCTATATACCATCCAGTTGGTCCGTAGTGAGGGTGGTATACATACCTAAAATAGGTCGAATAGACCTATGCCCCAAATCGCTCAGACCTATTAGCCTGACATCATTTCTGTTGAAAAGTCTGGAAAAGGTACTGGACGGACACATTAGGACGAGTGTGTTAAGCATTCATCCTCTTAATACCCACCAGTATGCCTATCAAACCGGCAAGTCAACAGAACTAGCCCTCAACAACTTAGTTGCTAAAATCACCCAATCCCTGCAGAGTAGGCAAATTGCAGTGGCGGCCTTTCTTGACATTGAGGGAGCGTTTAACAATGCACTGCCTGACTCCCTATATACAGCTGTCACTGCTAGGGGAGTCGACCCAACCATAAGTGGCTGGATTCGGGCTATGTTAGAAAATAGAACTATAACGACGTCCCTTCAGGAAGAAACGGTCAGATTTAGGGCTGCAAGAGGGTGTCCACAAGGGGGGGGTTCTTTCCCCCCTACTTTGGTCACTGCTTGTGGATGACCTGCTGGCCATACTTTCTGTGTGGGAGGTTGAGGTTCAAGCATATGCGGACGATCTAGTCATTTTAATCAGAGGAAACTCTGAAGAGGGAATTTCCCTCACCCTCCAAGAGGTACTAGAGACTACTGAGTTGGTGTAAGAGGGAGCAGATGTCTGTAAACCCTCACAAAACGGTAATTATACCGTTTACCAAGAAAAGAAAGCTGGACAACTTAAGACCTCCCTCCTTACTTGGTGAAATAATTCCATTTGCGGAGGAAGCAAAGTATCTGGGTGTAGTACTGGATAAGTCGCTTAATTGGAACTCCCATCTGGAAAAAATTATCCACAAGGCACGACTGTCCTTATGGACTTGTCGAAGAATTTGTGGGAAATCTTGGGGCACTGGACCCAAACAAATATATTGGCTGTATGTGACGGTCATACGACCCATGATTGCATACGGCTCCATAGTTTGGTGGTCCAAAAGACTACAACAAAGGACCAAAATCAAACTCTCTGGTTTACAGAGACAAGCCTGCCTGGCCATAACTGGAGCAATTAGCTCCACACCGTCAGCAGCTCTGGAAATCCTACTGGACCTACCTCCTCTTCATATATATTTGGAGAGAGAGGCCAGATGGGCAACATACAGATTAAGCAGGCAGCTTTTAACATGCCGCTGTCTGACACCATGGAGCGCAATAGGCTGCTGGATGACATGGAAAGTCACAGTATCCTGGAGATGATTTCAGATGTCATGCCTGCAAAGACCAACCTTGAACTGCCCTTTCATATTCTCTTCCCAGGAAGAGATGAATGGGATCGGAATAACATGTGCATGGGTCCAGATTTAATACCGTCTTTCCTAGTCAGGGACTGTGCGATCATTTTTTGTAAACCTTTGGTCATTCTGTTTAATCTAATAATCACCTCGGGGACATTTCCTGACATTTGGAAATTATCTAGAATTACACCGGTTCACAAAAAAGATGCGCGAAATGATTTTGCTAATTACCGACCCATAGCTATTTTAAATAATTTTTGTAAAGTCTTTGAACGTGTTATGCATAGCTTTATTTCACATCACGTCTCTAATATAGTAATACCTGAACAACATGGTTTTATACAAGGTCGGTCCACAATTTCTAACCTTACTTCTAAAACCCAATTTATCTCTGAAGTTTTGGATGGGGGAGGTCAGGTGGATGTTATCTACACAGACTTCTCTAAAGCATTCGACAGGCTAGATCATGCTATTATTTTAAAAAAACTTAATGAGTTTGGATTATGTCCTATTTTACTTAAATTATGTGAATCTTACCTTACGGGTCGAACTCAATTTGTGCAATATCGCGGCTTCAAATCCAACATGTTCGTTCAAACATCTGGGGTACCTCAAGGTTCAGTTCTGGGTCCTCTCTTTTTTATAATATTTATTAACGACATTGCTAATGCTATGAACGTCTATTATCTGTTATACGCAGATGACCTCAAATTATTTTCCAAAATTACTTCTCTCTCTGACTGCCAGAATATCCAGAATAACCTTCTCGCACTTGATAGTTGGTGTAATGATAATGGACTTCCACTAAATGCAAGCAAATGTAATGTCATGTCGTTTCACAGGAAAAAGAATGCAGTTTTATTTGATTATACACTTAGTAATGACATTCTCAAGAGGCCAGCTCTGGTTAAAGATTTAGGTGTATACTTTGATCCGGAACTTAGTTTTTGTCGTCACATTGAATCCTGTGTAGCTGGGGCGTATAAGAGTCTTGGTTTTATAACGCGGAATTCTAAGGATTTTACTAATTTATCGACATTACAACTGTTGTTTAATACGTTTGTGAGATCAAGACTTGAATACGGGTCAGTTATATGGAGTCCTATTTATGCAATTCATGTTACTTTATTAGAACGCGTTCAGCGCAGATTTTTTAAAACTGCAGTATTTATGCTTGATGGGATTTATCCTACAAGGGGTACCCCGCAATGTTTATTTTATGATCGCTTCAATATGCAAAGTCTATTAGTGAGACGAAAAATTCATTCTGTGATTTTTATCTTTAAAGCTATTCACTATGTAATAAAATGTGAGTCAATTGTGTCACGTATTAAGTATAGAGTACCTAGACTAAACACCCGATATAGTAGTTTATTTGTATTACCACAGGCTCACACTAACATTTTGATTAAATCACCTATATATCAAATGATAAGTAATTATCATGATGTTGAGTTAACCGTGGACATTTTATCATGCTCTCTTAGGGACATTAAGAACTTGTTTATATGATCGGATATATACTTCTTCTACCTTTTACCTTTTACCTATTTGTTTTGTTTTGAATTTTTTGTAATTGTGTAACTTATCCTGTAAGTGGGTTTTTGACCCGTTGGATATTTTATTGAAATAAATAAATAAATAAATAAATAAATAAGGCTGACCTATTAAGGGCAGATAGTTGTTGGTTCACAGACGGATCCAAAACACCCATGGGAGTTGGAGCCGGAGTATATAGTTGCAACCCAACGGTGAAAATATCCTCATCCCTTGGCAGTTATGCAACTATATTTCAGGCAGAAATTTATGCCATCGAATTGTGTGTACAGAGGCTGGAACAAAGGCAACTTACACGCAATTCGATAAAAATCTTCTCAGACAGCCAAGCAGCTCTTAAAGCTCTTGGTTCCTACCGTTGCAACTCAAAAACGGTATGGAGCTGCCAGCAGGCACTTGCTCAATTGAGCAGAAAAAATAGAGTAACTCTGGTCTGGGTCCCAGGCCATTCTGGCCATGAAGGGAATGAGGCAGCCGACTCTCTAGCTAGGGAGGGTGCCGCTTCTGAATTTGTCGGACCAGAACCGGTGCTTGGCATATCCTCGAGTACTGCCAAAGCAACGCTCTTGACCCGGGCTGAGGAGCAAATCCTCCAGTACTGGCAGGAACTACCACGATTAGTTCATTCGAAGGCGTTTATAATAAACCCTTCAAAAACAAGAACTAAAAAACTTCTAGAGTTAAGCAGGTTTCACCTACGAACTCTAATTGGCCTATATACGGGCCACTGCCGTTTAAAATATCATCTGTGCAAATTCGGCCTAGCAGAAGATGCTGAGTGCCGCCTATGCTTAGAAGATGATGAAACGGCAGAACACATATTGTGCACCTGCCCCGCTGGGGAAAGGATCAGATACTCATTATTTGGTAAAGGACAACTTCTGCCAGAGGATCTGAACAAATTCTCACCCAATAAGGTGATCAGCTACATTAAGAAGCTGGACCTGTTGGGTGAAATATAAGTAGGTGTGAGCCACAATAGACCACATGGTCGCGGTGGAGGGTCTGGTTTTCGGCCCACTCACTTTTGAACCTAACCTAACCTAACCTATATATCCCTGATATATTTAAAAACAACTCAATCGATCAACCGACATCATAGGGGTTATATCAGAAATATACGTGTACGTATAGTAATTTATATTGCCGACAATGATGAAAAATAATGTTAATACTGTGGAAATTAACAATGATATAAGCTGAAAACGCCAGCTGGTCCTCGCAACAGATGCCTTACGTAAGAAATTCAACTCCATTACGAATATGAGTGCAGAGAATCGCACACCCAACCGATACAAAAGAAAATATTTAGCCGAGGGGTATATTCAGAGGATAGTGATGATGCCACTATGAGCACCTTAAAGGTGACGCCTGATAGATCGCAACCGCCATCTTTCATGGAAACGCCGCCAACATCAATATTTAGCACACCTGGTTCAGAAACTTCTTCTTTTATTGATAGTCCGAAAGAAATCCATCATATGGTTAAAAAGCATATAGAAAATCTAAAGTCTGGTAGTGCTAAATATGATACAACATATGGTGTTCGTGTAGATGCTGCTACAGTTAAACTACACATTGGTAATGCCGAAATACGTTTTTCCAATGGGGATATTGTCCTGTGGTGCGGTAATAAGAAACTTTGAGAATATCCAGGTAGTTCCGAGTTGTACGATAGAATATTTCTGAAATATCCCCCGATACTGGATAATGATGAAGAAGTTAATACCACGGACAGTGATGGTCGAATCTATGGGAATATATTAAAAATTTCAAGGGCCTCATACAAAAATTATAATATGAATAATGGTCTGAACAATAGCAAAGGAAAAAAATTCCGTCTCATTATAAAACCGCTAGTATCTACTACAGTATTGACGAGGTCTGCCAAAAAAGGTTTAGGGGTGTCAAATATACCTACCCAGAAATTATACAATAGACCCGTGGATTATGTCTATTGGAACAAGTCCCAGGAATTGGTAGCCCACCTCCGTCTGCTGTGGAGTTCAAAAATGGCTGGTAACAACAATGTTGATAATGAGAAACTAAATCTGATTCAGGAACTGAGGGAAGAGAAAATAGTGTATTAGAAAATAAGATCATATGTCGTCAATAATAGCTATAATATACTTTGACACACCTAAATCGGATCATATGTAATCAGAAATGGCTAGTGTAAAGAACACCATCGATAAGTTTGGCCGTAGAAGGACAGGTCCGAACAAGTTCATTATTCTACGCGGATCGCCGGGTGTTGGCTTTCAGCTTACCAGCGCAGGGCATTTTGATATTCAGAATAGACGTTTAACGAATGTTGCAAATGCCATTGATGATGGGGATGCCGCATCATGCGATTTTTTATATAATTATATAAAGAAATATAGTGAAGAAGCTAACAAAGTTTTGAACGAGAAGACGAGTGAGATAGAAACACATAGTGCTGCCATAATACAAAATAATAGTGAAATTATCAAATTGAGACAATATGTTGATAAAAAACTCTCATCTCTAGGCTTCAAACGTACTAAGGGTGGTGATATCGATATTCAGAATAAGCATTTAAAGAATATTGCAGAACCCGCTGGTGGTGCAGATGATATAACTCGTGATTTCCTCTATAATTATATAAAAAAATATAATGATGGTGTTAATGTAGTTTTTTTGAGAAAACGAATGAGTTGGTTAAACTTAGTAAGACTATAAAAAATATTAGACAATCCCTTACTGAGCTGAAAGATTATGTTGATGAAAAATATTTATTAATTACGGCTAAATCATAATTATAATGCTTTAAATGTTACAACATTAGCAAAGTGAGCCACACTAATGTAGAAGCACACACACATGGAGCACACATGTAATACTTTTGAATGACAATAATAGCACTAGATAAATTTCAAAATAAGTAAAGATATGATGGCTAGTAATGTGAAATTACATGTTGTTAATGAGTTGCATCGATCAGCACGTAGAAATTTTCGTAGAAGAAGAACCGTGATTAAAGGTTATGGTGATTTATGGCAGATTGATTTGGCTGAAATGCAACCCTATGCTGATGATAATAGAGGTCATCGTTATATTCTAGTGGCCATTGACTGTTACTCCAAGTTTGTGTGGACGAGGCCTGTAAAAAGCAAAACCTGTAAAGAAGTGATGCAAGCTATGAAGAGCATTTTTTAAGAATCTAATTACTTCCCCGTTAATTTACAAAGTGACAATGGTACGGAGTTCTACAATAGATATTTCTCCGCATTAGTTAGGCAACACAACATCAATCATTATTCAACATATAGTGTAAAGAAAGCCGCAATAGTGGAGCGTGTAATACGGACCTTAAAAAGTTTATTATATAAAGAATTTTCAGTTAGAGGTAAATACAAATGGCTGGATATTTTACCTAACATTACAAAAGTTTACAACAACCGAGTACATCGTACAATTGGTATGAAGCCTGCTGATGTTACGCCAACATCACGTTTAAATATGTATAATCATATAAAAATTGCATTAAAGCCCAAATTTCGAATTGGAGATATAGTTCGAATAAGCAAATATAAGAGAGTATTTGACAAAGGATTTACACCCAACTTCTCAACAGAACTTTTTAAAGTAGTGAAAATAAACATAACAAATACCACAACTACCCTGCTTGAAGATATGTTTTCTCGACCAATTAAGGGATGTTTTTATGAGCTGGAATTACAAAAAACTAACAATGACTAAATACTCCGACGTATATCTTGTGGAGAAGATCTTAAAGAAAAGGAGCAACAGAGTATTTGTGAAATGGTTGGGATTTTCGGAGGATCACAACTCTTGGATTGACAAAGCTGATATAGTTTAATATGTTGTATGTTTAGAGATTGCTTACTACATTATTTTCACAATGAAATTTTCTAAATGTTAAATAATATTGCTTTTAATGAAACTTGTAAAAATATACACTATGTTTTAAATGTATTATGTAAACAGGTCACTAATAAAACACATGCAACTCTATCAGTAAGTTTTTTATTTATTTTTTGTTTGAATCATCAACAAGCTAAATAAAACCAATGTATACAATACACAAAAATATATTTCTTGAAACATAAATATACATTTGAAATGGCATCACATGTATATTCACTTATTAATGTAGCTAGTCATCCTCATCTAAATCTCCGCCCTCTTCCCCATCATCAGATTGTTTTAGCTGATATTTCTCAATAACTTCTTTAGGTAAAAACTCCTCAATTTCATATAGAAAATGTTTCAAATTTATACAGACCATCTCTTCACAAAATACATCTAAACTTGAAAGGCCACAGTAATATCTTTTACATATATTTACACCCATGCCGTACCTAGTAGAATCCTCTATAAGACGACGACTTTCACGGGCATCCCAACAATAATCTAGATCGTAGTTGGAGGCGTGCAGGGCATCCATACTTAAGTCGTATAATTGTGAAGATAACCTTTCAATAGCTGAATCGATGTCCTCTGCCTTGGGCCACCGTTGAGCTGAATATTGCATCCACATATTTGCTGCTTAGCTGCAATTTAATTTTAAAAATAGTTATGTTTTATCCACCATAGGAAAATGAGCAAATGAGTAACCCCAATGAATTAAGTATTATGAATTTATGATTATTTCACTATATACTAGTTATTAATTAGTTAATGTTACAAAAATATGAATACTATACATTTTAACTGCTGCTTGAGAATCACTCAATGTGGTTCAATGTTATTAAGGACCTAGATTTTGCACCGCCAAAGATTGGACGACTCTGTCCTATATTTATCGTTTGATGAGTTTATTACGTCAACAATATTCGACTGTAATAGTTCCCCGACTCGTTTCGGCAAAAAGGATTTAAATGTAAGCACAGCACTTTCATCAAATAAAACCGCAATTAGCGACTTTCCGAATCGCGTATCAACTCCAAGTATTTCTTTTATTATATATGGTTTATCTACGGTTAACGATTTAATTGGTTTTTGTTCTATAAACGGAACACCTTTACCGATAAGCTCATTAAGTTTTGATAAATCAGCATTTGAGACTGCCATTTCTAAATGAACAAACTATATAGTGAAAACTTTCAATAAATATAATATAAATAACCCTCACTTAAAACGGTTGAGATCACAACACTATGCACTTATCTGTAGGAGATTTAAACTAATTATAATTTTGTTTGGCTGCCCTGATCTATTTTATAATCATACAACCACTACGTCACATCAGACCCGAGTCTGATCCACATCGATGCCATGGTCACCCACCGACCCTGTTCTCAAGGTCATGGTCAACCATCGACCTCGGATCTCCCCAGACCTCACGGTCAAAGGCAATACCCCCACAAAGTTTGTTCAAAGACATGCAAAGCTCTATGTGAATGTCGGAGGTATGCCCAAGGGCACACGAGAGTCGCGCTCAAATCCAAGGTCACCCAACAGCATCGTTCAAGGCCATGCCACCGACCGTGTTCAAGGTCAATATCATCTCAAGGTCATCCGCGGTCCTTTCCAAGGTCAAAGCCAATGTCATCTCAAGGTCATCAGCGGCCTTTGTCAAGGTCATCTCAAGGTCACCCGACGCCGACCGCGCACAAGGTCACAGGCTGCAGACACCTGCGCAGACGTGTTCAAGGTCGGAGGAGGCAGTCACCCGGTATTATTCCTCTACTATTGTGGACGTACTGGTGACTTAAATAATCATATATGCTAATTACATAAATGTACATTATGTGTGCATGTGCCGGACATTTGGTAGTACCGGCGAGGAATTGGCCGCGTTCAGCAGACAGCAAACGGTTTGTAACATGTTTACATTTTAAACGCAAAACGTTTATTCAGCGATTACAGTCTGCTGAACGATCTTATTTTATTTTCCGTTGATTTGAAATTCGAATGTATTGGTTTGAAATTCTACACCATTTATGGATATATTTGGCTTCAAAATATTCTTTCTCCATATTATTTTCGTTTTACGACAGCTCGTAACCGTCTACAAATCTGTGAACATAACCTTTTTATCCTTTCTTCTATACTTTCAACATGTTGAGAAAATTAAGCGTTAATATTTTACGGTTGCAAAAATGGCTACCGCTCATAAAACATGTTGACATTCAACATAATTTTCAACTATCGTTCAGCAGAACAATCACAAATTGTTTGTCAACGTTTGTATCTGCTGAACGCGGCCACATAACATGTTTGGTTTATAAAATTGTACATCACAGTAAAACTCAGTGCTTTGAAGCTACACCAGCCATTTCGGCCCACCACAAAAATTTCTATACCATAATTTATTACACTTTTATTACAAATTTATTCCACCAAAATTAATTTTATTACCCTTGCCGTAAATTAGTTATAAGCGAACAACCTAGGTTTAATTTAAACCTACACCAGCCACTGGTAACTTTTGAACTAAATAAGATATGGAGATGGTTCTTTCGCTAGAATTTATTACAAATTTATAACATTCGAACCCACCTAGTTTAAACTCCCTACAGTGAAATCCAAGGGGTAAAAACAACCCCAAAGGGGTATTTTCAATTTTAATGAACCTAAAACGTGCAAATTCATCCGAGATATATTTTAATTTATCTCTTAGAAAAATTAAACAAACATTTCATACCCGAGGGTGAAAACCTCCCCATCTACCCCAAGTACGTCCAAACACCGATAATCGAATCGTATCTCCGAAACTAAATATTTTATTGCAATGAAACTTGCATCATATTTTATTACATTTTAATTATAATTGAATAGAGCAAACCGCGATTTTATTACACCTGCCATTTTCGAGAAATCGGGAGTAATCGGCGTGAATCATAAGCTAGCGCGCCCTCTCGTATCTACGATACTACATAACGTATTGCAATGAAACTTACATCATATTTTATTACATTTGAATTATAATTGAATAGAGCAAACCGCGATTTTATTACACTTGCCATTTTCGAGAAATCTGACGTGGTCCAAATTGAATGGTAAGCTAGCCCGCCCTCTCGTATCTCCGAAAGTAAAAAGCTTACTGCAATGAAACTTACATCATATTTTATTACATTTGAATTATAATTGAATAGAGTAAACCGCGATTTTATTACACCTACCATTTTCGAGAAATCGGGAGTGGTCGGCGTGAATCTTATGCTAGCCTGCCCACTCGTATCTCCGAAACTAAATAACTTATAGCAATGAAACTTGCATCATATTTTATTACATTTTAATTATAATTGAATAGAGCAAACCGCGATTTTATTACACCTGCCATTTTCGAGAAATCGGGAATGGTCAGCCGTGAATCAAAGCTAGCCCGCCCTCTTGTATCTCCGAAACTAAAAAACGTACTACAATGAAACTTACATCATATTTTATTACATTTTAATTATAATTGAATAAAGCAAACCACGTTTTTATTACACCTGCCATTTTCGAGAAATCGGGAATGGTCGGCCGTGAATCAAAGCTAGCCCGCCCTCTCGTATCTCCGAAACTAAAAAACTTATTGCAATGAAACTTACATCATATTTTATTACATTTGAATTATAATTGAATAGAGCAAACCGCGATTTTATTACACTTGCCATTTTCGAGAAATCTGACGTGGTCCAAATTGAATGGTAAGCTAGCCCGCCCTCTCGTATCTCCGAAAGTAAAAAACTTACTGCAATGAAACTTACATCATATTTTATTACATTTGAATTATAATTGAATAGAGTAAACAGCGATTTTATTACACCTACCATTTTCGAGAAATCGGGAGTGGTCGGCGTGAATCTTATGCTAGCCTGCCCACTCGTATCTCCGAAACTAAATAACTTATAGCAATGAAACTTGCATCATATTTTATTACATTTTAATTATAATTGAATAGAGCAAACCGCGATTTTATTACACCTGCCATTTTCGAGATATCGGGAATGGTCGGCCGTGAATCAAACCTAGCCCGCCCTCTTGTATCTCCGAAACTAAAAAACGTACTACAATGAAACTTACATCATATTTTATTACATTTTAATTATAATTGAATAAAGCAAACCACGTTTTTATTACACCTGCCATTTTCGAGAAATCGGGAATGGTCGGCCGTGAATCAAAGCTAGCCCGCCCTCTCGTATCTCCGAAACTAAAAAACTTATTGCAATGAAACTTACATCATATTTTATTACATTTGAATTATAATTGAATAGAGCAAACCGCGATTTTATTACACTTGCCATTTTCGAGAAATCTGACGTGGTCCAAATTGAATGGTAAGCTAGCCCGCCCTCTCGTATCTCCGAAAGTAAAAAACTTACTGCAATGAAACTTACATCATATTTTATTACATTTGAATTATAATTGAATAGAGTAAACAGCGATTTTATTACACCTACCATTTTCGAGAAATCGGGAGTGGTCGGCGTGAATCTTATGCTAGCCTGCCCACTCGTATCTCCGAAACTAAATAACTTATAGCAATGAAACTTGCATCATATTTTATTACATTTTAATTATAATTGAATAGAGCAAACCGCGATTTTATTACACCTGCCATTTTCGAGATATCGGGAATGGTCGGCCGTGAATCAAAGCTAGCCCGCCCTCTTGTATCTCCGAAACTAAAAAACGTACTACAATGAAACTTACATTATATTTTATTACATTTTAATTATAATTGAATAGAGCAAACCGCGACTTTATTACACCTGCCATTTTAGAGAAATCGGGAATGGTCGGCCGTGAATCAAAGCTAGCCCGCCCTCTCGTATCTCCGAAACTAAAAAACGTACTGCAATGAAACTTACATCATATTTTATTACATTTTAATTATAATTGAATAGAGCAAACCGCGTTTTTATTACACCTGCCATTTTCGAGAAATCGGGAATGGTCGGCCGTGAATCAAAGCTAGCCCGCCCACTCGTATCTCCGAAACTAAAAAACGTACTGCAATGAAACTTGCATCATATTTTATTACATTTTAATTATAATTGAATAGAGCAAACCGCGTTTTTATTACACCTGCTATTTTCGAGAAATCGGTAATGGTCGGCCGTGGATCAAAGCTAGGCCACCCTCTCGTATCTCCGAAACTAAAAAACGTTTGCAATGAAACTTGCATCATATTTTATTACATTTTAATTATAATTGAATAGAGCAAACCGCGTTTTCATTACACCTGCCATTTTCGAGAAATCGGGAATGGTCGGCCGTGAATCATATCTAGCCCGCCCTCTCGTATCTTCGAAAATAAAAAACGTACTGCAATGAAACTTGCATTATATTTTATTACATTTTAATTATAATTGAATAGAGCAAACCGCGATTTTATTACACTTACCATTTTCGAGAAATCTGACGTGGTCCAAATTGAATGGTAAGCTAGCCCGCCCTCTCGTATCTCCGAAACTAAAAAACGTATTGCAATGAAACTTACATCATATTTTATTACATTTTAATTATAATTGAATAGAGCAAACCGCGTTTTTTTACACCTGCCATTTTCGAGAAAAATGGAGTGATCGGCCGTGAGTCAAAGCTAGCCCGCCCTCTCGTATCTTCAAAACTATACAACGTATTGCAATGAAACTTGCATCATATTTTACTACATTTTAATTATAATGGAACAGAGCAAACCACGAATTTATTACACCTGCCATTTTCTAGAAATCTGGAGTGGTCCGTCGTAAATCGAAGCTAGCCCGTCCTGTCGTATATCATAAACTAAAAAAAACGTATTGCAATGAAACTTGCACTATATTTTTTTATGTAAATCGTTTTTTATGCAAATCCAATATGTTTGTATGTATAATTAAATTGTAGATTAAAATGTAAAAACATATGCAAATTTCATTGCAATATGTTTTTAAGTTTCGGAAAAACAAGCTGACTAGCTCACCATTCACACTGGACCACACCCAATTTGTTGAAAATGGCAAGTGTAATAAATTCGCGGTTTGCTTCGATTAATTATAATTACAATGTAAAAAAAAAGTTGCCAGTTTACGATTCACGCTGGACCATACCTGATTTCTCGAAAATGGCAGGTGTAATAATATCACGGTTTGCTCTATTCAATTATACTTCAAATGTAATAAAATATGATGTAAGCTTCATTGCAGTACGTTTTTTACTTTCGGAGATACGAGAGGGCGGGCTAGCTACCATTCAATTTGGACCACGTCAGATTTCTCGAAAATGGCAAGTGTAATAAAATCGCGGTTTGCTCTATTCAATTATAATTAAAATGTAATAAAATATGATGCAAGTTTCATTGCAGTACGTTTTTTAGTTTCGGAGATACGAGAGGACGGGCTAGCTTTGATTCACGGCCGACCATTCCCGATTTCTCGAAAATGGCAGGTGTAATAAAAACGCGGTTTGCTCTATTCAATTATAATTAAAATGTAATAAAATATGATGTAAGTTTCATTGCAGTACGTTTTTTAGTTTAGGAGATACAAGAGGGCGGGCTAGCTTTGATTCACGGCCGACCATTCCCGATTTCTCGAAAATGGCAGGTGTAATAAAATCGCGGTTTGCTCTATTCAATTATAATTAAAATGTAATAAAATATTATGTAAGTTTCATTGCAGTACGTTTTTTACTTTCGGAGATACGAGAGGGCGGGCTAGCTTTGATTCACGGCCGACCATTCCCGATTTCTCGAAAATGGCAGGTGTAATAAAAACGCGGTTTGCTCTATTCAATTATAATTAAAATGTAATAAAATATGATGTAAGTTTCATTGCAGTACGTTTTTTAGTTTAGGAGATACAAGAGGGCGGGCTAGCTTTGACTCACGGCCGACCATTCCCGATTTCTCGAAAATGGCAGGTGTAATAAAATCGCGGTTTGCTCTATTCAATTATAATTAAAATGTAATAAAATATGATGTAAGTTTCATTGCAGTACGTTTTTTACTTTCGGAGATACGAGAGGGCGGGCTAGCTTTGATTCACGGCCGACCATTCCCGATTTCTCGAAAATGGCAGGTGTAATAAAAACGTGGTTTGCTCTATTCAATTATAATTAAAATGTAATAAAATATGATGTAAGTTTCATTGCAGTACGTTTTTTAGTTTAGGAGATACAAGAGGGCGGGCTAGCTTTGATTCACGGCCGACCATTCCTGATTTCTCGAAAATGGCAGGTGTAATAAAATCGCGGTTTGCTCTATTCAATTATAATTAAAATGTAATAAAATATGATGTAAGTTTCATTGCAGTACGTTTTTTACTTTCGGAGATACGAGAGGGCGGGCTAGCTTACCATTCAATTTGGACCACGTCAGATTTCTCGAAAATGGCAAGTGTAATAAAATCGCGGTTTGCTCTATTCAATTATAATTAAGATGTAATAAAATATGATGCAAGCTTCATTGCAGTACGTTTTTTACTTTCGGAAATACGAGAGGGCGGGCTAGCTTACCATTCAATTTGGACCACGTCAGATTTCTCGAAAATGGCAAGTGTAATAAAATCGCGGTTTGCTCTATTCAATTATAATTAAGATGTAATAAAATATGATGCAAGTTTCATTGCAGTACGTTTTTCTGTTTCGGAGATACGAGAGGGCGGGCTAGCTTTTATTCACGGCCGACCATTCCCGATTTCTCGAAAATGCAGGTGTAATAAAAACGCGGTTTGCTCTATTCAATTATAATTAAAATGTAATAAAATATGATGTAAGTTTCATTGCAGTACGTTTTTTACTTTCGGAGATACGAGAGGGCGGGCTAGCTTACCATTCAATTTGGACCACGTCAGATTTCTCGAAAATGGCAAGTGTAATAAAATCGCGGTTTGCTCTATTCATTTATAATTAAGATGTAATAAAATATGATGCAAGTTTCATTGCAGTACGTTTTTTAGTTTCGGAGATACGAGAGGGCGGGCTAGCTTTGATTCACGGCCGACCATTCCCGATTTCTCGAAAATGACAGGTGTAATAAAAACTCGGTTTGCTCTATTCAATTATAATTAAAATGTAATAAAATATGATGTAAGTTTCATTGCAGTACGTTTTTTACTTTCGGAGATACGAGAGGGCGGGCTAGCTTTGATTCACGGCCGACCATTCCCGATTTCTCGAAAATGGCAGGTGTAATAAAATCGCGGTTTGCTCTATTCAATTGTAATTCAAATGTAATAAAATATGATGTAAGTTTCATTGCAGTACGTTTTTTACTTTCGGAGATACGAGAGGGCGGGCTAGCTTACCATTCAATTTGGACCACGTCAGATTTCTCGAAAATGGCAAGTGTAATAAAATCGCGATTTACTCTATTCAATTATAATTCAAATGTAATAAAATATGATGTAAGTTTCATTGTAGTATCGCGGGCTAGCATAAGATTCACGCCGACCACTCCCGATTTCTCGAAAATGGCAGGCGTAATAAAATCGCGATTTGCTCTATTCAATTATAATTTAAATGTAATAAAATATGAAGCAGGTTTCATTGCAATACGCTTGTATTTGCAATATTGTAAAATTTAATTTAATTTAAATTTCGATTATCGGTGTTTGGACGTACTTGGGGTAGATGGGGTGGTTTTCACCCTCGGGTATGAAATGTTTGTTTAATTTTTCTAAGAGATAAATTAAAATAAAATCTCGGATGAATTTGCACGTTTTAGGTTCATTAAAATTGAAAATACCCCTTTGGGGTTGTTTTCGCCCCTTGGATTTCACTGTAGGGAGTTTAAACTAGGTGGGTTCGAATGTAATAAATTTATAATAAATTCTAGCGAAAGAACCATCTCCATATCTTATTTAGTTCAAAAGTTACCAGTGGCTGGTGTAGGTTTAAATTAAACCTAGGTTGTTCGCTTATAACTAATTTACGGCAAGGGTAATAAAATTAATTTTGGTGGAATAAATTTGTAATAAAAGTGTAATAAATTATGGTATAGAAATTTTTGTGGTTTGCCGAAATGGCTGGTGTAGCTTCAAAGCACTGTAAAACTCTCGATGTACCATATATGCTTCTGAGATGTAATTGTGTTGGCTGGGATGTTATCATGTAAATAATAAATTATGGTTCAGGCGCCAAAGCCAAAAATCAATGCTCTACGGATCTAATTAGGTACTTTAAGAAAAAAGCAGCCAAAAATTTCCTATGCAAATAAAACGGAGATTAAATATTACTTAATAGATAGGAGGTGGAAGTAACACCGATACTCCAAAAAATTATTGATATTTACTTGAGTATCGATACCCAAAATACTCGATACTATGGCTAAAGTATTGATACTTTTGAAGTATTGAAGTATCATTAGCATCTCTAACCAGAAGGGATTTTCGGAAACAGCGATACGACTAATCAATTCAATCGGATTACTAATCCAGTCGTTCCTAAAATAATCCTATATTTGTGCGAATCGTTTGAAAAATAATCCTATCGACTCGACTTCTATCAGCTGTTTTGATGTTGGCAACCCTACCACCGAGAAGGGTAAGGGTAAACTGATTATTTTTTGTGGTTAGGAAATTTTCTAATCGTGTGCTTGTTTATCTCTTATCTATGGTATTGTGCAACGTGCACTGTAGTAATGCGTTTGTCTTTTGCAATGGATTCAGCATTTTTGAGTTGTGCAATTGAGCGATAGTTTGAGTTGATTATTCTTTCGTTAGGACAATCAAATCGAATGATCCAATAAGAAAAACAGAAAAACTGATCCAAGCGTTCGGAAAAATTGCGCGATTATCTCTATTGAGGATTGATTCGTAATCAGCTGTTAGTGATATATCGAATCTGAGTTTATTGTTTCGAAAATCCCCTAGAGGCTACTTAAGAGCATCGGAGACAACTTTGCAAGCGTGGTGCATAAGGTTTTCATTTCTATGGAAAATCCTTATGCGACAGCAACATGGCTGCGTCTAGTCGGCCTGCGAATGGTCGGATTTGTTGGATTTGTTATGCGCCTATATATATGCGGGCTTGTCTGTGATGGGCTTTAGACTTAGTACCTACAGAGAACGTTAACAGGCAGTAAGTATATATATAGGTTATTCACGCAGTGTTGCCAACCTCGCGCGTCAAAAATATCGTACTAGTGGGGGTAAAATTATCGTACGTTTAGTGTCTACGTTTTTAAAGTAAATTTGAGTAATTCGACAATTTTTAGGTTAGAAAACTTTAAGAACATAGATCGAATTTTAACTTTTGTTATGTCAGCAGCTACTACTACTGATTCAATATCATTAAATTATTGCAAAGTATATCATTTTTCATTAAATTTAAGTAGTGGGGAAATGGGCTAGCAAATGGATCAGAAAGATGGGATGTATGCTATGCTATGCTATACCATGTAAAGTATGACTCATCGAACACCTGGCGTCTAGACAGTATCCGGTTTCAGAGTATGGTAAAGTATGACTCATCGAACACCTGACGGCTAGACAGTATCCTGTTTCCGAGCATGATGTAATATTTAAAAATAAAATATCTAGCGATGGTATTTTAAAAAAAGGTGACGGCGATAAAAATTAATTTAATACTCCGCGTCAGCAATAAAAAAAAATATTAAGTGATAATAAATATGAATGACATGCTTCTGTTTAAATAATATCTAATCCTCCTATTCTCTATAAGAAGCAATATACATAGTAATAATATACCACTTATTCCCCACACAAGTCATCTAGAATCAAATATATCATAATATAAACAGTAGTAATATACTTGTGAGAATGATGTAATAACTAAAAAACTGACTTGTTGATAAGGGGATAAGAGGGGTTACGGGTAGCTCCCAGGAGTTGAAACACGTGTCAAGAGGTTAACGAACGCTGCAAACAGACAGGTCTAAAATTGTTTGATTGATCTTGAATGCTTGGTCCATTATTGATTATTAAAGGATATAATATAAGGTACAGAGCATGTAAAACACATGTTGAAATCAAGGCTAATATATTTCATATATTTATTTAACCCAACCAACCGCGTCAGCAATAAAAAAATAATAAGAGATATGAATGACATGCTTCTGTTTTAAATAATATCTAATCCTATGTTCTATAAGAAGCAATGTACATAGTAATAACATACCACTTATTCCCCACACAAGTCATCTAGAATAAAGGCACGGGACATTGAAGAATGTCAACTCAGCTACTCAGCAGTGGCGTCACCAGCACGTACCTAGTCAAAACAAACGAGAGGCCGCTGGTAAAACGAGGGGAACTGAAATGTGAAGCGGACTGGGTTCGAATAGTTATTAGTCATTGATTTCAAATATATCAAATATAAAACATTTGCACTCCGTAAAGTTAAATGATAATTATTATTATTAACTCAGCCTTTTCTTACACGTAATATGAACAGTAGTAATATACCACCCCTTCCCCAGTCGTGAGCATGATGTAATATCTAAAACTGACTTGTTGATAAGGGATAAGAGGGGCTACAAGTAGTTCCCAGGAGTTGTCAAGAGGTTAACGAACGCTGCAAACAGACAGATCTAAAATTGTTTGAATGATCTTGAATGCTTGGTCCATTATTGATTATTGTTTTTATTGATTGTTAATGGATAGAATATAAGGTACAGAGCATGTAAAACATACAACACATATTGAAATCAAGACTAATATATTTCACATATTATTTATTTTACCCAACCAACCGCATCACTAATAAAACATTTATTTCGTATTAAGAGATGATACATATGAATGATATGCTTCTGTTTTAAATAATATCTAATCCTATTTTCTATAAGAAGAAATATGCATAGTAATAATATACCACTCATTCCCCACCCAAGTAATCTATAATCAAATATATCATAATATGCGCAGCAGTAATATACAACCCCCTTCCCCACACAATGATGGGGGATACTCTATATAACCTACAGATTGTCTCAGAGAGTGTTAGTATTCAACATGTCTTCAAAGTTTTGCTTTACCCAATATCAGTCTCAAGCTGATTTGCCAACCGATGTTAAAAGTGAAGAAGTAATTGTTAGTGCACGAAAGTATGAACTAAATAAATCAAAAGTGTAAGTTTGTTAGTGTCGGTCTGGCATTCCATTCTGGTTTGGAACCCTGTGTAAGCCTATCAGGAAATAAAAGCGATATATATAGTTATGTTCGATGAAGGCGAATGGAAAATCTTTTTAAACTATCAGGGAATAATAACAAATTATCTATATTCTTTTGAAAAAACCGATAATATTGATACCAGTCAATTTTCTATACACTTCGAGCAGTTTTCTCATACAAGAGTGGTGAAGATAATAAAAAATGATTCTTATATTTATTTGGGATTTGAATCAGTATGCAAGCTCTGGGAGCTATTGCCTTTGATCAAGTTCAGACTGGATATATTAAAAAGCCAGCAATTTAAGAATTACTTCAAGATATTAAAAAAAGGGCTACAGCAAGGAGATGGTAATGTTTTTGTAAAAGTCTTAAACATACTTCGTATAGAGGATAATCCGCACTCTGAGAACGTCGCAACATGTTTGGAACTTATTTATTTGTATCCAGAAGTATTTGAAAATCATTGTAACAACATACATGGAGACAGAGAAGAAGAAAGTTACATTCAACGAAGCGCAGAACCAAGTTGATCATATAATCACTTGGAGTTTTACTTACAACGCCGCTAGGAGGACATATTAAGAATTTGTCGATCTCGACCGACATCGGTTCCACCAGAGGATTGAAAGGATTTCAAAATTCTTGATCCTATATTAGAAATAGAACATAGATGTGTAATATACAATATGAGGTTCATGTATAATTTACTGAAATAAAAATGCATAATAATAATAATAATAATAAAGTGTTTTCTTTTAAAAATAAAAAACAAGTATCTTTATATATCACATTATATTATTTTGACTAATCCATGATTTATGAGATTTATCGACACCGAGTCATTTTAAAGTTGTAATATATGCAGTGTTCCTAAACAGTAGGTACCTATATAGTTTTAATCCTCGTTATTCAGAGAGGAGTGATATACTGGTGATATACGGTACTTAAAGGAATACGCGGTATACCATAAATTAATAGACAGACAGAAAGCTATATCTAGTAGGGCTTTATCGGAGGGGTTCTACCAAAAACAATAATATTTTAACCAACAGAATTCAGCTGTAGAGGCGAACTTAATGAGGTAATATCTAAATATAGCACATGATTAATTGAATAGCTAATAATTTCCTCAATAAAAAGTAAACTAGAGGGTTCTTCAACTCTATCGGTGAGAGGTAAAGTAAAAATATCAGCACCATCTATCGCTAATATTTTACACAAGTACAGAGTAAAATTTAAAAACTCTTCTCAAAGGTCTTCAATAAATACACCCATAAAAAAAGTCCCACCGGTGAGAGTTAAAGAACGAATTATCAGCGCCATCAATCGCTAATATTTTACACAAGCATATTACGAAATTAATGGGTCCAAAATAATAAACCATACTAACTACAGTTTAGGTGGAACCCAAAATATTTTAATTAAAAAAAAATACATCAAAGGTCTTCAATAAATACTTCCATAAAAACAGTGCCAACAGTGAAAGGTTAAGAAAATAATCATGTCTTCTATTGTTAATATTAAATTATGAAGAATATGGTTAATATCTAACACGCGGTATAATACAGATTAATATTACCGAAAACGTACTAAAAGGTCTTCAATAAATTCCCAAGCAAATGAAAACGTTACCAAAATTGTCACCAGAACCGCCACGTTGTTACATGGTGTATATGCGAAAGGAGTTAATGGTCTACACATATTTGTGGAGGCGGGATACAGTATAAGGTGTAGAAAAAAGATGTAAAACACTCAGTATATAAATATATTACATAATTTCATCCTCTCTTTAAAAAACAGAGGAGCAAACCAAAATTCAAACAAAACAGACAGAATAAACTATATATTGGTTGACGGAGGCCATAAAGCAACACATGCTGAAATCAATTTCAATTCAACTAACATATTTCCCTAAAACATTATTTACCTAAGTCGGGCTATTAAACCAATACGCTCGTTACAAAAGCCCTAGTGTAGATCCTACCAACTTTTTAACTATGAATTTATTTTTTTCCACCTTGATAATGGATTCTACGCTGAATCTTCTCGTAAATAGCAATATAACACCCTTCGTCCACATATACCTCCCACATCAGTAATGCAAGAAAGACACATTAATCTTCTCGTCAATAACAATATACAGCTCCTTCTTCCACATAGACCACCCGAGTCATCAATGCAATAAAAAAACACTTATTACGTTCTGAAGGCGATAAATATACTTATATAAATGCTTCTCTTTAAATAATACCTAACCCCCTTACTCTCACACCAAAGCGATAGGCTAGAAGTAATACTGCTGGTAGTAATATACCGCTCTCTTCCTCCACATAGGTCTCGCGAGTTAGTAATATAACAAAACAATACGTATTAAGGCGCTATAAATACACGTAAATGATAATAATGTCACCCTAAATCCCTTATTCTTACACCAAAGCGATAGGGTAGAAGGAATATTGCTGTAACAATATAATAATACATAACCCACATAACATTCGCACATCCATAGTAGTCAAGGAGTAATATGTATAGTAATAAGATACCGCCCCATCCTACATATAAGGCGCAAACATCTAAGAAGTTATAAATGTTATTTTTAGCCATATGAGAAAATCGTTGTATCGAAAAGCCCCGGGGAATATAAAAAAATCATAGGTCTAGATGTGGTCAGGTTTCACACTATCTATTGACTTAAAATACCTACACGTGTATTTAGGAGATAACGCTCGGTATATAGGTACATAGTAGGTACAACTACAGCAGTCTCGGAGAAATATAATAATACTCATTCTCAAGGCTTCGTGAAAAAGGTGCTATTTAAGCGAAAACTACGAGTTAAAACAAATTTTAACGGAATGTTTAGGTATAAGAATAATCGTTTCAGAATTTCTAAAACATCAGTGCACTTGTTTATATGTGTATCTAAACTAGTAATTTAAACTATAAATCACAAAAATGACTACAGAACCACACGTCGCGAGATTCGATCACCCCGGGACGGCCTCGACAAGCTGTAAATGTTATGATTATCAGAAAAATCAAACCCCATTCAAGAACTATATGAATAAAGTATGGTTTTATATCGCCCAGTATATACAAAATATAAAACGCAAGTAACATTAAGAAAAAATGAGAGCATACCCCACATATCGCAAAATAAAACATACCTAGTGTTATTAAAATCTGGCGTAACTAAATATTAATTCCGCAGATCCCCGACATGTAAAATTTCGTGTCTTATCTGTTTATAAGAAGGCCCCCACTATATTTCTATCGAGTAAGGATTTTCCAGAGTATCTTGCAAAAAAGCAAAGGGATATTTGATTAGGTTATCAGTGCATCTATCATTTAATCAGATCTGTACAAATTATTGACATTGCATGAATTAGATATTTCACGTATTTATCATTAAGAACATGCTAATGAATTTACAGGACTTTATCAAAATAAAAAGATAGCTGTCAGCAAATATTATAAAAAAATTGTCGTCAAGATTAACCAGACAGTAAACCGATCTGAATCGTGTTGCGCAGTGTCACAAGGGTATATATTACTGCAGGTCAACACCCTGTATAGCGATTGTCTATAGAAAACAGTTAGGTATTATAATAGAAAGCAGATATTATAACGCAAATAGCTGCCAATGCAGATTCTGGTCAACACCCAGTACAGCACATTTAAGACTAAATAAACAAGTGAGAATAATATCATAATGTATCCGTATAAGGAAGTATTAATTAACTGACTCTGTAAATATGTTATTCTAATACGAAAAACCTGGTAGGTCCCAAGTACATTTGCAAATTCAGATTATGTAGAAACATGTGATATGCTTTCGCAATGTCACAAGGGTATATATTACTGCAGGTCAACACCCTGTATCGCGATTGTCTAGAGAAAACAGATAGGTATTATAATAGAAAGCAGATATTATAACGCAAACAGCTGCCAGTGCAGATTCTGGTCAACACCCAGTACAACATATTTAAGATTAAATAAACAAGTGAGAATATTATCATAATGTACCCGTATAAGGAAGTATTAATTAACTGACTCGGTAAATATGTTATTCTAATACGAAAAAAACCTGGTAGGTCCCAAGTACATTTGCAAATTCAGATTATGTAGAAACATGTTATACACAGGGGTTTTTATAAATACAGCTATATAGAAATTATACCAACCGAATTTAACAATTTAACGAGTTTATCTACATTAATCTAAAATATAAAAGTGCAGTATAAAGTTATTGAAAGTGTTTGATCTTCATGAGATTTCATAGTATAAAAATATAAGTATAATGTAAAAATATATGTATAATGTCTAACCTACAAAATAGAGATAACTAACCAACAAATCTAAAAGGTATACCTTCTAACGAAATTGGGGTAGATATTAGATAACAGGTGAAATAAATTGGGATAAATAAAAGAGTATAAGCATACTACGAATTTACCATTTGCTGTAACTTATCTAAAGGGCCAAGCATAACACATACCTGCAAATTTTGTAACAAAACATTTTCTTAGATTAACAGTCTAAGTCGTCATAATAATATACATAGACAAATCTTTGAAATGAAATTTATGCCATAGCAAGATGGATACTCATTGATTTGCAATCATTATACATGGGATTCTAGGGTATTCTTTAAATAATCCTTACCACTTAGATGAACCGGCTACCAGTAGATGTGTCTCCATCTTGCTGTAATTGGCTGCATTTAATTGCATTCACGAGTCACCAAATCCATAACCACTCGGATTTTTATCATGAATTCTTATCCCCACCCTAGAGAAATGGATAATTTTCTTCATCAGCTTCATCGCACTCACAATCTCGTGACATGTAGAAACTAAAATTCGTTTACATTTTCTTTCTCCTCAATTTTGGTAAATCGATTATGTCTCTGGTACCGGTACCGGTATACCGGTCATACCGTACTTATAACTTTCTATGTCCCTTCTCCCAATAACCTCATTGTTTTGACAAAAACTTTAACATTATGTAACAAGAATAACCCATTACTGTTTGCTTTTAGTAGTAGTTCGAGCTATAATTTCAATATGTCGACGTCATTATATGTATATGTATATGTATATGTACATGTAAAGTATTCAATAGTCATTGGAGTTCGTTCAAGAGTTTATCTTTAATAATTTTACCATCTTTATCAGGCAGTCTAACACGTACTTCCATAGTTAATATACTCAATTAAATAAGGAACTATTAACTATAACAATATCTCTGCTTTGTAGGCACTATCCTCATCACTTAGATACCCGGCTACCAGTAGATGTGTCTCCATCTGGCTGTAATTGGTCGCATTTAATTGTATTCACGTGCCACCAAATCCATTACCACTCGGATTTTTCTAATGAATTCTTATCCCCCACCCTAGAGATGATTTGATTTTAATAAATAAAACAGAATATATTTAATTTGGCTTTTATTTCATCATAAAGCTAAGACATTATAAAATGTCCATACAGATAATACACATTAGATAAAGCACACATACATATATTCTTTGAATGATATAAACATTTAGGTGGAGAATGCTTCAAGCGGGGTTCTTCTTCAAATTCTATAATAATTGGTTTTGACGAAAAACGCCGAAGATATTCAGCCTTCTCTCTTCCTTTAACATAAATCTGTTCTGCTTTTGAAGTCAAATACTCAATAATGTTGTTAAATTTGTGTAGTTGTGTAAAACCCTCTTCCCACTGAATGCAGTGATGATGTTTAGTTACCCAATTAGCTTCTTCTTGAAATTCTGATGGAAGTGCGTCAAATGAAAAAGGTGGTTTAAAAATATAATGACATATGCGTTCACCATCAAATGACTTGAAACAAAAAAACCTTGAAGCCTTGTACATCTAAGATTATTGGCATATTTTCAAATTTGTTAGCTTCTTCAGTACAACACTTTTCAAACTATACAATTCTATTGCTTTTCTTAATTGTTTCAATTTTTTTCCTGTGTTCTTGCAGGGTCTGAATAATATATTCAGATATCATTATCAACTGAATTTATTATTTATGTTACTGAGTTTATGTATACTAGACCTGTCTAACAATTTTTACCGTTGGATTATATCGAAACGGTACTTATAAGTATCGGTACCTATATGGTACCGGTATACCGGTCTACCGGTTACACTGGTACCGGTATACCGGTCTACCAGTTACACTGGCACCGGTATACCGGTTACACTGGTACCGGTATACCGGTCTACCGGTTAGACTGGTACCGGTATACCGGTAACACGGTACCGCTACAGCGGTCATACCGGTATTAGTATCGGTACCTACACTGGTAACAGCAGGATAGGCCATACAGGTTCAGCTATCATATGATGTCATAAAATAAATAACGGCCCCCCGTTGTTAGGTCAGGTTAGATCTTTCCGAAACACCTAACCTGACCTAACTGGGGCCTTATTTATTTTATGATATCATTTGATAATTGAGCCTGTATGGCCTATCCTGCTGTTACTAGTGTAGGTACCGATACTAATACCGGTATGACCGGTATAGCGGTACCGTGTTACCGGTATACCGGTACCTGTCTAACCGGTAGACCGGTATACCAGACCAGTCCAGACCAGTCTACCGGTGCCAGTGTAACTGGTAGACCGGTATACCGGTACCAGTGTAACCGGTAGACCGGTATACCGGTACCATATAGGTACCGATACTTATAAGTACCGTTTCGATATAATCCAACGGTAAAAATTGTTAGACAGGTCTAGTATACATAAACTCAGTAACATAAATAATAAATTCAGTTGATAATGATATCTGAATATATTATTCAGACCCTGCAAGAACACAGGAAAAAAATTGAAACAATTAAGAAAAGCAATAGAATTGTATAGTTTGAAAAGTGTTGTACTGAAGAAGCTAACAAATTTGAAAATATGCCAATAATCTTAGATGTACAAGGCTTCAAGGTTTTTTTGTTTCAAGTCATTTGATGGTGAACGCATATGTCATTATATTTTTAAACCACCTTTTTCATTTGACGCACTTCCATCAGAATTTCAAGAAGAAGCTAATTGGGTAACTAAACATCATCACTGCATTCAGTGGGAAGAGGGTTTTACACAACTACACAAATTTAACAACATTATTGAGTATTTGACTTCAAAAGCAGAACAGATTTATGTTAAAGGAAGAGAGAAGGCTGAATATCTTCGGCGTTTTTCGTCAAAACCAATTATTATAGAATTTGAAGAAGAACCCCGCTTGAAGCATTCTCCACCTAAATGTTTATATCATTCAAAGAATATATGTATGTGTGCTTTATCTAATGTGTATTATCTGTATGGACATTTTATAATGTCTTAGCTTTATGATGAAATAAAAACCAAATTAAATATATTCTGTTTTATTTATTAAAATCAAATCATCTCTAGGGTGGGGGATAAGAATTCATTAGAAAAATCCGAGAATAATGGATTTGGTGGCACGTGAATACAATTAAATGCGACCAATTACAGCCAGATGGAGACACATGTACTGGTAGCCGGGTATCTAAGTGATGAGGATAGTGCCTACAAAGCAGAGATATTGTTATAGTTAATAGTTCCTTATTTAATTGAGTATATTAAGTATGGAAGTACGTGTTAGACTGCCTGATAAAGATGGTAAAATTATTAAAGATAAACTCTTGAACGAACTCCAATGACTATTGAATACTTTACATGTACATATACATATACATATACATATAATGACGTCGACATATTGAAATTATAGCTCGAACTACTACTAAAAGCAAACAGTAATGGGTTATTCTTGTTACATAATGTTAAAGTTTTTGTCAAAACAATGAGGTTATTGGGAGAAGGGACATAGAAAGTTATAAGTACGGTATGACCGGTATACCGGTACCGGTACCAGAGACATAATCGATTTACCAAAATTGAGGAGAAAGAAAATGTAAACTAATTTTAGTTTCTACATGTCACGAGATTGTGAGTGCGATGAAGCTGATGAAGAAAATTATCCATTTCTCTAGGGTGGGGATAAGAATTCATGATAAAAATCCGAGTGGTTATGGATTTGGTGACTCGTGAATGCAATTAAATGCAGCCAATTACAGCAAGATGGAGACACATCTACTGGTAGCCGGTTCATCTAAGTGGTAAGGATTATTTAAAGAATACCCTAGAATCCCATGTATAATGATTGCAAATCAATGAGTATCCATCTAGCTATGGCATAAATTTCATTTCAAAGATTTGTCTATGTATATTATTATGACGACTTAGACTGTTAATCTAAGAAAATGTTTTGTTACAAAATTTGCAGGTATGTGTTATGCTTGCCCTTTAGATAAGTTACAGCAAATGGTAAATTCGTAGTATGCTTATACTCTTTTATTTATCCCAATTTATTTCACCTGTTATCTAATATCTACCCCAATTTCGTTAGAAGGTATACCTTTTAGATTTGTTGGTTAGTTATCTCTATTTTGTAGGTTAGACATTATACATATATTTTTACATTATACTTATATTTTTATACTATGAAATCTCATGAAGATCAAACACTTTCAATAACTTTATACTGCACTTTTATATTTTAGATTAATGTAGATAAACTCGTTAAATTGTTAAATTCGGTTGGTATAATTTCTATATAGCTGTATTTATAAAAACCCCTGTGTATAACATGTTTCTACATAATCTGAATTTGCAAATGTACTTGGGACCTACCAGGTTTTTTTCGTATTAGAATAACATATTTACCGAGTCAGTTAATTAATACTTCCTTATACGGGTACATTATGATAATATTCTCACTTGTTTATTTAATCTTAAATATGTTGTACTGGGTGTTGACCAGAATCTGCACTGGCAGCTGTTTGCGTTATAATATCTGCTTTCTATTATAATACCTATCTGTTTTCTCTAGACAATCGCGATACAGGGTGTTGACCTGCAGTAATATATACCCTTGTGACATTGCGAAAGCATATCACATGTTTCTACATAATCTGAATTTGCAAATGTACTTGGGACCTACCAGGTTTTTCGTATTAGAATAACATATTTACAGAGTCAGTTAATTAATACTTCCTTATACGGATACATTATGATATTATTCTCACTTGTTTATTTAGTCTTAAATGTGCTGTACTGGGTGTTGACCAGAATCTGCATTGGCAGCTATTTGCGTTATAATATCTGCTTTCTATTATAATACCTAACTGTTTTCTATAGACAATCGCTATACAGGGTGTTGACCTGCAGTAATATATACCCTTGTGACACTGCGCAACACGATTCAGATCGGTTTACTGTCTGGTTAATCTTGACGACAATTTTTTTATAATATTTGCTGACAGCTATCTTTTTATTTTGATAAAGTCCTGTAAATTCATTAGCATGTTCTTAATGATAAATACGTGAAATATCTAATTCATGCAATGTCAATAATTTGTACAGATCTGATTAAATGATAGATGCACTGATAACCTAATCAAATATCCCTTTGCTTTTTTGCAAGATACTCTGGAAAATCCTTACTCGATAGAAATATAGTGGGGGCCTTTTTATAAACAGATAAGACACGAAATTTTACATGTCGGGGATCTGCGGAATTAATATTTAGTTACGCCAGATTTTAATAACACTAGGTATGTTTTATTTTGCGATATGTGGGGTATGCTCTCATTTTTTCTTAATGTTACTTGCGTTTTATATTTTGTATATACTGGGCGATATAAAACCATACTTTATTCATATAGTTCTTGAATGGGGTTTGATTTTTCTGATAATCATAACATTTACAGCTTGTCGAGGCCGTCCCGGGGTGATCGAATCTCGCGACGTGTGGTTCTGTAGTCATTTTTGTGATTTATAGTTTAAATTACTAGTTTAGATACACATATAAACAAGTGCACTGATGTTTTAGAAATTCTGAAACGATTATTCTTATACCTAAACATTCCGTTAAAATTTGTTTTAACTCGTAGTTTTCGCTTAAATAGCACCTTTTTCACGAAGCCTTGAGAATGAGTATTATTATATTTCTCCGAGACTGCTGTAGTTGTACCTACTATGTACCTATATACCGAGCGTTATCTCCTAAATACACGTGTAGGTATTTTAAGTCAATAGATAGTGTGAAACCTGACCACATCTAGACCTATGATTTTTTTATATTCCCCGGGGCTTTTCGATACAACGATTTTCTCATGTGGCTAAAAATAACATTTATAACTTCTTAGATGTTTGCGCCTTATATGTAGGATGGGGCGGTATCTTATTACTATACATATTACTCCTTGACTACTATGGATGTGCGAATGTTATGTGGGTTATGTATTATTATATTGTTACAGCAATATTCCTTCTACCCTATCGCTTTGGTGTAAGAATAAGGGATTTAGGGTGACATTATTATCATTTACGTGTATTTATAGCGCCTTAATACGTATTGTTTTGTTATATTACTAACTCGCGAGACCTATGTGGAGGAAGAGAGCGGTATATTACTACCAGCAGTATTACTTCTAGCCTATCGCTTTGGTGTGAGAGTAAGGGGGTTAGGTATTATTTAAAGAGAAGCATTTATATAAGTATATTTATCGCCTTCAGAACGTAATAAGTGTTTTTTTATTGCATTGCTGACTCGGGTGGTCTATGTGGAAGAAGGAGCTGTATATTGTTATTGACGAGAAGATTAATGTGTCTTTCTTGCATTACTGATGTGGGAGGTATATGTGGACGAAGGGTGTTATATTGCTATTTACGAGAAGATTCAGCGTAGAATCCATTATCAAGGTGGAAAAAAATAAATTCATAGTTAAAAAGTTGGTAGGATCTACACTAGGGCTTTTGTAACGAGCGTATTGGTTTAATAGCCCGACTTAGGTAAATAATGTTTTAGGGAAATATGTTAGTTGAATTGAAATTGATTTCAGCATGTGTTGCTTTATGGCCTCCGTCAACCAATATATAGTTTATTCTGTCTGTTTTGTTTGAATTTTGGTTTGCTCCTCTGTTTTTTAAAGAGAGGATGAAATTATGTAATATATTTATATACTGAGTGTTTTACATCTTTTTTCTACACCTTATACTGTATCCCGCCTCCACAAATATGTGTAGACCATTAACTCCTTTCGCATATACACCATGTAACAACGTGGCGGTTCTGGTGACAATTTTGGTAACGTTTTCATTTGCTTGGGAATTTATTGAAGACCTTTTAGTACGTTTTCGGTAATATTAATCTGTATTATACCGCGTGTTAGATATTAACCATATTCTTCATAATTTAATATTAACAATAGAAGACATGATTATTTTCTTAACCTTTCACTGTTGGCACTGTTTTTATGGAAGTATTTATTGAAGACCTTTGATGTATTTTTTTTTAATTAAAATATTTTGGGTTCCACCTAAACTGTAGTTAGTATGGTTTATTATTTTGGACCCATTAATTTCGTAATATGCTTGTGTAAAATATTAGCGATTGATGGCGCTGATAATTCGTTCTTTAACTCTCACCGGTGGGACTTTTTTTATGGGTGTATTTATTGAAGACCTTTGAGAAGAGTTTTTAAATTTTACTCTGTACTTGTGTAAAATATTAGCGATAGATGGTGCTGATATTTTTACTTTACCTCTCACCGATAGAGTTGAAGAACCCTCTAGTTTACTTTTTATTGAGGAAATTATTAGCTATTCAATTAATCATGTGCTATATTTAGATATTACCTCATTAAGTTCGCCTCTACAGCTGAATTCTGTTGGTTAAAATATTATTGTTTTTGGTAGAACCCCTCCGATAAAGCCCTACTAGATATAGCTTTCTGTCTGTCTATTAATTTATGGTATACCGCGTATTCCTTTAAGTACCGTATATCACCAGTATATCACTCCTCTCTGAATAACGAGGATTAAAACTATATAGGTACCTACTGTTTAGGAACACTGCATATATTACAACTTTAAAATGACTCGGTGTCGATAAATCTCATAAATCATGGATTAGTCAAAATAATATAATGTGATATATAAAGATACTTGTTTTTTATTTTTAAAAGAAAACACTTTATTATTATTATTATTATTATTATGCATTTTTATTTCAGTAAATTATACATGAACCTCATATTGTATATTACACATCTATGTTCTATTTCTAATATAGGATCAAGAATTTTGAAATCCTTTCAATCCTCTGGTGGAACCGGTGTCGGTCGAGATCGACAAATTCTTAATATGTCCTCCTAGCGGCGTTGTAAGTAAAACTCCAAGTGATTATATGATCAACTTGGTTCTGCGCTTCGTTGAATGTAACTTTCTTCTTCTCTGTCTCCATGTATGTTGTTACAATGATTTTCAAATACTTCTGGATACAAATAAATAAGTTCCAAACATGTTGCGACGTTCTCAGAGTGCGGATTATCCTCTATACGAAGTATGTTTAAGACTTTTACAAAAACATTACCATCTCCTTGCTGTAGCCCTTTTTTTAATATCTTGAAGTAATTCTTAAATTGCTGGCTTTTTAATATATCCAGTCTGAACTTGATCAAAGGCAATAGCTCCCAGAGCTTGCATACTGATTCAAATCCCAAATAAATATAAGAATCATTTTTTATTATCTTCACCACTCTTGTATGAGAAAACTGCTCGAAGTGTATAGAAAATTGACTAGTATCAATATTATCGGTTTTTTCAAAAGAATATAGATAATTTGTTATTATTCCCTGATAGTTTAAAAAGATTTTCCATTCGCCTTCATCGAACATAACTATATCGCTTTTATTTCCTGATAGGCTTACACAGGGTTCCAAACCAGAATGGAATGCCAGACCGACACTAACAAACTTACACTTTTGATTTATTTAGTTCATACTTTCGTGCACTAACAATTACTTCTTCACTTTTAACATCGGTTGGCAAATCAGCTTGAGGCTGATATTGGGTAAAGCAAAACTTTGAAGACATGTTGAATACTAACACTCTCTGAGACAATCTGTAGGTTATATAGAGTATCCCCCATCATTGTGTGGGGAAGGGGGTTGTATATTACTGCTGCGCATATTATGATATATTTGATTATAGATTACTTGGGTGGGGAATGAGTGGTATATTATTACTATGCATATTTCTTCTTATAGAAAATAGGATTAGATATTATTTAAAACAGAAGCATATCATTCATATGTATCATCTCTTAATACGAAATAAATGTTTTATTAGTGATGCGGTTGGTTGGGTAAAATAAATAATATGTGAAATATATTAGTCTTGATTTCAATATGTGTTGTATGTTTTACATGCTCTGTACCTTATATTCTATCCATTAACAATCAGCAGTGACGCCACTGCTGAGTAGCTGAGTTGACATTCTTCAATGTCCCGTGCCTTTATGTTATATATGATATATTTGATTCTAGATGACTTGTGTGGGGAATAAGTGGTATGTTATTACTATGTACATTGCTTCTTATAGAACATAGGATTAGATATTATTTAAAACAGAAGCATGTCATTCATATCTCTTATTATTTTTTTATTGCTGACGCGGTTGGTTGGGTTAAATAAATATATGAAATATATTAGCCTTGATTTCAACATGTGTTTTACATGCTCTGTACCTTATATTATATCCTTTAATAATCAATAATGGACCAAGCATTCAAGATCATTCAAACAATTTTAGACCTGTCTGTTTGCAGCGTTCGTTAACCTCTTGACACGTGTTTCAACTCCTGGGAGCTACCCGTAACCCCTCTTATCCCCTTATCAACAAGTCAGTTTTTTAGTTATTACATCATTCTCACAAGTATATTACTACTGTTTATATTATGATATATTTGATTCTAGATGACTTGTGTGGGGAATAAGTGGTATATTATTACTATGTATATTGCTTCTTATAGAGAATAGGAGGATTAGATATTATTTAAACAGAAGCATGTCATTCATATTTATTATCACTTAATATTTTTTTTTATTGCTGACGCGGAGTATTAAATTAATTTTTATCGCCGTCACCTTTTTTTAAAATACCATCGCTAGATATTTTATTTTTAAATATTACATCATGCTCGGAAACAGGATACTGTCTAGCCGTCAGGTGTTCGATGAGTCATACTTTACCATACTCTGAAACCGGATACTGTCTAGACGCCAGGTGTTCGATGAGTCATACTTTACATGGTATAGCATAGCATAGCATACATCCTATCTTTCTGATCCATTTGCTAGCCCATTTCCCCACTACTAATTTACAAGACATTTAAAAACCAGAGAATTTTAAATATTTTTTATTAAAATCTATTAGGTATCACATCCATTTTATTCTAGAAATAAATATTCCTATATTTTCATTTATAATTTAATTATAATATTTATAATTGTTAATACGCTTAATTATGAGCGTATTAAAAATCTTCAGTCCCGCACCGGAACTGAAGATTCCTCGCCTTCCTTATTATTATAATTATTGTATGTGGATCAAGGAATTTATATACATGGAACGATTATCAAAGCTGCGCGAGTATTCCAATTTTGAATCCGCCATTTTGATGTCTGAAAATTGGTGAGAAATTTAACAGTATTAACTTAGCCTCTTCAATTAGATAGCAATAACAAATAAAACCACAGAAAGCAGCAAGTAAAACTTTTGAGGCTAAGAAAAATTCTAAATAGGTGTAAGAAATGTTCAATATTTTATAGTTTAATTACAATTATTTGTGAAAAATAAAATCTATCGTCACCAAACTTTCTTGCAAAATTGATGAAGGTACCTACAAACGAAATATTTTGTGTACCTACCTATGTACCTTTTATTCACATTATTTATGTAAAATACACCGCATTAGCCGTCTAGGTTAATGCGGCTAGGAAGTCAATCAAAGGAACACAATAACAAACACACAAACAGAATCACACCGAGAGAATCACAATAAAATAAACCAACAAGACGCCAAAACAAACAACAAACACTATTTACCAAATTTACCCATTCCACTGTTGCCCTGTTAGGAAGATTTGAACCATTGAATTTTTAGATTAGAAAGAAAAAGACACAAGAATTCTAGGGTCTTAGTCGGGTGTACCAATACAAAATGTAGAAGTTGGGAGTAGTGTGACATCAAAATGGCGGCTCCCATGTTTCCACACAAAATTAGATGCGCAGTCGTCTATAATCGTTCCATGTATATAAATTCCTTGATGTGGATGGATTGTGCACAAAACAGAACCACACATCGAGCACCATTGAACCATAGAACTCATAAGATCATCAGGTTACATTTTATCTATGGTCAGTGCTCACAGACCTACATGGAATTACAGAATATGGATTATGTAATGTAATATATGGGAATGAATATGCTTTTATTCTATGTACTTTTCTAAAATTAAATATCGTTGACTATAACTATTTATTATTGAATGATTATGGCCAGACAAAATTATAGTATTTTTGCATACGATACTCGATTTAGTATCGTACATGGTACCCAGGGTAAAATTATCGTACGGTTGGCAACGCTGTATTTACGTTAAGTTTAAAGTCAAGTCGTTAAGTTTGTTCCTTGTCCAAAATTGTGCCGTTGTCAGATGTAACTTCTTTTCGGGCGGGAGTTTGAACACCAAAAAACCAGCAAACAATAGATAGGCAATATAAATAAATAACCATAGACAAGGGATACCAACCTAACATCGCCAGTTAGGTTGGTTAGGTATATTCATAAATAACAATTTGACAACGCAGAGAAGGGTTACCAAAATAAAAAAAACTCTTTGTAAATGATAAATGCTGTGCTAATTTATTGGCCATTGGTTTATCGAATATTGACAACAATTAATTACTGAAAATTACGTCACTTATTTAAACTTAACGTGAATGACCTTATATATAATACATATATATATATATATATATATATATATATATATATATATATAGAGCGAAGGCGTTAACCTGACTGGTTAAGTTAAGACAAGGAACAACTTAAAACGGGATTGCAGTCAAATAAGGCAGAAAAGGCACATAAAAACTATAAAAAGTTCGGAACCCTTTTTTATTACTCTCAATTTACTTTGCTAAGAACTGAAATAAAAACCCAAATAAATAGTGAATATCGTAAATTCATCTCAGATGCGGCGAATAATATTTCAAGCGATCCATCACAATTTTGGAATTTTATACGTAACAAAAAAGGCAATTCCAGGATCCCTGGAATAATGAAATATGGAGAATTGATTTACTCTAACTCGCAGGAAATCGTAGATGCATTCGGTTGTTATTTTTCTAGTGTTTATATGGTACCAGATATTAACTTAGGCCGAAACCAGAATCTAAACTATAGTCTACCGCTTAATATAAATATTGGTGAAATAACTGCAAATGACATTTTAAATGCATCAAAAAAATTAAAAAATAAATTGATTGTTGGCCCTGATCAGGTACCCAGCTTTGTTGTTAAAGATTGCATCTATGTCCTACTGCAGCCTTTGCTTCATGTATTTAATCTTATAATAACTACATGCATTTTTCCAACTAGATGGAAACTCTCTAGAATCTCCCCTATTTTAAAAAAGGGTGACACAGCGCTAATTAACAACTATCGTCCAGTTTGCATATTGCCAAATTTTGCTAAACTGTTTGAAATAATTTTATATGAGGTAATTTATGCAGCCACTAGAAGTCTGATAGTGGATGAGCAACACGGGTTTCAAGAGAAAAAATCTTGTACAACCAATCTGGCGACCATATCTCAGTGCATTAGTGATAATATGAACTCTGGGGGACAAACTGATGTTATCTATATGGACATGCAGAAAGCATTCGATCAAATTGATTTGTATGTCCTTATAAGGAAATTAGAGCATTTTGCTTCTCATCATCACTGTTGCAGCTTTTTAATTCCTTTCTGTTTAATAGAAAGCAGTTTGTTGAGTATGAGGGATATCGGTCGGATTTTTTCACCCCCTCATCTGGGATCCCTCAGGGATCAAATCTGGGGCCATTATTGTTCCTTCTTTATATTAATGATCTCGCGTCATCGATTACTTGCCAAAAACTACTTTATGCAGATGACTTGAAAGTATTCTTAAATATAAGCTCTTTGAATGACTGCATTGACTTGCAAAATAACATAAGAATTGTCGAGAACTGGTGCACTGAAAATCATTTAAGATTAAATATACAAAAATGCTTTGCTGTTACATATTGTAGGAAAAAAGAATTTATCGAATTTGCATACGAAATCAACTCTGTCGCATTGGGAAGGTGTAGTGAAATTAAGGACCTAGGTGTTCTTTTCGATAGTAAACTGCGAAGCGTCTCGCACAAATATCTCGCGAAAGTCGCCAATTACTGTGATGTGTACAAATTTTGATCTTGTGGAAAGATATTGTGATATTAATCACTCCTCGATGGGTCTTATTCGGCAATGTTTGCTCAATTTGACCCAGAATATGTGAACGTTTTTGTAATGGATATATGAGTGGAATATTTTCGTTTTTCTCATAAGCTAGTTAAAATTATGTTTATGTTATTTTAATTTAATATGTATATTCTTATATTAGTTTTTTAGATTAGTATTTATTGTTATTATCTTTTTATCTTATCTATCGTAGCATTTCCTGTAATTGGGTCTTTGTACCTGTAGGAAATAAAGTGCTATCTATCTATCTATCTATCTATCTATCTATCTAAAAGAAGAGTAATCTTTTTTTCCAAAATCGAGCTTTCGAAGCTGTTTATTGCTGCTTCTTCAGGAATACTACAAATACATTCAATTGTGAATAATAAAATTACAGTACATCATGGTACTTACGAAAATAAAGGTTATAAACAGAGCAATTGACTAAATTGTTACAAAAATACATCACTATGTAGACATTAACAGTTGTTGTCAACAATATCAACAATTACATCTTACGAAACATTTAAATAATCCATGATTGTAAAAAAGTAATCAGGATTAATAATTAAAACAGATTGCCACAGGCCATGTGCTACTAATCTTAGAACAATCTTTTCTTTTTTTTTATTGTTCTAAGATTAGTAGCACATGGCCTGTGGCAATCTGTTTTAATTATTAATCCTGATTACTTTTTTACAATCATGGATTACTTAAATGTTTCGTAAAATGTAATTGTTGATATTGTTGACAACAACTGTTTACAATTTAGTAACAATTTAGTCAATTGCTCTGTTTATAACCTATATTTTCGTAAGTACCATGATGTAATGTAATTTTATTATTCATAATTGAATGTATTTGTAGTATTCCTGAAGAAGAAGCAATAAACAGCTCCGAAAGCTCGATTTTGGAAAAAAAGAGTACTCTTATTTTCTGCCTTATTTAACTGCAATCCCGTTTTAAGTTGTTCCTTATATATATTTATATATATATATATATATACAGAGTGAGTTTTATATATGGAACGCCTCAATTATCTCGGAAACGGCTTGCCCGATTTTTATGAATTTTGGTTTATAAGGGTTTTGTAATATGGCCGATATTATTGTGGCATTTACATTGTTGTCAGATCTTTCGTTTTTCCGGAAATATACTGAAATTTGTTATTTCAAAATGGATCACCCTATATATTTTTTTGTTTTTGAAATCTCTAAGAAATTTAGAATATTTTTCATGTAATGTTCCCTATACCTAATTGCCATAATTTCGGAGTTACAGCTACATTTGCAATATCTCCGCCGAAGTTAAAATATTACATCAGGGCGGCTATGTCTGCGACAAAAACAATTTTGACGTTTTAATAAACTATTATTGTTGGTGTTTATTGAAAGTTACAATGGACCGTTTATCTGAGAAAGAACGAATTGAGATTTTAATGATATTAGGATATGGTGATGTGCGTAGAAGTCAACAGGAAACGTGTAATATCTTTAATAATTTATATCCTAATAGAAATCCCATAGGATCTTTTGAAAACATAAAGTAAAGGCGGTTACATCTGCTGCTCAAAATGTTGTCCGTTTACTTCCATACAAGAAGCCATGCGATGTTTAAAACTTTGCAGTACATTTTGTAACATTCCTTCCACGCCTTCCAATCCATCTTCTGGGAAACACATCGTTTAGGTATTACCTCACGTCACGCGCATAGTGAGGTGGAGCTCCATCTTGTTACACCCAAATATTGTTATTTGGGACATTGTTATTGTCTGAAAGTTTCAAATAATAAAATTTCTAAATTAACAGGCAATTGAGAATACTTACTTAGATTTGGAAATAACCGAGCCAACTCAGGTATAATATTATTCTGTAATAAATTTAAATACGCCGGACCATTTAAGTTTCCTTCAATGAAAAAAGGACCAATTATTTTGTCGCCTATTATTCCAGCCCATACATTAATCTTTTGTGAAAATTGGGTGTGGGATTCTCTCATCCAATGAGGATTGTTACGTGACCAGTATCTGCAATTATGCCGATTTACGTTTCCATCAATACAAAAAGTGGCCTCATCGGAAAACATAACATTATTTAAAAAATTTGGATTATTTTGATCGTAACATTTTTCCATCATTGTGTCGGCAAACTCTTCACGTCTATCGAAATCATCATCTGACAACTCTTGAACCATTCTTACTTTGTAAGGATGGAATTTATTGGCATGTAAAATTTTCATTATGGATGTTTGAGAAATATCAGCTTCCCTGGATATTTGTCTAGTACTCAAGTGTGGATCTTCTTCTAACATAACACAAACATCTAAAGATTTGTCTTCAGTTGTTGCAGTTTTTATACGCCCTGATTTCGGTAAATCTTTTATGGCTCCAGTTTGGTTAAACTTTTTTAACAACTTACTCACAGTAGATCTTGTTATGGGATTTCTATTAGGATATAAATTATTAAAGATATTACAAGTTTCCTGTTGACTTCTACGCACATCACCATATCCTAATATCATTAAAATCTCAATTCGTTCTTTCTCAGATAAACGGTCCATTGTAACTTTCAATAAACACCAACAATAATAGTTTATTAAAACGTCAAAATTGTTTTTGTCACAGACATAGCCGCCCTGATGTAATATTTTAACTTCGGCGGAGATATTGCAAATGTAGCTGTAACTCCGAAATTATGGCAATTAGGTATAGGGAACATTACATGAAAAATATTCTAAATTTCTTAGAAATTTCAAAAACAAAAAAATTTATAGGGTGATCCGTTTGAAATAACAAATTTCAGTATATTTCCGGAAAAACGAAAGATCTGACAACAATGTAAATGCCACAATAATATCGGCCATATTACAAAACCCTTATAAACCAAAATTCATAAAAATCGGGCAAGCCGTTTCCGAGATAATTGAGGCGTTCCATACATAAAACTCACTCTGTATATATATATATATATATATATATATATATATATATATATATATATATATATATATATATATATATAAAATAAGGAAACGAACACCATGGATATCAGCTGGTTTACTTAAATCTATAACTAAAAGAGATATTCTTTATAAAAAATTACAATCTGATCCTAATAACCTGACTTTGAAAACAGAATTCTTAGACTATAGAAATGAACTAAATAAACTAATAAAAATTACAAAGTTTGGTTATTACAGATCTAAGATAACAAATAGTAAAGACACTAAACAGTTGTGGAATGTTGTAAATCAGCTTTCCAATACAGATGATCCAAAATTAATAAAAGAAATTACCACGGCCTCTGGAAGAATTGTATCTGACGAACTTAATGTTGCTAATGAATTTGCTGCTTACTTCACGGGGATAGGTGAACATTTAGCAAATAAGATTAATAGATCCTCTATATCATTCCCGCGGAGGTCGTCAGCATTTTCATTTCATCTATATCCTACAAGTAAAGATGAAGTTCAGAGCATTATCATGAGTCTTAAATCTAATAAAGCACCTGGCATTGATATGATCAAAGCAGAAGGACTTAAAAAAATAGCCGGTGATATTTCAGAGCCTATTGCTCATCTAATAAATTTAATTTTTGAATCTGGAATATGTCCTTCTGCTTTTAAGGTAGCAGTGATTAAACCAATTTTCAAAAATGGGGATAAAACACAGCCCAGTAACTATAGACCGATTTCAATTTTGTCAAACATTTCAAAGATATTTGAAAAAATTTTGAAAATTAGAATTCTAAAGTTTACTAATAAATTTAAACTAATTTCTGAAAATCAGTATGGCTTTATAGAAGGTAAATGTACTCAGCATGCGATTCAGTATTTAACAGGAAAACTGTTTGATAACTTAAATAAAGGTAATCGGTGTCTGTGCGTATTTTTAGATTTAGCCAAAGCGTTCGACACAGTTAGTCATCCGCTGTTGTTAGAGGCTTTGGAAGATCTTGGTTTTCGCGGTACAGCTGCAAAGTTGTTTAAAAGTTATTTATCGGATAGACAACAAACAGTTAAAATAGGTAACACTTATAGTATCCAGCATACAGTAAAATTTGGTGTCCCACAGGGTACAGTTATTGGACCTTTGCTCTTTGTCATTTACATTAATGATTTATTAATTCATAATTTTGCAGGTAATATAATAAGTTACGCTAACGACACAGCCATTTTATATACTGGCGGCACCTGGGAAAGTCTGAAGCAGCGTGCTGAATATGATTTACAACAGATAAAAAATTGGTTTGATCACAAACTATTGACAATCAACTTCAAAAAAACCAAGTTTTTGCCTTTCACATGTTATAGAAATACATTACCTGATTTCACATATCTCGACATTACTCCTTCCGATAAAATTGACAGTGCGGAAACCATTAAATATCTGGGAATTACTACTGATTGTCATCTGAGATGGAATTATCATATTCATAATATCTGTAATAATCTAAGAAGCTTAATATATAGATTTAAATACCTAAAAAATATTTTGGACATACCCAGTTTGAAAAATGTATATTATGCTTTAGTAGAATCCCGATTATCTTATGGAGTTATTGCATGGGGAAGTGCTGCAAAAGAACAACTGATAAAAATGGAAATTATACAAAAAAAAATTCTGAAAATAATGTTAACTAAGCCTAATATTTACCCATCAGATAGTCTTTATAAGGAGGCAAATATCTTGGATGTGCGACAGTTATATTTTCATTCTGTAGTGTTATATCAGTTTCAAAATAAAAATCTTTTGGAGAAACCACATCATTCTTATGAAACTAGAACAAATAAATTTGTCTTGCCTTTCTGTGAAAAATTTATAGGGCATAGAAGCTTTGTATTCCTTGAACCCAAGCTATATAATGCGTTACCTGAAAGCATTAAAACTATTAATGAATTAAATATATTTAAAAATCAATTTAAATCATTTCTTAAGAAAAGCGAGAGGAAATATATACATGATCTGACTACAATCTAATATTAAATCTTACATAATAATATATGTACTACCTAGTAACTACTGATAATGCCATACTTACCTGAGTTTTATTTTATTTATGTTGCCACCTAACAGTATCGAATTATTATTACCAATTTGAATTCATCTAACGATTTGAACATTTGTTAGAACTGTAAGTGTTTAGGATGTATTTAGGATATTTTTTACTGTAATTTTGTTCATTAATTTAATTTGATTTTCAATGTAATTTTATTTGTATTGTGTTTGATGTTCATTTACACTATTCTGGAGGTGAATTATCGCAGTTTTTATTCTACACACTGATTAAGTGTTATTCTACCCATAGACAGCGTAAGCTTTGTGGTGTATGTATGTTTATTTGTATAGTGTAATTTATTTACCTACTACATTATATTTTGTATTTTTTGAGGAATAAATCCAGTGAGGACATAAAAGTCCGCCCCTCCCCTCTAACTTTTGAACCACTGGGTAGATTGTGATGAAATTTGAACGATAATATATGACTAAATTCTGCTTTTTTTGACACATCAATGGCAGCTCTGAATGTCAAAGTGACAGCTGAGAGCGCAATAGAAAAAATTTTTTAAATGGCAATGGCGGTCGAGTGGGGACCAGTGATGGGTTTTTAGCCGCTAATTATATATTTAGCCAATGCTAATTATATAATTAGCATTTAGCCGGCTAAAATATTATAATTAGCCGTTAACAGAATATACATTGTTTTTTAATTTTTGACACATCAGTATAACTTTTTCACAATTACCAATAAAATATATATATATTTATATCTAAACAAATTAAAAATTAAATTATTATGTGGCCATTATTACCACTGGCACTATAATATTTAGCCTGCTAATTTTAAATTTTTAGCCGACGGATAATTATCGATAATTATCCGGTTAATTATAAACGGATAATTAACCGGCACATCACTGGTGGGGACTCATTTTGAAGCTATTTTTATGTTCAAAACATCCCCCAAATTTGAGAACATTTGGTTCAGTAATAGTACGTATGGGGCCAGTTGAGACCGGGTCTCCTCCTCCCAGATGGGGGCCCCCTTAGGGCTCCCAATGGGGCCCGCAACTGTCAAAATCACATGTGGGGTATCAAACGATTCGTCTCAACGCCAGCTATCTAGATCAAGGCCCCAAACAAACCATAGACCCCAAAAGACAGAAGGAGAGCCGTTTGGGCAAGGTTCTATGGTCTGTGGGTATCAGGAAAGCAGAAAGGTAAAGGAGGTCGCACACGGCGGCGCATTGCTGCTACGGCACATAAAGTATTTAAAATTCTAAGAGCGAAAACAGCCATTTGGGGCTCAATATTTGAATTTAAAGTATATAGGCGTGTTCCCCAAATCGAAACAAGCTAGAATCCGTCTACTTTCGGTCTCCATTTCCGGTCTCCCGAATCACATGATGTGGGGTATCAAACGATTCGTCTCAACGTGTAGAACACTAATTTAGCCAAATTTACGTTCTAAGAGCGAAGACACCCGTTTGGGGCTCAATATTTGAATTTAAAGTATATAGGCAAGTTCTCCGACTCGAAACATGCTAGAATTCACATTTTTTTCTAATTGTTTTTTTTTCAATATTCGCACGCGTTTACGAGTTATAGTGATTTTATGTTGTTGGAAGGTCCATACCTAATTTCAGATAATTACCTACTGCGATGAGGTAAGCGTATAGGTCTACATAAGCAAATAGTACATAATTTGAAATTTTATACAGTGGCGTTGCATAAAAGAGGGATATTTATTAACAAGTAGTAGTAGGCTGATAGGAGGGGTTTGAATTTAAAAATTAAAAGCATATGTTGAAACCAGGGACCTGGGACCTATAGATTTTCAGTCTACCGCTCTCCCATCTGAGCTATTCAACCGTAGATAATAATAATAATAGTAAATAAAACTAGAGTGGAAATTTATTCTCCTTCTACAATATTGAATTTTATTAATATATTCAGGAGGTACAAACATTTTAATATCGACATTTTTTTCTATGAACAAGTTTGAGGATACCTTTTATTAGCAGTAGAGACGAACAAAACAGTTATATAGTACAACAAACCAGATACTGATTGTGAAATACACTCTTTAGGTATAATGGTTGCTTTTTGAAGTGATGTAGGTGTAGTAGAGGGAATATCAGCACATGCGCACTGCATCTTGTGCCAGTCAGTGTCACCTATAGTAGCATCTTGAAATCGGATTCTGAATTTATATTACTGGGTAGAATTTGACACTGGGGCTATGAAAGTTGGTATATTATTATTGGCTGCATACGACGTCATCCGCACCCAATTAGACGGCCAGCTTTCGTTTTTAGCGCCATCCAAAGACCTCTTGCGAATTATACGGTTGTTGAATGTAGAGGATATTGTGCAAGATCGTTTGCAGAATTATATAGTGAGAAGTTAACATCGCCATCTTCATCAAACTACTGACACCACCACAGGCAAATCCGGCAATTTATTTCACCCGTTGAGGTGTGATTCGTTTACAATCCTGCTGCTGCTGCCGTATACCTTTATTAAATCTAGATAAATTTTGAAAGACGTTTCGCTCCCATTCAACACCTATAGGTGCAATATCAATAAATTGGAAACTATTAAATTGGCGATCTTCCACAATAGCCTTTCGCAATCGACAAATATGCTGCTGGTCTAACCTCACTTTGAACATTATAAATTTTAGGAGTTACAGAGAATGTAATACTGAATTAAATTATAGCTATTATATTTTATATATTTTTAATTAGGAATGGGAACGAGTGGAGGGGATAACAGACATAAATATTTGTTAAAAATTATTTTATTTAGGTAAACCGGCAATCAACCAGTTATAAAGTCAAAAAAAATCAACCAATTGATCTGTACAATTTCTTAAACTACACATGCTTGTAGGTGTACATTGATAAAAACAATAGGAACTAATTTTACTAAATACAGGCGGTGGTCCAAAGGTGCTGCAGGCTACATCCTCAACGTTAACTATAGTCTGCGCCGTTGATGATGTGGGCTCCAATTCACTCAACCTTCATCTGAGAAATTCCGCCTTTTGATGCCCTTTTACGAATATCATACAGATATTTCCATCATCTATCAGGTGGGTCTTCAATATCTCATTTAACATATCATATTCGACGTATCCACTAGTATATTTCAGGCCATGATGAGATTGTTCCAAATATTTAACCTGTCTCTTGGCAGCAGCGTCTAAGGCGTTGAATGGCATGGGCGGTTTCAATAGGTAATGCGTCGAACGCTGACCGCAGATAAAAGATATCTCTTTTGGATGAAAATCGGGTAGATTGAAACCCTGCATGTCTACGGCCAGGCACTGCATCTTGATCGAGGTCTTGATTGAAACTGAGCTGAAGGCTGGAGTAAACTCAAGCTTTAAGATTATTTACAATATTATCGAGTGGGAGGTATTTCATAATACAATTATGCATAATTATGCAGCATGCTCGGGTATTTACGGGAAAATCTTCGGATGCCTCTATTTCGAGCCTCACGTCCACAGTAGATGGCCTTTCATTTTCGTCTCGCCTCGAGCAATAAAAGACAAATAACGCTCGTTCCTTAAATTTATCAAAATCTAGTAGTGGATGTTTCTCGAAGCAATTCATATAGCTGGTATAGAATTCGGTGTATCTGTAATATGCTTCATTGTAATCATTTTTTGCAAAATTTAGGCGCATTCTTTCTGCGGGGAATCTTTCGGCATTCAATGCCAGTTTAATATTGGTGATATTTATATGATCAAATTTCGTTGGATCCTTTCTGGTACTGTCTATTTTCTCCGTCTGGAAGCAGACAATGACATATCTTGGGATTTCGACGTGAGATGTAGTTTTTACAGCCCAGGCATCTATAGTAGACCCATGGGGTAGGGGTTTTACTTGTACATTCCACAGCCTATATGGCATTACGATCAGATTATTTGTCGCAATACCTTGTAACAATCTTTCTTTTATACTGCTTTCCGGATATATTCTCTTGATTTTAAGTTCCACATTTTGAATATCTAATTGTACCTTGTAGCAACTAGGCTAGTGGCTTTGTCTGTGATCATAAAGCAATTGTCATTATTGGAGCTTGTAAATGTAAACGTCTGCATGCCACATATTACGGCTCGATAATCATTAAAGACGTTGAAAATATGTCTTAATGGAATTAGAAAACTGAAAGTACCGTCGGCGTTTAAAGGAAAGTACCCCTTTCGGATAATCCCAGCCTGCTATGGCCAAGTGTTTGGAATCTTCGGGTGAATAACAGAGATAGCCGCGAACAGTACTAACTATACCACACTCTTGGGCTATTTCCATCTCTTTAGATCCGCCGCCAATTACATATTTGACAGAGGAGAACATAAAAGCTGGAGCGTTATTCACAAAGGAAACATCTCCATCACCGGTCTTTCTTATTTTTCCACGCACAAGTAGTTGGCTGTCGTAGGTGGCATCAAATAGCGTTGATTGATTGATGGCAATTTCAATTACATCATTATTTCGGAAAGATCTAGTGTACGGGTAATACGTTCGCCATTCTATCTCCTCTATCGAATCATCGGATTCTACCTTTCGGAAAATGTTGAACATTTGATTTAACAACATTGTATCCCAGTGTTTTCAAGAAACAAATACTCGACGTCGTTAAAGGATTTTTTTATTTGTAGCAGCGGCGGCTGTATTGCGACAAGTATTCTCCAATACTGATGTGAATGGTGTGGGTGGGTCAATTTTATATGGTGATGATGACGCGCGCTGCCGATCGAAAATCAGCACCATGTTATTACGTAAGCTTCTTTATCTCCAATCGAACTATTATTTCTTCGCCTTTAAAGTTGACAAGTTCAAAGTTCTGATCCAGCACAGCTATACAAATATTATATATTTCTCGCTCGTTTAATTATCGGTAGGTACATAAGATGGTTGGGTGTTTCGTCAATTGCAAAACCAGGATCGGAGGAAATTGCAAATTCGTATATGGTGTGGGAGGGTCTATCATTGTAGAAGGCTCCAGAAGTAATACTACAATCCAAGTGAATAGTTCTTCCTTTTATAATATTGACTGGAAGATCCGAGCTGTGTACTTTGTTCGTCTCCAGCAACTGCTTGCCAGAGAATCCCAATATCTTACCAATACTATCTTTTGGTGCAAAGTTGATGGCGTATTTACTACTAAATATTTCGCACTTGATGGTATTATTATTTGGCTTCAAGGAAATATTTCATCTGCGAGGTGCTGGGGCGTCGTCTTCGATATATCCAAATTAATTCTGATGTACGCTTCAATGTCGCGAATTTCATAGGCGCCGGCATGAAATTCAATAACCTTTTCCTTAGTTCTATCGTTATTTTCGTAAAGGTAAATCTTCTGACCAGTCTCGATGTTGGGAATGCTGTTGTACGAGTGAAAACTGAGAAGAGCTAGGCCGTACTTAGACTTGGGATCTAAATGAAGTGGTGGCGCAAAATCAATAGATAATGTAGAGGCGCGACTTTTAAGCGTCAATATCGTAGACATGACTGATACAATTCAGCCACTACCGGTTTTTTTATAAAGAAACTGCAAACACAGATGTCCACAGTTAATTTGATTATAATCTTGGTATTGATCATTATTATAGACAATTTTCACCGCCGAACCGCCCAAATACTGCACTAGTTTCTTTGGTGGTTTTAAGCTGCCGAAACTGTCAAAATATCTAACTACATTGCCATCTTTCTTATATGCTACCCAATGTGTACCTTTATTTTTATATAAATCCAAATTTAGGATGGCGTTTTCTCTCCGCCATGGACTTCCTGGCAGAGTGTCTCGCATGAAAACGCCACGAAAATTGGGTATTTTTAATTGCTTAACAAACTTTCTTAGGTCAGCATCAGATAAAGATCTATTGGGTAGCTTCTTTGGTAGTTTTTTTGCTGTTTCTTCAGGAACAAATCATAGCCGCCACGACGATTTTTTCTCAAATATAGGTCCGATCCAATTGGTTCCATTGATTGGTTATGTCTTTTGTCTTCGTCAAGTTTCTTTTTGGCATTTTTAGCATCAATGACTGTTTTCGCTATTGCGCTTGCTCCACCCGCGAGCGATCCTAAAGCGCTCAATCCAGCAAATAGCGGTATTAAAAATGGTAAAAATCCACCGGAATGTTCAAATGGTATTATTCTGGGGACACGGATTTTCTTTTTACCCCCAGCCTTTTTAACTGCCAGTCGAGCTGCCTTGAAAGCAATTAATGCAGATTTTTTTAACGTAGTTTGCGGCGGCGATTTCTTGAGAACGTTAGTAACCCTCTTCACTACGGCTCTTCTAAAGGAACTCGATTGAGGTGGTGGTGGTTGTTTTCGTTGTTTCAATCCCATACCAAGATTACGTTTCGCTTTCATCGATGTGGTTACCAGCCAAGCGGCTGCTTTTTCACCTAGTTTAGCGTTCTTAGATTTAACACGTTCCCAAGCTCGCTGTTCAAGCTCGTAGTCAGCTTTATGTCTATCTTCCAGGGACTTGTTTTGGGAATAGAAAATGTCGTGTTTACGACACGCTGAATCCAAAGGTTTAATGCCCTTTTGGACCTGGGCTAAGCGATCTTTAAGTTTGGTACCTTTTAAATAAATATTAATATTTAGATGTTGGATATAATACAGAGTTAATGTTAAAATGTCACAAAAACGTGACGTAAACGTGACGTAAAACATCACGTTTTTGACGCGTAAAAAGGCAACGAAAAATATTTTGTATTTCCCATATAACGCCATGTAAAAACGTGGTGTAAAACGTCGCAAAAAGGTTACGTTTTTAGCACGTAAAAAATAATAAAAAACGACACAAAAACGTGACGTAAAACGTAACGTTTTTGACGCGTAAAAAAGTCATAAAAAACGACACAAAAACGTGACGTAGAACGTGACGTTTTTGACACGTAAAAAGGTCATAAAAAACGGCATAAAAACGTCATGTTAACGTGACGTAAAACGTCATGTAAACGTTGCGTAAGCACCAGAACATAGTAATAATAAAATAGATTATAGAAGTATGACATACCAGGCCCGCAAAATTGATAGCCACCAGGAATGTGTAATTCGAACGGTAGTTTATCAATTAGAGAATTTAGTATACCCTCACCGTAGTAGAGCGGCATGAAGAATGATTATAGTATTATTGAATCGCATATATTTATACACTAATTTGTTTGTGATGTAGCCAAAAGATGAAGATATTTCAACAAGAACAGACGTTACCGATTGAAAATTTGGATTTAATTGAATATAATGAAAACAGCGGCGCGGCGGTGAAACATAGTAAACTATTGCCAAACTCTTTTAGAGCTATAGTATGTGGACCGAGTGGCTGTGGCAATACCAACGTCATGTTATCACTCTTATACAATCATAATGGGATAAAATTTGAAAATGTTTACGTATACTCGAAATCGTTATATCAGCCCAAATATCAGTTACTCGGTGAAATTTTAAACCGAGTGAAAGGTGTCGGCTATTTCCCATATAAAGACAGCGATGAAATTATTAGTACAATGGAAGCCAAACCAAACTCCATATTCATATTTGATGATGTTGCATGTGACAAACAGAATAAGATACGCGAATTTTATTCCATGTGCAGGCATAAAAACATCGATGCTACCTATCTCTGTCAAACTTATTCGAAAATACCGAAACAGTTGATTAGGGACAATTGTAATCTAATTGTTCTCTTTAGACAAGACGACCTTAATCTCAAACATATCTACGATGAACATGTATTACCAGATGTTTCCTTCGACTATTTCAAACAAATGTGTAGCGAATGCTGGACCAATAATTATGGTACTCTGGTTATTGTAAAGGATTTCGATCTACATAATGGCCGATATAGAAAAAAATTCGACAAGTATATAATGGTCTAGCTCTGCTAACATGCATCATTAATCAACATGAGTTCATCACTTAATGATATAATAAATGCTACCAAGCGCAAGAAAAAAATAAAGGAGTTGACAAAGGTAATCAGGAAAAAGTATCTGGCTTGAAGTTGGGTAAATCAGAGGAGGATGACGCTATACAAAAAATGTTTAATCCAATTTCCGCCCCATTAAAACAAATAGCTGCCACCACACTTAATTTGAATGAAAAGATACATGACAATAAGCGTATCAAGATGGAGATGAAGAAAGAAGAGGAAGAAGAAGAAGAAGATGTGACGAGTACTTTAAACCAAACAAGGTTTCTTCCCACTGAACATGTGGCATCGACGTCAACATCAAAGATAGAGGACGATGAATTTGAGGATTCAATAGGGGAGGAGGAGCAACAACGTATAGAGGATACATCTACTACTTTATCTGTACTAGATGAATATTTAGATCAATATCCCGAGATGGCGCAAAAGTATGTAAGTGAACATAGGGAAAAGAGTGAATCAATCAGTGAAATAATAGGATTTATGGTCCGGTATATGATGATTCAACATCTACGTGGATATTGGGACGTAAAAGAATAGATTTCGATAGACGTACTGGAAGCATAATAATAGAGGGACAACAATTCAAAGGTACCCCTGGCCTATATCAACTAATTTTCTATAACGATCCATCTTTCAATAAGCAGGATGAGCAATCATATAGGCAGATTCTGGAGCTAAGTGGTGTCCATCAAAACACCCGAGGCTATCTAAAAGGTACCAGTTTGAATAAATATCATGATATTATTAAACCGTTATTTCCTAAGCCAAGCGAACGTACAAAATCAACAGCTGGATCAGGCCTCTCATACGAGAACAATATGATTTATAATAAAAAACCTATAGAATATGTTTACTGGGACGACCCTAATGAACTTGTCGATCGCTTAAAACTTTTGGTAGCTTCGAAAAATGCTGGAAATACTACATCCCACGACAATGAAATAATTGCCATTATTAATGAATTGAAAGAAGCCAATTTAATTTATTAAGTCGATGACAATGGTGATGATGATGATGATCCTCTTATATACATGGTGTCCACCTAGTGCGCGTAAGTCCAATATCTGGGTTAATAAAAGAGATAACTTAATTTTTTTTTCTACAGGGTTGTCTAATATCCCGAGCTGCACAAAATGAAAATATATTTACATATTCAGGGTGTTCAGTTTTTCCTGGACAGGTACCAACTTCATTTTTTTAAATGGAAACCTATATTTTTTATGGCATTATCGAATTCTACGTAAAAAATTAGTGGGACTTTGTGCTTAACACTGCTATTGAAATATTGATAGTTTTCGAGATATTTGACTTTTAATTTTTTTTTCTTATGTTTCGTCACTTCTAATAGTTGACATAATTATGGTTGTATGACAGCTAGAAATTATTTTTTTTTCAGAAACTGTAGAGTGAAGATGGCTCTTTCGAAAAACGTATCAAAAGTTGACCTGCGATATACAGGGGGCAACAGAAATCGTGCCAAACCTGATGGTTTAAAATTTAAAAAATCTCGACTTTTTCAAATGGAACACCCTGTGTTTTATGATTTCATTAGATGCCTTTCTGTAGACTCTACAATTTTATAATAGCTTTCCCTATACCTAAGTTGCGTAGTTTTTGCAAAAAACCCACTTTTATGAAAAATACCCGATTTGCGCACTCCTTTGACGGAAAAAATATTGTAAGGCTATTTATTTTTATAAAATGTATTAGTTTACACTTCTTAAAATAAAAATAACTGAAAAATTTAGATAATTTCAGTTTAATAAACAAGTCTTTATGGAAAGTTACCATTTATTTGTAAATAAAAGTAAAAAATCATAAAAGCTCTACATGTAATTAAGAATTAGCAAAACTGGCGTATGCTTTAGAAGAAGTTCATGGGAATTATTTGCTAGCAGCACGTATTTATAGAGATTCCCACGTGCTGACTGTTTTGAAAATGTGAAAGAAAGATTTGAAAGAACAGCAAATGGGAATTATGAGAAAACTACCAGGAGACATGGGAGTAACAACGATAATATTTAGTTTAATGTTGTGGTTTCTGCTGTTGAAAATCCAAAAATATTAGTATCAGAAAATCAGTAGAAATCTTGGAGTTTTCAAAAGCTCGACAAATAAGATATTGAAGAAGAAGTTTCATACGTATCATATTGAAAACCAAACGGTGTTACCGTAGTTAGAAAAATTATTAGTGAAATGGATGAATATACATAGAGTATTGAAAAAAGAATACGCAATACTCATACAAGCAAGCTAACCTAAAGTAAATGCTCAAAATGTCCACCGTTGTTTTCAACACAAAGCATTAATCTACGACGAAAATGAATGTGAAGATTTCTTAACATTTCGGGCGTTATGGTTAGAAACTCATTTTGGATCTTTTCTTTCAAGTCTTGCATATCCGTTGGTGGTACTTCGTATACTCGCTCCTTGATATAACCCCACAAGAAAACGTCCAGAATATTTAAATCAGGCGAACGTGCAGGCCAAGGAACTGGACCACCACGACCTAACCACTTATTTGGATATACGTGGTTTAGGTGTTCTCTAATCTGAAATATGAATAGATAATAGGAAAAGTACTACAACAATAAAATAATCACAGTACCGCCAAAGTGGATTGTGGAGGGGCACCATCATGCTGAAACCATTGTTGAACCAAATAATCAGCGGGCATATTCTGTAGCTGTAGAAGGGGAAGTTCGTTTTGCAAAAAATGCAAATACACATTGGCATTTAAATTGCCTTCAAAAAAGTACGGTCCAACAATATGTTCTCCACAAATTCCAGCCCACACGTTCACTTTGAAACGATGCTGATTATCTAGTACCCTCAATAATCTTAGATTATTGTCAGCGTAGTGATGAAAGTTGCGACGATTGGGTAAGCATGTGTTTGAAAATGTTGATTCGTCAGTAAACAAGACATTCATAAAAAAGTTTGGACTTTCCTGAATTTTATCCAATGCCCAGTGGCAAAATTGCAGGCGGTTTAGGTGATCTTGAGGTAACAGTGCTTGATGGTTTTCAATATGATACGGATGAAAATTATTCTTCTTCAGTATCTTGTTTGTCAAGCTTTTGGAAACTCCAAGATTATTACTGATTTTCCTGACACTAATATTTGGATTTTCAACAGCAGACGCCACAACATTAAACTGAATATCGTCATTGTTACCGTCATGTCTCCTGGTAGTTTTCTCATAATTCGCATTTGCTGTTCTTTCAAATCTTTCTTTCACATTTTCAAAACAGTCAGCACGTGGAAATCTCTGTAAATCTGGATTATTTGCTTTGTAAATACGTGCTGCTAGTAAACAATTTCCATGAGCTTCTCCTAAGGCATAAACCATTTTCACTAATTATTCTTTTGAATAGTTCATTGTATGCACGCTTAGTACTTACTCTAAACTCGTACGTGAATATTCAGTAAAAGAAGAAATGACATGTAAACTGATTGTCACAAATTTTATTGCGTGACAGACGCTCACTGCGTTTTTCCCGAGAAAGGAACGTGCGCAAATCGGGTATTTTTCATAAAAGTGGGTTTTTTGCAAAAACTACGCAACTTAGGTATAGGAAAAGCTATTATAAAATTGTAGAGTCTACAGAAAGGCATCTAATGAAATCATAAAACACAGGGTGTTCCATTTGAAAAAGTCGAGATTTTTTAAATTTTAAACCATCAGGTTTGGCACGATTTCTGTTGCCCCCTGTATATCGCAGGTCAACTTTTGATACGTTTTTCGAAAGAGCCATCTTCACTCTACAGTTTCTGAAAAAAAAATAATTTCTAGCTGTCATACAACCATAATTATGTCAACTATTAGAAGTGACGAAACATAAGAAAAAAAAATTAAAAGTCAAATATCTCGAAAACTATCAATATTTCAATAACAGTGTTAAGCACAAAGTCCCACTAATTTTTTACGTAGAATTCGATAATGCCATAAAAAATATAGGTTTCCATTTAAAAAAATGAAGTTGGTACCTGTCCAGGAAAAACTGAACACCCTGAATATGTAAATATATTTTCATTTTGTGCAGCTCGGGATATTAGACAACCCTGTAGAAAAAAAAATTAAGTTATCTATTTTATTAACCCAGATATTGGACTTACGCGCACTAGGTGGACACCCTGTATAGTTGTACAAAAATGATTGAAGCAACACTTTCACGATGAGCCTCGACAAGTTTGGTAGATCTCTAGTGCCACACTCTAGCGGGGATGTTGGTTTTATGTTACAACAACAGCGTCATGGGTTTACCTTTACAAGTGACGGAAATATCGATGTGGTTCATTTAAAACTCAGCAACCTCAAACCACCTACTAACGATAATGATGCTGCCAACAAAAAATATGTGGATTATAATATGTCTCGCCTTTTTGATCAATTAAAAACCTTTCTGCAAGATTTGGGTCGTTCTAATACTGATTATACGAATAATAAGATTAAGCAGGCTGTGGACGAGATAAATAAATTCATTAGTGATTTAGCGGTGGCATTTGATAGGCTAAATAAAAAAGTTGCTACTGTTCCAAGTGTGGTTGACAATTTGCTGCAAAATACCACACAAAATATTTAGCGTGAATTTAAACAGTTTAAAGATAGTGTTGAAAAGCAAATGACGCAAGTATATCATGATATATCTAAAATTACAACGCCAATCAGTAGCAGTAACGCATCAAACATTGTAGACACACAAAACTGAAATAATGTTGTCGCTGAAACATTCCAAGGAAAAAATTCAATTGGTAAACGAGCTGGCAATCAGATCTGGCTGATATGCGCCAGTATGCCCGCTACAACCGAAATTTTACCATGATATTAGTGGTCATAGATTGTTTCTCGAAATATATTTGGACTCGACCGCTGAAAACTAAGACCGGCAAAGAAATAACTGCAGCTTTTGAAGATATTCTGTTGCATGATAAAAATAGAGTGCCTAAAAATCTGCAAACCGATCAGGGAACCGAATACTACAATTAAATATTTCAAAGCTTAATGAAAAAATTCCATATAAATCATTACACCACCTACAGCATCAAGAAAGCCGCCATTGCCGAGCGCGCAATACGTACTATAAAGGCTAAACTGTATAAATACTTTAGCTTAAATGGTACCTATAAATGGATAGGCGGTAGTAAAGAACTACCGCCCGATAAGTCTCCTGTCGCACGTTTACAAACTGTTCATGAGGATAATTACCAATCGAATCACAAATAAACTCGACTTCTATCAGCCTCGAGAACAGGTAGGTTTTCGAGCGGGATTCGGCACAAACGACCACCTCCTAGTCATGAAGGTCCTCATTGAGAAATCAATAGAATACAATAAACCTCTTATCCTCATATTCGTCGATTACGAAAAGGCATTCGATACAATAAACCAACAAATAATGCTGCAATCTTTATCAGAAGCTCGAATAGACCATAGATGCAAAAGCGACAGTTAGACTACACGAAGACACCGCAGACTTTCCCATTAAGCGAGGAGTACGCCAGGGTGACGTCATTTCACCGAAACTTTTTACAACCCTAATGGAATTTATGTTTAAAAAGGTGGACTTTGGAGATATGGGCATTAATATAGACGGAGAAAAGCTAAACCACTTAGATTTGCAGACGACATCGTTCTCATCGCGGATCGGGTTGATGAAGCCAGGGAGATGCTACGAAGACTTAACGAGGTCTCAAACTCAGTAGGACTAAAAATAAATGGCAGCAAAACACAAGTTATGACAAATCTGGTCGTAAGTGAAGGTATTAATTTAAATGGATCAAATCTTGAACTAGTAAGTTCCTACAAATACCTGGAACATGAGTTACGCATTGGAAAGGACAATCAAACATGCGAGATAACCAGGCGAATAGGACTCGCTTGGGCCGGATTTGGAAAGCTGCAATATGTCTTTAAAGCTAATATCCCTATATGTCTGAAAAGAAAAGTCTACGAGCAGTGCGTGCTGCCAGTACTTACCTATGGGGCAGAAACACTAACTCTTTCCAAAAAGACGGTTGACAAAATCCGTATTGCCCAGAGAAAAATGGAACGATCGCTGCTTGGCATTTCACTCAGAGACAGAATTAGAAACACTGTGGTGAGAGAGAGGACTAAGCTGACAGACGCCGTAGAAAGAATAACGAATCTAAAGTGGAATTGGGCTGGACACGTAGCGCGTCTCACGGACGGGCGCTGGACAAAGAAGATCGTAGAATGGAGGCCACGACAGGAGGCATATCGCAGTAGAGGTAGACCGCCAACTAGGTGGTCAGACGACATAAAGAGAATCCAAACAAACTGGATAAACACTGCACAAGATAGATCTAGATGGAAAAACTTACGGGAGGCCTATGTCCAACAGTGGACGTATATGGCTGTATGATGATAAATGGATAGATGTTTTACCTCAAATCACGAAAAATTACAACGTAACAAAACATAGTACTATAGGATGTAAACCTGTTCAAGTCAACAGGTCTAATGAAAAAACTATACTAAAATCCACCTATAGTCACATCAAGATTAGCGGCGCGGAAAAATTTAAAGTAGGTGATGTTGTTCGCATAAGCAAAAATAAACATGTATTTGATAAAGGCTACACCCCCAACTGGACAACTGAACTCTTTAAAATTACATCGGGTAAAATAACAAATCCTACCACATATCTTTTAGACGATATGCAGGCGCGACCCATCAAAGGCGCCTTTTACGCCGAAGAACTACAAAAAACTGCCAATCCCGACATCTATCTTGTGGAAAAGGTACTAAGAAAAAAGGGAAAGAAGGTATTTGTCAAGTGGTTGGGCTTAGATAAAAGCCATAACAGTTGGATTGATAATTTCAACATAGTCTGAAAGAGGGCGGTAGAGTGATCCCTGGAATTCCGGTGATCACTTTATCTCGAGAAAATATATAATAAAAACAAATTTAACATGCAGCAAATAAGGAAAATGTGTATTTGTTGCACACAATTTTTCCTTTGATCACTAACTCCATTCAAATCCAATGTGGCTTGAGTCCGGCACGAAGCTTTTGTCCTGCTGTTATTATACAACACAATTATAAACCAATGAAAATATCCTTCAGCACATATGAGTGGTGTACATTCACGGACATTTTGCGACAATTACAAGCTAATTTCTTCTCCCAAACCCATATCGAAGGCCATCCCGATGAGCCCGAAGCAGTAACCGACATGTGTGGAGATTATATTTACATATCCCATCTCCTCTACGAAGATGTCAAAGTAGTGAATATAAAAAAGTTTGACATCAGCTTTGAACTGTTTGATCAAGATATAAAGGAAATCCTACTAATGGACTCATGTGTATTATCATCTCGTATTGCTATGTTAGATTCGTTAAATTTTTGTTCATATTATCATAATATTTTGGAACTAATTAATTTGTGGCTTAAATCCAATAGAGTAACGTTAAATGTAGAGGAAATATTATTGGAGTTTTGTGATATATCCAATGATACCTTGTTAAGTAATGCTCTACGTGAATATCTCTATTATTATAAAGATAATGTACTATCTGATTTAAATAATAAATAAAACTCTTTTAAGTAGACTGCTTCTTTTATTTTAATTAGTCTTTCACAATGTCTCAACCTGTTAGTTGTTTATGTTGCAAAAGTAAAATTATGACGTCACTTCATCATGAGAAAATAAAGTCATTTAGTGATTTTACTAAAGATGAGCTACCATGTGCGACTGGAATATATTGTTAAATACATACGGCCCACTGAATTATTGGATATTTGGTCAAAATTACCGTCAAGTTATCAAAGTGACTTTAATTTAAAAATTAAGCTGCTTTGTGCACTAAATAGGCCAAACTAGAAAACCCAATGGAATGGTTCAGTTTCATCACAAGAAGATTTCAGTTTTTGTGAACGTGGTTTACGTCATCAATAAATTTCTAACCATGTTTATTATTGAAAGGATAATAATAATAGATACATAAAATATATAACATTTTTTATTTTATACATAAGAATGTGTGAACAAACGCATAATATACATAAATATGTTAACGCCACTGTATAAAATTTCAAATTATGTGCTATTTGCTTATGTAGACCTATACGCTTACCTCATTTCCTGCAGATAAGCAACTTCCGTTAGCGAGCTGATAGGGAACCTCCGGTAACATGCTGATAAGGAACTTGCAAACTTATATTATTATTTAGATTTTAAATTTAGAATCATGAGTCAAGAGCAAGATGCTAAATTCTCAGATATTTGACATTCCCCATATTGCGCATTTGGCGCCAGACACCTGCAATCCCCATACCTAATTTGAGATAATTACTTGCTGCGCATGTTTTTCTATTCGCATTCATGATCAGTTATGACATTGCCTTCCAACAACATAAAATCACTATAACTCGTAAACGCGTGCGAATATTGAAAAAAAAAACAATTAGAAAAAAATGTGAATTCTAGCATGTTTCGAGTCGGAGAACTTGCCTATATACTTTAAATTCAAATATTGAGCCCCAAACGGCTGTCTTCGCTCTTAGAACGTAAATTTAGCTAAATTAGTGTTCTACACGTTGAGACGAATCGTTTGATACCCCACATCATGGGATTTGGGAGACCGGAAATGGAAACCGGAAGTAGACGGATTCTAGCTTATTTCGAGCTGGGGAACACGCCTATATACTTTAAATTCAAATATTGAGCCCCAAATGGCTGTCTTCAATCTTAGAAAGAAAATAGGGCTAAATTAGTGTTCTAGACGTTGAGACGAATCGTTTGATACCCCACATCGTGTGATTCGGGAGACCGGAAATGGAAACCGGTAGTGGCCATTTTATCATGGATTCTAGCTTGTTCCGAGCTGGGCAACACGGCTATATACTTTAAATTCAAATATTGAGTCCCGAATGGCCGTTTTCGCTCTTAGAACGTAAATTTGGCTAACTTAGTGTTCTACACGTTGAGACGAATCGTTTGATACCCCACATCATGTGATTCGGGAGACCGGAAATGGAGACCGAAAGTAGACGGATTCTAGCTTGTTTCGATTTGGGGAACACGCCCATATACTTTAAATTCAAATATTGAGTCCCAAACGGCTGTTTTCGCTCTTAGAATTTTAAATACTTTATGTGCCGTAGCAGCAGCAATGCGCCGCCGTGTGCGACCTCCTTTACCTTTCTGATTTCCTGATACCCACAGACCATAGAACTTTGCCCAAACGGCTCTCCTTCTGTCTTTTGGGGTCTATGGTTTGTTTAGGGCCGCGATTCTGTAATGACGATACGACAGTGATACGATATCGAATCGTTCAAATAGCGATTCTCTTTGGAAATCGACTCCTCGATCAGCGTTGCCAACCGTACGATAATTATCGTACCTGTACGATAATTTTACCCTGGGTACGATGTACGATTTTAAATCGAGTATCGTACGCAAAAATACGATAATTTTGTCTGCCCATAATCATTCAATAATAAATAGCGATAGTCAACGATTGTTCATTTTAGAAAAGTACTTAGAATGAAAGCATGTTCATACCCAGGTCCTAAAAGTCACGTATTCATGTACTACATACATATATACATAACATAATCCATATTCTGTAATTCCATGTAGGTCTGTGAGCAATGACCATAAGTAAAGTGTAAAGTAATGATCATATGAGTTCTATGGTTCCATGGTGCTCGATGTGTGGTTCTATTTTGTGCACAATCCATCCATGATAATCCATCTACATACAATAATTATAATAAAAAACGAAGGAAGGCGAGGAATCTTCAGTTCCGCTGTGGGACTGAAGATTGTTAATACGCTCATAATTAAGCGTATTAACAATTATAAATATTATAATCAAATTATTAATAAAAATATAGAAATATTTATTTCTACAATAAAATGGATGTGATACCTAATAGATTTTAATAGAAAATATTTAATATTCTCTGGTTTTTAAATGTCTTGTAAATTTAATGAAAAATGATATATTTTGCAATACTTTAATGCGATTGATCAGTAGCTGCTGATATAACAAAAGTTTAAATTCAATCTACGTTCTTCAAATTTTCTAACCTAAACTAACCTAAAATTTGTCAAATTACTCAAATTTAGTTTAAAAACGTAAAACACTAAATGTACGATAATGTACGATAATTTTACCCCCTCTGGTACGATATTTTTGACGCGCGAGGTTGGCAACACTGTCCTCGACTATCGAGTAATCTAACCTAAAAATGGTCGATGACTTTGGAGGTGTGGTACAGCGTAAACGATAGCATCTTTGTCTAATACGGTGGTGGTTATTTGTTATTTTATACAAATAAATATAAGTTGTGATAGGTAAATTTATATGTACATTGATATAAAAGAGCATAAAATTTTGTTTTGTGGTGTGGAGCATAATCATTTAGCAAAGAAAACACCTTTAGTTACAATGACAATGTCCTTTAAAATGCAGGATATACCTACATTGGGAAATTTTTATTAATTTCGTAGAAGAGTATAAAAGTTTAGCAGCAGGAAAATTTGTAAACTCTCCTGCTAACTCTTTATTTAAACGAAACAATTCAATAAACCTTTTGACAGTTGAGGGCCCCATTGGGAGCCCTAACGGGGCCCCCATCTGGGGGGCGGAGACCCGGGCTCAACTGGCCCCATACCTACTAGTAATTTCCAAATAAAAACCAGTAATATCACTTTATAACACAATCTTTTTACCACATAATCTTTATATAGAACTTACCCATGGAACATTTATTTGTCAAGAGGTTCATGGAGGTCATTTTCAACATCTTTTGATGTAACACGTGTTTTCTAAATTTGTTTCTGCCTCTACGTTTAATTTAAATTATTTCATATTTTTTTTTAATTTAAGTTATTTTAGGTTAGGGATGGTTTATTATTATTTGTTTACTTTTAATTTTTGTTCAGCTTTGAATAATTTACAATAATTTGTAATATGTATGCAAAAAAATGATGTAACAGAAATCGATATTGCTGGTTTTTATTTGGAAATTACTGAACCAAATGTTCTCAAAATTGGGGTATGTTTTGAGCATAAAAATAGCTTCAAAGTGAGTTATTACTCGACCCCCATTTCCATTTAAAAAAATGTTCCTATTGCGCGCCCAGCTGTCACTTTGACATTCAGAGCTGTCATTGATGTTTCAAAAAATGCAGAATTTAGTCATATATTATCGTTCCAAATTTCATCACAATCTACCCAGTGGTTCAAAAATTAGAGGGGGGGCGGCGGACTTTATGTCATGACTGTATATATATATAGCGAGCCGGTGGTTCAGAGCTTAGCGTCTCGATCGCTCAACCCAGAGGTCGTGGGTTCTAATTCCCATTCCACCAAACCATTTTTCATTAAATTGTTTATTCGTAGATCAAGCCTTATTCGCAGCGATGGCTTGGCAATCATCCTGGCGATGGCCTATAATGGGAGGAATGTCAACTTGGTGTTAAAGTGAGAGATTAAAATCAGTTGATGTTTGACTTGTCCCCCTAACTAATGAGGTTTTCCAGATTTCCCTCATTCCTGCACTGAATGTTGGTTAGGGCCTACCAACGTAAGTCGTTCCTGAGGCGCAAATGCGGCCCGCGAAATAATAATATGCCGCCCCCTCTCCCACACAAGTCTCAGACTTTCGGGCTAATCCTTGTGATTAGAATGAGGATATTATTATTATAGTATACATATATATATATATATATATATATATATATATATATATATATATATATATATATATATATATACAGAGTGTCCACCTAGTGCGCGTAAGTCCAATATCTGGGTTAATAAAAGAGATAACTTAATTTTTTTTCTACAGGGTTGTCTAATATCCCGAGCTGCACAAAATGAAAATATATTTACATATTCAGGGTGTTCAGTTTTTCCTGGACAGGTACCAACTTCGTTTTTCTAAATGGAAATATATATTTTTTATTGCTTTTTCGAACTAAACCCTTGATTTTAGTAGGACTTTCATCAGCCTTCCCTATACCTAACTTAAACTGTTTTTGAAATATTGACGGGTGAATATTGACATTTTTGCAACTTTGACACCCTGTAAAATCTAAACGGTTTGAGATCAAGCAAAACGGTTTGCACATTCCTATCTTAACTTTTCATAAGCTATCGTTTGATACTAATTTCAAATTTATACAGGAATAAAAAATTTTCAAAATTTTCAGAAAATTTTAAATTTTTGGATAATTCTGAAATTAGTACCAAACGATAGCTTATGAAAAGTTAAGATAGGAATGTGCAAACCGTTTTGCTTGATCTCAAACCGTTTAGATTTTACAGGGTGTCAAAGTTGCAAAAATGTCAATATTCACCCGTCAATATTTCAAAAACAGTTTAAGTTAGGTATAGGGAAGGCTGATGAAAGTCCTACTAAAATCAAGGGTTTAGTTCGAAAATGCAATAAAAAATATATATTTCCATTTAGAAAAACGAAGTTGGTACCTGTCCAGGAAAAACTGAACACCCTGAATATGTAAATATATTTTCATTTTGTGCAGCTCGGGATATTAGACAACCCTGTAGAAAAAAAAATTAAGTTATCTCTTTTATTAACCCAGATATTGGACTTACGCGCACTAGGTGGACACCCTGTATATATATATATATAGATATATATATATATATATAGATATATATATATATATATATATATATATATATATATATATATATATATATATATATATAATATGTATATTTATTTCCATTCTCCAGTTTCTATTTCTGTGTACAGACAAAAATATGGGTGCATTCCAAATCGTACATGAAACGCATCTGCTGCAGTGACACATAAAAACACATGGAGTAACTAGCAAAATTTCGGGCATTCTTGTTCTTGCAAAAGAATTGATTGAAACTAGCAACACCACACCACAGAATCAGTTCTCTTCCCTCCAAAAGTTTAAAAAATGAGGTTAAGTTGCCCGCAACGCATAAACGCATCACCTCGTACACGATGCAGCTCCTGAGTGCTACGAAGCCAAAAGTAGGAGGAGCTCATATATATAATACTACTATATTGAGCTATTCGAGCTTTTCTTGAAGCCGGTTTATGAGATGGAGTTATATATTTCGTTCTCTTTCACGGACAAATGTTCCTGTGCACATGCCCAAGTGTTGTCCAATCCAATCCAAGAATTTCAATGTGCCGCGAAAGTAAAGAAAGACCGGGCTTTTGTTTTGTCATATACAGGGTGTCCCAGTATGAGCGTACAAAAATTTACCAGTGGGTAGGCCAGACCAAAATAAGAATAAAATTCTTATAAAAAAATTTCTCTGATGCACGCCTAACGAGTTACAGGGTGTTATTTTGTAAAAAAAACAACAATTTTCCGTAATAACTTAACTTAAATAACTTTAACAACTTAAAAATCGTTTCGTAGATTTAGGTAATTTTTGGGTAACGTGTAAATCTATTAAAGACCATTAAAACTATATGGTGTTTGTTTAACTTTGACACTTGTGGTGGCCTAGGTCTACTCTTCCTTATGGTTTTGTCTTCATAACTCTTGTATATCCTACTTTTTCGTGAATTAACTAAGTTTTCCTTAATCGGCTATCAATTCTGAACAAAAAAGGTGCTCTTGTTACACAGCTCTAAAATCAACCATTTTCGAGTAAATTGAGTGTAAAATACCGACTGTATTCCTTTATGCAGAAAAATGTATGCAATGATTTTAAAGTTTAGAGTTAAACAAACACCATATAGTTTTAATGACCTTTAATAGATGTACACGTCATCCAAATATTACCTAAATCTACGAAACGAGTTTTTAAGTTATCTCGAAAAATTGTTTTTTTTTTACAAAATAACACCCTGGAACTCGTTAGGCTGCAGCGAAGAATTTTTTTTATAAGAATTTTATTCTTATTTTGGTCTGGCCTACACACTGGTAAATTTTTGTTCGCTCACACTGGGACACCCTGTATCTGTTTTGTCATATATGTGTTTTGTGGTGTGGTTATGTCACAGTTTATCTTTTGTATTTCAGGTATGTTTGTGTTTCACAGAAAATAAATTTGTGTTTTTCGTAGAGCCGGCAGTTTTAGAAGTGTTTTATTTATGTGTAACTTGTAGTTTTAGTTTTGTTCATATACCTATGACTTATTAGTTATTAGAGACATTTGCTCATCAAATTATTTCGACGGTATTTTTACAGTCGCAACTGCAAGTTTAGGTATATAAGAACATTTTGTAAATTTAAATATGTAGTGAATTAGGTATAGGAATTATACTGTACCGATTGTACGGATATCGTAAAATGCCGAAACGAAAAACTCAGTCGAGGTTTTGTCTTTTGTGCGAAGGAAATATTCCATATGAAGTCGCATAGGTACCTACCTGAAGTATGTATTTTTAAAATTTTCTTTTCAAATACAAACTGCATCCACTCTTTTGGTAAACTTGATAAATACGGGAACATCCCAATAACAAGATTGAAAAACCGTTATATGTAGATAAAATACAATATAAAATAAAGTTAATTTATTGTATTCTACAGTATATGGAGCAAAATTCCCGCGGTTTGCTGCGCATGAGTATTTGGTATTTTCTCCGTGAAAGAGACAATAGATATGATTCTGAACTACTCTAATTTGGCTTCACTTCAGAAACATGGTAAAGATTACATAGGCTCCATATTAGTGATGGGTTGCTAAATAGCAGTCTGCTATTTTTTAACTGCTAAATGGTAGTAGCAGTAACAACTGCTATCAGCTTAAGAAAAATAGCTGCTAATTATTTAGCAGTTTGTGGTTGTATGTTATTCACTTTGCTGCTGCTAAATGTCCAAGCGCTACGCCCGGTCGCCGATCGCCAACCGAAGACTGCGATTGCAGAGCAAGTAAGGTAAATAGCAGTATGGCAGTGTAGCGTGAAGTTCACGCTACACTGCCACACTGCTAATTTACCTTACTTGCTACTTGCTCTGCAATCGCAGTTGATCGCAGTCTTCGGTTGGCGACCGGGCGTAACGCTTGGCTTGGATATTTAGCAGCAGCGTGAAGCAGTTTAGTTTAGCAGTTAGGTGTTAAAGGTTAGCAGTAGCAGTTAGGTCTGGCGGCCAGCCTCGGTAAGGCAGCAGCCCAGCATTTAATTTAACAATCAACATTAGTAAAGCGGCAGACGGAGTTAAATTTAGGGAGGGAATATGTACCTAATTCCTACAACATTATTTTTAAACAATTTTTTGTTCGTTCTGCTTGTTTATTTCAGCGGCATAATTTAAGAGGCTATACAAAGATTTGTACCTATCACACAGCTTAATAAATGGTTATACATGCAAATTATTTATTACATTTATAAATTATTATAAAAGTTGTTTATATAAATAACGTAAACAAAAATGTCTAATACAAAAAACGAAAATGTAATTCTGTATTCAAATTGATTTAAACTTTGAATTAAATTCGCTTTTATTAAAATTAAAAATAGAAAAACACACTCACTCTCACTACCCACTCTACAAAATTTTATTTGAAATATTTTAATATTTAATAGCAGAAACTTACATTACAACTGAACCTGTCAATAAACAGTAAACTGAGACCGTCCTACTGTCTTATGAAATTGGGAGGGGGTGTTTGTTTACATTGGTGTTTAATAAATATGTAAAAAATACTAGGTATTATAGAAAAAGTGTTTTTATTACCTTTAGCAAAAGACATTTTAGGTGTGATCGGAGTACTTACTGAATAATAAATAGAACGTAAAAATTATTTTATACATAAGTCATTTGAAAGGAAGGGCATACTTTTCATACACGAAATAATATTTTTGTTATAATTTATAAATCAAAAACCTTCTCTGAACTTGAAATGTAGAAAGACACCGAGAAATTAAGACTTATTAGTTTAAATTCTTAAGAAGTATTGCTCAACTTGCCCCTAAACTTATGTGCACGTGGCCGTACAGACATGCTGTTTTTGTTTTATTTTTTGTCAATTAACCGCCCGCTCCATAATCGAAATACCGAATACCTACCGCCATTGATCGGGAAACGGTACTTACAAAAAAAGAGTAATAAATCACATTTATTTTCATCCAAAACATGAAATATAAATGTCAAATTATATTTATGGCTATCAGCCACAGCGAATATGTTCATTTTTTTGAGCCAGGGTAAAATGTCAACTGTTAGCTGCTAATACAGCTCCGTTTAACCAAACAGACAACTACGCAAACATACTAAAAAATAAATAGCTGCTAAAAAATAGCAGCTATTTTTAACTGCTAAATAAGATTAGCAGTAGCAGGAGTAGCTGCTATTTAAAAATAGCGGGTTCGACACATCACTACTCCATATAGTAGTATTATATATATGGAGGAGCTATGGATGCTACGACGTGCAGAATGCGTGAATTGGAACGAACGTAGGAAGCAAAATGTGCATAATGCCCCATTCGAAACGCACCCTATATTTGTTAGATATCCCGTTGGCGTTGGCAACACTGATTGCGTCTCCCGCGAAATCGATTCAGATTTTAGAACATGATCAACCAAAAATCCTTGGAATCAGCCAACATGTCCGAATATTTATTCCAGGTCTTGATTGTGTAGAGAAATTTGTGAAAAATAATATTTTAAACTGTTATGAAAATGAATCTCCGTTTGAAATGTTTGTGGCATAATAATTCTAATCTAATTCAAATATTTTTTTAATGCATTTGTTTTCGAAATATTTGCGAGACTGGATCGTTAGCCTACTAGATTGAGAATCAGCTTTTAAGTAACATGAGTTCAGTGATTGGATATAATTGAATATTTAATGTTTTTTAAATTTTATTTTGTCACTGTAAGTGTGTTGTATTACTTCCAATTTATTTAGAAAATGCAGGCAACAACATTTGTCGAAGATTGGTTATGTTATAATACCACTTTAGGGGAAGGAGCATATGGGGAGTAAGTTTTCAATTATTATTTTTTATGTTGATACAACTATAAACATTGTTGGGTTAGGGTCAAGCTCTTAATTCATAGAAGAACTGAAGAAAAAATAGCATGTAAAATTATTAATCATCAGAAGTATAAAGATGCATCTACTAATATTAACAGAGAGGTAACAATCCACAAAATGTTGGACCATGAAAATATTATTAAATATTTTGGACGAAGGCAGGAACCCCTTAAAGAATATATATTTCTTGAATATGCATCAGGAGGCGAACTTTTTCAATTAATAGGTTAGTGGATGGTAGTTTTTTTTCCTTAAAGTGTGGGTATGAAAAATTGTTTATTTTAGAACCTGATATTGGCATGCCATCACATAATGCACAGTTATACATGAAGCAATTATTGTGTGGAGTACACTACTTGCACAGTAAAGGAATTACACATAGAGATATAAAACCTGAAAATTTGTTGATTGGAGAAAGTGGTATACTAAAAATAAGTGATTTTGGTATGGCTACACTTTTCAGATATAAGGGAAAAGAAAGACTGTTGGATAAAAAGTAGGTATTTAAAAACCTTATAACACCTATAAACTAATATAGATGACAATTCTTAGATGTGGTACAAAGCCCTATTTAGCACCAGAGGTTTTACAAAAACCATATCGAGCTCAACCATCGGATTTATGGAGTTGTGGAATAGTTTTTGTAGCGATGTTGACTGGAGGTAAGTAATTTTGGTTAGATACTTAGGTAAGTTCGGTAAATACATCTAGACGCTCTAGATGTATTGTTCTTCTTTTATCTAATGTAATTGGAAAAAGACAAAACACATCTAGAGCAACTAGATGTATTTGCCGAACTTACCTTTTATATAGGTATTTGTATTTAAAAATATAATTATTATAGAGTTGCCTTGGGGAGATACATCAGATAATAATGAGGAATTTGCAAAGTGGAGAAAAGATATGTACATATCTGAAACACCTTGGTCTAAATTAGGAAATACTGCATTGAGTTTGGCGAGACAAATTTTGAATATTGATCCCAATAAGAGATTGACTTTGGAACTAATAGAAAAACATCCTTGGATGAAATTTAATTTTGATTATGGTGAGTTGTATTTATATAGGTACCTACATTATATGACATGGCACATTGGCCATGTACACCTAGTTATTACTTAGTGGAAGTATGCAATGAATCAGTTAAATGTGCATCATTTCGTGCATATTACCATGTTTGGGAGAAATTAAGAGTCCTTATTTAAACATTTGCTGGAGTTAACTTGATCAGGTAAGTACCTATTAAAAATCCTATTAAATAATCTTAGCTTCTTTTTTTTCAAAAATTTCGATAAATTGAAGTCTGATTCACATATGAGTAGGTATGAGATAAAAAATGTAAACCTGTGCAGTATTTTAATGAATTTATCTTGTTATCTCCAATATATCTTTAAGTCCATTCTACAAAGCAGAATGCAAATATCCCACTGATATTTTTCTTAACTACAAGGAAAATATTTATATTGATAATCCTAATGCACAAAGAAGATTACCAATTAGTAATTACCTAAGTAACTGATATGAAACTTTTTGTTAATATTGATAATCAGCCAATACCGATATAAAGGTCAATCCTATATAAATGTTAATTTTATTTGCCTAAAACCCTCCCATTGCATTATATTTTTCTCATCAGGCTTTGCCATCTGGTTTCCCTTCTTAATAGGGATGATGGGTGTTCTCTTTAATTTTCTTGTGCCTCTTGTACCTATCTCTAGCTTCACCAAGAATGGTTTCTAGTGAACAATTTTTTTTGCAAACAAATAAGCGTCTCCGTTAAGTCGCAAATAATACAGTAAAAATGTGATCAAACTAACAGGATGTTTCCAAAAATAGAGTACTTAGTTAATTCCAATTTCATTGTAAAAAAGTATAAAGGGCCTATGGACTTTAAAGTTGTGAATTATATATTAACATAGGTATGATGGCGGCGTTTTTATGATTAAAACTGTAATCAAGTAAAGTACACAAGTAGAGAGTTGAGAAAACAACTTCGCCGAAATATTGCGGTTTCCAGTCATCATAGCAGCCTAGTGCCTTTCAACTGACACGGACTTCGTGCTACAGAAGGTTACATTAAAGATCAAATTGTGATTGTTTAAAGGTAAATTTTCATCAGTGCCAAGTACTTACAAAACTCGAGTAACTTATTTATTAATTAACTTATTAATTTTTATGAATTACATTTAATTTTTTAATGGTTCTATATGGTAATTAGTTTTACATTAATCATCACAATTTTATTTTCTGAGGTTGTTACATTTTGTATTTTTACGGTTAGCGCATATGTCTACTTTAAATTTTTCTGTATACCAACTGGAAATAGATCGACCAAAGGTTATTAAAATTTACGATATTAATCAGTCTAAACTTATGATAAACAAAGAATTAGAATGGTTAGAATCGAAATTCAATATACTAACTGTGCAATTTATAAATGTTTACTGGACTAACCTAGATCATTTGCAAAATTGTTAAGCTAAATATATTTTTGCAGTAATTAGAAATAAAGTAATAAAATTTGCACTATGCACATATTGAACTTTAACACTTCTGGACCATTTTGGGGAAAATGGCAAGAAATGACATTGAACAAAAATGACAAATTAAAGGCACAAGTTTGCACAAGGCAATTGCGTAACATTTAAACTACTAGATTTTATGTAAAATTCCAGCAGAGTCAACAACACCGATAATACAAGGACTCTGTGCTCTCGCGGGACGGTCACCATAGGCAGGTATCACGTTGAGCCAGCTGCATTATGTTGATGGCATATTTTATCATAAGTTTTGCGTTGTTTTAGCATTAAAAAAGGTCTTTTTCTATCATGGATGAGGTAATATAAGTACACCAAAATGTCTCAAGTATTTGTAACCATGCGGGCTTATTATTTGAAGGATAGAGAGGCTAAAATCATAGTATTATTTATATAACGATATCTTGCCTTGCCTGATGTATGTAATTTTATTTGATCAGATTTAAAAGCTAAAGAACAACTAGGTATTTTGAAAACTATCATCCCTCTCACCTGAAATATTGTACACCAAAGAATCTAATCAATCATTTTTAGTCAATACATTCACTGGCGAAAAGAAAAAATATTAAAACAAATGCCACAACAGAAGGTGTAGGTAATTAAATCTTTAGATACTGAACAAACTGAAACTTTTAACGAAGGTTTCAAATTAAAATAAATTTCATATTGTTGATTCGAGTTCTCCAATTCTGGCAGATATAATTAATTTTAGGTTGATATTTTCTGTTCAAATATAGATGTAATTCAGGGTCCGGATTCTGATTCTACGATACGATTTCAATGACGAAACGACCCCAGTTTTCGATATCGTCAGTACGATTGTGTTTAAAATGATTCCGGTTCACTATCGTTTCGATACCCAATTTAAACGCGAAAAAATAGAGATTCTGTTGGCAACACTGCGGTTTAGGATTGATTTTTAACTTGTATTAACCTTACTTTGTTTAGTTTTGTTCACTTTAAAAGTTTATAATTATATAAAAATCCAACCAAATACATATTTGATATTTGATCGGAGATATAAAACGACAATCGTGGTAACTCTAAACTGGTTCATGATAATATATTTTATTTATGAAAAGTGTAAGTGCTAATAAATTCGTCTTTAATTATAGAACTTATTAATCTTATCATATTACCTATATTTAATGAACGAGCTCGATGGCACGTTGATCACAATGAAAGACGAAGGCAAAATAGGAGACTAATTGATAACTAACAACCCATTTGATTTGCCTGAACGAAGGTTTATCATGGGTTTATCGAATTGTTTTGTTTAAATAAACAGTTAGTTGAAGAGTTAGCAGGAGAGTTTACAAATTTTCCTGCTGCTAAACTTTTATACTCTTCTACGAAATTAATAAAAATTTCCCAGTGTATATCCTGCATTTTAAAGGACATTGTAACTAAAGGTGTTGTCTTTGCTAAATGATCATGCTCCACTTTTTTATATCAATGTACATATACCTATCACAACTTATATTTATTTGTATAAAATAACAAATAACCACCACCGTATTAGACAAAGATGCTATTGTTTACGCTGGACGACACCTCCAAAGCTATCGACCATTTTTAGGTTAGATTACTCGATACTCGAGGAGTCGATTTCCAAAGAGAATCGCTATTTGTACGATTCGATATCGTATCACTGTCGTATCGTCATTACAGAATCGCGGCCCAGACTACTTGGATAGAACTACGTCTAATAATTTAGATTATAAACAGATTACTGTTCCAATGACAATCCCCAGAAGATGATTGTTTAGTCATCCCTCCTAGGGTGAAGTAGTAAGAAAAGTAATAACAAGTTTAAAAAAAATCTCTGAATTCTCTAGTAGGTACTAAACAAGGAAACACTGGTATTTTTGTCGCCAGAACAATTTAAATATTATCAATACAACATCATATCAAACTGTTGTTTTAAAATAGGTGGAACTGGAAACAGTTAGCCTTAATCAGTTTAATATTTATAAAATAGAATCTGATATTTTCTCAAACTTTATGGATCAATTAAATACTGCTGTTAAGGTGCAACAATCACTGAAACTGAAAAAAGCTTGTTACAGTTGTGTAAACAATTTTTAGATATTTTTGCACTAAAATCTGAAAAATGAATAATTAGTTTTTCTCAAGAACATTTAAAAACAGTTTACATAAAAAAATAAAAATGTCCACTCCCTTGTATTATAATAATAATATCTCTACCCCTCATTCTAATCACAAGGATTAGCCCGAAAGTCTGAGACTTGTGTGGGAGAAGGGGTGGCATATTATTATTTCGCGACCCGTTTATACGGCTTGGTGTAGCACAGACATTAACCAAAGAGACAAGTTATTATTTGATTATATATTAGGTGAACGCCTAATTGGGAACAACATTGGTTCAGAAACAACCGTTATCGTTAGAAATAGGAGAGAGGTACTAGGTCTTACCATCAGCTCAAACCTCTTAAGCAATAAGATAACTGACTGGAAGATTTCTTCTGAGCCATCATGTTCAAGATCATAAACATATTCTATTTAATAATATAGAAGCTGGGCCTAGGTCTATGCTAAAATATAGGGACCCGAGAAGCACAGACTCGAGCAGGTACAAACGATCGGTCCAGTTGCAACTTCAATGCACCCTTACCACTATAAATAATCGTGATAAGATAGAGATTGCGACGGAACAAATTCGGAACGCTCTTATAGCAGCTTATCATGAAAATTGTCCACTTTAGACCAAAAAAGATAATAGAGACACGTCTTGGTGGAACAAAAAACTGGAAAAAATGAGGAAAGAAGTTCGACACCTCTTTAATTGAGCTAAAGTTTCGGGCACTGAGGCTCCGTATAGATCCGCACTAACGAACTATAATAAAGAAATAAGAAAAGCAAAAAAGGAATCGTGCAGGAAGTTCTGCAAGAATATATCTGATTTACCTACCAGCACTAGAATCCACAAGATCCTTTCTAGAGATCTGGTAATGGAATTTAGCTCGATAAGAATGACCTGATGACACCTTTACAGACTCTGGAAAGTAAACCTTCGAGCTTTCGTTACAAAACCACTTTTCAGGTAGTTCGATTTTGGATAACTAACAACTACCAGGAGGCCGATCTAAACTACCTGACAAAAGCGATTGGTTGGTGGCTAGTAGGGTTATCCCAAGACCAGCCATTGAGTGTGCTATTAAATCTTTTCAGCCATTCAAATCACCTAATGAGGATGGTGTGTTTTCAGCTCTGCTCCAAAACACGGACTGGAAATTATTATACCGTTTCTCATCAGACTGTTCAGAACTAGTCTGGCATGGAGTTATATACCAACCAGTTGGTGACCAGTTAGGGTGGTATATACATACCTAAAATAGGTCGAATAAACCTATGCCCTAAATTGCTTAGACCTATTAGCCTGACATCATTTCTGTTGAAAATTCTGGAAAAGGTATTGGACGGATACATTAGGAGGAGTGTGTTAAGCATTCACCCTCTTAATACCCACCAGTATGCCTGTCAAACTGGCAAATCAACAGAACTAGCGTTCAATAACCTGGTCGGAAAAATCGCCCAATCCCTGCAGAGTAGGCAAATTGCAGTGGCGGCTTTCTTTGACATTGATGGAGCGTTTAACAATGCACTGCCCAACTCCCTATACACAGCTGGTGCTGCTAGGGGAGTCGACCCAACCATAACTGACTGGATTCCAGGCTGTTAGAAAATAGAACTATAACAACGATCCTTCAGGAAGAAATGGTCAGATTTAGGGCCACAAGAGGGTGTCCACAAGGTGCTGCTGACCATACTTTCTGTGTGGGAGGTTGAGGTTCAAGCATATGCGGACGATCTAGTTATTTTAGTCAGAGGAAACTCTGAAGAGGGAATTTGCCTGACCCTCCAAGAGGTACTAGATATAGTACTAAGTTGGTGTGAGAGGGAGCAGATGACTGTAAGCCTCCACAAAACGGTAATTGTACCATTTACCAAGAAACGGAAGCTGGACAAACCTGCCTCCCTCCCTCCCCATACTTCGTGAAATAATTCAATTGCGGAGGAAGCGAAGTATCTGGGTGAAGTATTAGATAAGTCGCTTAATTGGAACTCCGACCTGGAGAAAATGTTCCACAAGGCACAACTGTTCTTATGGACAAATCGACGAATCTGGGAAATCTTGGGGCATTGGTCCCAAACAAATATATTGGCTGTACTTGAAGGTCATACAACCTATGATAGCGTACGGCTCCATAGTTTGGTGGTCCAAAGGACTACAACAAAGGATCAAAATCACACTTTCTGGTTTACAGAGACAAGCCTGCCTGGCCATAACTGGAGTCATAGAACTCTACACCGTCAGCAGCTCTGGAAATCCTACTGGACCTACCTCCTCTTCACATATATTTGGAGAGAGGCCAGATGGGCAACATACAGCCTAAAGCAGGCAGCTATTACCATGCCGCAGTCTGACATTATGGAGCACAATAGGCTGCCGGATGACATGGAAAGTCACAGCATCCTGGAGATGATTTCAGATGTCATGCCTGCAACGACCAATAATGAACTGCCCTTTAACATTCTCTTCCCAGGAAGAGATGAATGGGATCGGAATAAAGCTGAGCTATTGTGGACAGATAGTTGTCGGTTTACAGATAGCTCCAAAACACCCATGGGTGTTGGAGCCGGAGTGTATAGTTGCAACCCAATGGTAAAAATATCCTCACCCCTTGGTATAGTTATGCCACTATATTTCAGGCAGAAATCTATACCATCAAATTGTGTGTACAGAGCCAGGATTAAAGCCTAGCCTAGCACCCAGTGGGGATTTTACCATAAGAGCTGCGGAGCTGCAGAACACATAAAATTTCATGTATTTAAGCTTTTAAGCATATTAAATATCAACAAAATACAAAATATTTAAAATTTAAAGAATTCAAATGCTCTCGCGCTAAAATAAATCTAGGAGCTTATATTATTATTTATTATACGATGCGAGCTAGCCCCTTATGCAACCACAACCTGATATACAAAATGTGTGCACAACGAACAATTAGATCCGTCCTTTGTGTTTATTGGCCAATTAGGCACGTGACCCAGTACACGATCATACGGGCTTATGTGGCTGCAACAACAACAGCCACTGCAGTAAATTCAGTAATATTATGTAATCGTAATAGGACGTGGTACGTGGTCGTTTATTTCTGTGAGCGGCACGGGTAAATATTTTCGTTTAGGCGACCACGAATATACCTAGTTACTAAAATGAATAGCGTTTCGTTTTTACAAAAAACTTTATTTGGTTCTCTGCCTTATGAGGATAAACTGAAAATAAAAGAATTAGGTAGGCCAGCACCACAATTAAATTTTGTGTTACAAAAGACAATTTAACAATAATGTATACACAAAAACAGAGTGGATGTGCGGGTGTGATATAAAAAATGCACTCTTTTGTTTTCCGTGCTTACTTTTCGGTGGGGATAAAGCATGGACAATACACGGCGTGACAGATTTAAGTCATTTAAGTCAGAGCATGAAGAGACATGAAATAACAATCAAATCATTTGTCAAATGAGGTTAACTTGGCCCTATTAGGTAAAATAAACATAAGAAAGTCAGTTAGATTAAAACCCTATAGGATTGCCACATGGACATGACCGGGATTTTCTGTGATTGTTGTACCGGGAATTAGCTGTGCGGTCCCGATTGAAATTCCAGGTTGAAGTTCAGAAGTGCCATAAAAACGCGTGACCTTGAAAATTTTAAAAATTTAGCGGCTCCGGCCAGACTTAATATCCTGGAATTGAATTCGACCAATGTGACAACCCTAAACAGAACACATACAATTATTGTTCACGCGCCGCCACTGCTAACACCTCTTAAAGTGCCTTAAAGTGATGCTGAGTGCCTCTTGTGGTTAGAAGATGATGAAACAGCAGAACACATATTATACACCTGCCCCGCTGGGGAAAGGATCAGATACTCTTTATTTGGCAAAGGACAACTTTTGCCAGAGGATCTGAATAAGTTCTCACCCAATAAGGTGATCAGCTAAAATTGATTACGCAATAAATACTAATTTACATTGTGCTCTGTATTTCTGTCGCAGGAGTCAGTTGAGGTCCCGCCATCACTTCACGTTTAACATTTCACGTCCAAGGTCTCCCAAACTACCAAAATATTTTTTATACAATTTTGATATAATTTTGATAAATTTATACGTTAAAACCATTTTCCACTGAGTTATGTCTTTCTTATCCTTTACAAAAGTCCTGCAATTCGTCAGGCTCCATTTATTGAAAAATCCCATTTTCCTTAATTTTTTGTTATTTCCTGATAACAAGGGAACTATTGGCCCTACAATGTTTCGCTTATACTTAAATTAAAGCTAAATAACTGCTCTACAACTTCATTTCCTATGACTTTCCGTAGGCTGAGTATTTTAGCTGATATTCGGCTTGGAAGACAACTAAAACAACAATTTCGAACTTTTTGGAAAAAATGGCCAATTTTTGAAAAGCTGTATCTCGGGACCTGTTAGACCTATGGAGTTGCGGTTGCACTCAAATTGTAGTAAATTTTGTCTGCTTTAAAATTTTATAGGGCAACTTTTTCCGTAAAATGCACCATTTAGAAGTTATATGTCAAAAACTGAAAAAAGTCCGAAAAAATAATGTTTCGAGCACCACGCAGTTAGCACAGGTCTTTCGAAGCTGCAAACTTGGTTTTAAACTATTGATACCTATCCTAACAACATTCCAAAAAATCAGAACTCTGCAATTTTTTGCGACCTACAATGTCTTAAATGACTGGCCTACTAAGCTCCCAGCTGTTTAAGAAAGGTCCAGTGTATTCAACACTGTTGCCAAATGGGGTATTTTCCTTCAATCGAAATGAAAGTGAAAACCTGTATTTTTAGAAAATATATATTTTTTTATATTTATTAGGATAAAAATTATTAAGATTGAATCGGTAGAAAATTTTTAATTCAATTTTGAAATTTTATTCTATATTCGTGACGTCACTAAGCGAAAACTAGGGAATATGTATCTATAAAGAGGCAACACTGATACTATGTGGCTAGTTCAGACGACAGTCGACAATTGACATTTGAAATTTCATGTTTGTGTTTGGTTTGACAACTTATCGTATTGTATTGTTGTTTTCTTGTGAAATAAACTTTTATTAAACATGGAACAAGGTTTTGTAGAGGCTAAGTCCGACAATTTACCGGTTATAGATCCTTTTATGATATCTTTATTTTTTGTGGACAATATGAGTTATTTAAGTTCAGAAATTTGAGGGATGAAAAATGTAAGGTTAGTATTTTCATCATGCATGCATTTACATTTTTTTATACTGAAAAAGGAACTATAATATAAGTTATCTCGCATTAAAGGGCTACAAGAGAGAGTTATGGGAACGCAGCAGTAGGATATGTACAGTTGAAGAGGGATAACAGTATTTGTACCGTGAAAAGGAAGAATCACTCCTGAACATAAGGTTAGAAGCCAAACATATAATGTAACCATTATAATAGATGAGGGAGGAGCCAAAATTGTATCATCAGAATGTCACGACTGTGTTGCTAGCTCAGGTAATATTCTTTAGCTGAAGTTTTTATACCATTTTTATATTTAAATATTTTTAGGAGGTTGTAAGCATGCTATAGCATTTTTATACTGGTTATTAAGGAGATCAGAAGAACCCAGTACAATAGCAATTGAATGCTATTGGAAGAGGCCATTATTGTCAAAAGTAGGAACTACAATAAAATTTCTAAAAGCTACAGATTTAAAGTCTGGCAACCAATCTACACATTTGTCTGAAGATCGAGATTTTCTTTCTAAAGTCATTGCAAAAGCAAGGGAACAAAAGTGTGAGGGAAATCTAGTAAAATACGACAACATTATTTTGGAAAGGGAAACATAAATAAAAAGTATTTGTCCCAAATTCAATTACAAATGTTGTTTTGCGGTAAACAATTAGGTTTGTTTTGTGTAGCCTCTCCCAATTTTGAAGTCACTAAAGATGTACAGATTCAGGAAGTGCTATTTAACAGACAATTTATAGAAGATATTATTATAAAATCTATGGAATTTTGGAAAAATGCTATTTACCCACGTTTAGTAAAATAAATTATTTAAGTAATTTCTTATTTTTTTTATTTTAGAACTGTTGGTTTTATAAATTTGTTTCAGGTGCTATAAATACTCATAATAGTTTGAAAAATGCAATAAAAAACTTTATCTCGTGCTTCTGTAGCACAATGTAATGTTTACAAAAATATATGGCTATTCATTTAGGTAACACTAAAATCTTTATAAAAAAAAATTATTGTGCTATTACAATATAACTGCTAATTTGGACACTGCACTTGTCAGGATTAGAGGCAAAAACCCGTTATAATCCAGACATGCGGTAGAATCTAAATAAATAAATAGTATAAGTACTGCGAGACCGTTTAGTTGATTTTAGGTTTTCAAAAATGTTCATTTTAATATCTTTACTTTCCTAATGGTACCTATAAATTGTTATTTGATAAATAGAAATAAAAAAATCTTATTTTCATTAAAAAAGTTTTTTATTAAACTTGTGGATCCGTACAGTACCAATCTCTACTAAACCTTAACTAAACTACTACTTAACTAAATTAATTAATTTCCATCTCCTTCAATCCACTCAAGGTCAAACATTAGTAATATTTATAAAACATAGTATAAACTATAATATTTGAATTAACCCTTTATAACAAAATATACAACAGTGCCAATGTGATCAAAAAGTCCACACCAGCGGTTCTTAACCTTTTGTGAATCAAATACCCCTTTTTTCGATATCTACAAATCAAAACCCCCATTTATGCGGACCTCAAAGATCTTTGCGGACCCCTGGGGGTCCACAGACCACAGGTTCCACTGGTCTACGCCATATGGGATCTTTTTTGTTATTAATCCATAATTTCCAATAAAATAAATACATAGCTTTCCTCGTGGATTTCATTTTATTAAAGGTCCCTGAAAGTTTATTATGCCACATGCAATAAAAACTACATAATCTAATTTCCAAGCCATATTTAAATCTATACATGCATGTGGTTTCTTAAGCTTGCTATCCTTTTGCTTAGTTTTACCTCTTCTTTAGTGCTTTTAGATCCAGATGCAATACTTGGGGGCCTTATTAGCTTACAATTTTTAGTTGCTAACAGAGAGTCGATGTGCTTGAAGCCCCTATCTGCCATAACATCACAGGATTGTGGCAAAATGTCTATATACCCAGACTCCTTAACAATTTCGGTATCTGTTACTCTTCCGCCAAAGCTAGTAGAAATGAAATTGACTATACCATCAGGAGTGGCACTTATCAGGTATTTAAAGTATTACATTTTTTATATTCAGACCACGTCAATGATTGATGCAAGCTGTTAGTAGGCTGTTCAATCTGAACTTCAAAACAGTCTATGATTGACTGAACTTTCGAATACCTTGCTCTGAATGGTATTGGTAGATTTTCTTTAATTAGATCTGGTTGTGGCCAAAAAATTAAACTCTTAAAAAAACCTGCCAAAACAGGTAGGTGTTTGGCAAACACCTTGGACACAGCAGACACACTAATTCCAAAATCTAGGGAAATACAATAAAAAGCATCATTTAAATGTACTTTCTTCAACACAATTAAAATATTTCTGTAACTAATTTTACTTTCGTTTTCCAACAATTTGACAATAAAATATGTCTTTTGGCAGCCCTAGATAAAATCGTGAATTGTTTTCAATCACTAACAGGGTTCTCTCTATGCTTAGTTTCTGTAAATGAGAAACTTTATAGTCGACTATTGAATCACTATCTGATGAAGTGTTGCTTTGAATTTGAGAACTAGAGGGTAAGGTTGATGCTAGAGAAGATGCAGAAGATGACGGAAGAATGACACTTTTCTGTGGTGAACTCTCGGACAGATTGATTTTTTATGGTGAACTCTCAGCAGATGATGTTTGCGCTGATGTACTCGGTTCATTAAATAAAACCTTTTTCACAGATGATTGTGATACTTGTTCCAAATTTTATATTTTCCTTTTTTTGCCAGAGTCGCTTAACTGAGATACATCTTTAGGAAATTCTTCGCCGCTTAAATTTTTATGGGGCACCACACCTTTTCTTAAAATAAGTTTCTGTTGCATTAATTTATATCGAATCCAGTTTTCACAGTCTTCTTCCAACTAAAATAAATTAATGAGTGTCTCTACTTCTGAATAAAAATCACAAACTTACATTAAAGTGGTCTTCACAGCAGTAGTAACCTCCTGAAGTATATTTCGGAATTTTTTCTATTTTTACAGCAACACACCATTCTTTTCTAGTTTCATCATTAAATGGAACAGTTAGAAATATTTTGTTGGAGTTGAAAGATGTATTTTTGCATGTGGGTACAAAACAATACTTAGCTCTCTTCGACATCCTGGAAACTAATATTATTAACAGTATTAGGTACTGCAAAGTCGATTAAGTATATTCAATAATTACCTTTATAAATTACGATGTTTCAATTAACAGAACTTCTACTACTAATAAATACTCTTGTAAGCAGTCACAGGCAGAGACAACAATTTACAGGTACAATATATAAAACTAAAAACAATGTGTCAGATGTTTACCCTAACCAAACAATTCAAACATAAACAAAAGTAAAGTTGTCATGTACTGACACCAACCACATAAATGAAAATATCCTAGAAATCACTAGAAAATGGCGCAAATTTTGAATTTTCGCTTAGTGACGTCACATAGATATCGCACACATTAAAAAATAATTTATGGACTTAAATGAATCCAATATTAAAATTCTAGAAATACGTATCTCTTCTTTTTTCAACTACTTTCGATTGCCCATCTAAAAAAAAAATTGCAAAAACACCCCATTGCAATAAAATGCAATTTGATGTTATTACTCAACATATTTTAAAAACGGTTTAACTTACGCTTATGTAATATACAACTTTTTGTTCATTTGTGATTAATCTATCTTATGCTGAAGTAATGGCAGTTAAACCCCTAACAGGCTGTATATAAACCCTGTACCTATACAGGGTGTCAACGGATCTATTAGACAAGCCATAACTTCTAGAGTATTGGATGTATCAAAATGAGATTTGGTATAGGTAAATGGTAGAGGAAGAGGAAAGTTTTTGCATATTTTTCACGTTTGGGTTACTTCCGGTTTCACCGGAAATGGCTTCAATTTTGAATTTTTAAATGGAACACCCTCTATATTTTTACATATTTCAATTTCTGAGACAATTTTGGACTTGAAAATGACATTTTAAAAAGTTTTTTCGCCTACTTGATTTTTTTAGAGCCATTTTTAATATTGCATCTAGGTGGTCATGATTGAGCGCAAACTAATCTGAAGGCCTTAGATGATGTCAGAAAAATGTAATCGCAAAGTTTTAGTGATTAGTATGATAGATAGGAATGAGACAAGTTGGCAAAATTACTTTTTTATATCTAACTATTTTTTTTCAAATGGCAACACTTTTTAGACAAGCACTTTTCAAAAAGGGATTTTTTTTGCGAATCCAACGATACTAAATTCATTGTGATTGGATTAAAAATAAGCTCATAAAATACATTTACTTCAGTGAAGTTTTTAATAAATTCGTATACGAGTATTATACTTTAAAAGTTTTAATGTCATTTTCTAGTCCAAAATTGTCTCAGAAATTCAAATACGTAAAAATATACAGAGTGTTTTTTAATAGGACACCGTGTTAATATATGGCCAGTTACATTTATTGTAATTTAGGGCCAGGAGTTAATTGTTTATCAATTGTACTAGTATGTCCCTATACCTAGTCCTTCTAATTTTTGCAATATTTCCATTAATATTTAAATTTTACAAATTTTCAATATTGTTCGCTTATTTTATTGGACGTAGTAGCCTTGACCTTTTCTGTAAAATAAAACTTTGCAGAAAACACTTTCAATAGGCTTTTTTCAATTCCGTTATTCCTTGTTTTTATTCTATAGTAATTGCTCGATCATTATGAGTTTGTTTACAATTATCTATGAATTAGTTATAAATTTAGAAAATTTTCATTACTGTAACCCAATCGAGCCATTATTATAAAAAAAAAACAAGGAATAATGGAAACGAAAAGGTTATTTAAAGTGTTATGCAAAGTGTGGTATACAATTTCACAGAAAATGTCAAAGCTTACTATGTCCAATAAAATAAGCCAATGAATGAAAATTTGTAAAATTTAAATATGAATAAAAATATCGCAAAAACTAAAAGAGTTATATAGGGGCATAAAAAAAATTTATTGAGGAAGCCGTTACTATGTGGTAATTTAACATCTTGTAGAACAATGAAAACACGCTTCTATGTATTTGTAGTGGCGAGATACAGTGAAATACACTGCAGTGCCCTCTTTGGGTCTTTGCTACTACCTGTCTGACAATTATTGTCTAATTGAGTTGTTGTTTTCGGCATCTCCTTCCAACGCTTCTATGTATTTTACCACTATATATTTTTGTTTTTACAAAAATTTTGTGACTGCAGTTTCGACTTACAAAGTCATTTTCAAACAGTGATTCAAAATAGAATGAATTACAACCGGCAAAATGTCTATATATATATATATAACTACTATCAGGTAAGAAAAGAGACAGTATTTTAAGGCATATTTTACAATTTTTGAGAACTTAACTATGAATATAATAAAACAATTTATATAGTATTTTTACAGGGTTTAACAGATGTAAATAAGGGTGAGTAAATCAGATCTAACTGGTCGTTTAACAAATTGAAATTATTATTACTATGGTATTTGTGAATTTATAGGGATTCTAGTATATCTAATTTATGGCCTTTAGTGGAGCAGTGTAGGATTTCTATGGTGTTTAATTCGGGAAACTTATGATTATTTTCTATACAGTGACTAGCAAAAGAGGAGTCATTTTTTTGTAATCTGAATGAACGAAAATGTTCAAGGTAACGAGTTCTAAAGTTCCTACCACTCTGTCCAATATAGACGCTATTACACTCTGTACATTTTATCTTATAAACTCCAGATTTATTATATTTGTCGGTTACATCTTTGGCATTATATAGGATATTTGAAAGCTTATGTTGCGGTTTAAAGGCAATTTTAATATTTTGCTTAGATAGGATATTGGCTATTTTCTCTGATAATTCTCCACAGTATGTTAATGTTGCGTAGGTATATTTATCTGTTTGTTCTGTTGTAGGATATATTAATTGGAAAGTGTTTTTTTTAAGTTTTTTTCCGATAAGTTTTCTAATAGAATGTTGAGAAAAGTTATTTCTAATTCCAATATCTTCAATAATACGTAATTCCTTCTCTCGATCTAAATCTGATAAAGGCAAGGTAAAAGCTCTATGTATCATTGAATTATAGGCCGCCATTTTATGTTGATACGGATGAAAGGAGTCATTAGAAATTGTAATACCAGTGAATGTTGGTTTACGGAATACTGAAAAGGTGCATAAGTTGTTAACATGAGAAATAGAGAGGTCCAAAAAATTAATTTTGTTGTTTTCTTCTGTCTCTAAAGTAAATTGTATTTTGGGGTGTATGCTATTTATATAATTCAGAAAATTGTTTAACTGTCTGTTAGTACCTTTAAAACATGCTAGAATGTCATCCACATATCTCACAACTGGGAAGAAAGCACATTCAATTCTGGTATAGATATGTGGATGACATTCTAGCATGTTTTAAAGGTACTAACAGACAGTTAAACAATTTTCTGAATTATATAAATAGCATACACCCCAAAATACAATTTACTTTAGAGACAGAAGAAAACAACAAAATTAATTTCTTGGACCTCTCTATTTCTCATGTTAACAACTTATGCATCTTTTCAGTATTCCGTAAACCAACATTCACTGGTATTACAATTTCTAATGACTCCTTTCATCCATATCAACATAAAATGGCGGCTTATAATTCAATGATACATAGAGCTTTTACCTTGCCTTTATCAGATTTAGATCGAGAGAAGGAATTACGTATTATTGAGGATATTGGAATTAGAAATAACTTTTCTCAACATTCTATTAGAAAACTTATCGGAAAAAAACTTAAAAAATACACTTTCCAATTAATATATCCTACAACAGAACAAACAGATAAATATACCTACGCAACATTAACATACTGTGGAGAATTATCAGAGAAAATAGCCAATATCCTATCTAAGCAAAATATTAAAATTGCCTTTAACCCTTTAAGGTGCAGTACTATTTTTTATAAAATTATAGTAATTTTTTTATGCAGGTAAGTTGTTAGGACTCTAATCGATATTTCCTAAAGAAAAAAAATGTTGTTATACTTGACATTTACTTTGTACGTGGTGGTGGATATTTCAACCAGTGAACCTTAAGGGTTCATTCAGATACAAAGTGCTCACAGTCATTATTTCAACCACTTATTTTACCAGGAAAAAATCACATGTTCAAACTGATAAACCTTATTTATTTATAGGTATGCACAAATTATATAAAAAAGAAACTTAGTAACAAAATTCTTTGGTATATATATCGATGTAAAAAAAGTATTATTGACTTATGAAAATATCTATTTTTCATGAAAAACCGCAAAACAATCCAAACATAAGCCTACATCACAACGCCTGCAGGAAATTTGCGACCTCTTGTTTTTTTTTGTCGTGCTACAATATGAACAGCGACGTGATGTGCCTTTAACTGGCAGATGGTCCCCAACATTTGTCAGGCGCCTGATGTTTTCAATGGAAATCCCTCTTCCACCAATTTTTTTAATTTTTCTGTCAGCTGATAATGAAGGCCCTTTTCTTTTCCAATTGTTGAGGTCTGCAATCAGCTGGTCTGCAAGAATGCTTCGGAACTTCAGATGTGACATTGGTTTTTCATTTTTGCTCAGAGATACCTTATAAAGAAGATAGGAATTGACAACTGCGCAATCGACTAAATAATAAAATATTTTTAGCCACCGCCTTCTCGATTTCCATTGAATAGAGTATGTTGACATCAACTGATCAAATTTATCAACGCCACCCATGTAGCGGTTATAATCAGCGATGGCTTCTGGACATTTGACTTCTTCACGAGTGCCAACCTTATTCGTTCTTTTTACAGTTGTAGTTTTACTTGGATCATGCATTGAAGTGACAACGTTCACAGATTTCTTTCCTCTATCCCTCCATTTTATCACTGAAAAATCACTAGCTTGGGCAAAATCGTAATCACTAGTTTTCATTCCCTTGTCATCTTTTAAAAGGGACTTAGGGTAATATTTCCGATTTATACGAAAAGTTCCGCAACCAAAAGTTTTTTTTTCTAGTAGAGTATGCAGTAAGGTGAAGGTCGAAAAAAAATTGTCAAAGTAGATGCAGTAACCCCTTTTCCAGAAAGGTTGGGAAAGTTGTAACACGACTCTTTCACCTAAAGTGCTCTCAGTATTTTCTTCTTTGCCTTGATATATTTGGAATGAAAGCATATAACCCAGAGAAGAACAAGCCAGGACCCAAATTTTGAAACCACGTTTGGTTGGTTTCATTGGCATGTATTGTTTCAAGCTAGACCGGCCCTTGAAACCAACCATACTCTCGTCTACAGACAAACTCCTGTAAGGAAGATATAAATCTTTAAATTTTTTGTTGAGACTCTCAATGAGAGGTCTGAGCTTATAAAGCTTTTCGAAGCCAAGTTCTCCTCTTTTGGGCATTTTACTGTTATCATTCAAGTGAATGTTTCGCAAAATTTGAAGAAATCTCTTTTGAGTCATAATATCAGCAACTCTAGAAACGTGAAAGTTTTTATCGGTGGACCAATACTGTTTTAGGCTTGGTAAAGTATGAAACCCCATTATTATAAGAACACCTAAGAAAGCTTTCAGTTCATCTAAAGTCAACTCCAAGGATTTTCCATTTTGGTGAGCATATAGATTGGACTGTTCTACTATACATTCCAAATTATCCAGGCCAAAAGTTTTTTGAAAGATTTCGTAAGGTGAAGCTGTTGCAAAGTTATGCATTGGACCATGATTTTCGCGAAACTCATATTCTGAAAATGCTTTTGGAGCTGACCCTACCTTACGAAAGTCAAAGATTTTACTGATGTCCTCAGAATCCGATTCCTGATCATCACTATTTTCTTCCTCTATTAGCATTCGTTCCTCTTCTGTAGGATCAATATAATTCGGATCGAGGATAGAGTCATCAGAAGAAAAATCATTTTCTTTATCACTAGCATCTTCAACAAATGGTCTTTTCTGGCAGTATCTTACTAGTTTTGGCCGCGAATACAACGAATTTCTATTACTGCTATGTTCAGCAGCTGTAGAGGTAGAAGGCATATTTTTTTCATCATGCTTGTTTGTCATTTCAGATTCTGAACCTAGTACGTCAGAATTCAAATGAGAAGCCCTAGTAGTACATTTGTCTAAACCTATATGTACGGGCACATCATCCGCGTCGCTATCACCTCCAATATCTGAATACTCGGCCTGTTCATCCGTCACACCATCCAACCAATCGAAAACAGATCTAGGGTCCGCGCATTCTAACTTTTCCAAATCTACTGAGTCCATCTCTGTACTTCCCTACTCTGAAAAAAATAAATCATTTTCTAGGTTTTTGTGCACATCCTGTATAAAACTAAATATCAAAATTCATAAACAGTGGTTATTTTGAAAAATATTCTAATAAAGTGCCAAGATATTAGTTACATATTGTATTTGAATAAACCTCAGAATTATATTTTCACAAAACACGACCGTATCTTCTTAGCGGTATTATGAATACTCTATTTCAATTGAAATAATATTAGTTTAGACCTTCCTGCTAAAGAAAATGTATCACATTCAATAATAACTCAATTGCAACATTGAATAAAAAATTAAAAAAGACCAACATGTTTTACGAAAAATGAGGTTATATTGTCATAATTTTCAAGTTCAAAGAAATTATGAAAAAGCGGAACACATATTTTACATATATTTTACTCAGAATTGAAATGGGATATGTTTATAATCCAATACATACCTGTCTGTAATTTTCTAAGGCACATAAATAAAAGAAATTGATTAAAATACCAACACTTGTCCCACCAAGATTACACATAAAACAACGAAGGGCTCACTGGTAAATATTCAACCATTTAGTCGGCGCGCATTCCATGGTGCGCGCGCAATTTCAATAAATGGTTTTAATTTTGCTTAGGAGCCTTCCAGGAGATCAGAGGTGTGGCATTTGGTTGATTTTGTTCCTGTGTTGCCTTTAGAAAGGCTGATAAAATAAGTGGTCGATTTAATGACCTTTGCATCTTAAAGGGTTAAACCGCAACATAAGCTTTCAAATATCCTATATAATGCCAAAGATGTAACCGACAAATATAATAAATCTGGAGTTTATAAGATAAAATGTACAGAGTGTAATAGCGTCTATATTGGACAGAGTGGTAGGAACTTTAGAACTCGTTACCTTGAACATTTTCGTTCATTCAGATTACAAAAAAATGACTCCTCTTTTGCTAGTCACTGTATAGAAAATAATCATAAGTTTCCCGAATTAAACACCATAGAAATCCTACACTGCTCCACTAAAGGCCATAAATTAGATATACTAGAATCCCTATAAAATCATAAATACCATAGTAATAATAATTTCAATTTGTTAAACGACCAGTTAGATCTGATTTACTCACCCTTATTTACATCTGTTAAACCCTGTAAAAATACTATATAAATTGTTTTATTATATTCATAGTTAAGTTCTCAAAAATTGTAAAATATGCCTTAAAATACTGTCTCTTTTCTTACCTGATAGTAGTTATATATATAGACATTTTGCCGGTTGTAATTCATTCTATTTTGAATCACTGTTTGAAAATGACTTTGTAAGTCGAAACTGCAGTCACAAAATTTTTGTAAAAACAAAAATATATAGTGGTAAAATACATAGAAGCGTGTTTTCATTGTTCTATATAGGGGCATATTAATATAATACTTGGTAGACAATTAACTGCTGCATCTAATTGATCATATATTTAAATGTTTTCCCCATTTAAAAAAATGCGATTCTTTAGCTGAAAGTTAACGAAACTAACAAAATGTATAAGAGGACAACCTATATAATTAAAGTCAAATATTAATATTGCTACAGATAGTAGAAACTTCAGTGTCAATAACAGGGAAATAACAGTTTCACCTACATATTTCATGGAAACAATTGTATAATTTTTTAACGTTGACATCGTTAAAAAAAATATATATAAAATTACGATTTTCTCAAAAACCATTGACATAAAGTATAGTACTTTCTGCTGAAAGTACACCTAAAATTTAATGTACAATTAAAAATGTTATTATATACAGAGTGTTCCATTTGAAATAAGACAGTATGAGCAGAGATTAGAAAGACCTAGATGTACAAAGCTTTTACGGGAAGAAGTGCAATGCCAGAGTGAGTAAACAACAAACTTCACTTCAACCAGATTTAACCTTAACTATTAAAATGTTTAATTTTAATAGCTAGTAAATAATATAACTATTTACCCTATGTAAAGTAGTTGTATAATTTAAAATTTGTTATGGAGTTATAGAGTTTTAAAGTTTGTGATCTACGCATAAAATTTGTCTTATAATCCCCAGAATAAATTTTCATAAATAACGCTCAAGTAGATTCTGAATCCGAGATTCGGCTAACTGACGGTACCGGATAGTGAGGGTGCTCTTGACAACGTCGCTGGAGGTGACAACAAAGTATCAGACTCTACTCATATATAGATGCTGGAAGTGACAATGTATCCTTAGTGTGCACTATATATCGCAAAAAAAAAGGAAATCAATGTAGGTTATTTATATGTCTGATTATGTATTCTACAGGTTAAGAAACTGTAACATCTATATTATTTTGACATATGTTTTTGCTTTGGCAACTTAGCAGTATGATTAATTTGAAATTCATAAAGCTAGATTACCAAAGCAGAAATGCATGGCTGACATCGAAACTAACGAGTAAGGTATGTAAATATCTTTAATAATGCTAGGATACTAGATAATGACGTCGCGGAAGCTAGCTCCACCACAAGCGAATTTTGGGATGGGACTTCATGGAGAATTAACAGCTATTTTTAGGCTCTTTTGGTACCCTATTATAAATTTTTCCGCTTGCTTCCAAATGGGTTAGTTTGTGGAGGTGCTAGCATCCGCCTGAAGTTAGCTCTACCACACTGTTAAAAGGTGTTTTTTTAGGTTTGATAGAACTTTACTTGACAACTACTGTCAGACTGAACTGTCAGTCTGATGCTGTTTATAAAATTTATTTTCAGTATACTTTGGCAAATCATGAATAGATTTACGCTTGAACAACGCTACCGAATTCTTCAAATTTACTTTGAAAATCAGTCGTCTGTTCGCCAAGTGCATAGAAGACTTCGTGAATTTTTGGCCCACATGATCGGCCATCTGAGCTTTTTATTCTTTGTACTGTGGATAGATTTCGAACCACATACTCTCTACATGATATGAAAACACCAATGCGTCGAAGGAATGTGCGTAATGAAAGGAATATTGCCGCTGTACGTGAAAGTGTGGAAGAAAATCCAAAGTTATCCATACCTACCTGGAAAATTTTGCGGAAAGGTATTAATCTATACCCATATAAGATCTACCTGGTGCAAGAATTAAAGCAGCAAGATCATGGCTTGCGTCGTCATTTCGCTAATTGGGCGTTAGCAAGCACAGTTGGAAGTTGACCCGTTGTTTTACCGTAAAATTCTGTTTAGCGACGAGGCTTATTTTTGGCTTTCTGGATTTGTGAATAAACAGAATTGCCGGATATGGTCTGATGCCAATCCACAGGATATTAAACAGACTCCATTACATTCAGAAAAAGTGACCGTTTGCTGCAGTTTACATGCTGGTGGCATCACCGGATCTTATTTTTTTAAAAATGAGGCTGGCGATAACGTTACGGTCAATGGAGCACATTACCGGATCATGATTAATGAATATTTGTTTCAAAATATGAATGATACTGATCCAGACGAAATGTGGATGCAACAGGATGGCGCTACATGTCACACGGCGAACGAAACTGTCGCCTTGTTGCAAACAAGGTTTGGTGACAAATTAATTTCGAGAAATGGACCTGTTAACTATGGTACCTGTTAACTATCCACCCAGGTCCTGTGATGTGACGCCCCTAGATTATTTTCTGTGGGGGTAGGTCAAGTCATTAGTTTATGCTGATAAACCAGCAACAATTGAAGCCTTAGAAGCCAACATTTTTCGTGTTATTCATGACATACGACCAGAAGTGCTCGAAAAAGTCACCCAAAATTGGATTAAAAGAATACGCTATCTTGCGGACAGCCACGGTGGCCACATGCCGCAAATAATGTTTAAATGTTAATGTAATAGATTGTTTTTTTAAATAATATTACTTTTTAATCACAAAATATTTTCTTTAATATTTTTTTGAAGTTTAAGGTTCTATCATCCTTACAAAAAAAAACACCTTTTCTATACTGGTCACTGCCATTTAAAATATCATCTGTACAAATTCGGCCCAGCAGAAGATGCTGAGAGCCGCTTGTGCTTAGAAGATGATGAAACGGCAGAACACGTATTATATACCTGCCCCGCTGGGGAAATTATTAAATACTCATTATTTGGCAAAAGACAACTGCCAGAAAATATGAATAAATTCTCACCCAATAAGGTGATCAGCTTCATTAAAATATAAGTAGGTGTGAGCCACAATAGACCACATGGTCGCGGTAGAGGGTCTGGTTTTTGGCCCACCCACTTTTGAACTTAACCTAAAATATTCGCATATTCTTATGAATCAGATTTAACGGCTATTTAAAAGCTCTAGAATGTGCCTTATTACAACTGAATCGGACCACCCCACCCAGAGATTGGGAGACCCCCTCATAGGGTACCATTTATAGATCTTCACAAAAATTCGAATTTTGATATGGGACTTTATGGACAATTAACGGCTATTTTTAGGCTATTTTAATACCCCATTATTAATTTTTCTGCTCGTCTCCAAATGTGTTAGTTTGTGGTGGTGATAGCTTTGTCCACCACATTTGTAAAACATGGTTCGCGTAAACTATTCGCATATTTCGATACATCAGATTTAACGGCTATTTAAAGGCTCTAGAACGTGGCTTATTCAACTGAATCCAACCACCCCACCCAGAAATCGGGAGCCCCCCCCCCCTTAGGGTAGAATTTATAGGTCTTCAAAAAAATTCGAGTTTTGGGATGGGACCTCATGGAGAATTAATGGCTATTTTTGGGCTCTTTTGGCACCCCATTATAAATTTTTCTGCTCACCTCCAAAAGGGTGAGTTTGTGGAGGTGCTAGCTTCCGCTTGAAGTTAGCGCCGCCCCACTTGTAAAACTTGGTTCGGTAAATATATGTATACACACATATGTTACAATTTGTAGGTCTTCACAAAAATTCGAATTTTGAGATGGGACTTCATGGAGAATTAACGGCTATTTATAGGCTATTTTTGGTACCCTATTATTCATTTTTCTGCTCACCTCCAAAAGGGTTGGAGGCACTATCTTCTGTCTGAAGTTAGCAGTGCTACCCTTATATAACTTGGTTCACACACTACTCCGAATAATTAATTATTCTGATTACAACGATGTGTCATAGAAAGTTACTTCAGTAGAATAGAACAAAAAACGTGGATCAGATTTCTTATTGGCTGCCTATGATTAGATTAAATAGCATTAGGGTGTTGTGACTAGATATGACTGTTTTATTTACTTGTCGATTTCAGAAAACGACGCATCGATACAACCAGAAACATCAATTTCATCAGCATTCATCATAATTCATCAACATCAGCATTTTCCATTAAAAAATCAATAACATTAAATATTCACAAAGGGATGTTCAATTATTTTTCCAGAGCAAGTTTAGATTTAATGAAAACAAATATTTACACTGTATGATTTGACTACTTTGTAGGATCAAAAATAAAAACGTAAACTTTTGTAGGCATTTGTAAATTTGATTTTTATCAACTAATACAAAACCATAGGGCAAATTAAATAAATGAGGGTAGTAGGTAACATGAATATGGCTATGAGGGAAATGATAATAATTATTCGATTATAATTAACATTTGTATGTTAGTAACTTAATGAGGAAGTCAAAAGAATGATAAAAACTACTTTATTGACATATACATATAATATTAGCAACCATCCTCTTTTATAAAATATATCACCAATGGACTTCATGATGGACCTCAAAATTGTCGGGCACAGTAAATGATTTTGATTTTACATCGTCAAACCCCCATACACTTATTATTAAATTTTCTCTTACGTATAGTAACATAGTGCCTGATTTGCTGGTAATATTTGTATTTATGTGACGATTTTGAATATGTTCTATGGTTTCTTTGAAAGGGAGCTATAAAATTTATTACTCACACAATTCAAAATTTTTTACGCCTTCAAGATGTAGTATTATTGTTGGTATTTTGTTTAAATTTAATTCAAAATTGTCAGTTTCGGCAGAAAAACATTCCAGATTTATGAAGCGACCTGCAAAAATACAGAATTATGATATTGGTAATGAGGGTGACAGTGAAAGTACCATATGCAGTACATGCCTTATTGAGAAAAAGAGGTGCATCACAACATTCAGTTTACTTCCGTCAGCATTTAAAGATACCAAATTTCCTAATGTGATAACAATATATATATAAAGCATAAGTCGATAAAAGGAAAGCGGATTTGTTTTCATTGCAAGTCGCAACAAGCAGTCACGTTTTCTCCTGGAGGTAATAGAAATAGAATAGTATTTAAATTAATATCTTGAAACTGTCAGTATTTACCTAGAGGCAATTTCTGAACTGAATGCACAGTGCAGAACCTTTAAATAGCCATTAAATCTGCATAAAAATATGAGAATAGTTTACGCTAACCATGTTTTACAAATGTGGTGGAACTAACTTCAGGTGGAAGTTTAGCATTTGGAGGCATGTAGAAAAATGTATAATAGGGTAACAAAATAGCCGTTAAATCTCTATAAAGTCCCATCCCCAAATTCGTTTGTAGTGGAGCTAGCTTCCGCGACGTGATAACATGGGTAACAGCAAAACAGTATTCTGGAAGTTTTGGTTTTACTGTTTCTAAAACTAAGAACAAAGTAAAGAACTTTCATTTTTAACTGTTAGATTAATATAATGATTAGGTATAGTAATAATAATAATAATAATATATGTGATATTTACCATGGCCAAATAAAGAAAAAAATCACAAAAAAAATATGTTTATCCATATCCACTCGAAAGAGCAGTGGCTAGTGTTGTCAACAGTAGCCTTGTCTGCCGTTGAATATACCTTTGATATAGTAAACTGGAAAATTGGAGATCAAGGATATGAACAGGGAAATTCTTGAACTTTTGATAATGCAGGCATTATTTCTTGGAAATGCCAAGCAGAGAGTTTTAATTTTTCAAATTGAGAAATGATTTCTGCAACTACATAAGCAAAACCGGCCCATAATCATGAAGATGGTAAAAAGACATTTTCTGGAAATATCGTTGATATTTTCAAATCCTCTATGAACCAGAAAGCAATAGGTAGCTTACAGTGGATTTGAGTGTTGAATATCTAGCAACTTCTCAAGGGTGTTCTTGGACCCTAGCTCTTCAACAGTTTTATTAACGACATTGTTAAAAACTTGGAAGTGGATTGTTTGCTGGATGTCGATGATCTTAAAATATTTAAAGTGATTTATTCCTTGGATGATTGTGCTCTTTTACAGAATACTTTCAAAAATATACAAATGGTGCATTACAAATAAACTATAACTGAATACTTATATCTAAATGTAATGTAATGACGTACTCTACTAAAGCCAACCATATCAGTTATGATTCCGAGTTGTATGGCTCTGTTTTTCAGAAACCTGATAGTTTTTGAGACCTTGGTCTAACGTTTGATAAAGAATTATCTTTTGTTGTTCATATTGAGAATGTAGTTTGCGAATCTCTTAAAACACTGGGTTTCTTAATAAAATCTAGCAGAGATTTCTCAAATATATGTACATTGAAAACTTTATTATATTATGTTTTTGTCCAGTTTAAACTTGAGCATTATTTACTCGTATAGAATCCTTACTATAAACTTCTCATTAATAAATTGGCAAAAGTTCAAAGAAAGTTTTTAAAATGGTTATTCTATAAATCAGACTGTTTATCCAGCAAATGGTTTCACTGAGGAAGAGTGATTGGCTAGGTTCTCTATATCTGCACTGGATATGAAGCGTGAGCAGGGTTGCCATAAATCTGTCCACTTAAATCGGGACATCGGGACAGTCGTCCGACGATCGGACGATTGTTCAAGGCTTATTCACGATTTTGTCAAAAACTGGTGTTTTTTTAGTTAAATAAAAATTCCTAGTTAGGTAAAAAATAATAAATAAAAATATCCAATAATTAACAACGTAAACTTTTATTCTATTAGTTAACTATATAATATAGTAATTATAAGGTACTTCTTGCACAAAAAAATAAAAAAATAGTTACTTACATAACATAACTATTTATGTCTATTTAAGAAGACGTTTTAGTTTTAAAATTATATTCTTCAGATTTATCTAAATTGCCGATGTTTATTTATGTACCTTCTGATCTATAATAGCATTGTCGATTTGCAAAACAGATTTGTTTAAGGCAATGGAATGTATTACGAGCCCTAACAACTAAACGTTGGGACAACATAATATTTTGGAAATAATACAATGGCTTATCAAAACGACTGAATTATTTTGTTTATTTTTTTAAATACAAACATAATGATATATTCTAGACTATTTGAAAACGTTTTCGTGCCATGGTAGAGGAATAGGCATTAATCGTAGCGTACTTTGTCATTGGAAGGTCAAATTTGCTGACAACTAAATGTTGGGACAAACAAGAAGCAACTTTAATTTAATACGGGGTCACATCGCCCTTAGCTTTAACGACTGCTTGAACTCTTGCAGGCATTGTATTAACCAAGGACTGACACGTTTGAGGAGAAAAATTATCATAAATCTCTTGTAGTTTTGTCCGCAAATCAGAAATAGTGCATTGAGGATGGTTTCTTAAATACTGCTTCATTTTATGCCACACAGTTTCTATCACATATAGATCCGGAGTGCTGGCTGGATGAGATAAAACCTTTATATTCACCAAACCATTTTTTGGTAGATTTTGCCGAATGACATGATGCTCCATCTTGCTGGAAGATGAAATCCTCATTAGGAAACAATTTTGCACGCTAGGTAAAAGTGAGTTCTGAAGTATCTCTTGTTATTTTTTAAGCATTTACAGTACCACCTATAAATTTTAAAATGCATAAGCCCCTTGCCGACATGCAGCCCCAAACCATAATTCCCTTTGGAAACTTCACAACCCTTTTTAAGCAGTCTTTATGAAAAGCTTCTGCTTTATTACGTATTATCCGTTTACGGTGATCTCCAACGCAAACATCAAATTTCGCCTCATCACTAAATATTATTTTATTCCAGTCATTTTCTGTCCACAGAAGTTTAGATTTTGCCCAATTGTAACGGTTCTTATTTTGAATTTCTGTCAATAGCGGTTTTTCTTCGGCCTAAATACGAATTTGTATCAATTTTTTGCTAATGGATGAACCATACAAAACTGAACTTACCTTGTAAAATCCCAAACCGCATTTATGAATGTATTTTCAGCAACATTCTCTAGATATATTTAATCCACTTGCCATTGAGCAGTTATGTCTCGAACGGTACTTCTTCTCGTTGATTTGCATAATTTAACAAAATTTCGTAAATCTCTTTGTGAAACAACTTTTGGTCTCCCCGAACTTTTACTTCAAACATCCACATTGGCAGACTCACCATATTTTTTCACTATATTATAGACTGTGGTCTTTAGAATAGGTAAATTACTAGAAATTTTACCCATTGTCTTGCCCGCACTGTATTGGTGAATGATAATTTCAGGTAATTTCTGTTCGGTAGCTTTTCCACGACCCATTATTCCAATTTAAATTAACAAAATTTAAATATTTCAACAAATACTACTACTTATAACTATTTACGTCACTTACAAACTGTCAATGAATAAATAAAACGTTTTTTTGATGTTTATATAGCGTTTTTTAAACATTTTAAATGTGAGATTTGTGCTTGTCCCAACATTTAGTTGTCAGCCAATTTGGTCTTCCAATGACTAAATACGCTATGATTACTACCGATTGCTTCACCATGGCACGAAAATGTGTTCAAATAGTCTAAGATATATTGTTATGTTTGTATTTAAAAAAATAAACAAAATAATTCAGTAGTTTTCATGAGCCATTGTATTAGATCCAAAATAATACCTTGTCCCAACATTTAGTTGTTAGGACTCGTATTTATTGAAAAGCAGCCAATTTGTTCGTGTATTGCAGTAAAAAATTGGCTATCGGGATTTTTAATGGTTTTATCGGTGCGTCGGGACAGCAGGGCCAATAACGGTGACTGTCCCGATATATCGGGACAGATGGCAACCCTAAGAGTGAGTGTTGCTCTCAAATATTTTTGCATACTTTACACAACGAAATTGAGTTCCCACTTTTACTCAGTGAATTAAACTTTCGGGTATCAAATTTAAACTCATGAAATCCACAAACTTTTTATTTACCTATCCCGCACACAAACATTCACCCCTGTTTTTTATATGTGGTAATTACAACAAAAACTGTGACAGAATCAAGTGCAATCTCAGTTCTATTAAATACCTTTTTTAGAATTAGTTATTTTGTTTTTGTTTAATTTTATAACTGTATTTTGTGATTTATGTATCATCTATGTATCATCTATGTATCATGTTTTTTATCTATGTGTATTATAAATACTGGATTTCTACCTGCTCTATAAATGGGATCTCCTAGAGAGGAATTGTAATAAATAAACAAATAAATTAAATATGTTCTCAATTCTGTGTCAGTCTCAGTCTCCTACTATAAGAGGACATCAAATGGCTAAAGTCAAACAAAAATTGAGGACCAAGAAAAATCGTATTTCTAAATTTAAAATTACCTTCCTAAACATATGCACTATTGACTACAATATTGTCTGAAAAATGTGGAAATAAAACTATGAATGACAACACTACACTGTTTAAACACTGGCCTAGAATTTATGTAATTACTATATTTATTTCACTGGTGATATCATCCATATACTATATTATAACGCGTCGATTCTGTCTCGCTCTAAATTCCGCCGCCGAATCGACGTGGTTTCTAAGCTATCTCCTCTGAGGGGGGGATCGCTGAGCGATCCCCGCGGGCGACCGAAGGTCGCCCCGAGCTTTTCTGCTATGCGTAGGCGCATTTTCGTCCCGTTTCCTACGCCTTTTCAAAAAACCTCTGCAAAATTTTCGTCCGATCGCCGTTCGGCGAGAGAGATGCGGCTAGCACCGGCGTTTGTCCTTGCGCCTAATGGCTCCGTCACGCCTGCCAAAATCCCAACTTTTCAAGGGACCCCTTCAATCCCTTTTCTAATTTTTACGGCTTCGAGAACCGCTTCACGAGAAACTTCCGTCCGTTCTCTAATCCTTTGAGATTTTTTTTTTGAGACCGTACGTCTAGTCCTACGTCTATTTCATATTTGAAAATCTCGAGTCGCGTCCGTCTCATTTTCTTTCTCATTTTATCTGCCGATGTGAGATTGAACAAACAACAAGCCCCTCCTACGAAGACTGTTAAATTAATTAAACTTGAGATAGGTTATTTTCTTATGATAAATATTGCTAATGGAATTGATAGTACTAACTACCAAACACTTTTCCAATTAGAATACCGGTATTTTTCAGGTTAACACGTACGGTTTGCACATGATACAATAGAACAAGATATGATATTAACGCGTCCTAATTTCGTCTGCTTTCGCGCATGACGTCATTTGGTGGGAAGAAGTTTAAAATGTATATGGCGCAAAGTGCGCTTTATCGTTGGAAAGCGTCGAAGTTTAATTATAATTGTTTTATTTATTGTTTGAAATATACTTTTAGGTGGTTTTAGTTTGCAAGAACACATTTCTTATGAAAAAAAAAAAACTTCGCATTGACGCAACATTTGTGTAATTAGAGTGACATGTTACGTTACAATCCATGTACTTTTATCATGTTACAGTGAAACAGAATAAGTAAATGTTGTTTTTAATAAACATCTGAAGTACCTATGTTAAAGACTAAGCTCGTATTACATTATAGTTACTTTCATTATATGAATTTAGGTATTATATACAGGGCCTTTCAAAAATAACTAGTACATTCTAGGTAATAAAATACATAACATTTTTTTTTAGTTATTTTTAAAGGCTCTGTATATTAAGGCTCTTAAATTCATATAATGAAAGTAACTATAATGTAATAAAAGTTTAATTGTAATTATACAACAGATATACCGGGTGTTTCACGGTGACGGTCTATTAGAAGTATCTGGAGAACCAATTAAGCTATATTAATTTGAAATTTGAGGTGAAGTGAAAGTGGGCCATAATCTACTTGATGAAAATATTTTGTAGTTTCTACCACTTCCGGTTATACCGGAAGTCGACATTAACTTCGTTATTTTGAATGGGGCGCCCTATATATTATTTCATTTTTGGATTCTACATGAAATTCTAAACACATTTCATGTAGGATGTCTTATACCTATCTATCTATCTTAAATTTTCATAACCTTTCGTTTGACACTAATTTCAGATAACCAAGAGATTATATTTAATCGAAAATTTTTAATTTCTAGAAAATCTGAAATTAGTGTCAAACGATAGCTTATGAAAAGTTAAGATAGAAATGTGCAAACCGTTTTGCTTCATCTCAAACCGTTTAGATTTTACAGGGTGTCAAAGTTGAAAAATGTCAATATTCACTTGTCAATATTTCAAAAACAGTTGAGGATAGGTATAGGATATTCTACATGAAATGTGTTTAGAATTTCACGTTAGAATTCAGAAATGAAATAATATTTACATTAATATTAATTATATATATATATAATAGCACCGAGCCGGTGGCTCAGGGCTAGCGTCTCGATCGCTCAACCCAGAGGTCGTGGGTTCTAATTCCCATTCCACCAACAATTTTTAATTAAATTACCACCTGTTGTTCCTTCCTTTAGTTGTGGCGACACTGTTAATATTTCCAACCTTTATGTGGATATTAAAGATATTATTGATACAATAAATAAGATTCCTCCTAAATTGTCTTTTGGTCCAGATGGTATACCAATTTATTTTTTAAAACAATGTGTGTACGTGTTGGCCATCCCAATACATAAAATTTTTAATTTATCATTGTCCACTGGAATATTTCCTGAATATTGGAGACACAGTTTCTTAAAACCCATATACAAATCTGGACCGAGAAATAATGTAGAAAATTATCGAGCAGTTTGCCTTCAATCTGAATTACCGAAACTACTAGATCGTCTTGTAACAAAATTATTAGCCTGGGAATGTAAAAGCTTAGTTATTGGGGAACAGCATGGGTTTACTGAGGGCAGATCAACTGCCACAAATTTAATTGTTTATGAAAATTATATTATAAATGCCCTTGAAAGCAAGATGCAGGTTGACTCTGTATACACAGACTTTTCTAAAGCCTTTGACCGGGTCAACCTGCGTCTGCTTATCGCTAAATTAAAAGGCTTTGGTTTTGATGGAACTGTGCTGATGTGGATTCAGAGTTACCTATCATCGCGTACCCAAGCAGTTAAATATGGTAGTTCAATTTCTAAAATCATAGAGGTTCCATCAGAGTACCTCAGGGCTCTCACTGTGGTCCTCTTTTGTTCAATTTATATGTTAATGACATATCTGATGTAATAAAAAACAGTAAATTTCTAATGATTGCTGATGATCTAAAGATTTTCAGGCAAATTAAATCTAGTTCTGATGCTCTTTCATTGCAATCTGATTTGGATTGTTTATCAGAATGGTGCGGCAACAATTGTATGACTTTAAATATTAATAAATGCTACAAAATAACATTTGCAAAAATTAATGAGCCAGTATTCTTTAATTATAATATAAATAATAGACCGTTGACCGACACAAAAGATATAAGAGACCTAGGCGTGACTTTTGATAGCAAATTAAATTTCAATACACACATAAATAATACATGCTCCAAATCTTTAAAAATGCTAGGATTTATTAAACGTTTATCTTCAGACTTTTCATCAAACACCTTTAAGATTCTCTATTGTTCCTTAGTTCGTTCCATCTTAGAATTTGCCTCCTCGGTATGGTGTCCACAATATAACTCATCTATTACTCAAATTGAAAGAGTTCAACATAGATTCCTAAAGCATTGTGCTTTTAAAATGGGATTTTTCCGAGATACTTATAATTATGATGATTTACTCGCTATACTTTCTATGCAAACGTTACAGCAAAGACGGTTAATTTCAGATATGTGTTTCTTTTATAAAGTATTAAATAGTCAAGTCGATTGTCCAAATCTTTTGAGTTTGTTCTCACTTAACATCACTAATAGACGAACGCGTAACTCTGAATTATTTTTTGTGCCGTTTCATCCTACCAATTATGGGCTAAATGAACCGTGTACCAGATTTTTAAGGCAGGCTAATGAATATGCTCATAATTTGAATTACTTTTCATCTACCTTTAGTACCTTTAAAGCTCAACTTAAAAATTTGTAAATTATTTCATATTATTATGCTTATGTGAAAATGTTTATATATTGTATATGTCTATTGATTAATATAATTACTGTTAAATTTTAGATTATAAGATTAGTACTTACGATTTTTTTTCTCTTATATTGGATTGTATATAATTATACTTTGGGTTTCCCGTAAATAAATAAATAAATAAATTGTTTACTCGTAGATCAAGGCTTATTCGCAGGGAAGGCTTGGCAACCATCCTGGCGATTGGCCTAGGATGGGAAAAATGTCAACTTGGTGTTAATGTGAGAGATTAAAATCAGTTGATGTTTGACTTGTCCCCCTAACTAATGAGGTTTTCCAGGTTTCCCTCATTCCAGCACTGAATGGTGGTTAGGGCCTACCAACATAAGTCGTTCCTGAGGCGCAAATGTGGCCCGCGAAATAATAATATGCCGCCCCCTCCCCCACACAAGTCTCAGACTTTCGGGCTAATCCTTGTGATTAGAATGAGGGGTAGAGATATTATATTATTATTATATAGGGTGTCCCATTTAAAATAACGAAGTTAATGTCGACTTCCGGAATAACCACAAGTGGTAGAAACTGCAAAATATTTTCATCAAGTAGATCATGGCCCACTTTAACTTCACCTCAAATTTCAAATTAATAGCTTAATTCGTTCTCCAGATACTTTTAATGGATCGTCACCGTGGGACACCCTGTATAATACCAGTGGAATTTTCACAGGTTATTTTTTAATACCCAATATATAATAGGTACTTATAATTCAGAAACATATATATATTCAGAAACATATGTGCTGATGGAACTTAAGTATTTATTTTTTAAATTACATGTGAAGTTAAGTAAAGCAATATTTTATGTTGGACGTCAAAGAATGTCAAATATTTTTACATTATATAATTATACATGTATTTACTCTTTTTAAAAAACTGTGCAAGATTAAACAAAAAATCTTAAAACAATATTGAAGAGAAAACATTATCAGACCTATTTCTATCAATTATTAAGGAATTAAAAAAATATATAAGGGGCGTCAAGAGACCATGTCTTGCTGGTCTATATTCCAGCAATTCATGTTTTAAATTGCGTTCATAATCGTTTTTAATAAAATGCTTATCGCAAACAGGGGAATATTTAACATTAAAACTGTCTTTACATTTACACGGCTGTTTCCAAATACCCAGCATGTCCTTGTCTTTCGGAAATCTAAAAAACATGGTACCGTCATCATACAAAACCCTTGCACATATTATCAACAGCACAACCATACATCGTACACCTCATTTTTCACAAAAATCAACGCTTTAACACTTAAAACTATTATTCTAAAAAGATCTTTGCTATGAACCGTAAAATAAACAAAGTATAGGCCAATATGGCGGAAATTCGCACCAATTGACGTCACATATGCCACGCCCACATGCGTGGTATCATATCTTGTTTTATTCTATCATGCGTTTTACATACTTCGCTGTGTCAGCGTCAGATAAAACACGAGTGATGCGGTATCGCAATGGTATAGTAGTCGTAGGATTTTTAAACATCGTAATGCTGATTTAACGAGTTCAAATCACACCGGAGACAATTTTTTTTTTCTTTTTAATTCCAATAATTTATTAGTATTAGTGTTTAGTTATTCTGTTTCATTGTCCGTAGTTTTTATTCTTTCTGCAGGTAAAATTTGGAATTAATTCGTTCATTTTGGCAGTCTGTAAAATTCGTCATTTTGGCTTACGAAACTAAATTTCCGTCTATAGAGAGGTTAGATAGAGGCAGAGGTAGATCATCCACCAAACTCATCCACCAATCCACCAAAACGGATCATCAATAAATATCTACAATATTAATTTGCTGCAACAATTATAACAGCAATATATTTTTTAACGCCGCCGTTACACCCTTTTGAAGGGCGGGCGGAGCTCCGAACCGTAACCGTAACGTCCCATTGATAAAATTGATGAAAATGTTTACTGTAAAATAAATTCTACTTTCAGCACTTAAAAAATTCTGATATTTTACCTTCAGGAATAAAGTACCCTTCCAATTCACTTGATTTTGTCACCCGAAGTGTGGCCACAGGCCTGGACCCTTGGATTTTCTCCCATTTGTAGTCTATTTTTAAATGTGTTGAGTGAAGAAATTATCACTATTTCTCTGTGTAAAGATTTCAAGTGGGTTATACTCTTTATTTTTATGTTTATTAGTAAATATCAAATTGATGTGAAATTTTTCTTATGACATAATTTTAAAGAATAATCTCTGAGGCAACATTTGTGATTTATGGTGAATAATTTATATTTTTCATTTTATTCTGCTGAAGCAGCATTATCATTTTTTATAATTTATCATTTTAAAATAGTGAAGATGATTCTCGCTACATTATATAAAATAACTAGTAAAATATAATGAAATTTTCAATAAATTTACATATTAAAGTATATCTACGACAATTTTGAAATAACTGCTTATAAATAAAATTCAGTAAAACTGACAGAATGATATTTTGTCATACTGGATTGTTGTATCTAATGTAGGTAGTTACGTTACGTATCGTTCAGAGTTACGACACAAGGAATCAGTGGCGGCTCGTGGTCGAAAGCGTAGGAGGTTCACAAAATTAAAAACATGCAAATTTTTAACGTAATATCATAAAAATACTTACTGCAGGAGGTATCCATAATTTTGGTTTATATAGTCACTGTTCACCTAATGTCTACACTGTATTACAGATTACAGTGTTTTAACGTAAAGTTCATTCATCTGTTTTTGTTTTCAGCAAACTTATTTATAACAGCTTCGTTGAAGTCTGGTAAACTTTGTATACATTTTTTCTCTATATACAACATTATCATAGTAGATATGGCGCCGCATGGTGTGGACGTGAATGATGCGATTGTGTGTAAAACATGTAAAAAATCTAAAAAAGTGGCGCAAAGTGGTCCAAAGTGTTGTGTTTGTGGGACAATATCACATAACAGTTGTGCTGCATCTCTTAAAAATGTTAAATTTATAGATATAAATACTATTATCTGCTGTGAAACGGAATCTGATTGTAAATCAGCTGATTTGGACATTACTTTCAGTAGTGCGAAGGATGATTCCGTGAAGTAAATGAGGTGTTCTATCTAAAAGAAATTATTACACAAAAAGATATAATTATAAGAAATCAGGTGGACATGATATGTTCCTTAAAAAATCAAATTGAATTATTAATTAAAATTCAAGAATTAAAAGCAACTTCTTCAGTACAAATCAATGATACTCTGCCATCTGTGAACGGCGATTCCCAAGCAGTGATTGATAAGAATACCAGAAGAAATAGAGAACATACAAACAAAAATACTATCGTAGATAAAACAGCTTCCGAACAAAAACCGAAGGCTAATAAAAAATTCAAGAATTCTGATCGACAAGAAAACAAAACAATAAAAAATAATTTACAAACGCCAATTATAAGCAGTGATGCCGTATCACATGCTATTTCCGTAGCCCTTACGGAAACAAAATGCGATAAAATTATTAATTTAAATGATGAACCTTCTGAGGAACCTTTCACTAAAGTAATAAATAAAAAGACGAGCAATCGACAGAATAAACCAATAATTGGTAAAAATGAGAATCTAACTAATAAAATCGTTAAAAGAAAATCTTTTCTTCATGTTTATAATCTTCATCCTGATTTTGAACCGGAAGAGCTATCGGAAATCCTGAAGCCGATGTTCCCAGAGGTAGTGTGTGAAAAAATTATATCAAAATATCCCCAATATTATTCATCGTTTAAAGTAACCATTGATATGTGTAACTTCAGTAGCGCATTAAGCCCTGACGTATGGCCCAAAGGAGCGATGGTAAACCATTTTTTTCATCCAAGGACAAGAAATCTCCCGGAAAAATAATAAATAAATCTGATTTTTTGGTTGATGACAAAGGGGTGAGCCTTTTTCATGTAAATACGCAGAGTTTATCAAACAAATTAAATAAACTATCTTTGTTCTTTGAAAAGAATATTTGTGACATAGTATGCATTTCAGAGCATTGGCTTGACGATGTTAATATTAACTCTATAATTTTGCCAGATTATGAACTTGCTGCTTTCTATTGTAGGAAATATAAAAAACTTGGTGGTGTCGCAATTTTTACTAAAACTAATATTGATTACAAAATGATAAATTTAGATTCATTTTGTATTGAGTTGCATGGCGAGTTTTGTGCTATTGAACTTGTAAAAAATAAAACTGTCATTGTAGCTGCTTATAGATCTACAAGTGGTGACATAAAAACATTTTTGGATACTTTAGAGAATTTGCTTGTATATTGTCAGAATAGGTTCAATGGTATAATAGTGGTGGGTGATTATAATGTTGATTTCCGTGGAGGGTCTTCAGTTTTAGAGGATTTTATCTGTTTGATAACATCATTTGGATTAGAGGTTACAATTTCAGATCACTCAATTCACAAGAATCACTCCACAGTCTTCTACTTGCTTAGATAACATTTTGACGAACATAGGGAATGATGAGTATGAGACATATGTTGTAGAACCTTTAATAGCAGATCACCAGGCCCAAATTATGTTATTAAAAAATACTGCCAAATGTAAAGACAACAATAAGATTAGTAAACGAGTGATAAATGGAAAAGGTATGTTAAAATTGAGAAAATCACTGCTTAGTGTGGACTGGGATTATTTTGAAAATTCAATGTGCAATAGTAATCTTTTGGCTGATTTTCTTGTACAAACTTACGCTGAGATGGTAAATTCTACTTTCCCATTGCGAAAATTCAATAGAAATTCTAATAAAGCACCTGTGGTTGCAATGAACCTAGTGGAAATTAATTGGCTTTAATCCACCAGGAACTACTGACATTAGCTCCGGCTTAGCTTGTCGGTTCGTAGGAAGAAAAAATGTTATTTTAAGTTATCCTGTTGGAGCGCCAGGATAATTTTAAATAGACGATAATAAATAATATGAGTTAATAAAAAATAATGAATGTTTGATGAAATTAAACAAGTCGATTAAAATAATTGTATATTACAGTTAAAATAATGATGCAGGATATGTACAAATTATGTGATGAATGTTTAAAGACTAATGATCATGTATTAAATATTGATTAAACTACTATATTTGTGGTTGTTACCACGCAACAATGACTTTACAAAAAACTTGCTGGTAGCAGATATTGATTTGGTTTACACAAAAACAAATATATTCCTCTGGCCTCGAAGAAATCAGATTAACTCTCACCAAAATATATCCTAAACAATGGTAGATTAGGACTCTCCAAAGTGCAACAGTTATGCACCTACTGCAGTCTGCAACCAAAATAGATGGGCTAGCTAGCGTTTGGTTGGTATGTTCTGAGACGTTGGATATCAGCAACTTTGTCCTTTCCAGTTCCTAGTGGTGGAGTTAAAATTTCTGAAGATTCCTCTCTTCCAGTAAGCCAAGATGTTCTCATGAAATATAGTAAATGTGTTAAACCAAAATCATAGGATAAATACAAACTCTACTTTAACAAAGTAGAATCTCAGTAGACAATCTTGCTGTGATAACAAACACAACTGTGGTATTAAAATTTAAATTAGGTAATAAAAACAATTAAATGAAATAAAAGACAAACAGGAATCACCCTGTATAATTTGCAATAAAATTATCCAAAATTTGCAAATGAAATAATAATAGTTTAATAATAGTAAATAACAAATATACTATGTAGTTAATTAAATACAGGAACTGTTAATTAGTTCCTAAAAGAATTTATGAGGAATTATTTCTTTTACTTATGAAAAAAATTACAATGTGAACAAAAACTTATTAGTGACCTTGCTGGTTGAAAAGGAAATATATAAACATTCACGAACTGCTGGGTTATAAATTAATTATTGTAAATGATTGAATATTAACAGATTGTTAAATATTAACAAAAATAAATATTAAAATTGACTAAACCTTAAACAAATGTATTTTACATCTACGCAATTTTAATTAATAGAAATACAAATCAAATTAATGGCTTTGTGCAACTTGATCAGGAGAGATACTTGTTGAGAAAAAAATATTAAACATGAAATTATTTGGGGTTTATTACCTTAGCCTATACTCAGTAAAAAAAAAATAACCTATCTCCAATCAGAGTTATAACTAAATGACTTTGAATCCCTTTACTATCACAGATTGACTAACAATTGCCCCGAGTTGTAGATTTTCCTGCAAAGATGGTTAAATAACCTTAATAATAAAAAAATCAAACTTAAAGGTCAACTCTTGTAGTCTTAAACTTGATTTGAACTCCAAAATTACCACAAAATGGTAGTCATAAAGACATGAATTCAAAACAAAATTACAGCGATATTTAGTTATTCAAAGTACTAATATAATATAAATAGAAGGCATCAATCAGACGCCCTAAAAAACTGAAGCCAACACGTGGCTTTGAACCTTAAATAAAAAACCCTACACGTATCCGTGTGTAAAAGTAGAAAAATACCAAATATAATTACTGAGTAACACTATGCCCTGAATAAACCACAAATATAATAATAGCAAATAATAAATAAATTAATCAATATATAGAAAATGAAATTCAATAACAGAAGTATCTCACCTGCTGATTTACACCGAAAAGCCCTGAAATTGGTCTGTCTTTTCAATTTATGGAGTGCCCCCCTCTCTTTTGCAAGAATACAATGTGACACCAATGTTTTAAAGTATCATCCGCAACTGGTAATACGGAGGTGGAGTCATGGTTGCATATGAGTGACTAGCAATAAACCACTGTACGTAAATTGTTAAAATTTTCGCTACATGGTATGGTATGACAATGAATTAAAAAGAATGAGAGATACCTACTTTATCGAGCCTCAACATTATATATGATACATCAAAAGACGCCTCTACTCTTTCTGTGCTTAATTCTCTTAAAAAGGAGTACAAAAACAAAATATCTTATAATAAGAAATATTATTACAATGAATTTATTGAGAAATCTGACAACAAGGCACGTGATACCTGGCGCTTAGTTAACTTCGAAAGAAATAAAACAAAATGTAGTTGGTTTTATCATGGTATCGCAGCTAATGAGTTTAATGATTTTTTTATTACCATTGCTGATAAGTTAATTGAAACATTACCAAAAAGTAAATAAAAAAACGACTTTACAAATTGTATGAAAGGTTTACCTACTCCGTGCTTTTCGTTTTTTATTAGGCCCTTTTCTGAGAATGAAGTTCTAGAGGCGGTGAGGAAACTAAAAAACACAAGTTGTATGGACATATATAACTTAAATACTAAAATTATAAAAGAAACGATTGATATTATTATTTCCCCTTTGACCTATTTGTTTAATACTTGTATACGTGAGGGTAATTTTCCTGATATAATCAAAGTCACAAAAGTCATACCAATTTTTAAAGCTGGAAATGTCTCTGGGTTGGAAAATTATCGACCAATATCCATTATTCCCATGTTTTCCAAAATATTGGAAATTTACTTAAATCACGTCTTATGGATTATATTGCAGCTAATAATGTATTAAATTGTTGTCAATTTGGGTTTAGAAGTAAATGCAGTACTACACAGGCAGTGTTTAAAATCGTCACCGAGATAGTAAATTCTCTAGAAAAAGGTGATAGTGTATCCGTTACACTATGTGACCTTTCGAGGGCGTTTGATTCAGGGTTCGTAGCGACCGGGAATACCGGGAAAAGTCAAGGAATTCACTGTTCTTCACAAAAATCAGGGAATAGTCAGGGAATTATATGAATATTCATGAAAGTCGGGGAATTTCAAAAGTAAACCTGGAAAATTAGAGGAGCCGGCCCTGTCTTATATACAAAGCGCATGCGTGAATCCGCAAATTTCGCTCGCACTAGACAGAGATAAATTTATTCTCAAATATGTACGTCGAACAGAAATAAAAGACACAAGACACACATGAATATCAAAAACCGTTAATTTACTGCGTGAACAGAAATGAAATTTGGTTGGATATCTGATTTGATTTCTATTTACTTGTGATTTGAATTTGCATTGAATTACAATTATTTTTTATTTATGAGCACCAAGCCACCAGGTAAGTTTTATTGATTAAACTACTACTAAAATTAGAATTGGTTTATTCTAAGTAATTATAATATACTATTGTTTTGTTCTAAAAGGTAAGTGCCTATCAGAGACAACCCTGAGACGGGCAACTCCATGTAAAATTTTAGTTCGCAATATTGCACTGGTCCACTGTGTGGGTAAGTGAGCCGCAGATGGCGCACTCGTCACTCATTGAGGATTTAAAAATGCGCGGGTTCTATAATATTATTATTTTTTTTAATTTCTGTTATATTTTAAAGATGAAATAAAACAAAATAGGTAAAATAAATTGTTTATTGACAGAAAATTCAGATGTAATACAAAAAATAAGACAATATTTCTTAATTATTTTAGCTGGGCACAAAACTTGTATTTTGTGTCTCCTTATGTCACAGGAGACATAAAATATATAATTTTATAATATAAAACTGTTTAGAGAAAGTACAAACATACACAAATATAAAAATCATCTACATTGAATTCACAAACAGTACATCGTGTTTGGGGCATGTTTATATTTGTCACTATCATTAGAATGGTTATGGGTATGCACTAAACTCACAAGAAGCCCAACTAAAATAATATATAACGTGCACCTCACAATTCTCCACAAAAATATTTAAAACACTCTCGATACTGCAGAAAATTGATTATAAATTATAACGAGTTTACAACCAACAACTACACTACCTACCACTATATAACAAAAACATCACAAAATATCTAAAAACGTTATAACTGCAACCTCAACCACAGAATACAGAATATCACATTCCCGAATTAGGGGAGAGTCGGACAAGAAAGCTATAGTGGGCAAAAGGAATCGGCAATAGTATATTATATGTGTCGAAAAAGATATTTTTCGCAGGAGTGAGACGGTTTGATAGATAGATAGATAGATAGGAGTTTATTCATCATTAAAAGTTTTAACTTACACAGTATAATACTTATAAGACTAGTCAATATCTTTCATTCATTCAATTACCACCGGCTCGCAAATCCATTCACACACTTACTTATTTTAAAATGGGATTAAGAGTACTAAGACAACATCAAGACACACAACACATATTAAAATCAAGAACTTAAAAACTCCTCAACAGAGTAAAAGGCCCTATCTACAAGATATTGATACAGTTGTGCTTTAAATATTCTATAATTCTCCGCACTTCCAAATACTTTTATAGCTTGGTTATAACAGATGACCCCCTGGTACGAGCATGAATTCTGGCCAATTGCCAGTCGTGAAAACGGCAAACGTAAGTTGCTGCATATACGTGTTTGATAATTATGAATCGTATTATTTCTGTCATATTGTGATATGTTTTCCCTTATATTCAAAGTAATCAAATATATATACAGACATGGCAGCGTCAAGATAGATAACCTGGTGAACATTTGTTTACAGGATTCTCGTGGATTGGCTCCAACACAGCATCTAATTATTTTTTTTTGCATAATAAACGCTTTATACATGTGAGCAGAGTTTCCCCAGAAGATTAGACCATATGTAAGCGCTGATTGTACAAGACCATAGTAGGCCAGCTTTAAAATGTCCAAAGAAACTGTTTGACGTAATTGTCTGATAACAAAGCAAATGCAGCTTAGCCTAGTTACTAGACTATCTACATGCTTTTCCCAGGTCATTTTGTGGTCAATTACTACACCTAAAAATTTTATATCATTGACTTGTTCTATTGATTTGTGATTTATCTTTATTAGTGGACAATATTCATAGTTTATATTTTTTTGACAGAACAGCATGAAAAATGTTTTGTTTAAATTAAGTTCTAAGCCATTGTTAACACACCATTGATACATCTCATTTGTACACTGATTTGCAGTGGCTATTGAATTTTTAAGGTATTTCTTTGCAACAATTTGATTTGTATCGTCTGCATAAAGTATCATTGCATCCGAGGATGGACACGACAGTTTCATATCACTCATAAAAATTAAGAAAAATAAGGGAGCCAGTACTGAGCCCTGTGGTACACCTGTTGTAACTAAAGCTGGGCGTGACCTACAATTGTCTATGGTTACAGTCTGGTATCTATCTTTTAGGTAACAAGAGGCCCATTCATTTGCTACGCCTCTTATGCCATTCCTGTGTAGTTTTTCTAATAACAGATCATGGTCTACAGTGTCGAAAGCTCTACTAAGGTCGAAGTAAAGGGCAATAGGAACCTGTTTATTATTTAGATAATTATAAATGTTATTGCAAAGTTCTTTGATAGCAGTTTCTGTTGACATTCTTTGCCTAAACCCATGTTGGAACTTTGGTATAAGATTATTCTGTTCTATAAAATTAGTTAGTCTTACACTATAACTGGAGTCAAAGACTTTCGCGAATTGTGGCTGTAGGCATACATTTCTGTAGTTAACAGCTTCATTTCTAGTCCCCTTACCTTTAAAAATCGGAACTGATTTTGACAACTTCATTGCATCAGGATATACACCTGTACAGAATGATATATTAATTAAGTGCGATAATGGGTGGCATATTAGATCACTTACAATTTTTAATGTTTGCCATAAATTTCATCGATTCCTGAAGTTGGTTTGTGTGATACTTTCCTAATTATATCCTGAATCTCACATGGAGTAGTGGGGTACAGATATAGGGTAGAGAGCGAGAGGGGAGACAATTTCAGCTCCGCGAAATTAGGTTTATTTATTAGTAAATTTAAGAAGACTTCATTGAAATGATTACAAATTTCCGTTTTATCAGAGATGATTTCATTAGATATTTTTAGTTCTATTGTTGAGTTGCTACTGACATTTTTCATTTCATTAATGATTTTCCAGCTTTCTCTGTTTATATTGTTAGTTTCTCTTATTCTTCTGTTATTGTATTCTAACTTATTCTTTGCAATTAATTCTTTATATATTGATTTTAGGCTTTTGTATCTATTTTTTATTATTTCATTATTTGTAGATTTCGCTAGCTTACACATCTCACATAGGGTCTGATGCAGCATTCTAATTTCATGGTTAAACCATGGTTTTTTCTTTTTATTAACAGTTATTTTCTTTAGGGGAAAAGCAAGTAAATAATGGAATTTAAAAGTGGTATAAAACAAATTAAATGCTGTGTTTACATCGTTTTGGTGTCTGTAAACATCATCCCATGTCTCCCTTAGTAATAAGTTTCTAAATGTCATCAAATTATCATCAGAATAATCACGCCTATAAATCACCCGTGAGTCTTTGACAAGAAACTCTGATAATGCAAAATTGCAAACCTGATATGCGTGATCCGATAAATGGGTATCTATAACACATATTGAACCAACAGTTAAATTTGAAAACATTACGTCAAGACCTCTTGTAATACGTGTAGGTTTGTCAATGTGATTTCTCATATTAAATTCATTAAACATATCTGTAACTTTCTTTGAATCATTGCTATCTACCAGGAGGTCAACGTTTATATCACCACATATAATGTAATAATAATTTGTTTTATAAATTTTATACATAAGACTATACATCTCCGCTAAAAATGATTCTAAGCTACTTTTTGGAGTTCTGTTTCTTTGTGCACAACATTTAACACATTTTACATTTAAGACATTTTTAACAATTCGGCACCGGGTGAAAAGTGGATACAGTATAACATTTGTGAGGGCTGGGTCCATATGCACTTTGTTCAGATTGCAAAAATGAAATTTACATCTGTGAACACTGCAGAACTTCAATCCTTGCCAAAAGGCGATAATAAAATTTTAGTTATTAGTTTGTATTAGTTATTTTAGTGATATTATATATTTTATGACAAAGCTTTTTTTACACGTTCATTTAGAATGTTTACATAAATTATATTTATTAAAGTTTTGTTTTTCGATGCATTTGATTCCATTTGTCCTGTCAACGATACCTTTTGCCTTTATGATTCTTTTTGCCCAAGGGGATCGGGCAAAAGGCATCAAATGCAATATTACGGAAAATAACGTTTAACTTATTAAAAATTACTTTTAAGTGAAATAATTTGTTGTTTTAATAATAATAATAAACTTGCACATTACACTTCACAAAACAAAAATAATTGCTAATATTTCGGAAAAAAATGCCCAACTCTCCCCTACCATGCGTTACCGTAACGTGACATTTGATAACTATCAACTTTGACCAATAGAAAGCAAGGCTACTAGCGCCATCTGAGCTATGTTTACCCAGTTGCTAGACAAGGATATCTAAATACAGAAATGTTCATGTATAACAGGGATGTTACTATATCACTATTTTCACTATTACCGAACTAATTTGCATATGTACTTGCTTGTCTCATGGTTGTCTCTGGTGCTTATACAAAATTTGTTTAGGTTATGTATACTTTAGAAATGAAAAATATCTGACTTTATATTCTTTTTCAGATGAGTAACAAAAAAAAAACAATATTCAATCCTGATTGGATAAATCCAACAATTCACCCATTATGGGCAGAAATATTTGGAAAAATAGGCTCTGACCCATTTTCAGCTCTTTGTAAAATATGTAATAAGGCAGTTTCTTTGAGTAATATGGAAAAGCAGGCTTTAACAAGTCATCAGAAGAGTAAAACGCACATAAAAAGATTTAATGCCAAAATAGAAACTCCAAACACTTTAAATTATTTTAAAGAAAACGATGCTGAAAAGACTATTCCCGAGGCTGTTCTCATACCTGATAAAACTACTCGACAAAGATCATGCCTTTTCGCTGATTTAGATAAAGTTGTGCATTCAGAAATACTTTGGACTTTACATGTTGTCGAATCACATTTATCAAATAATTCTGTGAACAAGGCATTACCAATTTTGAAGAAAATGTTTGATGACAGTACAACGGCTCAAAAAATGAAACTTAGTTCTTCGAAACTTGGGTACTATATTACATTTGGGCTAGGCCCATATTTTAATGATGAATTGGAGAAAACAATATTAAAATGTGATCATTTTGTGGCTTGCTTTGATGAGTCTTTAAATAAGGTTTCACAAAGGGCCCAAATGGACATAATTATAAGATATTGGAATGAAACAAAAAATAGAGTTGAAAGCAGGTGTGTATTCTGGATATTTTATACTATAAGTACTTTTTTGTACTTAATGTTACTAAAAAAATAATAACAAAGTTACCATATTATTTGATTGCGAACAATACAGTGATTGGTAGAAATCTCTGTTTTAAAAAAACAAGTAGTAGTCATAATTTAAAAAAAAAATAATAAGTTACAGCTAAGTAACATGCAATTTTTTGTTTTTCTGTTTTCTTGGCATCTGTGAGATAAAATGTACCTACTCTTTGTGATGGATTTGTCATCACTTTTATGTTAAAGTAATGCTGATTTATTAAATTTAAATACAAATGTTTTGTCACTTCTAAAGTTACATTACAAAATACATATATTATGTATTTAATGAAGTACTCAAAATATAGTATTTTTGAGGTTGTGTTACCTACCTACTTAATATTTGAATACTGCCTTGAATATATTTCTACTTTATTTATTACTGCTAAAGAAAATATTTTTTTCCTACCACTTCTATGTGAATGTAAGTAAATAAATGAAAACTTTTTTTTAGATACTTGAGATCAGTATTTATGAATGGGTCATCGTCACAGGATATCCTGCGGCACTTTAAAGAGGGACTTCAACCTTTAAGTTTAAATAAACTATTACAAATTTCTATGGATGGGCCCCATGTTAACTGGAAGTTCTTTAGGCTTCTGTGTGAAGGAGATGTTACAGTTTTAGATTTAGGTTCTTGTGGATTACATGTTTTACACGGTGCTTTCCAAACTGGACATAACAGTGTGAAATGGATAGTAAATGACGCTTTAAGATCTTTCTATTGGATTTTCAAGGATTCGCCCATGAGACGGTCAACTTATACAAAATTAACAAATCGAGAAGTATTTCCATTGAAATTCTGCAGCACTCGTTGGGTAGAGAGCGGCACTGCTGCCAATAGAGCTTTGGAAATATTTGATGACATAAAACAATACATTTGTGATAGTAAAACAAAATTACCCAGAACGTCTACTGTAAAGACACTCGAAAAAGTGTTTTCGGATCCGTTAATGAAGTGCAAAATTGCTTTTTTTGCTACTATCGCTGTATCCCTTGAAAATTTTTTACGAAAATTTCAAACAGCAGCTCCTATGGCTCCATTTCTATACCGTGAATTAGATATGACAGTTAGAAGCCTTTTGGAACGAATTTTGAAAAAAAATATTTAAAAAAAATCTTAAAGGTTAAATTTTGACGATAAAAATATATATTTACCTCATTCTGACATAGATGTAGGTTTTAATACTGATAAATTAACTCCTATATAAAATAGTCTATTTGGCAGTGACATTTTTGTCACTTTGACAGCGATAAAAAAGGTGCATCGTTTTTTATCACCGATAAAAATGCCTGTTCCTCAAAAGCAGAGTACATCTAGTAGTCGCACGTCACTTTAAATTAAATTTTGTCGTTAATTTATCTTGCCAAAAAACACTCGAGCTTTATTTTTATGGATAAATTTCTTTTTAACTCAAAATTTTTCCATTCAGTAATTTTGCTCGAAAAACTGACATTTGACAAAATCGCTCGACCTCCGGTCTCGCGATTTTTTCATGTCAGTTTTTCTCATAAAATAACTGATTGGCAAAATTATTTCGTTACAAAGAGAAATTTATCCGATAAAAAAAAGCTCTTGTGGTTTTACTGTTGATAAATATTTAAAAGAAAGTAAAACTACTTTAGTCTTGCATTCTTGATGTGACAATAAACTTTCTTTAAAAACAACGATTATTATTACTTTTGTAAGGATAAAATATGGACTATGTTATCTCATCTGAAAGAGAAAAAAGGGGACTTTCGGTTAATGTCACAGCCACCTATCCATTACATTTAAAAAAAATATATTTTACTGTGATTCTCAACCATTTTAAGAGATATATAAAAAGTAGCAAGTGCATGTCATTTTACATGAAAAATACTGCAAAAAACATGTGAAGCATTTTTCTCTAACTCTTCAAATGAACGAGCTACGAGGGATAATAGAAAAGTTGGATTTTTCGTTTTTTGTCAATAACTTTTCAACCTTCCCCCGTATATAATTTTTCGCCTTACCGTAGAATTACTAATACGAAACTGCACTAATTTGCTCATTTAAGCGTTTTTGTATCTCTACTAATAAAAAAGTTACCCATGCAACGGGTCAAGAAATAGGGCGCCCTGTATAGAATATATATAAGATAATATATATAAGAATTTATTGTTCGTTTTGTTTTAATAAATTTTATTTATTTCTGTACTTTTAATGCTTTTTTTCCTAGATCTTTCTTACCAAATCAGATGAGAATTGTAAGTTAAATAATAAATATCTGTGTGTATGTTACCAATGATCTGTTAATTGATTTACGTATTCGAGGATGACTGGAAATTTTTGTAAAGTCAGGGAAAACCTGGAAAAGTCAGGGAATTTTGTAACACTTTTGAAGTATGAACCCTGTCTCTCATGAGATTTTACTTAGTAAACTTGAATATGATGGTGTTAGGGGATAAGCACATGTCTTCTTCAGTTCATATTTATCAAATAGAAAACAAATAGTATGTGTCAATAACTTTTTCTGACAAGGGTTTGGTTAAACGCGGAGTGCCTCAAGGATCCGTCCTGGGGCCTCTTCTATTTATCATATATGTCAATGATATGTTTCACAATTTATTCCCAAATACTTATGTTGCCTTTGCAGATGACACCACTTTATTAAATGCAAATAGTGACATAAACGACCTTGTAGCGAAAAATATGGAACTAGTCTCTGAAGCTAAAGAATGGTTTACATCGAACAAGTTAAAACTTAATGAAACTAAAACTCAGAATATTTTGTTTACCTTAAAATCTCAAAATATTTGTAGGGGGAATTCGGCAAAGATTCTTGGCATCATTGTCGATGATAGGTTAAACTGGTACGCTCATGTTGAACAACTAAGTCGTAAACTTTCATATTCAATTTTTGTACTACGCACACTAACTAGTTCGCTATCTATAGAGACTCTGAGAACAAGCTATTTTGCATTATTCCATTCATTAATAAGCTACGGAATATTACTGTGGAGTGGTTCTTGTCATGCGCAAAAAATTTTTTGCCTGCAGAAGCGAGTGGTAAGGATTGTAGCTGGTATGGGTTTTAGAGACCACTGTAAACCAATTTTTAAAAACTTTAATATAATGACTTTGCCGTCTCTGTATATATACACTCACTTATTGGAAATAAATAAGAATAAAGGTAATTATTTGACTAGTAGTCAGATTCATGAGTATCCTACAAGAAATGTCAGTGATCTTCGAGCTCCAAGGTTTAGACTCTCTTTATCAAAGAGAAATTCCTTGGATGTGAGATTGTATAATCACCTACCAAATTATCTAAAATGTTCTGAAGACACAATCATTTAAGTTGAAAATAAGAAAGCATATGATTATGCATGGCTTCTATTCGGTTCAAGAATTTATGCAGACTTTATTTGATGCCAATTAACTTAACTTTTATTGTTTTGAACATTGATGAATGCTCATCTTTTTAAAAATGTTGGCTGAATATGTTTTCTTTTTTGTATTTCTGTGTTTTATATTGACTGTTGTTTAAGTTTTGTTTAGTATACGTACTTTGTGTCTGAAACTATGATGTTATGTTTAATGTATTTTAATGTTATATTATTGGATGTTTTACATACAGGGTGTCCACCTAGTGCGCGTAAGTCCAATATCTGGTTTAATAAAATAGATAACTTAAATTTTTTTTCTACAGGGTTGTCTAATATCCCGAGCTGCACAAAATGAAAATATATTTACATATTCAGGGTGTTCAGTTTTTCCTGGATAGGTACCAACTTCATCTTTTTAAATGGAAACCTATATTTTTTATGGCATTATCGAATTCTACGTAAAAAATTAGTGGGACTTTGTGCATAACACTGCTATTGAAATATTGATAGTTTTCGAGATATTTGACTTTTAATTTTTTTTTCTTATGTTTCGTCACTTCTAATAGTTGACATAATTATGGTTGTATGACAGCTAGAAATTATTTTTTTTCAGAAACTGTAGAGTGAAGATGGCTCTTTCGAAAAACGTATCAAAAGTTCACCTGCGATATACAGGGGGCAACAGAAATCATGCCAAACCTGATGGTTTAAAATTTAAAAAATCTCGACTTTTTCAAATGGAACACCCTGTGCTTTATGATTTCATTAGATGTCTTTCTGTAGACTCTACAATTTTATAATAGCTTTCCCTATACCTAAGTTGCGTAGTTTTTGCAAAAAACCCACTTTTATGAAAAATACCCGATTTGCGCACTCCTTTGACGGAAAAAATATTGTAAGGCTATTTATTTTTATAAAATGTATTAGTTTACACTTCTTAAAATAAAAATAACTGAAAAATTTAGATAATTTCAGTTTAATAAACAAGTCTTTATGGAAAGTTACCATTTATTTGTAAATAAAAGTAAAAAATCATAAAAGCTCTACATGTAATTAAGAATTAGCAAAACTGGCGTATGCTTTAGAAGAAGTTCATGGGAATTATTTGCTAGCAGCACGTATTTATAGAGATTCCCACGTGCTGACTGTTTTGAAAATGTGAAAGAAAGATTTGAAAGAACAGCAAATGGGAATTATGAGAAAACTACCAGGAGACATGGGAGTAACAACGATAATATTTAGTTTAATGTTGTGGTTTCTGCTGTTGAAAATCCAAAAATATTAGTATCAGAAAATCAGTAGAAATCTTGGAGTTTTCAAAAGCTCGACAAATAAGATATTGAAGAAGAAGTTTCATACGTATCATATTGAAAACCAAACGGTGTTACCGTAGTTAGAAAAATTATTAGTGAAATGGATGAATATACATAGAGTATTGAAAAAAGAATACGCAATACTCATACAAGCAAGCTAACCTAAAGTAAATGCTCAAAATGTCCACCGTTGTTTTCAACACAAAGCATTAATCTACGACGAAAATGAATGTAAACATTTCTTAACATTTCGGGCGTTATGGTTAGAAACTCATTTTGGATCTTTTCTTTCAAGTCTTGCATATCCGTTGGTGGTACTTCGTATACTCGCTCCTTGATATAACCCCACAAGAAAACGTCCAGAATATTTAAATCAGGCGAACGTGCAGGCCAAGGAACTGGACCACCATGACCTAACCACTTATTTGGATATACGTGGTTTAGGTGTTCTCTAATCTGAAATATGAATAGATAATAGGAAAAGTACTACAACAATAAAATAATCACAGTACCGCCAAAGGGGAATGTGGAGGGGCACCATCATGCTGAAACCATTGTTGAACCAAATAATCAGCGGGCATATTCTGTAGCTGTAGAAGGGGAAGTTCGTTTTGCAAAAAATGCAAATACACATTGGCATTTAAATTGCCTTCAAAAAAGTACGGTCCAACAATATGTTCTCCACAAATTCCAGCCCACACGTTCACTTTGAAACGATGCTGATTATCTAGTACCCTCAATAATCTTGGATTATTGTCAGCGTAGTGATGAAAGTTGCGACGATTGGGTAAGCATGTGTTTGAAAATGTTGATTCGTCAGTAAACAAGACATTCATAAAAAAGTTTGGACTTTCCTGAATTTTATGCAATGCCCAGTGGCAAAATTGCAGGCGGTTTAGGTGATCTTGAGGTAACAGTGCTTGATGGTTTTTAATATGATACGGATGAAAATTATTCTTCTTCAGTATCTTGTTTGTCAAGCTTTTGGAAACTCCAAGATTATTACTGATTTTCCTGACACTAATATTTGGATTTTCAACAGCAGACGCCACAACATTAAACTGAATATCGTCATTGTTACCGTCATGTCTCCTGGTAGTTTTCTCATAATTCGCATTTGCTGTTCTTTCAAATCTTTCTTTCACATTTTCAAAACAGTCAGCACGTGGAAATCTCTGTAAATCTGGATTATTTGCTTTGTAAACACGTGCTGCTAGCAAACAATTTCCATGAGCTTCTCCTAAGGCATAAACCATTTTCACTAATTCTTCTTTTGAATAGTTCATTGTATGCACGCTTAGTACTTACTCTAAACTCGTACGTGATTATTCGGTAAAAGAAGAAATGACATGTAAACTGATTGTCACAAATTTTATTGCGTGACAGACGCTCACTGCGTTTTTCCCGAGAAAGGAACGTGCGCAAATCGGGTATTTTTCATAAAAGTGGGTTTTTTGCAAAAATACGCAACTTAGGTATAGGGAAAGCTATTATAAAATTGTAGAGTCTACAGAAAGGCATCTAATGAAATCATAAAACACGGTGTTCCATTTGAAAAAGTCGAGATTTTTTAAATTTTAAACCATCAGGTTTGGCACGATTTCTGTTGCCCCCTGTATATCGCAGGTCAACTTTTGATACGTTTTTCGAAAGAGCCATCTTCACTCTACAGTTTCTGAAAAAAAAATAATTTCTAGCTGTCATACAACCATAATTATGTCAACTATTAGAAGTGACGAAACATAAGAAAAAAAAATTAAAAGTCAAATATCTCGAAAACTATCAATATTTCAATAGCAGTGTTATGCACAAAGTCCCACTAATTTTTTACGTAGAATTCGATAATGCCATAAAAATATAGGTTTCCATTTAAAAAAATGAAGTTGGTACCTGTCCAGGAAAAACTGAACACCCTGAATATGTAAATATATTTTCATTTTGTGCAGCTCGGGATATTAGACAACCCTGTAGAAAAAAAAATTAAGTTATCTCTTTTATTAACCCAGATATTGGACTTACGCGCACTAGGTGGACACCCTGTATATTTTTACGTGACTTGCCAAAAATTTGTATTCAAATGTACTTGGTTAAATAAACTCTATCTATCTATCATTGCTAAGGCCATCAGTCTTTTTGATTCATAGAGCTTCGCAAAAAAGCGGCAATATGCGATAGAATACTGTAATGCTCACAGTAAATTTGTGCTCAATTTCATAAGAAATCTTCCATAAACCCCCGCCGCCCGCTCAGTCGAATAAGAAATAAACTCAACGTAAATCCCGCCCACATGGAGAACTTGCTTTGTCACCATTGCCATGGGAACTGGGAACGAAACAGTAATGGGTATCGCGCGGCAAATGTAGAGTTGGAGATGCGCGGCATTTATTGTAATTTTAAAATTTGCTTTGGGGGTTCACAAGCTCCTGTACTCCTTTGCTCCTATGTAGAAACTGCCACTGCAAAGAATACCTGAATATCTATCTGCAAGGCTTGTATAATTCTTAAAATATGTATAAAACTATGTTATAAACAATAACTAAAGAATACATAAATTATAAAACCAACTGATTATTACCGATTTTTCCCGAATATGTTTAGTTTTGTTTAATCGTAGATACATATCTACGATTCGATCATAGATATGTATCGTATAGTAGGTACGATATATCGTACCTACTATATTTAATTACTTTGAATTTATTTATTTTTTTTTAATTCAGTTATAAAGCTGATAAATATACGAATTTTTCTAGGATCAAGTGTTGATAATGTAGATGGGTCAGTGGAGAAGTCAACTAAAAGATGGAATTCCATGGTTGAGGCTGAAACTAAACATAATAGAGATATTCCACAAGTTACTCTTTCTCAACCGATCACAGGATATCGCCCATCTTCAATAAATCAGCTACTAAATGAATTAAAAACCACAAGACGTGAACAAATATATTTTTCACAGCCAACTCAGTATGAGGATCTTATGATACAATTCACTCAGAGTCCCATTACAAAAGACAATTTCCATAATTTAAGTAAGAGGATGACACGATTTTATGTGACAACCTCTTATGAAAGAACTTTAGAAGCTTTATGTTCAGTGCTTGATACTTTACGGTATTCATGGACTAATGATGCTTCAGGTGCTGTAAGTAAAACTATATTTTATCTAGAGGCATACCTCGCTGAATGGCGAATTTTTTAGTTTCTAGGGGTATTGGGATGCATCAAAATTGTAAATCTTTTTAGATGATACCTTAACTATTGATTATTTTTGTATTGTTACTATTTCTATTCCATATTTATTTAACAACTTTTAAAGTTAAAATTCATTAAGTGTTGATCTGGAAATTTGGTACCTGTAAAATAAAAACCAGAAAACAATAGGTAGTATGAAAGCAAACTTGAAGTTTTTCGCAAAACCCCACCATATGAATTTAAATATTTATTAATTAATCAAATTTTATCAGTAGTTTTCCAGTTTAATAATTACATATTTAAAGAATAATTTTAGAAGTAATAGTAATAATTCAACTTCTCCAACCCTTTTATTTTTCTTTTTCCAAACCATTCAAACTAATACTAAGTTTATCTTCTGTGAATTATTTTCTGACTTTGAGGTACTTAGGTATGACTTATGGTACCTTGACTTGGAAAAATGACTTATCGTTTTTACAGAGCACTTCGTTATTATTAGTTTACCCTGCTTACTTATTTTTGAAGAGGAAGCTATGTTTGATTGAACAATCTCTCGGTCTCGAAGGTATCGCAAACGAAAGAAAACTAAAACAAAGTGCTGCGGAGTTCAACTTTTTTGTAAAGACTGTGTATCTGAGGAAACAATATTATTAGACCAAATGTGACATGCTCTTCTTTAAAGCAATTATTATTATTCTTATTTTTTTTTTATTGCTTATAAAAACATAGGTTTTACAGGGTAAGGTTGGTGATATGGCAATGTTCTGTGGCATAATATATTAACTAAAATGTGAATAAAAAGAGATTAGACTATTTACAAGTAAAACAAAATGAAATCACTCAGTATTAAACAAAGAAAAAATTATATTGAAGCTATTACATGTACGAGGTCTGATCAGAAATTAACCAAACTATATTTTTATTATTATTATTCAACTTACGTATTATTGGTTCTTATTGAAACTCATGTAATTGTGCTATTGTGCTAAAAAGGCTCTAAAATATCTCTTCGATATCTTTCTCTATTTATTGTCGCGTAGAAAAATATAGAACCTACTATACATCTTCTTGACATCGCTACCCAAACGTCAACTTTTATGAGATATAAGCTAGTTTCTACAACTGCAGGGCTGGATTAGGGGGTGAAACACTTGGTCAACATAAATTCATAAAATGATTAAAGTCGATAAATAATATTAATGATATTCTGTCACATACAGTGAAGACATAAAGTCCGTCCCCCCCCTCTAATTTTTGAACCACTGGGTATATTGTGATGAAATTTGGAACGATAATATATGACTAAATTCTGCATTTTTTGACACATCAATGACAGCTCTGAATGTCAAAGTGACAGCTGGGCGCGCAATAGGAATATTTTTTTAAATGGAACTGGGGGTGAGTAATAACTCATTTTGAAGCTATTTTTATGATCAAAACATCCCCCAATTTTGAGAACATTCGGTTCAGTAATTTCTAAATAAAAACCAGTAATATCAGTTTATAACATAATCTTTTTACCACATGATGGTTTTTTATAATAGAACTTACCCATAGAACATTTACTTGTCAGGAAGTTCATGGTGGTCAATTTCAACATCTTTTGAAGTAACACGTGTTTTCTAAATTTGTTTCTGCTTTTATGTTTAATTTAAATTCATAATTTTTTAATTTAGGTTATTTTAGGTTAGGGTTGGTTTATTGTTATTTGTTTACTTTCAAATTTTGTTTTGCTTTGAATAATTTACAATAATTTGTAATATGTATGTAAAAAATGATATAACGTAGAAATCAATATTACTGGTTTTTATTTGGAAATTACTGAACCGAATGTTCTCAAAATTGGGGGATATTTTGAGCATAAAAATAGCTTTAAAATGGGCGCATTCAGGGAAACATAGCACTCCAGCGTTTTACCGCTTCACGTTCGCTGAATCGACATTAAACGTAAGCTTAAAGTGACATAATTTTCAGTAATTCATATTTTGTAATTAATATTAATAATAACTAATATTATCCATAGATATTTTGTGCATAAACCCATAGACGTAAACCTAAACTATATTAATTTTTTCGCTTGATGGAACTATTCAGCGATCCAGTGGGAAAAATATATGCTTTACCGCTTTAATAAAGCGCTGCAGCGCTTTAATACAGCGCTGCAGCTATTTCAATAAAGTGCTGAATCGCTGCGGTTCCCTGAATGCGCCCAATGAGTTATTACTCGACCCCCATTTCCATTTAAAGAAATATTCCTATTGCGCGCCCAGCTGTCACTTTGACATTCAGAGCTGTCATTGATGTGTCAAAAAATGCAGAATTTAGTGATATATTATCGTTCCAAATTTCATCACAATATACCCAGTGGTTCCAAATTAGAGGGGGGGGGGACTGTATGTCCTCGCTGCATAAAGATATATACAATACATATTAGATTATGGATATCTAGTTTTTTAGTTATTAAACTCCAATATATAATAATAAAGTGCAGCACGGGGAAGCCGGCATGATGGACGCTCTAGACACTGTACAGCCAGGTCAGACTGCCCGCTATGGCCTACACCTCGCTGAACGCTGAGCTCGCTTACTGCACGCTGTGCTGAAAATTTGTACTCTGCGTCAAATTTATTACTGCACCACTGCATACTGTACTACCACTTCACTATTGCTATTAATAAAAAATACGTATACGACTCCATAACTCTTGATATTTTTATTTGATGAATATTTGTCTAATAAGGGGGGCGAAAAAATAAGGAGTGGCCAGAGTGCCAAATGATCTTAATCCAGCCCTGTACAAATGTGAGGATTTTCTACAGCTCAAGTCCTATAATTTTGGCTATTTACATAACCTGAAGTAGAACCATGCCTCATCAGTAAAAAATGTTAAATTTAACAAATTATTATTCATATTTTTGAGAAACTATTCATAATAACATAATCGTCTTCCGTAATCAAGAGGAAGCAACTCCTGTACAGGGTGGGGCAAATTTATTTATTTATTTATTCATCTCTCATAGAATGGTTATAAACACAATTGAATCAATATAACAATCATATAATTAAAAAAAATTAAAAAAAAGAAATAACCAAGCAATACATATATCGATTGAATAGAATAGAAAGAATGAATGAGTCACACCTAAATTAACCTTGTATTGTGGGAGTCATTCATATAGATTAAAAGAAAAAGAAAAAACTTATTCTAATTGTAGTTGTGACTGTTATGACTATCTACATTAAGAAAATGAATATACTGTGTAATAAATGTATTATCATTTAGTTACTAAGACTGTTTCTGGACTATATGGAAGGCCGTATGGCAAGGAGTCAGACTTTAGTAAATAAAACCAAATAAAAGCAAATAAAAAGCAAACAAATCCGAGGGCAAGTATATTAATCATAAACATGCTTAGGCAGACTAAAATTTTCAATAATATAAGCCTTCAGTTCTCATTTCAAAACAGATTTTTTTTAAATATTTTTTATTGTTTTGGGCAACAAATTAAACAATTCGATGGGATTGCAGGGTATCTCAGAAACTACTGGAGATAGAAAAAAATCTAATGCCACGTTCTTGAACCCGATTTTCAAAACAAATTCAACTGTCAATTCAGAAATCCCGCGATTTTAGTTGTTTTAAACCTTTTTTAAAAAAGGTCCTTTATTGAACGTATATTTATCGTATTTAGAATATATGTAGGTAGTAGTAATCTCCTTAGCATATGATAATGCCATAGTTAGCCATGAAACAATATGTAAAGCTCAATAATCGCAACAAATGTTAAAGCAGTTTTTCCAACAATAAGCAATAACAATTTCGTGCCTTACTGTTTGCGAATATAATGTAATATACTGATAATGGCAAATTATAGTTTCCTGGAAAAGTATAATATGTTAGAACTCTTTATAGAAGCGAGAAAAAATGTGTCTGTAGCTGGTGAAATATAGTTCAATCGTTATCCTGAAAGAAGAAAGGAGACAGCCAACAGCCAAAATCCATCAACATCGAGCAGAAAAATATAAGATGAAATAGGTGTAAGTAAAAGAAAAGCTTTGAAGATATTGTGTAAGACAAATATAAACCATATAAATACCATATCTCACAGCATTTGGAATACAATGATCGCCAGAGGAGGCACGATTTTTGTCAATTCTTTTTAGAGAAATGTAATGAAGACAATTTATTTTTTAAAAATATAATATAGACTGATAATATAATATAGACTGATGAGGCTAGATTTACAAGTAGTGGGCTGATAGATAAAAATAACAGGATACACTGGTCTACAGAAAATCCCCATTTAGTTTGTGATAGACAACGGCAGGGAAGAATAAGTATAAATGTTTGGTGTGGCATAATTGGTAATTCGGTAATAGGACCATGTTTTTTTGAGCCACACCTCACTTCAGCCATTTACTTATACATATTGGAAATAATATTGAACCTGTTTTATATAATTTACTGTTAATACGAAGGTGTAATGTTTATGACCACCAGGATGGTGCACTAGCACATAATTATAGTGTAACGAAGTTACTTTTTGGCCCGTAGTAATTTAAACAAGAATCATATAGGACCCGTATTAATTTAACACACCGTATATAAGTATATGAATATTTTTATGAACAACTCATATCCAAGTAATGCATTAATGTTTTCCAATATAGCTTTACTATTATAGGACATTTGTTAATAGATAAGACTATAAACAATATTCATTTATATTATTAAAACTGGCCGAGATCTAAGAAATTCCAAGCGATGTTTTTACGCCGCTCCAAAGTTTTTGTTCCTAGCGAAATACATGAATATTTTCGAGTTGTAGGTACCCCAAAATATTAATTTAATGCATTGGAACTGGATAATATTTGATTCGTTTGCTATTTAAAAATACTTATACAACCGCTACTTGAAATTTGATAAAGTCATAATGTAATATAGCTGTTAAAGTATTTTATGACAAAGTTTGGAATACCTAGCTCTCCGTACAATCATGTTATGACAATTAATTTGTTTATTAATGTTTAATGCACTTTCCGGCAATAAATATTTACCGGACTTGTTTAATTTACTAAGGAGAATATATCTGAGACATGTTTGATTTATTAATATACCGTATTTGCTAATTGTTACCAAATTAACTTAAATTAAATTAAGTTGTATTGAATTTAATATTGTTTAATTATTAAATATATTATTTCTGTTATACCCTGTATATAGTTTTGTTAATGATAAGTATTTAAATGCAGGTTGATGCAGTAAGGCATAAAAGTCAAAATACTTTACTAAATCTGATTAAAATATGTTCTAATTACATAGTAGATTCATATTAGTCATTTGCCGATATTTTAAATTCAATTCCAGTAACTATTCCGCTAATTTTGTAAAATTTAAGACCATATTTGGTCATGAAGCGAAATCCGCAGTTCTGATTGGTCAAGCCAGCGGCCGAGCACTATAAAAACCGTGCCGATTTTCGTTGAAGGGACAGTATTTCACCGGTCCCCGATGAGACAACAACTCCACCAAACGAAATATAGTTACCACCGATTATCAATTAGAGTATGTTCTAATAGGTAGGGTTCCTGTCCTTTCCGAACCTATTAGGTAAAAGCTAATGAATAACCTGTAGAGCGTGTTCGACCCTCAGGAAAGACTTCTATAGCTATATCTATCCCCAACCTTTTATATAAGCTGATGAATAAACCTGCAGCGCATGTTCGACCCTCAGGAGAGATTTCTACAGCTATATGTACCCCAAACCCTCGATAAAAGCTAATGAATAAACCTGCAGCGCGTGTTCGACCCTCAGGAAAGACTTCTATAGCTATATCTATCCCGAACCTTTTATATAAGCTGATGAATAAACCTGCAGCGCGTGTTCGGCCCTCAGGAAAGATTTTTACAGCTATATGCACCCCGAACCATCGATAAAAGCTAATAAATAAACCTGCAGCGCGTGTTCGACCCTCAGGAAAGACATTTATAGCTATAATTGTTTTGAAAAAAACATTGATCTCGTTTAGATGTTCCAAGAAATATATAGAAAACACTCTATATACTAGTATTTCGGCTTGTTAGGCCTTTTTCAATAGAGTAAACGTCTATTACTAAATATTTCCAAGTGCGTTTTCGTTATTTATTTGTTTACGAGCCTACCTCTGGCCATCTGGTGAAGCCCGAGTTTTTAATACCGTTTCTAAGAAGGGCGAGAGTGTAAAGTCTATCTGATCATTGGTAGTACACGGATTTATAATTAAAGATTTTTTAATTTCTAATTGCTCTAACAGATCTAAGCGCTTTCCTTTCTTTTCCCGATGCAGTACCTTTACATTTTTCTGATCTATAAAATGATTGTTTTCTATACAATGCGTCGCTAATCCTGAATTTTTTGCGTTATTTAATATGGATTTTTTATGTTCTTTTACTCTCGTTTCGATACTTCTGCCAGTTTGACCCACATACACGGCATTACAATCCGCGCAGTTAATTTGGTATACACCCGATTGTTTTAATTTATTAACCCTTTCTTTATTGTTTATCAAAATTCTCCCAATAGTACGCTTGTTGACACTAATCGTTTTACACCCGTTTCGTTCTATTCTGCGAGATATTTTTTCGCTATAACCTGGGACAGTAATGCTGAGTTAATGGACATGATTCTTATTTATGGTGAAGTTGGAGTGGACGAGATGGTGGTCCGGGAGGACCACAACGTATTTTAGCAGCTGAAGAACAAGTGTTGAATTTGGTCCGTGAAAATATGTGAATAAGTACAAGTCAGATCGCTAGGCAGGTGCTTGGGGTCCCAATCAACGGTGTGGCGCTTACTACACGAAGCTCAGTTTTATCCATATTATATCCAGCTTGTTCAAGCACTGTTAGCAGCGGATTATCAGTTACGAGTTAGGTTTTGTGAGTGGTTGTAGCAAAATGCTAAAAATCCCCAATTTAATTAATAATTTGCGTTTACAGGATCAGCAACCAGGAGGAACATTCGCTTTAGTGCGGCAAAATTGGATAAGGCGTCCCAAAAGTATGTAGAAGTCGAGGGACAAAATTTCGAACAGCTTTTGTAACAAGATATGTGCAAATTTTTTATAAATTCCATGTTTCTAATACCTAGTAATCAAGTAGCGCATTTCTTCAAAACTAGTGTAACAAAATTTTATTCATTTTAAAGACACTTCACTTTGGTCACATCTATCTATCTTTATGTTTATTTTAAAGTAAAAACGCTGCAAATCTTTTTTGCGCAAGCTGTGGGTATACTCTCAGAACTTCCGTATTTTTTTTCGTGCTAGCCAGTTTGCATTGTCAGTCCCAAGGTCACTCCATTACAGTGGACCAGTATCCAGCCTCGTGCAATGAAAAATTTTTAAATAGTTTTCAGAACCCGCCAAAAAACTTTTTTTTTGCACTACCACATTTGTACATGTATGTTGAACATCCCCAAATTTTATTATGGATAAGTTCTGAATAACACTATAAGAGTTGACGAATAACCTGTAGCGTGTGTTCGACCCTCAGGAAGACTTCTTAACTTAACTTGTTTAATGTTTGCACCGCTTCTTCTCTTAAACTGTGATTGAAACTTTACTGCCGATTTAATGCTTGAATAAAATGCACTACTGCTAATAACCTGGGTTTAATAGATTGCATATATATATATATATATATATATATATATATATATATATTCGGAAAGGCTTCCGCGGTCGTGAGTATGAGAGAAACTAGGTTTTCGGGTTGAACAGCGTTGGAGATGATTAGTGTCTCGACGTTTCGGCTCCCGTTTTGGAGCCATTTTCAAGAGATGAAGTATTAATAGTGGAGTTCTCTGAAGCCTCAATTTGCCTACTCTTCAGAGAAAGGGAAAGGGTTAAGATGTTGTGGTTCGATTCCGGTTCCTCAATCTGCCTACTCCCCAGATCTCACCACCGATCGTCTCTGAAGCCTCAATCTGCCTACGTCTCAGAGAGATCTGTCTACTGCTGCGACGGGGTGCGGTATTTATTGTAGTGGAGAGCGGGGTGGGGGAAGAGGAAGATCCTGCGCTGTGACTAGTGGATTGTGAAAGTTGGTCACGTGTGACTGTTGCTGGGTTGTTGGAGATATCGGAGGGATGTTGGAGGTGTGTTTGTAAGCTGGATACCAAAGGTTTCCATGTTGCCGGAAGTCGAAGACCGTCATCCCTTTCGTTTAGACAATTGGGACGCTTCTCAATCTCAATGGCTTCACGGATGATTCTGGATTTAAGGTTGGAAATGGGGGCTATGGTCTTGGCTTGCGAGTTTGTGTTCGTATACCCTGTTGTGAATGCGTCTGTTTGTTTGCCCGATATAGGTTTGTGAACAATCTGAGCATGGGATTTCATAAACTCCATGGGATTCGTTAGGAATAGTGTCTTTAGGGGTTCTTAGGAAGTTGGATAATTTGTGCTCAGGAGTGAAGATGGTTTTAATGTTTTGGGATTTAAGGATTCGACTAATTCTGTCAGTAACGCCTTTGATATATGGAAGGAAGGCTTTGTGTTGTTCAGAAATATTTGTTTGTGGTTCTGGTTGTGGAGTGGGAGTTGGGTTTTGGATTTTTCCTATTGTTCGGTGTATGTGGTTTTGGTTATAACCATTGTGCTGTAGTGCCAGTGTTAATGTGTCTAGTTCTTTCTGTTTGTTGTCGTTGTCTGTTAGTCGGATGGATCTTGTTACTAGGGTGCGGACCACAGAGTTTAGTTGTGATGGATGGTGATGGGATTTGGCGTTCAGATACCGGTTTGTGTGGGTTGTGTTGGAGAAACCCTGGTTTGGAGTTTTCGTAATGAGGACATCTAGGAAAGGTAAGGAGGAATTGTTTTCTGTTTCCATTGTGAACTGAATATGTGGATTTATGCTGTTGAGATGACGTAGGAAGGTGTCTAGAGAATCACTTCCATGTGGCCAGATAACGAAGGTATCGTCGACGTACAGTGTTGCCAATGGCTGAAGATAAAAAGATCCACCTTCCTACTTAAAATTATCCGATTTTGTTCAATATTATCCGTTTTTTTTAATAGACATAATATGTGATATAGATAGATACTAACTAAATCTCTAGATAAAAAACAGGCTTTTTTAGTCTTTCACGAGGCGTTTTAGTTTCAAATTTTAACCCATTTTGTGCGGGTGAGAAAAAGAGAAATTGGGTGGTACGGGTAACATAAAAGCACAGTATAAGGATAGTAACTAATGATAAAAGCATACATTGGTTCCTTGTTCTTTACACCAAAGAAAGAACTTACATCCTAGTTCTTTGCCTTACCTTACACTACCTTTCTTCTTCTTCTCTAATCTGTGACACTACCACACACACTCACAAAGTGTAGGTAGATAAGTCGATAGCGATATCGCAGAGCAGAAAATGATTGTAGAGACACCGACACCAGTGCATTAAACATTAAATACGAACAAAGCTATAAACAAGGACACAAGGATAGGGTTTTATATTTTAATTTTATAATGACTATGGTAATAAATATAGTTTTTTATTTAAAAATAAATAAATAAATAAATAAATAAAACATACTAAATATTAAATAATATATATAGATACATCTATATAAAATAATATATTTTTTCATAGACAAAGCCAAAGGCAAATAAAACAGATATTTAATTGAGTAGGCGATAATATCTCCTACTCAAGTAAGAAGTAAAAACTAAAAACAGTCATATATATGTGTTCTATGTGATCTAATTATAATATTGCTCTCCCGGTTTGTATATAAAATAAAAAACAAAAATAAATACCTACTTACGGACTCAGTCTTACAATCGTTAACTACTAACTGACTAACTACTATTTACTATTCCTTGTCTTGCCAGATATTGCAATCCAGCATTTTTTTAGATGGTTGAAATTTAACACACCCACCACTGTTATCAACTCCATCTTTCGTAGCTAAAAGAGCTCTTAAAGTGGATGTGTTTAATAGATTTCTTTTATCTGTTTTAATGTTAAAGACATCACTAAAAATGCGCTCAACACTTGCATTAGAAAATGGCAGTACAAGCAATAGTGATAGTGTTTTCTTCAAATTTGGAAATAAAAAAGCATCCGCTTCATTTTTTAAATTAAAAATTTGAGACCAGTATTGTTCGCAATCATTTGTGTTTATCTGGAGTTCTTCAAAATTCAATAGGGCGTGTCTTCGCCACTCATTATCTAAAACCTGAACATCTATGTGGTCTTTCAAAATAGGAAATAAATCAATAATATGTGTTAAAGATTTCTTATTAAAAGATTGAGCAATTTTCGGATCTAAAACGTCTAGTACATTAAAAATAGGGTCTTTAAAATTAAATCGTTCTTTAATATTTTTTACGAGTTCAATATAAAATGATAAAATTGATTTTAAAAATGTTTCGGTATCCTGTAGCTTAATGCCTGTTTTTATTAATTCTGCGAATGATTGTGCCGCAGCAATTCCTAAATAAATACTTTCTAAAGGTAAAAAATTTTTTGGGTCTTCATGGTTGAATTTAAAAATATCTTTGGTATTTCTTATAACTCCAATTTGAATAAAATTTGAACATAAGGTTTTCAGTAATATTTCTGTCTCTGGTTTAACTCTGTATAACAATGGCTTTTCAGATTGAAAGAGCAGATTAAAGTCTGTCATAAGCCCTAGACTATATGACAAAAACTCCAGATAAATTGTGGTAAACGGATTTGTCATAGTTTGCAGCATAGTGTCTGTGGTATGTGACGGATCTTCGAGCACGGATTCCATTAAATAATGTTTGAGTGGCTCATACTGCTCGAGTACTCTGTCAACGCAGGCTTTGATTGATAACCACCTTGTTATGGCTACAGACAGTATTTTATGTATATCTACATTGAAAAATTTTTGAAATTCCTCAAATTTATTTCTGCGCAAGGAGCTCCTATTAAAGTGGCTGCCTATATTGCGCAGAAGGTCTTCCACATGCCTCGAAAGCTTCAAGCAGGCTTTTGACGTTGCTAAATGTGCCATATGGCAGGAGCACCTGATGCAGATAATATGCGGCAACATTTCTTTTAGAAGAGAAAACACAAACACATGCTGTTGAGATGACGTAGGAAGGTGTCTAGAGAATCACTTCCATGTGGCCAGATAACGAAGGTATCGTCGACGTACAGTGTTGCCAATGGCTGAAGATAAAAAGATCCACCTTCCTACTTAAAATTATCCGATTTTGTTCAATATTATCCGTTTTTTTTAATAGACATAATATGTGATATAGATAGATACTAACTAAATCTCTAGATAAAAAACAGGCTTTTTTAGTCTTTCACGAGGCGTTTTAGTTTCAAATTTTAACCCATTTTGTGCGGGTGAGAAAAAGAGAAATTGGGTGGTACGGGTAACATAAAAGCACAGTATAAGGATAGTAACTAATGATAAAAGCATACATTGGTTCCTTGTTCTTTACACCAAAGAAAGAACTTACATCCTAGTTCTTTGCCTTACCTTACACTACCTTTCTTCTTCTTCTCTAATCTGTGACACTACCACACACACTCACAAAGTGTAGGTAGATAAGTCGATAGCGATATCGCAGAGCAGAAAATGATTGTAGAGACACCGACACCAGTGCATTAAACATTAAATACGAACAAAGCTATAAACAAGGACACAAGGATAGGGTTTTATATTTTAATTTTATAATGACTATGGTAATAAATATAGTTTTTTATTTAAAAATAAATAAATAAATAAATAAATAAAACATACTAAATATTAAATAATATATATAGATACATCTATATAAAATAATATATTTTTTCATAGACAAAGCCAAAGGCAAATAAAACAGATATTTAATTGAGTAGGCGATAATATCTCCTACTCAAGTAAGAAGTAAAAACTAAAAACAGTCATATATATGTGTTCTATGTGATCTAATTATAATATTGCTCTCCCGGTTTGTATATAAAATAAAAAACAAAAATAAATACCTACTTACGGACTCAGTCTTACAATCGTTAACTACTAACTGACTAACTACTATTTACTATTCCTTGTCTTGCCAGATATTGCAATCCAGCATTTTTTTAGATGGTTGAAATTTAACACACCCACCACTGTTATCAACTCCATCTTTCGTAGCTAAAAGAGCTCTTAAAGTGGATGTGTTTAATAGATTTCTTTTATCTGTTTTAATGTTAAAGACATCACTAAAAATGCGCTCAACACTTGCATTAGAAAATGGCAGTACAAGCAATAGTGATAGTGTTTTCTTCAAATTTGGAAATAAAAAAGCATCCGCTTCATTTTTTAAATTAAAAATTTGAGACCAGTATTGTTCGCAATCATTTGTGTTTATCTGGAGTTCTTCAAAATTCAATAGGGCGTGTCTTCGCCACTCATTATCTAAAACCTGAACATCTATGTGGTCTTTCAAAATAGGAAATAAATCAATAATATGTGTTAAAGATTTCTTATTAAAAGATTGAGCAATTTTCGGATCTAAAACGTCTAGTACATTAAAAATAGGGTCTTTAAAATTAAATCGTTCTTTAATATTTTTTACGAGTTCAATATAAAATGATAAAATTGATTTTAAAAATGTTTCGGTATCCTGTAGCTTAATGCCTGTTTTTATTAATTCTGCGAATGATTGTGCCGCAGCAATTCCTAAATAAATACTTTCTAAAGGTAAAAAATTTTTTGGGTCTTCATGGTTGAATTTAAAAATATCTTTGGTATTTCTTATAACTCCAATTTGAATAAAATTTGAACATAAGGTTTTCAGTAATATTTCTGTCTCTGGTTTAACTCTGTATAACAATGGCTTTTCAGATTGAAAGAGCAGATTAAAGTCTGTCATAAGCCCTAGACTATATGACAAAAACTCCAGATAAATTGTGGTAAACGGATTTGTCATAGTTTGCAGCATAGTGTCTGTGGTATGTGACGGATCTTCGAGCACGGATTCCATTAAATAATGTTTGAGTGGCTCATACTGCTCGAGTACTCTGTCAACGCAGGCTTTGATTGATAACCACCTTGTTATGGCTACAGACAGTATTTTATGTATATCTACATTGAAAAATTTTTGAAATTCCTCAAATTTATTTCTGCGCAAGGAGCTCCTATTAAAGTGGCTGCCTATATTGCGCAGAAGGTCTTCCACATGCCTCGAAAGCTTCAAGCAGGCTTTTGACGTTGCTAAATGTGCCATATGGCAGGAGCACCTGATGCAGATAATATGCGGCAACATTTCTTTTAGAAGAGAAAACACAGAATGATGCTCCCCAACCATCACATTAGTGGTGTCTGACGAAAAGCCTACCAGATTTGTTAAGGGAATTTTTCTGGATGTTAATGAATCTTTTAATATGTGAAATAAATCATTAGCTGTAGAACCGTGAGCTTCAACCAGATCAAAGAATTGTGTTTTAACTAAATTTAGACTTGCGTCATAAAATATAACTGAAAATGCACATTGTTTTTTAATTGAAATATCTGTCGTTTCATCCATTACCAATGAGAAGAAGAATCCTGGCTCTCTTAATTTATTATCTAAATCGGTAAGAAAATTGTTACCTAAACTATTGCGTAAAATTGCAGTGGCTTTCGTTCTTTTCAAATAAATTTGTTGTGCAATTTTGGAGTCTGGAAATATATTTTTTAAAAGTGGAGAAACAGAATCCATTAATAAAAAAGGTAGATTGTTCTGAGCCAATAGAGCACATAATTTAATTTCGGCATTTTTTACGGCCACCTCTTCTCCCTTTGGTTTATACAGATCCGTTATTTTGGAGGTACTTGATACTTTTTGCCAATTTAACTTGTGTTTTTCACTCACCGAGTGTTTTATTAATACTGTTTTGTGAGCTACTACATCTACATTGCACACCCTACAAAATGCGAATTCTTTCCCTTGTCCTGCTGGTTTTGAAGATTTTTCTAACCAACCCTTGAATTGAGGTACGTTTATCCAGGAGTTGACAAAGCCTACTTTTTTCTGTCTTTTTCTTGGATTTTTGAGTGTTTTCCTTTTTCTTACTGGTGGTGAATTATCAGCCTAAAATAAATAAATTAATGGCTATAATTATGGCATTTTTCTTAGAACATTACCTAAAACTTAAATACTAGCTAAAATATATCATCTTATAGATAATGTCTGTAACTTATTTGTGGTGCATTTTCATGATTCATTTGCAGTTTTATTTGGGACTACACCACCTGTAAAATGATAAAAAACAGGAGACCAATTGATACAATTCAGCTAATTCATCAAATATTTATTTCATTACATATTTATATATTTATACAGTGGTTTTTAGGGGCAAACTTAGAAACTTGATACTATACTTTGATTATTTGATTTGAATACATTTTGGTCTCCTGTTTTTTATTATTTTACAGGTGGTAGGTATAGTCCCAAATAAAACTGCAAATGAATATCTTATATATTTTATTTTATAGTATACAGATTTTTTTGTAAAAGTTGTATACGCCTATTATAAGCTTACATACTAATAACATACACTTACATCATTATCATTACCACAGTCGTGTTCTTGTACACATGATGTCGAAGGCCCCAAGTTACCGTAAGTATCACATATTGTTGAGGTAGGAGCAGTACTACATCCTGGTTTTTCTTGATATTCTTCAGGTTTTCTTTTTTCTAATATTTCTATCACAGCCTCTGAAGACGGTTTTGGTTTTGGTGCCAGCAGTTTTTGTTTTCCCTGAAAATACAACATAACTAAGTACCTATACTACTAATTATTAATACCTACTTCAGCTACATAAATACCTTGCAGACTTATGAAAATTTGCTAATGTAAGTACCTACCTACTTCTATCAAAATAAAAAAAAGTTTTACCTTGTAACCACAAACCCACTTATCCATTTTGTCCCTTCAGCACTGCTATAGCACCACTTTTCCAACTGCCACAGGTTGATTTAAAAGAATTTATGCAAAATTTCAGTCACTATTTATTTAAAATTAATTATTATTTTATTTAACCAGTAAAGTGGAAATAAGTTCGAGTAAAATTAAAATTTCAGATTGAATAAGTTTAAAAAGATCCGGGTAAAGTACAGACGTTATAGATATGTTCATTTGTGATGATTTAAAACAGCTTAAGTAGTTAAATAAAGATAGTGCTATGGCAGATACTGTGAGTGTGAGAGAGGTAACGTATTTTAAAAATGCTACAAATCAACGCAAATGAACATACCTTATGTGTGTGTACTGTCTGTAGTTCAGCTACCTCTACCCTCCATAAGTACAACTAAGATTAATTTTCAAGGGATAACATAGAATTCTACACAGCACAAAATGCACAGCTGACTAGAGTCTAGTCATGACGCCTAGAGGACAGAGAAGTGAGTTGCATAAAGAAGGGGTTAAGTTAAAAGTTAATACAAGAAGTTTCTTAAGAATTTTGAAGGTCGGTGTCGGTCGGTTTATTTTATTAGGAGTATTGTTCCAGACAAGCGGATTCAAATTGTCCGTTTTTTATCCGATTTTTAGTAGGGTGAGAAAATTATCCGCCATCATCTCAAATTATCCGAAAATCTCACAATTATCCGCCAATCGGCAACACTGTCGACGTATCTAAGCCAGCATATTGGTTTGAGTTCGGCTGAGTTTAGGGCTTGGGTTTCAAAATTCTCCATAAAAATATTGGCTAGGACGGGAGATAGTGGTGATCCCATTGGGGCTCCTTGGATTTGTTTATAGAAATTATTTTGAAATAGAAAATGGCTCCAAAACGGGAGCCGAAACGTCGAGACACTAATCATCTCCAACGCGGTTCAACCCGAAAACCTAGTTTCTCTCATATATATATATATTGCTTGAGAGCTCGTTACCACATCCGTGTGACACAAGAGGCGTCCTCACATCCGGGTTTTCCCGTTTATATACCCATATATATTAGATATATTCTTGACGAGGGGATCTTCCAGAATTAGAATCTCAAGCGAGGGGAAACAATTTCCCCTTTATTTTTTTACGATATATAGTGCACACTAAGGATACGTTATCACTTCCAACATCTATATATGAGTAGAGACTGGTACATTGTTGTCACCTCCAGCGATGTTGCCAAATCTTCGGATGTTACACAGCACCCTCACTATCTTGTACCGTCAGTTAGCCGAATCTCGGAATCGGAATCTACTTGGGCGTTATTCGTGAAAATTTATTCTGGGGGTTGTAAGATATTTTGAAAATATTTTCAACCGTGGCGCACTTCTGGTTCTACTAGAAACTCATACCACCAAAGTTTATGTATACCTAGTTGTTTATTGCAATGGTAATATATTTTAGCGTTGAAATGCGTAGATCACAAACTTTAAAACTCTATAACAAACTTTAAATTAAATAACTATACATAGGGTGAATAGTTACCTACATCATTTACTAGCTATTAAAATTAAGCATTTTCATAGTTAAGTTTAATCTGGTTGAAGTGAAGTTTGTTGTCCACTCACTTTGGCTTTGCACTTTTTCTACGGGAAAAAGTGCAAAGCTTTGTACATCTAGGTCTTTCTAATCTTTGCTCATACTGTCTTATTTCAAATGGAACCTGTTTATAATAACATTTTTTAATTGTACATAAAATTTTAGGCGCACATTCAGCAGAAAACAGTATACTTTGTCTCAATGGTTTTTGAGAAAATCGTAATTTTCATTTTTTTTTAAACAATGTCAACCTTAAAAACTATACAATTGTTTCACAAAATATGTAAATGAAACTGTTATTTCCCTGTTATTGACACTAACGTTTCTGCTATTTGTAGCAATATTAATATTAGAAACGCATTTCTTTAAATAGGAAACCCTTTAAATATAATAAGATCAGTTAGGTGCAGCAGTTAATTGTCTACAAAGTATTATACATATGCTCTTATATAACTCTTAGTTTTTGCGATGTTGTTATTAATATTTTGGTTTTCGCTTATTTTATTGAACCTAGTAAGCTTTGACCTTTTCTGTGAAATTTTATATCATACTTTGCATAACACTTTTCGTGAAACTGAACTAAAATTGAGCGTGTAATTAATAATAATAATAACAATAATAATAACAATAATAATGTAATAATAATGTCTCTACCCATTTTAATCACAAGGATTAGCCCAAAATTCGGAGACGTGTGTGGGAAGGGGAGGCATATTATTATTTCGCGGCCCGCCTCAAGACGACGCCTAGACGACTTCGTTGGTAGGCCTAACCACCATTCAGTGCTGGAATGAGGGAAACCTGGAAAACCTCATTAGTTGGGGGGCATCAACCGATTTTAATCTGTAATATTTTACATATTTTATTTTTAAAACAATTTTAGTACCTGCTCATGTTGTAAAAGTTAATATTATTGTATATATATTTCAGAACGGTAATCATTGCTTATTTTGTTTATATTTATATGATTAGTTTTAGATTATTTACTTAAATAAGGATTTGTATTATACGCAATTTACTTTTAGTACCATTATAATTAAACCTTTTACTATAGTAAAAATAGTAAGAATGCCTTAAAAACGATTAGAAAGGTACAGGATTTTTCGTTGCCTCAACTAGTTCTTGACCGTATATTATGTTTGTTTTTAAAAGGTGCTTTCAATCCAAACAAATGGTCTCTAAGTCAACCAGCGCAATGATCCTCTTTTTGCCACGAACAATATATTTCAATTTATTAAATTAACAGATTAACAATTAAATTTTGTATCAATGTTACAAATAGAAGACGACAGTGTTAAACACTTAATCAGTATAACAGATACCTATAGAGTTTAAATATATAATTCAATTTTTTAAATTAACAGGATTGATTCCCTACTACATAGTACTAAAATAAGCAAATCGGTATTAATTTATACCACCCATATCATAACAAGGAACTAAATAAAACACAATCGCCTCTCATATTTCTCTATGCTTTAGAAATAGTTTCCTTGAAGGGGGTTGGAGCCTTTAGTGTGAAGATAAGACTGACGTAGTTTTCCACATAATACCAAAAGACTAAACTGCCCTCGACGCGCGTTTCATCAACGAAGTTGGCATCGTCTGGAGATAATTAAAACACATCAATTTTAAACTTGAGCAAGTTAAAACTTGATGATTTTTAATCATCTCTAGATGATGACAACTTGGTTAGCGAAACGCGCGTCGAGTGTAGTATAGTAGCGCGCTAATCAAAAACTTGATGATTTTTAATCATCTCCAGATGATGACAACTTGGTTAGCGAAACGCGCGTCGAGTGTAGTATAGTAGCGCACTAGCGCATTAAACTTGATCAAGTTAAAATTTTATATGATTTTAATCATCTCCAGATGATGCCAACTTGTTTAGCGAAACGCGCGTGGAGTACAATATAATGTTTTGGTGTTATATGGAAAACTACGTCAGTGTTAAATAATTTTCTATAAAATATAAGGCATGTTCCGCACGAACATTTTAGTTATCAAGTTCAAAAATAACTGAAAAGAAAATAATTATAATTGCAATAGCAATAAATAATTACAACATTTTTGTAACAACAAACATAAGAAAAAAAAATTAAAAGTCAAATATCTCGAAAACTATCAATATTTCAATAGCAGTGTTATGCACAAAGTCCCACTAATTTTTTACGTAGAATTCGATAATGCCATAAAAAATATAGGTTTCTATTTAAAAAAATGAAGTTGGTACCTGTCCAGGAAAAACTGAACACCCTGAATATGTAAATATATTTTCATTTTGTGCAGCTCGGGATATTAGACAACCCTGTTGAAAAAAAAATTAAGTTATCTCTTTTATTAACCCAGATATTGGACTTACGCGCACTAGGTGGACACCCTGTATGATGTGACAAGGTACCTTCAGTATCCATTTCGGATGTAGCAACGAACCTTGCGTATATATATATATAATATTGTTGCTTAGTACCGTTTGTTTATTTTGCTGCTTATCTACTTTTGCTAAGTTTATTTTTCTGTCTGCCTATTATGTTGCTGCTTGCCTATTTAATTTTATTTTAATAAACTTTGTGGTAACTTCCATTAAACCTACTTTTATTACCTAGATTTGAGAAACATTTGACCCTTCGGCATGTGTACTTGACACCTTCTTTACTGCAGCTATCCAGCCTTTACTCGTAAGCGAGTAGAGTCCGCGTGGAATATTCACCACGTAAAACCAGTGGATGTGTGGCGCTCGAGGCTAAACAAAAATAGACCGACCGATTATTTGAGAGTAATAACCGATAGTAAAGTAAGGGAGAGTCATAATTAGACGTCTCATAAGAGTGAAGGGAAAAAGAGCGTCACAAATTGGTGCCCTTAAGCAGGGACAGTTTTCTCAAACCTAGTGTGATATTTGTTTGGTGGTATATAGATATATTATTTTTTCAGCATAGGTACCGTAGACCCCTGAAGGTCTGTTATTAATTGTAGGTAGTAGTGCTTGTGAAAAATTGTGTTTGATTCTTTAAGCCTGTGAGTTTTTTAGCGAATTTTTGGTTTACTATTTTATTGAAATATATGTGTACTAGACATTTGCCCAAACCGAAAAAACGATACCGTTTTCGACCGATTACTCTTAGAAAAAAAAAATAAAAGAGTACCTGCCGTATTTTGAGCAAATTTTAGAAATTTTAGTAACATCCGAGTTTTTATTAAATACACAGTTGTATTAATAGTGGTGGCTTAAGAATCTGACATAATTACAACCTACTAAAGTAGTTCGATTTTGTAGAAATTTTCATATAGCAGAGACAAACAAAGATAGTTTTTAGTAGTTTTTTAAAAAGGGACCGTAGTTTTTTTATACAGATAGGGATCGTTTTATTTGCCATACATACAAGAATTGTTTGCTTTGAGATATTAAATACTTTACAGGTATTAGTATTTGAAAATAACTGTTATTACAGTTGACCGACACCGCGGCAACTGATAAAAACAACTCTTATTTGTGTAAAGGCTAACTTGTCATAGCCTGGTGACAGAAAAGCTAAGTGGAACTTGCCACTGTCGTTGAATATTGACTAAGTATTGCCGTTGAATAAATTTTGTTTAGTGTTGAACTAGTGCACCTAGATAGAATAAAGCAAACGTATTCTTCTGTAGTATCCGTTCAGTAAAAGTTAAAGTAGCTTATTGTTTCCAAAACCGATAAAACAAGATTTTAAATAAAAGAAAAGTAGTTTTGATAAACAGAAAATAAGTTAATAACTGTTACCTAAAATCCGACCTACATACTGATACTAGTAGAGCAAGTCTTTTTTGGAGTAATTATATGTATTGAAATAGATAAATTAAATAAGAGTTTAGTTTGAAGTTTGCCTGGGAATAAGCAATTAGATCTATTAGACTATTTTTAATTAAAAAATTTATTCGAATTCTGGTATGTAAGTTCGAATACCGAAAAAATAAAATACATAATACCGATTAAATACCAACCTTAAAACCGATCATATTACTGTTTAAAAAAAAAAAATTGAGTTGTACATACCACCAGAATGCCGCCCAATTCAGAAACAAATGTAGTGCTGCCCCCAGTCATGCCTCATGAAACCGAGGATTCCGATGAGAATCCCCAGCCAGCTTAAGTGAGCTGGATTTATACATTAAAGAAAGATGAGCTTATAATTGAGTTAGAAAAATTTCAGTTGAGTAGTAAAGGCACAATGCCAATATTATGTAAGGGTTTGGTCACTATCTTTAGAGAAGGGCCACCGAAAAAACAAAAAGCTGTTTCTACAGTAGCAGGTCCGGCTACTATTTCCACGGCCGACAATGTACCGCCCCCAAGTACCTTTCATGAATCTAATAACTCCGGTGATGAGGTTTCATATCCGCTTATAAAAGATTGGGTTAAAACTTTAAGTAGGGAAGAACTTGTAACTAAGCTAACCAAGTTCAACCTAGATATTCAGGGAGAGAAGTCTGTCTTAAAAGAAATACTAGTCGCTGTCCTCTGTAAACCAATTACAAGGGCACATTCACCGCCGCCGTCACAGATTTTAACTCCATCACCCTCCAAACCTCGCCCAGTACCGTTTCAGCCAAATCACGAATCTACTTATAGATTTACACCGTACCGCCTCTGCGACGATGTATGCACTAGAGTTAGAAAGTGGGGACTTAAGTTTAATGGTAAAACCGACGCCGTAGAGTTCCTGGAAAAATTGGGTGATTTCCAGGAAAATAGCGGGATCACTACCATTGAATTATTACCGGCCTTGTACGAAATTTTTCAAGGAAATGCCCTAGCCTGGTACCGCAATAACCAAGCATCTTGGACTAGTTGGCAGGATTTCCTAACCGATTTAAAACATTTCTATTTACCAGCCGAATATCAAACATTTTTAGAGGAACAGATACATAACTGCCCCCAGACACCTGGTGAACCTGGCCGCGACTATGTAGTCGCCATGTAAACGTTAATTCGAAGGCATGGCGAATTCTCGCAAGAAAGAACCTTGCGCCGTCTCTGGAAACCTATTACCCGATTATCGATAATACATACGGCGGAGCGATGTGCAAAGTATCTGGGACCTGGTGATCCGTATTGAAGAGTTTGAAACTCTTCAAAAAGAACTCTGTCCATGTGGTGGTAGTCCGTCAACTAACCAGAGTCCGGTGTTACCTGTTACCGAACACCGCTCCACGCCGCCTGTTCAAAGGATTCCTTTGAACAACCGTACCCACCATACCATACCGATTACGCCACCTGAAGAAGCAACCCGAAGTAGGGTACCTAATACCTATGGAGAACGCATCCGGAGTAGTAACGCCGTCCGTCCAGAAACTGTAAACACGCCCAGAGAGGCGCACGCACGCCCTCCTGCGCGACAGACCAGGCAACCGACTACCCCTACCATACCATAGACAGGTCTACCCATAGACCTGTCTGCTGGAGGTATGGACAGTCCGGACATTTCCGAACTGATTGCCGAGCACTGAACCGGAGTCATACTGCTGCGAGTCCAGCACACTCCCGGACTATTACAGCCCCGCATAATTTAGCCGTTCTTGAAATAGACAACCGACCACACGCCACCGTCAAAATACAAGATAGGATGTTCTCTGCACTCGTGGATACTGGCGCCGGCCGCTCCTATGTTGGCAACAAAGTCGCTGAATACTGTAGAGAACTAGAAATCCCGTTCCAAGAAGTTTTGACGCCCGCTGCGAAACTGGAAAATGGATTAACAGTAAACATACAGTAAATACAGGGTGGTTACTGTTTGGAATTTTCTATGACCCTCACATTTCAGAGACAATTGCATATTTGCCAGATTTGACGTCTGATACTGTGTTAGGCATGGACATCCTTGGTAAGAAGAGGTTTACCATGCACATGTTGATCAACACACTGTGTCTAAATGACCAAGTAGTCTTTAGACAACAGCTGACACCATCATGTAGTCATATTGGAGGACTAGAGATACAGTTGACCGACACCGCGGCAACTGATTTAAAAGCTATCCTCCAAAAGATAGAGTTAAAGGGAGAAACAGAATTTGTGTTGTCACCCGACTTGCCCGAACCTTCTGCCAGTAAGGATATCGAAGAACTAAGTGCCGTAGAAGGTGCACTTGGATGTTCTTGGTATCAATGCAAGAAAGTAGAAGTTGAAAATAACCCAAAAGCATTTCCAGATTACTGTGTACGTAATGACTGGTTGTATCGGTACTTTTCGAATTCTAACCGTGCGTGAAACCGTTCTAGCCAAAAACCACAGTGACTTTGCTATAGGATACTTAGGGGTAGCTAAGACAACACCACGCATGGCACTCCGTTATTACTGGTCAGGAATGTTTCGTGAAATAGCAAAATTTGTAGGAAATTGTATGCAGTGTCACCAGAAACTATCCTTGCCTCCGACTCCCACAACTCCCAAGAACTTCCGATATCGAAAACCGAAACCCTCCGTCAACCATCAACAGTGGAAAACTATCAGTATCGGTTTGGTAGGCTCTCCACCCAGTTTCGCTAATTGAAACCGTTTTCTAGCAGTTTTCCAAGACTGTGGTAGTAGTTATAGCTATGATGATACGGGATCAAAACCCCATGTATTTTCTTACGGAGGTTCATATTAGCGAAAAAGTAACGTTCAAGGTCACACACTGCGAGATCGACCTGTTAATAGCTTTGTTAATAGAGCTGTTAAAGGTGATCAGATCATCTGTTAGAACTGTTGAACAGAGCTGTTGGAGCTGATCAGATCATCTGTTAGAACTGTTCAGATCATCTGTTTGAACAGAGCTGTTAACAGGTCGATCTCGCAGTGTGTGACCTTGAACGCTACTTTTTCGCTAATATGAACCTGCATAAGAAAATACATGGGGTTTTGATCCCGTATCATCATAGCTATAACTACTTGTGTTTCAAAAAGGGTTCAGTTAAGTCTGTTGCGTAATAGTTGCTTCAAACTTTTTAAATAGACTTTTTGGTGACAAGTTGTTAGGCACTCATGGTCCTACAGCTTGGCCAGCTATATCACCCCACTAGATTTTTTTCTATGGGAGTTTATAAAATCTGAAGTATACAAAGTGGGGATTAATAATGGTACTGTTGAAAATTTAAGAGATAATATTATCACAACGTTTAGGCAAATAACAAATGTTCATCCGGAGAATGCTTGTAAAGCCGTCAGAAAGCATTGTCAGATGTGTATTAATGAAGATAGTGGTCATTTTGAACAACTCTTGCATTAAATTATTCTTATTTTTTTTAGTTTATCTATTTCTGGTATTTTTCTTGCTGGTATTTAATTAATAAAATTGTTAATACTATTGAATATTTTATTTCTACATATTTATTTAAATGTCTAAATTATATAGAGGAAGAGAATAATATTGTAAACATAGTTACTTAAAATAAAACAAGTGGGCCTACCTATTTAAAGCAGTTTGTAGTTCTGTTATTTAAGGTAAGACCAAAATTACTTAAATATCAGAAATTCAGAAAGTGCTTCTAATTTAGCAAAATTCTACAATGTAAATAGCAATGAGGTGCCATATTTTAATCCCTTTATGTCTTCATACTTTGGTAAATTTTCTGTTTATGTATTATTTAACAATTTCCATTTACAACATTTAGGTATCGCCTTTGTGAATATATAATATTTCCATAGCCAACTACTTTTCATCACAATATAAAAATATATATTAAATTAATATGTTAAACACCCTGTATTTCCTACATTTGGAAAAATAACTATAGCATATTATATATCATTGGAAAGCAAAAAAAAAATCTCTATTTTTCTAGGCCATAGCCAACTATGATTCCCATTTAAAAAAATATAAGTTTGCTTCATAGCTCCGTAACTATAAGAGATACTAAGAAACTAATAAGACCATTCGATTTTATGCCCGAAAATTGATCTATAGCAGTTTTAACTTTTATCATAACTTATTTAGTGCCGGAGATACACGGGTGGTCGGAAAGTCAAAAAAATCAATATCGCCCTGTAACTCGAAAACAACTGAAATCACAGGATTTCTGAATTGACAGTTGAATTTGTCTTGAAAATTGGACTTGAGAACGTGGCATTAGATTTATATGTCCAGTAGTTTCTGAGATACCCTGCAATCCCATCGAATTTGCCTGTACAACGGTTAGCTTGTAGGGATTTAGAATCAGTGGTTTTTTTTTTAAAGCTTTATGACATGTTCGAACTGAAAGACCTATAAAAAGGACAATTTCATTAATATATAAATACAACTTAATTTTCATTTCAAATAAAGTTTTCATGCTGCTGATTTCAAGTTGAAAATCAATTTTACAAAAAACTTGGAAAAAAGTTAACCTGTCTAAGCGGCCAACTTTGACACAGGCTTGGTTGGAGTTTGATACATTTGTTGCTGTATATCATTGAGAACATTTCCTATTAGAGCAGTAGGCCTGTCAGCCGATTTACCTTTGGAGATGCAAGGTTTGGTTAGAAATCTCTTAACAATTGCACATTTATGGTTTAAGGTGTCAGTCAATATTTTCCTGTGGAAATTGGATCATAAATTGCTAAATGCAGGATTGCACGGAGTATATCCATAAGTCTTCATTTCTAGTTCCATTCCCAAAATGAGCCATTAAAATAATGACGTCTTGTTCTGCAGTAAACTGTAAGTGGTTTAAATGTGAAGGTATAAATGTGCTTAATTCGTAAGCAAATTGGTGAAATTAAACTTAGTCGCCAAATCTAACGTTTTTGTGAAGTGTATATCAAACCCTCTTCTCGCGTGAATTTAATTTGTATCTCTTAACGCCCTACCAATAATAGTTGTTTTTTTTTTTTTAGTGAAGTATATATACGTTTTGTTTAATTCTTTAATCATCCTGTCATCGTTATGTGTTAAATGTAATGAGAAAATAACTCAAACATCTAAAAAGGGTACCAAGTGCAATGAGAAAAATTGTCAAAAGCTATTTGGAGACCACCAGGAAGGCTGTCTAGGGTATGTGACGCTGTGAAAACTATGAACCCTCTTTTAATCTTTTGCTAAAAGAAATACAAAAATTACATGATGTTAATTAAACTATTTCGAAGTCTCTGGATAGTTGTCTTGAAAAAATTGATGGCAATAAAATACTTAGAAATTAAGAATAAGAATTATCAGCTTATCTGCAAAAGATAGATCAATTAGAGAGTAAATGTGTACAGCTTCAGAAAGAAAATGATGAACTAAAAATAAATCTTAATAAACAAGAACAGCATATCAGGCTAAATAGTGTACACATTTTTGGAATTCCGTAAATGAGAAATGAAAATGTTTTGTCTGCTGTAGGTCAAATAAGAGAAAACAACATCAAGCATCTGAACCAGACATTTTTGTAAAGTTTTTGTTCAGAATTACGAAGGATGAATTTATGCAAGCAAGAAAAAATAAGATCGTTAGTTCTAGGAGATATCCGATTGGATGTGCTTTATTTGAATCCTAAGCAACCTGTGTACATTAACGTATCTCTAATCAGTGCGAACAGGGCATTATTCTCTTAGTGCCGCGAATTGAACAAGAGAGAAAATATCAAGTATTTGTGGTTGAAAAATAAAATGGTAAAATACTAATCCATAAGATGGATGGGGCAAATGTATATTATATTATTAATTCTGTTGTTAGTTTAATGACGTCCATTAACCGAAAATATAAAAAATTTTATCTATTTCATCAAAATGTCCAAGGACTAAATTCTAGATTAAATAGTATTAGACTGTCTGTTGAATCTTCTGATTTTGTTTTGGAGGATTCGAGAGAGACCTGGTTAAAACCTTCAGTATATGATCACGAAATTTTTAATAATATGTATATTGTATTGAGAAGGGATGGTGGGGTATCGTGGGGATCGAAGGGGTTTTGAGAGTACAGAAAAAACCAAAGGAGGGGTTGTTTTGATTGCTGTCAAAACCAAATATGCAATGCTTTACCATATGGCTGTTCAAATAGGACAATTGAAGATTTATGGGTTAAAATCAAGTTACCCTTAGAGAGAAATCTACCTATTATACACATAATGATTTTTTTTTTTTAAACTTATGTTGAAAATTGTATATTGGGGTTTGAGGGAAAAATTATCTTGGTGGAGGATTTTAATATTCCAAGCTTGATTGATATGAACTTAAATAATATATCGCCTGCAGAAAAAAGCTATATAGATTTTGTGAATTTCATGGGCATAATAGTGTTTTAAATCAGAGAGGGAGGTACTTGGATCTAATTTTAACTAACTTTAATGTAATGTTAGAAAAATGTGACTTGTTAGATAAGTCACAGACCATCCCTCTTTATATGTTGAATTTTAATTTCAGAGTAAGTTTTAATGATCCTCAAAAAAACAAAATGTTTAATTTTCAGTAGATATAATTTAAAGAGAGCTGATTTCTTATAGGTATATAATATGTTAAGCCATGCGAGTTGCAATGAGATGTATCTGTCAAACGATGTAAATACTGTGGTAACTACATTTTATAATATTTTTTTATAAAATACTTGATGAATCTGTTCCATATGCAAAATTTAATAAACGATCTTACCCTCCATGGTATAATAAAAGCATTATTTCAGATATAAAAAGGAAACACGCATATAAGAAAAGATATAATCTGTTTACTAATCCGAACGACAAACAAATGTTTGTTTACTTAAAGTCCAATATTACAGATATAAAAAGTCCATATAAAAAGTATATGAATTAGATTGAAAATAATATAAATTCTGACGTCACGAATTTTTGGAGATACATAGGTTCCTTAAAAAGTGCTTCTCAAGCCAATACATGTAAGATGATTTACGAGGGGAAGCAGATGATTAACAGCAAAATTATTTCAGCGTTTGCTAGGTGTTTCGAAAGTAGTTTATTCTAAAAAAAAACAAAAAACTTAATATTACTGATAAAATTTTTCCAAATGATATATTAGCTATAAAATCCATCACAGAAGATGAAATCATCGCTGCAATCAAAACATTGAAACGAAAAAAATCTGTTGGACCTGATAAAATACCTCCTTATGTATTCAAGGGTTGTAAGGAGTTTCTATTAGAAGCCCATAGTAAATTTTTAATCTTATATTCCAAATGTCTATTTATCCTAATGCATGGAAAATAACAGAAGTGGTGACAAAAGTGATTTTAAAAAGTATAGACCTGTAGCCCTAATTTGTGCACCCAGTAAAATAAAATTTATCATCATGTTTCTCCATCCTTCCCTATTGAACAACATGAATTTATAAGACAAAAGTCTACTCTGACAAATCCAGCATGTTTTAGTGAAACAGAAAATGAGACATTAAACAATAATGGTCAATTTGACGTAATATTTATAGATTTATAGTATAGTATTTATAGATTTCGCAAAAGCCTTCGATAAGGTTGACCATTGTCTACTACTTGGTAAACTTTATCAGTTTGGACTTTCGGATAAATTGCTGAAATTATGTTCATCATATTTGGAAATGCAAAAACAATATGTGGTATATAGAGGAGCAAAATGTCTGGAGTCCTTTGCATCTTCGGAAGTGCCCCAAGGTTCAAACCTGGGACTTTTGTTTTATGTTTAGTCGGGGATCTTCCTAGACTAGTTTTTCATTCAGAATGCCAGCTATTTGTTGACGATTTTGAAATTTACAAATCAATAGTGTTACTGATTGCAATCTGCTATAGGAAGACATTGATAGAATTTATGATTGATCCACCTAAAATTATTTGAACTTTAATACAAGCAAATGTTTCACGTTAACTTTTTCAAAGAAAAAAATATAAACTGTAAATACACCATAAATAACAGGGGTCTTACAAGGAAACCCGAAATTAAGGACTTTGGTGTTTTCTTTGACATTGGTTTGTCCTTTAATGCGCATATTGTAGAAATCACCAAAAAAGCATATAAAAGATTAGGCTTTGTAATTCGCAATTCGCGTACTTTCAATAATTTGAAAACCATTATTACTCTTTATAATACCTATATCACTGACGTAGTTTTCCACATAACACCAAAACAATATATTGCACTCGATGGGCGTTTCGTCAACAAGTTGCCATCATCTGGAGATGATTAAAACTGTTTTAATCACATCCAGATGATGCAAACTACGTCAGTCATATCTTCACACCAAAGGTTCCAACCTCCTTCAAGAATATAATACCTATGTTCGAAGTATATTATAGTACACATCTAAAATCTGGTCACCCTCGTATACCGTTCACATTGAAGCAATTGACAAAATACAAAAAAAATTCTATGGTATTTGTATTTTAGAGCATATGGCGTATATTACTTTGATATACCATACACTGTACTTTTGGAAGAATTTAACTTTTTTACATTACAGGATAGGAGAAAAATATCTTGTCTTCTTTTTTGCATACGATTTTCAATAATAAAATTCAATGTAGTCAATTTCTAATGAAAATAGGAATATTAGTTCCACAGTATTTAAATAGAAATAAGGATATATTTTTTGTTCCTACAGCTCATACCAACTTGGGTCAAAATTCGCCTCTGTATAGCCTCTGTATAGAATGTGGTCCCTGGGTAACCAATTGAATAATATAGATTTTTTTTGTGAGAGTTCAAGAACTTTTAAAAATAAAATTGTGAAATTGTTTAAAATGTGTAATAATATGTAATTAAATTCTCAGTTTTTTTTCTTTTTCCTTTTATGTTAGTGTTTATTGTTTCTTTTATCCATATTATTTAATTAATATCAACATACCTTTTATAATATGTAAAAATAGCAATTCAAGCAATTTCCGCGAGCGACCGAAGGTCGCCACGAGCCTTTCTCCTATGCGTAGGCCCATTTTCGTCCCCTTTCCTACGCCTTTTCTCAATTTAAACATCTTTTCAAAAAACTTCTGTAAAATTTTCGGCGAGAAAGATGCGTCACGCGTGCCGAAATCCCGACTTTTCGCGGAACCCCCTCGACGCCTTTTCTAATTTATACGGCTTCGAGATTTTTTTCAAGACTGTGCCTCGAGTTCTACATCTATTTCCTCTTTGAAAATCTCGAGTTGCGGCTGTCTCAACTTCTTTCTCATTTTATCTGCCAATGTGAGTTTGAACTAGCAACAAGCCCCTCCTACGAAAACTGTCAAATTAATTAAACTTCAGATAGGTTATTTTCCTATGAGAAATATTGCTAACGGAATCAATAGTCCACTTCTAATTACCAAAATACTGAAGCGAAATACTTTTCCAATTAGAATATGGGTAAAAATGAATTGTTCAGGTTAACACGCACAGTTTACATACTGTCTCAGCATCAAATTATTACAAATGACGCGGTAACCTAATGGTATAGTTGAAGGATTTCAAACGTCGTAATGCTGATTTCACAAGTTCGATTCACGCTGGAGGCAACTTTTTTTTATTTTACTGTTTAATTCCAATTATTTATTAGTATTTTAGTGTTTAGTTATTCTGTTTCATTGTCCATAGTTTCTATTCTTTCTGCAGGTAAATTAATTCGTTCATTTTGGCGCTAATGAATAAAGCACAAATGTCAAATATTGGCCTCAATCGTAATGGTTCGTGTACAGTAAACACCGACATTCCGTTTTTCGACGGTCAAATTAATACGATCGCTGATTGGCTACTTTCAATGTCAAAATATCAAATAACGCCAATCGCCTGCTCTGACACAGAAACTTACGTTTTAAAGTAATCTTCACCTTATGTTTTAGTTTCTTTAAAAGTAACTAGCATTCTGAGGCCAAGGTGAAGAAAATAAAATTACTATTTTTAAAATGGTTACTCGTCACGTAGGTTGTTGACATTTATGAAGGCGTGGTATTACAGTTTCTGAAATATCAGTATACAACGGGTGAAACAGGAAAGTGGCTGATCCCTATACCACGTTAAGAATTACCTAACTACTACAACGACATAATCCAAACTGTTTGGTTATTGTCTGAACACGCCTCATATATTAGTAGGTGTCATTCTTTGACATTATTACCATGAAATAAAAAAAAAAACATGGAAAAGAAAGTAATATCTCGGGCACAGTTTAAACATACTTGCTACTCGTTATTGATGAAAGATCATAATTTAAATATATTCCATATACAGGGTCCGCCATTAGTGTAAGGACTGAGTATGATTCCTAAATTTAAAGAGATTTTGAAATAAAATTTGATTTAGTGGCATATACTGAATGAAGGGGGGGGGGGGCATATTTTAAAATTATTTTCGTTTTTTTAGCAAAGTCTGTATAATAGAGGATGGTGAAATAAACTTATATTTTTTTAAATGGGACACCCCTATTTTTTCATATTTGGAAAGCCCTATCAAAATTCATGAAAATTATATGATTTAAGAGCGTTTTGACCAGTAGTTTTCCATGTATGAGACTCAACATTTAGGGATTCTAGACACCCTGATATTGAAATTGTAACCTGACTAAAAGTTAATGCCTCCTAATGACAAACATATATAATATTTACCAAGTTTCCATATGCTGTACAAGGTGATCATAATGCTTAAATTTTTATTGTTATGATAAATAAATAAAATAAATTATCTTAATTTTAGAAAGTTACCTGCTACACTATATAAAAATCTTTAGTGGATGGCAAAAAACTAATGTTATCACTGACAGTAAATGAAAAATTGTAATCGCGTGTATGTATAAGACCCTAAATTTGCTTTAAAAATAAGTAATTTCCCTCAAAGTGAATTGATGGATATGATTTTTATCCTTGGAGAATATAAAAAAAGTCGCTTGTTGGCCTAATAAATGCACAGGCTCATTATCCTGATCAGAAAAGTCACTCAAGACCAGAGGCATTCAGGAATCTTTTGGACTGATTTCTTAGTAATGGTGGTGTTAATTACTCCTAAAACCAATAAGAAAAGCTGTAACCAACAAAGAAATGAATTCCCGGTAAAGACTAGTAGATGGTGTTAAATTTTATGAAATTCCTAAAATTGAAATATTTCAACATCTCTAGGATTTTTTTGACACAGAAGAAAAATTTATTTATTAGATAGTAGGAGAATTTACTTTTTCTTTGAGTGGCTACAGTCTGTGCTGTAGTTTTCTTGTATTTAAATAGGTCATTTCTTGTATCTTATAATGTGCATTTTCATGCGAGTTGCATTGAGAAAATTTTTTTAAAACAGTATTTACAAATAACTTGGTAGCACTATGAAAATCTTCCCAAATAAGAAATGTGAAAAAGCAGAAAAAGATTAATAATGTAATAGTGATGTAATAATGTAATTTTATTAAAAATTAGACTAATGTAATAGAGTAGGTTCTTTAAATGTTTCACGCTTCACATATTTCACGTTTCACGCACGCATCACGTTTAACAAAATTTAAAATGAAGGATTTATTACTATAATAGGAATTATCTACCACCAAACCAGCTCATACGATATTTTTTTAAATGCTATTAAATATAAAATTAATAATTAGCATGTTGAGTCCTGGGTGGGCTCAATCTGATACCTCACACAGAGCCTTGGGACCGTGAGGCATCAACCTGAGTTGGAATTCATTTCGGACCGCATGTCTGCCCAACCCCATGCTATAATGCAAAGGTTATGTACACTGAAAAAGTGCGGTCCAAAGAACACAATTATTGTGTTTGCTGTTTTTGGATAATTTGATAAAAATATACCTACTTTAGTGGAATTTTTTGAATAAAGTATTTTGAAAGCATATAAAAAAAATTCTATTATCATTTTTACAGTTCTATGGTGTAAAAAATGGTGTATGGTGTATATGGATTCAAAAAGTAGGTTACACAATAATACTTTGTTCAAAAACATTTGTTTTGGGCTGCTTTCCTGCCGAGTTTTTCTTTTATTTTTGTGTACCAAACAACACATCTGCTCTTTTTAGCTTCTAAAAGCGTATGATTTTGCCATCTACATTTGAGTATCTAATTTATGTTAGAAAATTCACCTAATATCCTTAGTGCCGTCAGTTTTGTACACCATTGCACAGCTAAACAATAGTTCAGACGAATCAATAAAAGCTTTGAATTCATTATGATCTATAGTGAGTGAAGGTTTTTCTATATAATTACCCCTCTGCCTTTGTTGAATCCCATGTGTTTTATGCTAAGCATTAGCACATCTCTTGTCAAGTCACTTCATCACTACAATGCCAGAATTACTTTTTCGAGCAAATTTTTAAGTTTTTAAATTTTTTTTTTGTTACCTCAGCACAGTTCAGTTTTCTGTTTGCTCTAAGTATGCCAACAAGGTGAGTCTTATGTTTTAGTAATTCATGCGCAACTGTCACACTTGTGTAGTAATTATCGGTGTGAAGCGTTCAACCACTGTCAAATAAATTTTCAAGATGCATTTCCACCTTGCTAGATATCTCTTCTGCAATAAATTTTTAGATTATAGATTTATCTATTCTCGGGACGAAGTTTGTATAATTTGATGCCAAATTTATGGCACTTATTTTTACTAAATTTAGTATTTCATTTTAAAATAGCTTGTTGTAATCCATATAAAGTTTTCTTTAATGAACAAATTTTATTATCAACATTTTCATTCTCATATCCTTCTGGTATATGCATACCAGTTCCTTCTGATAGATCACCATAAAGAAACAGTGTCTTCAAACAGAAATTTCAAATTTTATGATTTTCATATCATTTAACTGACAAAGCTAATAATAATATTCTAACGCCCAGTTTTTCAATTGAAAGCTTAACTACGAGTTAAGTAACTCATACCTATTAATCAACTCTGAGTTAACTCTAAGGTATATATTTGAAAGTGTTTTTCAATAACAATATCTGCTTGAGTTAATAAACCTCAAGATTGCGGAAAAATGTATTAAGTTGGCATAAGTTTTTCGCGATTTTGTATTATTTTCGGGATTCTTTTGTGATTTTTCAGTTTGTCATGTCATTTGCAGAAAAGTGTTAAATTAAAACAAAAAGCACTATGACATGACTTTCTATTTGAATAAGGTTCAATATTATTGCCTTTGTGTAAGTATTTAGATACATTTTCATATTTAATGATTTGTTACTAAAAATTAAGGGAAGTAGGTAAAAAAACCATTGAAAAAAATTTTATGTTTCAAAACAATTAATAGACTATAGGTAGTTGGTAGGTAGGTAGGTAGGTTGGTACGTAGTTGAAAAGAAAACTATAGAACCCAAAAAGTAGAGTGGTAGGCTGGAAACAAAAAGAAGCCAGTTTTAATCACGAATTGCAATTATTCATATAAATGTTAATAGTGCAATAAATACAATATTTTGTATCTTATCTAAAAAATTTTTGACAGTATAAAAGTGTACACAAAATCATACCGAAACCATTCTTCAAAATAGTTTGATATGTTTAAATATTTCCAGTCTTCTATAGCATTGTCATCACTATGATGCATTTATTTCATAATCCATTATAAGAATGACTAACTTAATGACATAATGACTTATGTTCAGACTTACTGAACATAAAACAAGACTTATTTGGTTATGTTTAACTTTGACATTTATAGTTAGACCCTACCTTCATGTCCGGGTAAATTTAACTCTGAGCTAACTTTAAACTGGAAGGTAACTTACACTTGAAAAGCAGATTTTAATAAATAACCCAGAGTTAACTTTAACTTGTGAGTTAACTATATTGAAAAACCGGGCCTTTGTGATGTAACATTTATGACAGAACTGAAAGTTTCATTGTAATCCTCACTTTGTTGCTGGCATCGTCTAATAACAAGTCTCGTCTTATATATTGTATCATCTTTTATTTGAAGTATATATTTGCTTGTTAAGAATTTTCTGTTTTTTATTTTCTTTTTGTCTATGTTAGCCAAAGTCTGATTTTTATCTAATGATTTCTTTTCTTTGAAGATTTCCACTGATCCCTTTCTGGTTCAGTAATCGCTTCTTGATAGGTAAATAAAGCTTCATCTTCAGAATCTTCCAACACATATCTAGAATTTTTGCTCTTCTCCAACTTCTTGTATCATGACATCAACCCCTGACTTGACCCCTTTGACTTTTTTCTTCTAATTTTCTAATTCTTGGTTCTGTCATTTGGCCTTCTATAAACCATGGTTTTGTCTTTGTCTATTTTCTTTTTCTTTAGAACTTGAGGAATTATAGGATACCTACTCGTTTTCCTTCTACATTTTTATTTAAAGTTTCTTCAAATACAGGTATATTTACTTTTATTACTTTTACTGCATTTTTTCTAGTTCTTTAAAGACTACATCTCTATCGATAACAATTTTGTTGAAATTTCATCCTAGTCAATAACCATTAAGTCTATAACCTATGAATATGTTGTTTTTCTACTTTTAGGGTCAAATTTTTTTATATAACCTAGTTTTTGCATAGGCTGTTGATTCAAAAATTTGTAACTTGAACAAATCTGGTTTTATGTCTGTTAAGCATTCTGTAGGAGTCTTATCTACTGTATCTAAAGGGCTTCGGTTTAACAAATAGGCTGCTACATAAACGGATTCACTCTAAAATTCCTTGTTTAAATTTGAGTCAAATATTAAAGCTCTTGTCATTTCGAATAGAGTTATATTTAACCTTTCTGTCTTTCCATTTACTGTTATTTTTTATTGATTTCAGCTTGCACCAATTTTTAAAAATTATATTGTTATACTGGTCACCATTATTAGAACGTATTTTAGAGATTTTTATACTCTTGTACACCTCTGCTTCTACAATAAATTCTTTAAAATATTCTGCTGTCTCAAGCTTACGTTTCAATAAATAAACCCTTTAGTAATGGGTATAATCGTCTAACACAGTCAATACCAACTTGATTGGTTTTTGAAATATTTGAAAAAAATTGAAATTTTGGAAATTAATTTTTATTTTATTCCAACGTTATTTGACTAGATATTAAAAAAAGAACAATTCTTCTTCACAGCAACCTTTTGTGCTCTATCGAACGGCATAGTCATATTTGTCATAAAATGTTTTTGTCTTTCCAGGGCCATCATCAATTCAAATTTTTTAAATATGGCCTAGGAAGTTTTATTACATTTTTTTAAATCTCTGTGTCTCCTGACACTATGCTGCCATTGCCCAAAGCAAATTCAGATGTTTTTCCCGAAGAGTTCACCTTCACAGTAAATCGATTATACCTGCTAAACAACAATATAATTTAAATAAAATGGAAAATTCAAAAAATAGTTCAAAAGATGTTTGCCGTATAGTAAATTTTACTTTGGGTAGAACAAATCATAGAAATGGTGGAAAAATTGGTATCAAGATAAATAATGAGATTTCAGAAAATCCGAGCAAAATATCTGAATTCATTGTTGACTACTTTTCATCAGTGTAAAAAAAATACAAAATAGTTTTACGAATAACATTTCAACTAATTGTACTAAGAGTGATGTATTCAAGAAGTCATTATTTATGGCTCCTGTGTCTCCCGATGACATAAAAGATGTTGTTAAACAATTAAAAACTAAGCCTTCCTGCGGAGATGATGGTATTTCACAAAATTCATTAAGAGCTCAATTTCTTATATTATTGACCTTTTGATGTATATGCATTGCTTTTCTGAATGCATTGAAAATATCAACTGTCATTCCAATTTATAAAAAAAAATTATGTTGAAGATATAGCCAATTATAGACCTGTTTCATTGTTGAGTCTTTTTTCTAAAGTATTTGAAAGGGCTGTTTTTGATAGAATAATGAATTTTCTGGAAAAATATGTTTTAACAAGTCACCAATATGGCTTTCGAGCGGATAAATCTGCACAATCAGCTACATGTAGTCTTATTGAGCGAGTCTATACATTTTTAAATGAAGGCAAGCACGTTGCAACTCTCTTCTTTGATTTGACACGAGCCTTTGACTGCCTAGATATTTCATTTATTTTGAATAAATTATATAATATCAGTTTAAGGGGTACAATTTTAGATTGGATATTTCATTATCTATCTGATAGACCAATGCATGTTAAAATTCAGGAAGCTACCTCTGAAAATTACAATATCAATTTGGGAGTGCTCCAGGGATCAGTGCTGGGTCCATTAGTTTTTCTATTATTCATTAATGATCTGCCAAATCATATTGAGTCAACTAATTTAACATTATTTGTTGATGATACATCCCTAGTGATTTCCGCTCGATCCCCGGGGGAACTTGCAATTCTTTGTGAAAGATTTGTTGGTTCTTTCGTTGGGTGGTGCAAATTAAATAGCCTTATGGTTAATATTGAAAAGACAACGGTCATATACTTCCCATCTTCCAATGAATTGGATACAAAATTGTACCTAAATATTGACGATGTTGTTTTGGAATCTGTAAATGGCACTAAATTTCTGGGCATTCACCTTGATCAGCAGATAAGATGGTCTGATCATTTGAACATGCTTAACAAGACACTCAGTAAATCATTCTATGCTATATCTCGTTTAAAAAATTGCATGCCTATAAGCGCATTATTAAATGTTTACTATAGTCTAGTATATAGTCATCTATGTTATAACATTATTCTATGGGGTAATGCTGTTAATAGTGACAGGATTTTTGTAGCTCAGAATCGTATAATTAGGAAAATTTTTGAAATCGGTCCTCGTGAGACCTGTCAAAAAAAAAAAATTCATAGATAATGAAATTTTAACATTTCCTTGTATTTATATATATATAAGTTATTACTGCATATCAGAAATAATATGGAATGTTTCACTGTAAACTCGCATTTTCATGAGTATGCAACTCGCAAGTATAATCAATTTTGTATACCTAAACATAGAACAAAAAAGTTTGAAATGTCACCCACATATTAAGGAATAAAATGATACAATAAATCACCGTCCAGCTACAAGTCAACTAACAATGTCCCTTAGTGTAAGGGATTTTATTAATGTCAATATTTGAATGTACTTAAATGTATAGTCTGTTTGTTTCTGTGTTATGACTTGTCCTATTCATTGTAATTGTCTTACTGTAAATATTATGTATATGAATTGTAATTGTATATGAAATGTATGTGAATGTAAATTATTATTATTATTATGGTTAACACAACCTCTCTGGAAATGGGAATTTTTCCGCAGATCTATAAGTAGCAATTGTCTTGCCAATCTTTAAAAAAGGTGATTTAAATAATCATAAAAATTACTAGCCAATAAATATTAAGTATAATTTCAAAAATTATAGAAAAAATCATTTTCAACCGACTCATTAACTATTTACAGAAATCTAATTTACTTTTGAATAATCAACATGGATTTAGAAGAGGTAGGATGCGTGGAATCAGCTTTTATTCAGTTTATGCAAACCATGACAAACTTGATAAAAGTAAGTACGTATTTTTTGACTTGACTCGAGCTTTTGATACTGTATGTATCCCTTTCATTATTGAAAAGCTTTTTAATGTAGGAATCAGAGATTCAACCTTTGATTGGGTTGAGACCTTTTTATCGAATTGAGAAGTCAAAGTAAAAATTGGTATAACACTATATCTAAGGAATATAATGTTAATGTAGGAGTTCCTCAAGGGTCAATTTTAGGGCCTCCCGTTTTCATTCTTTTTATAAATAACCTCGAGCATATTACTCAAGCAGCAATTACTATATTTGTAGATGATACGTCGATGATAGTAGCGGCCTCAGATATACAAACCTTTCACTTAACGGTTAGCGCTATTGTTGAGGAATTTTGTAGTTCGTATAACAAAAACCTGTTAAAATTAAATTTGGCAAAAACCAAGTGGATACATTTTTCTAAAAAGAAATGTTTGCTTGACGATTTTGCAATTAATTCTTCAAATGGAACTATCAATCTGGTAAATGAAATAAAATTTTTGAGAATCCACTTAGATGGTTTCTGTTGGGATTATCATATAAATGGGGTTTTTTATCTTACAAAAAAGAATGCTGAGAATTATTTTTAGAATAGTGCCAAGAGGCTCATGTAAAAACTATTCACTACAAATTACTAACGGTGCGACGAATATACATTTTGGTAATACTTAAACATGCTAAAGTAAATTTAAATAACTATAAAACTAATGGTGAGTCTCACATATTTTACAAGATATAGAGACCAGCTAAAAGTATCTAAGCACAAATCAGCTTTCCGCTAAAAACGTTTTTAGCTAATAATTGTTTTTATCGCCAACAATCAATATAGATAGAGCCATGTATTAACATAGCGATTTTCGGAAGTAAACAAACACTTTATTTTACTGTAAAAATCAAGCATTAAACAGAAATCACTTGTCGCTGTGACAGCCCCAACAGTAAAAGTTTTGTCCCAATTACTTATAGAAAATGATGGAAGAAAACATTCACTGCACGCCGCCTGAAATTCAGAAAAATAATGTTTTACTGGCATATTTTTCCAAGTTATCAAAAGAGTATTCTCCTTCTTCAATGTGGTTGTATTATTCCATGGTGAAAGCAACCTTTTCAGCAAAAAATGACGTTGACATAAAAACTTACAGCTTTTTTTAAACAAAAAGGAAGAAAAACTCGTAGGAAGAAATTCCAAAAACTCGTCCGGTCCAAAACTCTTTCACAAGAAGAAATACTTAAATTTATGCTAAGTTTTCAAAAACAATTTGATATGAATGTAGTAATTATTTTAGGTACAACCATCTGCATTTGGTAGAACTATCACTTTTATACGGGACATTGTTTTTGTCGCACGTCCGCGACCCTCTTTGCCAACGCAGGGCAGTAAGGAAAATTTAAAACATCACGGGGGGTGGAAAAGTTACTCATTTGCAGAATCCCATGTTGAGGGATCTGTGCTCAACAAAACGAAAATCGCAAAGACGATTTTAGGTGAAGGTCAAACTGAGAATATTAGATTAGATTAGAATAGATTTTATATAGGAGTCGGCCCCCTGACCTGGTATACCGCGATCTAGAAGATCTATTGTAGAACTCCCAACCTATTGGCTAGTATGTAGCTGTTGGCTCTTGGTCTACCTTCCCCAAGTATTTGAAATCTCAGTCTTGTCAGGCCCTCGCACTGGCACAGTACAAGAACTGAAGTTTCCTCTTCTTCTTGACAGAATCTGCAAGTTGCATCTTCTGACAGTCCCATAAGATTCATGTGCTTATTTAGCCTACAGTGTCCTGTTAGGAGACCTACTATTATTCTGATGTCCTTTTTATTCTGGCCTAACAGATGTGCTGTGAATTTAAGCATCATAGAGCACTCAAGGTCCCTCTGCCTTTTTGCATGCTGCCTTCTTCGAAGTTTTTTGTTGCTACTACTATCTTTACCAGCACAATGTTTTGCTATATGTTCTGAAATTCCACATCTATAGCCTTTTCTCTCTTTTTTTCCTTTCTTGAACAACCTTGTGCCTATCATTTTATGTTTTCACTTATAATATCCCTAGTGCTTAAATTATTTCCGGAAATTTTTTCGAGGTCATGAATATTTTGAAAATTATTTTGGTATTGGTTTGGTTGGTAACAAACATTTTTTACGACTGTCAAGTCGTTACCTTGGTCAAGTTCCACCAGTTGTCATCGTGTCATTGTGTTTGTACTATTTGCTGATTTATTAGATTGTATTTTTGAAAATGTTCCGCTTTGGAAAGGAAACATTTATTTCTGATAATTATTCTGAAGTACTTCGAGCATTGCAAATATTATGCTTAATAAAATGTGAGTTTTCTTAGTGAAATAAAATGTCATTTTCTAACATTAGTTACATACATGTTTTACAAATAACTTAAAAACATATCATTTATTTTTGATAATTATTCTGAAGTATCTAGGTACTTCAAAATTTATATGTTTAATAAAATGCGAAATCTCTTAGTGAAATAACATACCATTTTCCAAGTTTAGTTACATGAACTTTGTATAAATAACTTAAAAATATATTATATTTTTCTTTGATCTACTAATATTGGTGGAACATAATTTAATTTTGAGAATATTACTTAAATTCGAGCATAGGAAATGTATTGATTCAACTCCCGCATCTTTATTTTGACATTTTAAATGACAGAAAAATTTCCACTTAATAATTTCACACAACGTTAAAAATTTCCAGAAATTTTTTGGGTTGGCATAGTAACTGAACAAAAAAGAAGCCTCTGATTGGTTAAAATACGGCGGTGTGAAATTTTCAATTGAATTTCTCAGTATTTTCGAATGAGGTTTCATTTTCATTTTCTTTAGTATTCTTTTTTATCTCTTCTGTTAACAATTTTGCAGTAAGCTTTTCTAGAGCCTTTTACTTGACATTGTTGATTCCCAGGCTGTTATAAAATGTTCATAATTTTCAGGTAAAGGTGATAAAATCTTGCTTATGACTATATTATCATCGATTGATTTAACACTTTAAGTTTATGGATGGTGTGTTCAATTTTGCTTACGTGCAGATACATATCGCTGCCCTTTTCTTTTCAAAAATGGTTTTAATCTTATCTATCATCTCTTTGGAACTTTTACAATCTATTATGTGCACCATGTATTTTCTGTCTATTGTTACAATACTCTTTTGGGCTTTTGCATCTCCTTTATTCCAATCGCTTTTTCCTCTTTTTTGGTTAAGCTTTCATACAGTTTATTATCATTTGCGATTTGATATAAATTGTGTACTTTAAACATTATAGCCACTTGGAATTTCCAAATTTGATAATATGTGTCATTTGCCAATTTCTCAGCGTGACAAAAATCTTCTTAACACATTTTCATTTTGACTTTTCTTTCACCGTCTTTTCAGTTCTTCCACCTTTCGAGATTTTAATTTGACAGTTTTTAATTTTTACTGCTTCAATTTTAATTTAACTTTAGAGCTCTTTTGAGCCCATAACCTGTTTGATATTATTAGTTTTGCTACTACTTTTAGTTTTGCTTTTTTTCACACACACATGTTTCCAGAGGGAAAATAAACTAAAATAACTTACGTAATTTGATGTTATTCCTGATTTTTTTTTTTTTACAAATTAAAGTTGATTTTTCATTCAGTTCATTGATAGTTTTTATATTTACCAAGTTTTTTGAAATTAACGAATTAAGATAGAAATATTCCAAACTTTTCTCGGAAAATCTTTCAAGTAAATTATTAAAAACATAATCTAGAAGTGAAATGTAAACTGCTCTTTCCAGTAATATTTTGGCCCTTTGCAGGAACATTACACTTTTGAGTTTGTTTTGATGCTAACCAACTGAGGTACTTTTAATTCGACATAAAGAGGTTCCATTATATTTAAAGTGCCATTTAAAATATCAAATTTAGTTTTAGAACATCTGTTACCTACATTTCTAACAACATGAGAAATAGCTGCCTGCATATCAACACTTTTATTTTGGAGAAATAAACTTGACAATGTTAAACTTTAAAACCATATGAGCTGTAGTGGAAGAATTATTTTCTTCCCAGTTAGTTATTTCCTCTAGTGCATCAGAAATCTTATTCAAATCACTTTTTAATTGAATAATAGTCATGCCTTTGTACCCATCGAGTCAACATGGGCTTTTAAGTTGTTTTGCAAATTTTTTTATCACAAAATTAGTTTTTGCAGATGCATTAAAAAACTAAACTAATCTCTAAATTATACTAATAGCATTTTTAATGTTTTTAACTTTCAAACAATTTGAAATCAACAAATTTAAAGTGTGATTAAAACATGAACCTAAAACTGCGTTTCTTGCGTATTTTTGGATTTCAACTGCAACATCTGCATTTAACTCTTTTTGCGTTAACTCAGTGAGTCAACTTGTCAATAAGACTCTGAGTTAAGTCACCCCCTTAAGCTATGATCCGGAGGGAACACCTGTACGATTCACTCCCACTGGCTAGTCAAGTGTATCACCACACCTCGTCTGTGGTGCAATATAAAAACTTTATAAGAGGATGACACATCAAACACATTCTCATAGACCCAATAGTTGCCCGAAACTTATTTTTATTTTGTTTTGTGTTTACACCATAAGGAAAAGAGCCTCGCGCCTTGTCCATATTTTCAAATTGTTAATTGTGAATGAAAAGTTTTGTTTCATAATCGAAATTTTGGAATAGAATTTAATTTGGAAGCCCTTTTGGCCCCCCCTAGTATTACAATTGGTTTATTTTGTTATTACCTAAAACCTAAACAGTTACAAACACAACCCATGAAGGCATGCATTGTCTTAAAAGTTTTATTCCACATTCAAACCCATTATTTTGTTATTAGACTAGCCCATTAGTGCATAATGTATCTTATAATTGACGCATGTATTTTTGACTGCCTAAAATATTCCTTGACAAATAACAAGTGTTCCCCGCTTCAGTCAGATACTTAACCTCTCTGGTAAGCCGGTTTTGTTATAAAACAGTATAATTTTGACGTGAGTGGTACTGTTTTATTTGATGAAATGGACCCTAATTTTTACTCTATGCGAAACAATGGGTAAGTACTGTTTTTAACTCAAGATTATATATTATGCGCCCACGTGCGTTTACTAACTGTTTTATATATTCACCCAGAATAGTTTAAATGCAGAATTATTGAGATCAAAATGTGTTTTAAACATATCCGCTATTGCAGCTGGATCCTCAACTATATCATCGCCAACCTTTAGGCTTATATTTCCACCACTGATTTCGATTTGTAATTTTATTAAAAATATTCCACATGGATTTTGATTTATTTTTAGAATTAGCTATAACGTTGTCATTCAGTGATTTTATATAATCAAATACATACCTTATGTAAGCTAATTTTTCACTTTTATATTTCATAAGAATGTTATCACACCTGGTATCCAAATAAAGTTCATACCAACCCCTCACCCATTGTCTATATTCTTTAATCTCAGAGGACGCCCAATTTTTGTTTGTATTTTTAAATTTTCCATTGGAAACTGAAAAAGCCAAATCAAACTGATAAAAAAAAATATAGAAAGACTGAACCTTTGTATCTATATCATCAGATATGAATAAACTTCATTCCATGCTTCCAAATATAATGCCTGTGCAAACCCAGAAATATTTTCCTCAGTAAAATACCTTTTTTTAAAAGCTACTTGTTTATTATTAATATCACTGACCTAAATTTCAAACAATTGACTAAAATGATCTAATATTACTGTCTTGATTACTTGTACTTGTGATTAACTGTCTGGAATATTTGAAAACATTATCGAGAAGGGTCCCCCCACCTCTGGGATTAGGCATAGTAATCTCATTAATTCTAGAATGCAAATCGTAAGACAATAATAACTGCTCTACTATTAATGTATTTTGTGTATTTTCCAAAAAATCAATATTGTTATCTCCACATGCAATAACATACCTCCTGTACATCATAACAATGTCCAAAAGCTCTGCTATCTTTGATACAAAAACATCAAAATTTCCCTTTGGAGACCTGTATATACTATATTATCACAAAGCTGAAATTCTGTAATTGAATATTTACACAAGTGTATTTAAAATTTAAAATATTTTTCAATTTGCATTATATTGGAATTAATTACATTAAATTTAATATAATTTCTGACAAATATAGCGGCATCACCTTCAGTACATTGTTTGCAACAGTAAGAGTTTGCCTTAACAAAGCCATCAAAATAGATTCTACTAATTTCCATTTCATTGCACCAGTGTTCTGTTGCACAAAAAATATTGACATCGACGTCTTTTATCAGAATATCTGTCATGAGGTGTTTAGCTTTGATACTACAGTGGAACTCGCTTATAACGGCCTGCGTATATAACGAACAGTCGCTTATAACGAACAAAAATGAAAGTCCCATCAGAGCCCATATCAAATACATATATTTTTATTCGCTTATAACGAACACTCGGCTATAACGGCCAGACTTTTTAACACAAGACGCATCCATTTATCGGCTATAACGAACTAACGGGGGAATGTCTTCATAAACCGTGGCATGACACAGATTTGCACCAATCAGAGCATAATATAAAGGTCTTTTCCAGCAGCAATCTCTAACAAGTCAGAAGTGTGGTTCTGACCACACCTGTGATTGGTTGAAAATAGTTTGCTGACTGGTTTCGAGTTATTTGACTGAATCTGACTAGTTTGTGATTGCTGCTGGAATAGAGCCTCATCCCACTGCATGTTGGTGGTATAAACATAAACATTTCGAGAGAGATAATACCACAGCTTATTCAGTATAAGCTGCGATAATACATAAGTGTACACGTGGCTAGCTAGCTAGCGTCCGTATTCACTATTTAATGAATTCAGAGTCGGCAGGAAAAAATAAAAGAAAGGCAATAAACTTAAGTAACAAACTCGATATTATAACCAAATTAGAGAGGGGTGCTGCAAATGCTGCTATTTGTAAGGAATACAAATTATCAAAATCAACTGTTTCGACAATATGGGCAAACCGAGAAAAATATAGAAGTGAACAACATGTAATATCATTATCTAGGCAGAAACTACGTAGTTCGTCCAAGACTGATATAGACAAATCTTTGCCTTAAGTGGTTTTCTTTAAAACGGAGCTAAAATGTTCCCATTTCCGGTCCCATTCTTCAACAAAAAGCGTTAGAATTTGCCAAAATATCCAAAGAAACCGCATTACAGGAAATTGAGCAAGGAACACCAATACCAGCAGCAGAAACTGCGGAGCCAGAATTCTCTCGAGCTTGGATAGATAGATTTAAACGCAGATATGATATAAAATAGGGAAAGTTACATGGCGAAGGAGCTAGTGTATCAACGGAAGTTACCAGCGAATGGATCAAGTTGGTTTGACCGTCTCTAAAGCTAAGATACAGTGAATGTGACATATTTCACAATTTCAATGGTGACGAGACAGGACTTTTCTATAAAATGTCGCCCAATAATACCTTAAAATTCAAAGGAGACAAATGTTTGGGAGGAAAATTATCCAAGGAACGTCTAACTGTGTTTGTGTGTGCCAACATGGATGGATCTGAGAAAAGAAAACTTGTTGTGATTGGTAAGCCGTCTAATCCCAGATGTTTCAAAAACCTCACTAATCTTCCGGTTACATATTATGACAATAAAAGAGCATGGGTTACGTCTGAGATTTTCGAAAAACTTTTAAGAGACTGGGACACAGAACTGAGTCACAAAAATAGAAAAATTTTACTTTTAATTGACAATTGCCCAGCCCATCCTAAAGTTCCTAATTTACGATTCATTCAGGTAGTCTTTTTCCCTCCTAATGTCACAGCAGTACTTCAGCCCATGGACCAAGGTGTAAGGTATTTGAAAGCATACTACAGAAAGCAACTTATTGTAAAAATAATTACGGCAGTAGATAACAATGAGGTGCTGAAAATTACAATATTAGATGCTATCGTTATGTTGAAAGCAGCTTGGAATTGTGCAGAATTCCCTTCTAACGTCCAAATAATTGAGGAAATAGCTTCTTCATCTATTCAACAAGTTGTGGATGATGAAAATGATGCTGCAGATGAAGTTGAAGTAGAAATGAATTTGCCTACAAGTTTTGAAGCTTTAAGAGCTCTCGAAATAGTAAACAAATTTGTTAGTTTTAATGACTGATGATACATCTGCCCAAGCTATGAAATTAATTGAAAATAAAATAATTGAAAAAATAATGTCCGAAAAAAGGCAGAAACAAACCAAAATGACCGATTATTTTTAAAATCCTACATCTACATATGCATTACGCAGGCGTATAAATAATTATGCATATAAAATATACATACATACATTAAAAATATGAACTTAAAAATATTTTTTTATAGATGTACACTTATATATCTTTCTGTATGATAGGAATTTCAAAAGAATAAAGTATTTACGTTTTTATCATAGTTTTACTCATTTATAAAGACAGGCTAAATAAATAAGTCATAATATTTTGCGTGTTTTGCTATAACAAACACTTGGCTATAACAAACGTTTTTTTAGTTCCCTTGAGGGTTCGTTATAAGCGAGTTCCACTGTATTCAAATTCAGATGCAGTAACCTAGTAGCAGTTTCTTCCAAATCAGAGTTGTTGGCATTATTAGCCATATTTTTTCCATCTTTAGAAAGTAACTGCTACTGAGTCTTTGTCTTCCTGACTTCTAAGCTTACCAATCGCTTATAACACTCACACTCTGGATCATTTACCTGGTGGTCCTCTTTAAGAGACTTTTTGCCTTTTGTGTTTGCCTCGCAGCAATTAGTACATTTAAAGGATAAAGACTTACAGTCACTTAGTCTGTGTGTACCAGCACATTTAAAACATGTCTCATTGTTCTCACATTTTGCAGCCATATGCCCATATCTTGCACACTCGAAGCACCGAATTACCGAGAAAAACTCTTGAAGAGCACATCTCCTCCAGCCTATGTTTATTTTCCCTTCGTTACAAATTTTTTCTTTCAACTCCACATTTTTCACACTAAGTATTATATTTCCCTTATTTCTTCCAACCTGCCTATATTTTTCACAATTACTAATTCATTTGCATTTAAATCATTTTATTCTTTAATACTTTCTAAAACAAGATTATCCGCTCCGTCAATAAATTCTTCTTCCACTCCTGTAATGACATGTATGATTCTCTATTTTTCTATATGTGCTAAAATTGACTTTCTTTGTTGGATCCATTATAATGGACTGTATGTACAGCGGTGATAAATATATTTTTGGAAACTTCTTCTATTAACCGTTTTGTTTTTTGCATGCTATCTTTACATCAACTGTTAACCCTTATTGAGGAATGTAGTTATGATGACCTGCCTTCTGATGTATATTAGTACCTCCAGACTATACAGCAGCTGACACAGAAGAAGATAGCGATGATTCGGATAAAGAAACTGCTGATGTAAACCATCTATCAAGAGGAATATTGAAGCAAGTATTGTGAGATTAGGTTTCCAACTCAGATTTTGATGAAGTAGATGATAACATTCCACTATCAATTATTTAAAGAAATTTAGCTTCTACTTCACCCAAAGAAGTTTTTGGGGTTTCATCAAGTGTTTATGATATTATTCCAAGCAATCGAAAAAAGTCTAATTGGTCAGAAACTATACCTTCTTATAACATGAATCAATCTTGTACACCAAAACCACCTTCAGAAAAGGATGTTTCTGCTAAGGCACCTTTAGATTTCTTTACCTTGTTTTGAACAAAAGATATTATGGAACATATAGTCTCACAGTCGAATTTATATGCCCAGCAAAAGAATTACACACTGAATCTTACTAAAAACGAATTGTATGTAGTATTTGGTGCAATGCTGGTATCAGCGTACACTAAATGTCCTAACAAACATATGTACTGGTCCAGCTTTGACGATGTCCCAAAAATTATTTATAATAGCATTAGACTTTACAGATTCGAAACTATTCTAAAGTACCTACATTTGAACGACAAAATTTTTAATGAAAATACAGATAGGTAATACAAATTACGTCCCATTATAATACACCTAAATGACAACTTTAGAGAACGCGGGGGATTAGGTGTGAATATTTCAATCGATGAAAGTATGATACCCTATTACGGGAAACATTATGCAAAACAATATATAAAGGGCAAACCCATACGATTCAGGTTTAAAAATTGTGTCCTATGTACAAATACCGGCTATTGTCTTACATTTGAAATATATACTGACAAATCAGTAGGAGAGCATCATTTTGGGCTTGGAGGAAATATTGTTATATATCTTCTGAAAAAGCTAAAATAGAGCCCAATATGGGGTATAAGATATGTTTCGATAATTATTTTACCAGAATAGCATTACTTTGATATTTTGCTGATTTGAAAATTTGTGCAGCGGGAACCATTCGTGAAAATCGAATGGAATGCTGTCCGTTTCCCGATAAGAAGGAGTGGAGTAAAAAACCGAGAGGGTCATATAAATTCATGGCCAGTGAAACTGTTCTTGTAACATGGAAGGATAACAAGGTTGTTTCTGATGATGGATCATGGAGTCTAAATCCAGAAAGCAAGTCGATCAGCCAGAAATGATTCCAAAATATAATACTGGAATGGGTGGGGTCAATAAAATGGATAATTTAGTAGCGCTTTATAGAACAAGATTTAGATAATGCAAATGGTTTCCAGGCAGTTTTTAATGCCTGGCTGATGAAGAAACTTCTCCCCAAAGATTCCAATTGCGTGAAATTACTCATTTTCAGAAGGTACATTGCTAGATCTCTATTACAAAAATATGGAACACCACCATCAAAAAGGCGTGTGTCCACTCTAACCACTGACATTAGGTACGACAATATAGGACACATTGTGGTGTATAGTACGACACACAGAAGATGTAGACATTGTGCAAAAAAGCTAATTTTATTTGTGACAAATGTAATATTGGATTACACCCCAAAGAATGCTTCAAGTTATATCATATGAAATAGTATGTCTACTATAAAGACTTTTCTAGTTTTACAATGTTTTGCTTTGTAAGTTTTTTGAATAAGTAAAGTTTTCATATTAACATTTTATTGTTTTACTTTAGTAACCACAGAACATAGAGTCGATTATAATGAACAAGTCATTATAGCAAGTTGAATTTAAAAAAATATTTTTTTATAACTCTTGGTAGTATTGACTAATTAGGTTTATTTTTGGTTTATTTACTTATCTATAACATAAAAATGTACTTTTCTATTTTAGAAATATTGTTCTACATTTTTTGTTTTGTTCTAAATAAAGATTTATATATTGAACTTGTTTATTATCTTTAAGGTGGTATCTACCTTTCTTATATATATATATATATATATATATATATTTTAAGTTCAATTTACTTACTTTATTTAAAAAACTTGTCAGCACCTACATTTGCTTAAATAATAACCATAAGTCTAAAATGAAATGGGCTAAAATATATGTCATTTATTTTATTAATATTATATTGTAAATGTCTTAATGATCTCCCTGTGGTAGGAAAAACATTGTATGTAACTTGTTTACCAAAATCCACAATATTATATCTAGTTGCTTCAATAATTTGTTTCTCGTGCTCTTGAGGGGACCTTTCAGTGTTGAGCACCTAAGCCCAGTGTAAATATGTTCTAAACAGTAGGGTCACTTGCAAGCCCCGGCCAGAAATCTCTCTCCTGCCGACACTTCATCAGCGTTCAGCGCAACGAGTATAAATGAAAATTTATAATACTTTGCGTTCATCGCACATGAAGTTAATAAATGGGCGTGTACAATATGCTGGGCGTTTAGGACGGATCAAAAGAGTGGACCTACTGTTTAATATATTTATACTGTGATCTAAGTAAATAAACGCACCATACACTATCAGCATCCTTTATGCCATTGACTATATCACACCACAAACCTTTTCTATTTTTTTACCTTTTGAGGTGAGAGTAATCTGACGAGATTTTTTTACGTATTGCTCTTAAATATTGTGATCTAATTAATAATTAATCTCTAATCTTATTGTTTTCCTGTTGTGTTAAAAAAATGTTAACTTGAAAAGTTTGAAGTTGAGACTTGTTTGTATAGATTGCCCTTAAATATTACAATTTAAGTAAATGTTCAATAAATTATTAATATCAAATTTTTATTGTCCTCTTGCATCAAATGTCAGTTGAGATGATTGATGCACCCCGCAAACTTCTAATTCTTTAATTTATAAATTTAGTGTGTAATAGACAAAGCTTAATATATTTTTTTGTAGGTTACTATCTCTACTGTTGACTTTATGAAAAATCAGTTAATATTCAAGGCGACCCTTTTTGAAATGGACAGCAAAATATTACTTGATTTTCGACTCTCTAAAGGCTGTGGTTTAGAGTTTAAGAAAAAATTTTTAAAACTAAAAACTTGCCTTTGTGATATTATTAATAAAAATATATCTTAAACTTAAGTTAATTTTTGTCATTAAAATATTTAGTGTGTTGCCATTGTTCACATGTGTTTCATAAGTTAAATGTCTAAAATAAAATTTTATAATACCGAGTTTACTGTTATTTTCTCATATGTTCAATGGATCAGTTTATCAGATCAAGTAGTTTCTTCAAAAACACCAAAAAGAAAAGATATAGAGCACTATAATCTTCAAGACAACTTTGCCCGATTTGTGCATGTAAAGAATTTAGATCACCTTGGTTACGTGTCACCCTTGTATACAGTGTGTACCACTTAAGTGTATGCTTATGGTTCGCATACATTTAAGAGGTACACCCTGTATATAGATATCGTAAATCAACCATGACAACATGAGATGGCAATAGTCCCATAAAATCCCTTTCAAATTTTTGTTAAATTAAAAAAGTTGCCTTCCTTATCATAAGTAGTACAGACAAGTTGATTTTGTTCTTGAACACGGGATAGTGCTGCATTAGATGGCCTGGGGATTATAAATTACAGCGTTGTCAAATATAATAGATCACGTCCCTGGGCTGCGATTCTGGAATAGTTTCTTTTAGTATAAACTGTGCTCGAAAAAACACGCGCTACAATTATCTAAGAATATCGACAAAAATTATATGTTTCTTTTCTTACTGAAGGCGAATGCTTTTTAATATATTACCGCCCTCTCCTGATACTTTTGAGCTGATGTCCAATGTCCGATCAAGTGGCGTTCAGTTATGTATAATTTGTGTGACGTAATTTTATTAACATAATTCAATATTTCCTTAAATCTAACTAAATTATTATTTATTTATTTATTTATTTAAGTTACAATATCCAACGTGGCAAAAGTCCCTGTTACAGGATAAGGAAAACAGAAAACTTATAACTATATAAAATACATATGATGCACTTATATACATAACACGACAAGTAGGTATAGAACTAATTTTATCAGAAATACAAGTTGGGAGGTACACAATGTATAAACACAAAAAACGCTGATTAAAAAAAAACATCCAAAAAGCATAGCTAAACAAACATTCACTTAATTTAAAATTAATTTAAGATGAAAATATATCAAGTTGCTCTTCATACAGCTGATAATTTGAAATCATTTGATAAAAGGGTGATGCAGCAAGTAAGTTAGTGCGTGCTATGGGTAAATATACCACACGGTTATTATACACTCTAGAATTCAGTCAAGGTACGAAATTAAATTCAGATAGAAACATTTCTTGAGCTACACCTTGCGGAGGATATACCCCATGTGTAAAGAGTAAGTTTTGTAAATATCTTTGCTACACTCTCTCTAACTGAGTAATAATATGTGTGTTATAAATAGGGTTCCAAACCACTGGGCATATTCCAGTTTAGAACGAACAAATGTGGAGTATAGTAAATTTATGGTTTTCAGACTTCCGAAAGTCTTTAGAATTACGCAAAACAAAACCCAGACTTTTAAATGCAGACTGCCAAGTCAACTGTATGTGCTCATCAAAATACAGGATGCTATCAAAAGTAACACCCAGATCCTTCAATTTATTAACACTATTCAAAACAATACCACCAAGTTTATATACAAAATTTACAGTAGTTTTACAGCTAGAATACAATATAACATTACATCTACTGACGTTTAAAAATATGTTATTAATCTCACACCAAACATTTAAATTATTTAAGTTTACCTGCAGTTTCGCAGAATCTGTCTCAGAATTGATTTCAACAAACAACTTCAGGTCATTGGCATCGGATGCGCGAGGAGAAAACCTCTATAATATAACCGACAGCGAAGTCGTTAAAACCTGCGGATACCGGGCGACCTCCGCAGTAGCTTTCCCCCCAGGGCGTCACCTGGAGGGGGCGACGTGTAGGCCGTCCCATACTCATGGGAAGCACATGGCGAATAACAATTCCAATAAAAAAAATGACAATAGGATGGATGAAATGATGACGATTACCGCCAATGATGAGGCAATAGAATGGAATGTAAAAGAAGAAACAATGACAAATAAAAAATCTGAAGTACCCAGACCCATTATGGGAGATGACACCGACCTCGCAGGGTGCAGTGCAAGTAGGGAAGAGGAGGTTTTTGAATCGGCGTATGGGATTGAAGGTGGTGGGAAGGATAGAGAAAAGAAAAAAAGCTCAATGGCAGAAACCGTGGCAGACCCTTTGAGAGGAAGGCCAGCCTTAGCAAGGACGCCACCGCAAAGGGAAAAGGGAGCTCGGTGGGGGATATATGGCTTTGGGGCAAGCTCCCACAAGATCGGGAGCAAATTGAGGCTGCTGAAGTGGAAATTTCTAATAAGGCCCCTGGCCCCTTACCCAAGGGATAAAAAAGGAAGAGGTCTGGGAATACTCCACTAGACTCCCGAAAAAAGGAAAGGATGGAGATTGGTCTAAGGACGGGGGATATCGACAAAGGAAAGTAGGAGAAAAAGGGCAATCTGGCTGAGGCTGTGAGGAAAACCGTGCGGTCATATTCCAATCCAAAACCATCTCCTTGTGGGCGTCTGAAAAAAACACTAAGAGGGAGATAAAGGAGGCTCTGGTGATCCTTAGGCAGCTCACTAATAGCCTAATGGCACCGGAAGCGCAGGAGCAGCTCCAAAATCTAGGCCAAAACAATGCTATTGAGGGTGACAACGGGGGTTCTATTAACCCGAGACCCGAGAACGATCGCAGAAAAAGACGATGAAAACCAAAAATTAAGGCTAGAAATAGAAGACTTGAAAACTAGCCTTGCGGAATTGAAAATGAAGTTGGGCAAAGTAAAGGATGGTGGCAATGAGGAGGTCACGAGGGAGAACGCGAAACTTCATGAGGATATCAGGCACTGAAGGAGGAAAACAACCGGCTGAGACTGGACCAAAGTGTAGATGAAGAGCCCACGACTAGCCACCCTGTAGTAGACAGGGAGGATATTATGGCGGTCGATAATTATGAAGACTTCCGCAGGATTGTAGACCGCAGGTGGTCGGAGATTTTGTATAGGGATACCTCTATGGTGTTGGGAACACCACTTGGTGAGGAGAGGGGAAACGACCTCCTAGTCCTGGTAGAAGAAGAGGATAGCGGGAATGGCAATAAGGGAATTGCTAAGAAGATCACGGAAAGATTTACCGAGCTTGGAGAGCTGAAGGAGGGCCTAAATTTTATGAAAGTATCGACCAAAAATTTTCAAACATTTTCAAGCCAGGGTAGGGGTTGCCATGAAAGAATGGTTCGACACTCTGGTAAGAGTACGGGAGCTGATGAAGGCGAAAAATAGGGCTAGTCTTGCACTATACCCGCCGACCCCAGATAATACTGGTAATATAACCAGTAAAGAAGGCGGCCTAAGATGGGTGGGATATACGCAGGGCAAAAGGGCTAGCAGAGCCAGGACTGGATCACAGGCGAAAAGAGCTAACGGAAACTGAAGCCATTATGGTGGAACAGGAAGGCAAGTTGTATGCTGACCTCGTGAGGACAGCATAAAAAAAAATGACAATAGGATGGATGAAATGATGACGATTACCGCCAATGATGAGGCAATAGAATGGAATGTAAAAGAAGAAACAATGACAAATAAAAAATCTGAAGTACCCAGACCCATTATGGGAGATGACACTGACCTCGCAGGGTGCAGTGCAAGTAGAGAAGAGGAGGTTTTTGAATCGGCGTATGGGATTGAAGGTGGTGGGAAGGATAGAGAAAATAAAAAAAGCTCAATGGCAGAAACTGTGGCAGACCCTTTGAGATGAAGGCCAGCCTTAGCAAAGACGCCACCGCAAAGGGAAAAGGGAGCTCGGTGGGGAATATATGGCTTTGGGGCAAGCTCCCACAAGATCGGGAGCAAATTGAGGCTGCTGAAGTGGAAATTTCTAATAAGGCCCCTGGCCCCTTACCCAAGGGATAAAAAAGGAAAAGGTCTGGGAATACTCCACTAGACTCCCGAAAAAAGGAAAGGATGGAGATTGGTCTAAGGATGGGGGCTATAGACAAAGGAAAGTGGGAGAAAAAGGGCAATCTGGCTGAGGCTGTGAGGAAGACCATGCGGTCATAGTCCAATCCAAAACCATCTCCTTGTGGGCGTCCGAAAAAAACACTAAGAGGGAGATAAAGGAGGCTCCGGTGATCCTTAGGCAGCTCACTAATAGCCTAATGGCACCGGAAGCGCAGAAGCTGTTCCAAAATCTAGGCCAAAACAATGCTATTTAGGGTACGGGGGTTCTATTAACCCGAGACCCGAGAACGACCGCAGAAAAAGACGATGAAAACCAAAAATTAAGGCTAGAAATAGAAGACTTGAAAACTAGCCTTGCGGAATTGAAAATGAAGTTGGGCAAAGTAAAGGATGGTGGCAACGAGGAGGTCACGAAGGAGAACGCGAAACTTCGTGAGGATATCAGGCACTGAAGGAGGAAAACAACCGGCTGAGACTGGACCAAAGTGTAGATGAAAAGCCCACGACTAGCCACCCTGTAGTAGACAGGGAGGATATTATGGCGGTCGATAATTATGAAGACTTCCGCAGGATTGTAGACCGCAGGTGGTCGGAGATTTTGTATAGGGATACCTCTATGGTATTGGGAACACCACTTGGTGAGGAGAGGGGAAACGACCTCCTAGTCCTGGTAGAAGAAGAGGATAGCGGGAATGGCAATAAGGGAATTGCTAAGAAGATCACGAAAAGATTTCCGGAGCTTGGAGAGCTGAAGGAGGGCCTAAATTTTATGAAAGTATCGACCAAAAATTTTCAAACATTTTCAAAGCCAGGGTAGGGGTTGCCATGAAAGAATGGTTCGACACTCTGGTAAGAGTACGAGAGCTGATGAAGGCCAAAAATAGGGCTAGTCTTGCACTATACCCGCCGACCCCAGATAATACTGGGAATATAACCAGTAAAGAAGGCGGCCTAAGATGGGTGGGATATACGCAGGGTAAAAGGGCTAGCAGAGCCAGGACTGGATCACAGGCGAAAAGAGCTAACGGAAACTGAAGCCATTATGGTGGAACAGGAAGGCAAGTTGTATGCTGACCTCGTGAGGACAGTCAAGGCGGGTCCAGGAAGTCCAGGGATGGCAATATGATTATCGTGGTTGATAAAAAAGATAGTGAAGCTGTGGAGGATCAAAATATTAAGGCAAGGAGGTTGGAAGGTAGAGATGCAGTGAGCTTAGCGATCAGAGATCGATAGTATTGCTACGAAAGATGAAGTTGAAAGGGAAATTGTCAAGGCCCTGGGAGGGACATATGTTCCCCCAAAAATAGGAGACCTCAGGCCATACTTCGGAGGCACACAAGCCGTTACAATCAGGGTGGAGAAAGAGGCTGCCATGAAGCTGGTCACAACAGGCAGCTTCAGGATTGGGCTCAGTTTGTGTAGAGTGGAAGAAAGAACCGAGGTGCCAAGATGTTACAGATGCTGGAAATACGGGCACCTGAGGAAGTAATGTGAGGCAGAAACAGATTCCAGTGAAGCCTGTAGACGTTGTGGTAGCACGGGGCACAAGGAAAAGGAGTGCAAGGGGGAAGTATTCTGCTTCAGTGTAGAACCTCTGGTCACAGCTAAAAATATTAAGTAGTACATTGTGATTATAATACATTGACAGGAGATATTATTTTAAAATTACTTTGAGCAGAGAGAGATTTAGATAGATTGGAGATAAATTGTTTTAAATATAATTTCAAATAAATTTTCAAAAAGAACATAAAATTGTGAGTCAGAAATATGTAGCACTAGGATATGCTACAAATTAACTTTTTTATCAAGCGTATAATACTTACATTATAATATGTAAGACGTATTATAGAAAAGGCCTATTGTTTTACTGGTAAAGAAATATTTTCATTTTTTTTACTAGTACAAAAAAGTAAAAGTGTACCTAACCATAACAATGGATTAAAAAAGAGCCATGATTTGTCAGAACTGTCAGTTTGAAAGTAAACATCACGTCAGATCGCTTTTTATACAAGAATAAGTCTGAAGAAATACAGTTACAGTTTTAATTTTCAAGGGGGAATGTAAATATATGAGTGAAATATCGCTCAGGTCAGCGTTAATAGGCTATATAAAAATATATCGCTCGGATATAGCTATATATTCAGTACATTTTGTCCCAGCATTATAATGTTGAGCGATATTTTTGTAATTATATGAGATATAATATATTATAGTATAGCTCTCCGTGCATTCTCACTTTTAAGGCTACCGCAACCGGGCCATACAGCCTGTGAAAAACGGCGTTTTACTTCAATCCCACCGCCTTCATTTTTAATATTTTTTATCTGAATTTTTTTTACCTGAAAATACAACATTCTATCTATAGATCGATTAGAAAACATTTTCAATTTTGTTCACCAATTTTTCTAAAAAAAATACTAAAGACGGCTCAAAATGGCTCTTTTCAAATGCCTATACCTTCCGTTAGAAAAGGATTTTCGAAAATGTTTTCTAGTCTTTCTCTAGGGAAACCTTTTGTCCATAAACACTCTAATTTTCAATGTTTTTCGTTAAGAAATGTAATAGTTACAATTGAATTACGAAACCAATATTTGGACGTAAATAATCGCCAGATTTCAAGAGGAGTTTATTACATAGTGCAGCCGAGCTGTGCCGCGTATTCCCGAGACCAGTACAGTCAGTGGAGCAATCAAACATACTCGTATCGTATACGTATACCTACCTAGGAGTGCAGGTCGGCTGGAGCGTTTTCTCACAATTTAAGAAATTTACTTAACTTTAAATATATAATAATTTAATAATAAATTAGGGAAAGAAAGCTAGCATTAGCTTCAGTAAGAAGTATTTTGGAAGACTGTCTAGATAGAGTAATGGTAAGTAATAGTTATAGGTAAATTTCCAGTTTTTATATAAAGCTACAACACGAGAAGTTATTTGTAAATGGGTAGTTCGCTAAGGCGAACAATTCGGTTATTTTTTAGTACTGTACCTATCGATCAGTTTTTAAATTCAGGATATTATCACCAGTCACAAAATTTGCAAATAAGATAAACTAATGTTTTGAGAATTTATACAATGTGCAGTTTTAAATATTTTAGTCTATAGGTAGAGGTACCTATTTCCATATATTTCATTAACATTTTCATATTTTTTATAGTCAACTGCATCAAATACTGAGACTGAGAGTTATTCTTTATCGGTGGGATTGGTTACTTGTAACAAAAATGTTTGTATAAGTATAGATAGCGAGCGCCTGATATTATCGCGGACGGTGAAATACATAGTTGCCAAATGTCGCAATTCAACTGAAATATGAGGAATTTCATCAAGAAAGCAAATTTTAAAAAACTATAACACGGCCATTTTTCGCAAAATAAAAAAAAATTCAGATTAGCATTCTTGGTGGCTACGACTATTACCCCTATAAATATGACCCCCACTTAAAGTTACACCCTGTATATAGGTATATATTTTATTAGTAATCGTAAATGTTTTCACATTTTTTGTACAGATGCTCATAGCATATTCTCTTGGTGTGTAAGAGGTTGTGTTTTTTAATACCTATATATACCTACCTGTCGAACGTAACGATGTATTTAATACCTAGACTATTGTAAAACGATTATTAAAGTTAGGATTATTTTCTTTACGAAAAACCTACATGAAAACATTTGACCTTTATAGGAGCCACTCCGGATGGTCTAGTGGATGATGATCTTGTGGTGGAGGTAAAGTGCCCCTTTTCCGGCTTTAATATGTGCCCTGACGAGGCTATTAAACAAAATAAAATTAAATTTTGGAAATTTGATTCTTCTAATAATAATTTTAAAATTAACACAAATGACAAGTGGTACTACCAAATTCAAGGGCAACTGCAAATCACTAATCGCAAAGGTTGTATATTTGCAGTAAGGACAGGCCATAACCAGCCAATGAAAATAGCCTATATAAATAGAAGAAAAGATTTTTGGTTAAAGATGGAACCAAAACTAACAAACTTTTATACAAACTGTATACTCCCTGAATTAGTAGATCCCTGTCACACGAGAAACTTACCAATACGGAAACCTGACTATATTCTACAGGCCAAGAAAAGAAAACATGAACAAAAGCAAGAACAACAAGTCAAGAAAAGGAAAGGGAAATCTGTTAGAAGGCAACTTTTTAAGTTATAAGGAGCAAATGAGCAAGTGCGTAGTTTTGAAATAAAAGTAAGGTATAATTATATGTATGTGTGTAATTTTATTTATTTTTAGTAGTATATTTCAATTTACTTACTTTAAATTACTTATATCTAAATACCCTCAATGGAGAGTATCATAATTCATAATAAAAATTTATAATTTTACGAATATGCAATATAGCTGTCCTGCAAGCTGAGCACACTTATTTATTTATTTATTTATTTATTTAGTACAACTGTCTAATTCAGGGAGTATACAGTTTTTATAAAAGTTTGATAGTTTTGGTTCCATCTTTAACCAAAAATCTTTTCTTCTATTTATATAGGCTATTTTCATTGGCTGGTTATGGCCTGTCCATACTGCAAATATACAACCTTTTCGATCAGTGATTTGCAGTTGCCCTTGAATTAGGTAGTAAACTCCCAATTACAGAACAGGGAAAAACAATATGTTCAAGCTTATGTTCTCTTTATGCTGTGGATATGTTATACTGTATTTCCTTTTACTACTACAAATAAATAAAATTACATAGAAATATACAGGGTGGTCCAACTTATAATAGCAGGACTTCATTAAATGATAGATAACGTTAAAATAATAGCAGTTTCTCAGTACACTTATATCCGGGAAAGCTTCCTTTTCTAGATACAGGGTGTTGAAATTTTGGAAAAAAAGTATATTATTTTAAATATTGCCAAAACGGCTAGTTAGAAAAATTGGAAATTTGGCACACAGTATCAGCTAAGGACCCTTCACGATTTAAGCCTTTATGGTGATAAATTACGAAAACCAGCGGCGGAGTTATGGGTATGCCATCACCTCTTTTCGAAAAAATATTTTACGCCACTGACTTTACTGCAAATACAATAACGTAATTCAATGCCCCATGGTTTTTAGAACAAAAAAGTATTCTTTCATTTTTTTCATACGGCGCACCGTTTTCAAGATATTTGAGGTTTTATCAGGTAATGTTGGGCCATTTACATTTAGAATTTAGAATGCGGCGGACACCCATCGAGTTGGAACCAGGCTTGTCTTCGCAAATAGAGTGGAATGTCATCCCACATATTCGGATTCTCAGTCTCCAAAAATTCCAGAAAGTTTTCAGAATTTAGTCGCTGTGGAAGTACATAAGGGCCAAAGAGATTTCCATTGTAGATTCCTATTCAAATGTTAAAACTAAATTCTTGTTAAAACTTTCGTGGTTTGATTTAATGTGGATTTTCATGTGCCCATACATGTTGATTGTAAAAATTTACAATACCTCGTCGAGTAAAACATGACTCATCGGTCCATAGAATATTTCTTAAAAAATCCTCATTGTTGTCCAGAAGCCACATACAAAATACCATCCTGTATTCTTAGTCTTCTGGATGTAAACCATGGACAGGTTGGAGATGAAAAGGATGTCGATGATCCCGTTTTAACACTCTTAAAATAGTGCTTTTAGGAGTTCCAGTGGTTTGACTCACTCTTCTTTGACTTGTTCTCGGATCTCTGTTAAATTCACGCAGTATACGATTATTTCTTCTTACGGTGTTAATATTATGACGATTAGGATTCCTAGGTATGGGCCTTAATCCTTGATTAACGAATTGATTGTGCACATTTGAAAAAACATGATGTGGCTGTCGTCTGTTGGGGAAACGTCTGCGGTATTCTCGAGCTGCTTCTGCCGTATTTCCATCACAAAATCCATAAATAAAGTGTATGTCAGCATATTCTTGATTAGAAAATCGGAAAGGAATGTTTCAAAATAACAGACAGATTTGCTTTAAAGTAACTTAGTGACACTTATAAGGAAGTATTAAATTGGTCAAAACTTGTCACAGTCTATTTCATAAAATTTTAATTAAATTCTAAATGTAAATGGCCCAACATTACCTGATAAAACCTCAAATATCTCGAAAACGGCGAGCTATATGAAAAAAATGAAAGAATACTTTTTTGTTTTAAAAAGCATGGGGCATTGAATCACGTTATTGTGTTTGCAATAAAGTCAGTGACGTAAAAGATTTTTTCGAAAAGGGGTGATGGCATATCCATAACTCCCCCGCTGGTTTTCGTAATTTATCACCATAAGCCTTAAATCGTGAAGGATCCTTAGCTGATACTGTGTGCCAAATTTCCAATTTTTCTAACTAGCCGTTTTGGCAATATTTAAAATAATATACTTTTTTTCCAAAGTTTCAACACCCTGTACCTAGAAAAGGAAGCTTTCCCGGATATAAGTGTATTGAGAAACTGCTATTATTTTAACGTTATCTATCATTTGATGAAGTCCTGCTATTATAAGTTGGACCACCCTGTATTACTGTTATTTCAAAAGTGTTGCGGGTGTATTTGCTGATTTGCTCCTAAACTATTCATAGGAAAATTTTGAAAATTTGACAGTATACTAATGTCCATGGGTGCAACTCGCCTAAGATATTTTCAAGGTGGTGGCACTTCCGGTTATACTGGAAGTAGGTGTCAACTTGCCTATTTTCAATGGAATACGCTATACAGGGTGTTACAAAAGTCCGGGCCGCTACTTCAGGAGCATATTCTACACATTAAAATAAGAAAAATGTTCAAATACATTTTTTCTCTAAATTGCCTCCTAACGGAGATAGGACCATTTGAAGATGGCGCCTCTAAAGTGGTTTTTTTATTACAAAATTACCAAATTTTATCAGTGACACAACGTCAATCTCTGGCAGATATTGTCAAGTACAATTGTTTTCTTTACGATCATTTTGTATGGCCAACTTATTTTTTCTTATCCAAATTAGTTAGAATTTCGAAGACGGGATGGATTATTTAAACGCTTTTTTCTCGGAAACGGTTACTTTTAGCGACTTTGAGAAAGAGTACCTTTTTTGTATAAAAAATGTTGCTTTCGTTGCAAACTTTCGTGTCGAAATTTTGCAATACAAAAAAGTTACGGCAAAAAATAATCGCGGGCACCCCCCTACACACCACGCTACTGCTTATTTAAAAAAATCTGTTACATGAGAATATACCTAATCCAATTCTTTAACTGCTTGCCCAATTTCATGACTTTGCGACTAACCGTTAACTTTTTGTAATAAAAAAACCACTTTAGAGGCGCCATCTTCAAATGGTCATATCTCCATTAAGAGGCAATTTAGAGAAAACATGTATTTGAACATTTTTCTTATTTTAATGTGTAGAATATGCTCCTGAAGTAGCGACCCGGACTTTTCTAACACCCTGTATATTATTTTATTTCTGGATTCTACGTAAATTTCTAAACATATTTCATGTAGGATGTCCTATACGTATCTTCAACTGTTTTTGAAATATTGACATTTTGCAACGTTGACACCCTGTAAAATCCAAACGATTGGAGATCAAGCAAAACAGTTTGCACATTCCTATTTTACCTTTTCATTAACTATCGTCTGAAACTAATTTCAGATTTAGCCAGAAATTAAAAATTTCCTGAAAATTTTGAAAATATTTAAGTATAATTTCTATATTTTAGGCGAGTTGCAGCTATCGACGTTAGTATACTGTCAAATTTTCAAAATTTTCCTATGAATAGTTTTCGATATATAGATTGATTTGGTTCCCGGTGGGACACCCTGTATATCGGAATCGGATGGACGCGACGGTATGTAGCGGAAAATAGAAAGTAGGTAAACTCTTTCTAATATCAGCTGACACATTAAAAAAAATTCCGACAAACGATACACGTGCGTAAATAAAGAGGCCGCCATCGAAGTGCAGGTGTTTTCTTTGTCGAAATTTTTTATAATGTTTCAACTGATATTAGAAAACTACATGTATTGTTACACCCAACGCACATTCACGCGACGGCAATGCAAAAATCCGCTAATAGTCTGGCCGTTCGTCGACTACGTACTGTTCGTCGGATTGCGATAGATATGGATTTATTATTAACTGCATGTGTTTTTATGTGATAAGCGAAATTATTATTATTGTTATTATTACTTTTATTATTATTATTAGCTTGGCTACATGCCAAATCAAAAATTTCAAAAATAAATAATATAAATTCTTTATTCTCTTATTTGCCTGCTTACCCACTTTATAATTTTATAAAAAGGGATTATGTTAAAAAATGCAAATCGCCATCTAAATATCACTTAGGTTCATTCATTAGGTTTCAAAATATCCTGCAAAGTAGAATTCATCACCTATTATTTATTATTAATTATTAGTCATTATTAATAGTAATATCAGTAACAACCAATATCACAGTTATACTGGTTGCAACTCTAGGAGAGCATCGAATTTCCAATGCAGTATTAATTTTTAATTCTCCTATGTATTCAGCCATTTTGTGCTTGCTATCCGGACTGTACTCGGGATCAGTTATGTGCGTTCTAGTGGTGGGGTATCTGAACGATATGAAACGGCGAAAATCGTACACGTGCTTGCGCTCCCGGTGCTCTTAAAGTCTGAAGAAATACAGTTTTAATTTTGACACTTGAAAAAAAAATAGGTATCGCAAAATATCTACTAGTAGAAGGTCTTTCACATTATACCAACATTGCAACACCAATGACAATGACATAACTGGCCCACACCAGAGCCCTCACTTTGTCTGCAAGTCATGAACTAAAATAGGAACACAAATTAGTCGATAATACAGAGTGCAAGCTCTGAAGTTAGTGTCGTAGATTACAGAGGGCGCTAATGGTCTCCGACCGTAGATAAAACAGATACCTTTAATTTTAGGTAGGGTTCTCTGACTACCCTTGATTCTAAAATTATTTTTATTTTTTATATTTAAATGGATAAACACACTTTAACTTTTATTAAAGTAAAATTGTGTTATATTCATTTAAAAATTAGTTTAACCTGTAAAGTAGTGAAGTAAAAAAGGACAATATTAAAATAAGTTAAGGTTTATTGAATCTAACGTAAAACGTTTCTTCTCTTGCTTACACACCTTAAAAAATATTTTTCCAAACAGTTTCTAAGAATAGTTTCAAAGTTGGTAGGTAGATTATACTAAAAGCATTTACTAACATAATCTAAAAGTTTCAGCGATAAACTGTGGAACCAAAAACGGGAAGCTTACGCCCATCGTAGCCTCATTTTTAATATTTCTACGCCACTAACAGAAACTCTAATTAATTGTCCATATTACCAGCATCCATTCAATGAATCAAACAAGTTATAATATGAACAAATTCTGCCGACTGAAGTGATTTTGCAGGTAAATCTTCCAATACCGAAAATGTTTCTATTGCAGCAGAAACTGTTTGACTGGGCTGTTGGCAGCGATTTTAACTTTCATATTCTGAAATGTATCTTTAAAATTAAAATGATGTGGTGACAATTTATGTAGCTGTTTATATGTTCGTCTTTGCTGATCCAGATTATATGTGGCATGTATATGTTGCTACTTTATCATCTTCAAATTTAATTACACTGTTAATAAGTGCATTATGCGTGTTTTTAAGGTGTGGTACATCCAGTGGCGGCTCGTCGAGGTGGACAAGGTGGGCATAGCCCACCCTACAATTTCCAGGGCAAAAAATTAAAACCTCGTCCAAAATTCAACTTCAAAATCTTCATTCCTTGAATAATACCAATACATATAACTTTATTCTTTCCCATAAATAGTGATATTTAGAAATAGTTGTTTATAGTTAAAAATAATATAATAAAATATAATCTGAAATATCAGCGAGTAGGTAGTCCACCCTTTATTCAAGTGTTAGAGATCACAGTCTATAGGGCGGGCGAGCCCGTTGCCATTGAGCTAAGTCATATTCATATGTTAAAATCGAAGCGATGAGAAGTAATAAACTCATTCCGCAATGTAAAAAATGCCAAAGATATGGTCACACCCACAAATTCTGCAAACACACTCCCACTTGTATTAAGTGTGCTGGAAGTCATCTGACAGCGGAATGCACCAAGCCAAGGAATACCCCTGCAAAGTGCACTAACTGCTCAGAGGCACATCCTGCCAACTATAGAGGATGTCTTGTAGCCAAGGAACTGCAGAGGAGACGACTCGATGCTATAAAAACAAAGAGGGCAGCCTCTCAACCAAAAATACTTACCTCCAATAAAGTTAAAATTGGTGTTTCCTTTGCACAATAAACTCAAAATAAGCCGGTGGAACATGTCCCCTCCACATCCAAGTCAGAATTATCTATGATGCAGATGCTGCAGAATATGATGAAAAGGCTTGACCAAGTCAATGATAGACTTGATAAAATAGAATCCAGACACACTGGTACTATCCCAAAGAAGAAATAAATTTATGGACCAACGAGACTTGCAAATTGCTACATGGAATGCCAACGGCGTCCTTAACAAAAAGCATGAGTTAGAAGTGTTCCTTAACTCCCAACATGTAGATATATGTCTCATCTCAGAGACACATATGACAACTCAATCTTGTCTCAGGATAAGAGGCTATAAAATTTATCATGCTATTCACCCTGACAATCAAGCAAAGGGTGGTAGTGCAATCTTAATCAAGGAAAGTATCAATCATTTTGAGGAATGTCACTTACAACGTGTAGATATACAACTTGCTATGGTTGGGGTTAAGTCCACCAAACAAAATCTAATGGTTGGGGCAGTTTATTGTCCACCCAGATATAATCTTAAGAAAGAAGACTACAAGATCCTTCTTCAGCATCCTGGTGAGAGATTCATTGTGGGAGGTGACTTTAACGCCAAGCATGTTGACTGGGGATCAAGATTAACCACGACCAAGGGGAGTGAACTGAGAAAAGCGGTTCGTGAAACTGGTTGCAGCTATCATTCCACAGGTAAGCCTACTTACTGGCCTACTGACATCAATAAAATTCCCGATTTGTTAGACTTCTTCATCACAAGAAAAGTATCACCCAACTTTACTGAGGCTGAAGAAAACTTTGACCTGGATTCTGATCACTCAGCTGTCATTTTGACCCTAAGTGACAAGATAATTAAAAAAGAGGCTCGGCCTGTATTGGTAAACAAAACCACTGACTGGGAAAGTTTTAGGCTGGAACTTCAGGAGAGCATTAACCTACATGTTAATTTGAGAACAACTGAGCAGCTTGAAGTAGAAGCTGAAAACTTCACCACACTTATCCAGACGGCAGCACACCACAACACAAAAGAAATTAGTCATATTACCAAAGGTATCAATTACCCAGTAGAAATAAGAGAACTGGTTAAAGAAAAAAGAAAAGCTAGGAGAAGGTGGCAGCAATCGAGAGATCCTTCTGATAAAACCACCTTAAATAGTAAAACACAACTGCTCAAAAGAGAAATACAAAAACATAAGGAAGAGTCAATCAATTACTATCTCCAAAATTTAACTGCAGATGAAGAAACAGATTATTCCCTCTGGAAAGCAACTAAGAAAATCAAGAAGCCTATTACTTCAACCCCTCCAATCAGGAAGGACGATAGCTCATGGGCCAGAGATAATAAACAAAAAGCTGACTTATTTGCTGAATATTTAGCTGACGTATTCACACCTAATCAAATTCTTGTAAACAATTTGCTTGATAGTGACAATCTAAGGATAGAAAATATTACCCCTGTTACCCCAAAAGAAGTAGCTGAGGAAATAAAAACAAATCTAAGACTAAAAAAAGCACCAGGGTATGAGTTGATTACCACTGAAATCTTAAAGCAGTTACCGAGAAAGTGCATAGTCAAGCTGACCTACCTCTTCAATGCAGCCTTTAGACTGAAACACGTTCCTCCCAGCTGGAAGGTAGCGGAAGTGATCATGTTGCCTAAACCAGGCAAGCCACCAAATGATGTCAAGTCTTACAGACCTATCGCCCTGCTGCCAACCATTTCAAAGTTGTTTGAAAAACTACTTCTCAAGAGATTAAGACCACTAATTGAAAATGGTAATCTTATTCCGGATTACCAATTTGGCTTTAGACAAAAGCACTCAACCATTGATCAGGTACATCGAATTACTAACATAATAGAGCGTACACTTGAAGAAAACGAAGTCTGCTCTGCAGTCTTCTTAGATGTTGCTCAAGCCTTTGACAAGGTATGGCACGAAGGATTGATACACAAATTAAACAAAATACTTCCGACACAATATGTAGAGATTCTGTCATCATATATCTCAGGCAGACTTTTCAGAATAAAACAGGAAGATGAATATTCTGACCTGAAAGATATTAGAGCAGGAGTGCCCCAGGGTAGCGTTCTTGGCCCTATCCTTTACCTGCTATATACTAGTGATATGCCAGTACTAGAAGAGACCACTGTAGCTACATTTGCTGACGACACTGCACTTCTTGCGGTCGGTAAAGATCAAGGAATATCTACTAGAAGACTGCAAGTAGCTAGCAACGCAATACTTGATTGGACCAAACAATGGAAGATCAAGCTAAACGAGCTAAAATCAACTCATATTAACTTTACTAACAAAAGACTAGTTAACCTTCCGTCCTTGGATATTAATGGTACTATTGTACCCAATGAGAATAACGGCAAATACCTAGGCATGACCCTGGATGCCAAGCTCCGGTGGAAAGAACATGTGAAGAAGAAAAGAATCGAACTTGGTTTGAAATATAGACAGCATTATTGGATGCTTGGAAGAAATTCTAAGTTGACAATACATAATAAGATAATAATTTATAATCAGATCTTAAAACCAGTTTGGTTATACGGTATTCAACTCTGGGGTTGTGCCAGAAATAGTAACATCAAAACCATTCAGACTTTCCAGAATAAAGTGCTGCGTAACATAGTAGACGCTCCATGGTACATACGCAACTCCGACTTGCATCGAGACCTTAAAATCCCAATGGTGAAAGATGAGATCAAAAGGTTTGCTGGCAGACAGGAGGCCAGACTTCACCTCCACATCAATGCAGAAGCTCTTCAGCTGCTGGACAACCAACATCTTGTTCGAAGACTGAAGAGACCCAAACCATTTGAGCTGGTGTAGTGTGCTGTGTAAAAGCAGGACATAGTGCGCCATTGAAATTGTTAAAAGAAAACAATGTAAAGGACGTCGTTGGATGAACTTTAGTTAATAAATGTTTAGTCTGTAAGATTATTAGAAGAAAATTAATGGTTGGTCATCAGACCAGTTTTAATAGAAATAAGATTCTCCAACAAAGAATCTTAACAAGAAAAAAAAAAAAAATTCATATCGTACGTTTCTACGTTTCTACGTGTGTGTGTGTGTGTGTGTGTGTGTGTGTGTGTGTGTGTGTGTGTGTGTGTGTGTGTGTGTGTGTGTGTGTGTGTGTGTGTGTGTGTGTGTGTGTGTGTGTGTGTGTGTGTGTGTGTGTGTGTGTGTGTGTGTGTGTGTGTGTGTGTGTGTGTGTGTGTGTGTGTGTGTGTGTGTGTGTGTGTGTGTGTGTGTGTGTGTGTGTGTGTGTGTGTGTGTGTGTGTGTGTGTGTGTGTGTGTGTGTGTGTGTGTGTGTGTGTGTGTGTGTGTGTGTGTGTGTGTGTGTGTGTGTGTGTGTGTGTGTGTGTGTGTGTGTGTGTGTGTGTGTGTGTGTGTGTGTGTGTGTGTGTGTGTGTGTGTGTGTGTGTGTGTGTGTGTGTGTGTGTGTGTGTGTGTGTGTGTGTGTGTGTGTGTGTGTGTGTGTGTGTGTGTGTGTGTGTGTGTGTGTGTGTGTGTGTGTGTGTGTGTGTGTGTGTGTGTGTGTGTGTGTGTGTGTGTGTGTGTGTGTGTGTGTGTGTGTGTGTGTGTGTGTGTGTGTGTGTGTGTGTGTGTGTGTGTGTGTGTGTGTGTGTGTGTGTGTGTGTGTGTGTGTGTGTGTGTGTGTGTGTGTGTGTGTGTGTGTGTGTGTGTGTGTGTGTGTGTGTGTGTGTGTGTGTGTGTGTGTGTGTGTGTGTGTGTGTGTGTGTGTGTGTGTGTGTGTGTGTGTGTGTGTGTGTGTGTGTGTGTGTGTGTGTGTGTGTGTGTGTGTGTGTGTGTGTGTGTGTGTGTGTGTGTGTGTGTGTGTGTGTGTGTGTGTGTGTGTGTGTGTGTGTGTGTGTGTGTGTGTGTGTGTGTGTGTGTGTGTGTGTGTGTGTGTGTGTGTGTGTGTGTGTGTGTGTGTGTGTGTGTGTGTGTGTGTGTGTGTGTGTGTGTGTGTGTGTGTGTGTGTGTGTGTGTGTGTGTGTGTGTGTGTGTGTGTGTGTGTGTGTGTGTGTGTGTGTGTGTGTGTGTGTGTGTGTGTGTGTGTGTGTGTGTGTGTGTGTGTGTGTGTGTGTGTGTGTGTGTGTGTGTGTGTGTGTGTGTGTGTGTGTGTGTGTGTGTGTGTGTGTGTGTGTGTGTGTGTTATAAGTTAGTCTATAAGTTAGTCTAAAAGTAATATGAAAAGTACGAACGTAGGGCGTAACTAACTTCGCTAAGATAATCCCAAGGTGGGCAAGCCCGTAACAATGTGCTCCATGTAGCGCATCAACGCGAGGAGAGAAGAAAATTTTCGCCAGCGGTGAAAATAAACACAGCAATAATTTCTCTTTTCGACAAATATAAACACGCAGTGTATTCCTATATCATTAAGAGTAATCTAGAACAGTTGCTTTACTGACAAACAAAACACTACGGTAACGGTTGTGTAGAGGTTAGGTGTTTAGTCATAAGGATGAAAAGAAAAATTTTAATTTCCCACCCAAGAAAGCCACGAACCGCCACTGGGTACATAAAAAATGATATGCATGCATTGACCATTAACCACAAAGTGATAAGAACTAGGATTGTTTGCATTTTCCGCACATAGAGCTTCAATTGCGAATCTATTTGTGGACCTTGGTCACAAATATTTATGTCACAGCAATATCTTCATATCAGGGTAATCTGTTGTTGTTGATCATCAAGATTAGTGGCTATAATCTGTAATTATAAAAAAATTACTACTCTACTGTTTAGCCAAAGTATATTCAGGTGTAAGTTCAACGTTAAATACTTGTTTCGTAGTTAACGTTTTGTTACTTACTTTAGCCTAATGAAAAACAAAACCCTGAAAGTTGTTATAAACTAAAATCCAAATTTTAAAATGATTTTCAATTCCATGTAGATTAGTTGCATCCACGGATTTCTTAAAATAAACTGGATCGCTAATACATACTGGTGGGGGTAGCTAAAAATAACAACTGATAGGCGGCCGCCATACTGTGCTAACTTCTAGGTATTTTATGAACTAAATGATGGGAACACTGTTGAGTTACCAGCACTGCTTTTATATTTTCTTTTTGTTTTGTGGTTTATACACAGATTATAAGGTTAAATAAATGAAGTTTTGTATGCAAGGTGCAAGTTATTTATTTCTTAATCTGAAGAAAAAACATGCAATTTCATCATTTCATCCATTTGGTCGAAGTGTTCAATGTTGAAGGTTGCGATAAAAGTCTAAAAACGTAGATATCTTTTATCTGAAGAGTCAATCGAAAGTATACAAGGTGAAAAAGGCTGCAGTTTTGGAAAGAGTGCAAATTGAAGAATTTTTGACTAAATCTTGTGATACAGAATATTTTATGATTAAGGTAATAACTCTTAACTTTTTAGATAATATGTATTAATAATACTTTGAATCATTTTAGGTTGCGCTAGTAATAGGAGTCTCTGGTGCTTGTCGATGCTACGAATTGAGGAATTTGAAAATCACTAATGTATAGGACACTGGCGCGTATCTAGTTGTTTCGATACCAGATACCAAGACCGGCATTTCACGAAAGTTTAAAATTATAAATGAAGGATTTTCTATCAACGACGTAGAGATGTGTAGAAAATGTATTTCCCTAAGACCAAAGAACTTATCACAAAACAGATTCTTTTTACATTATAAGAATCAAAAATGTACTTCTCAGCCTGTTGGAATCAACACATTGGCAAAAGTTCCATCAAAAGTTGCATTGTTTCTGAACTTGGCAAACGCGGAAGCTTATATTGGCCACTATATGAGGGTGCATTTCAATAACTTTATTGGAAAATAAAGGTGCCGACTTTACAACCATCAAACGGCATGGTGGGTGGAAAAGCTCTGCTGTGACCAAGAGCTATATTGAAGGCTCCGTATCTAACAAACTTGGTATTGCAAGGAAAATCCAAAGTTCTTCTAGTTCAAGTAATTCCTCAGGAGAGGAGACATCCAAAATTTGTTCCAAGAAGCAACTACAAGGTTCCTATTAACGGAAACGAAGTGAAATATGAAAAAGCGAAGAACGAAATGTCTATTAATATAAATGTTAATGTTAATTTTAATAAGTAAATTAAATTTGGTTGATTTAAGTTTATATTTTTTTATTATTTCAGTAGTGGATAATAGGTTACTTTATATGCTTTATAAAGGATAAAACTCCTATTATAATGTGATTGTGTGTATAAATTATATTTTAAATGTGTTTTTATTAAATTCCTACCATAATCATAATGATTTTGAGTTTTGAAGTTGTTAATGTTATCTTCTAGAAAAGCAGTTATTACCATATTGTGTATTATAAACTTCATGTAATTTTATAACAAATTAACTGATTAACCTATCCCAATTCATTCACAATATTTAATATATCTTAACAGTGTAAAGTATAAATTTGACTAATAACTACCTACTTGATATTACTAATTGTATAATGTCATTCAGTTAAAAAATATTTTTTTAGTGCCGTTTTTACTGGTAAGACGTGCAGCTACTTTCCTCGTGGCTTTTTATATATGCAGCTCCTGCCACAATTAAAATAACTACAAACATATGTCTAATTCTTCGATAAATACCTACCTTATATCGATACCTTTTTGCCAAATTATAGTAAGTGACATTTTCCATGAAAATGACTATGGATCTATCGTAAGTATAATATGCAAATATACCTCTTGGCAGAGGTAGATAGATCCATAAATATGTAAGCGTATTTAAATGTTTCACGGTTAAATAACTGCATACATTTTATCGTAAGTAACAGAACTGTAATAGGCAGAGTGGCAGAATTGTCGTAAGTAGCCTAAGGTAAAATTTAGTGAGTGACTTACGATATTTTGGCAAAAAGGTATTGATATTAGAATTCCTCAAAACAATATACAAAACTGATCCTAACTAATTTTTATACCGCAATCAGACAAGGTTCAAATACTTGGTTGACAAACTATGTTACTTTAAAGTTTTTTGGGTTAGTTACTAAATTATGTTTAGACAAGTAACTATTATGAACCAGTTATAATTCCGGCTAATGTAAAATTTATTTAAAAAATGAAGTTGTAACAGGAGAAATAAAGAGTGTAGTCAATGAATACATAGGTACCTACCAGACATACCATTGGAAGATTTGTACATGTAGGGAGTGTCTTTACAAGCGCATAAATTTCGACTTTGTCGAAAATCATTTCAAGTCAAATTAAAAAGAGATGATTCCAATTATTTGAAATGCACTATAAATAGAAAAAAATTATGTGTACCTTTGCTGCACAAATATAACTCTTGAGTCCAGTCCTGTCAATTACTCGTCATATCTAATGCACAAATAATACAATTTAATCTTTGATATAACCCTATATTAAGTTAACTTTTTAGACACGCTGCTAAAGTATTTTTATAACAACAGTGTACATATTTTATACCCATATCCATCCATATAAGTAATATTTAGTTAGTCATATGCCCATATCTCACCAAACTAATTTCAAAATTTCCCTCTGTAAATACCTCAACATCATTAGCTGAAAACTAGCCAATGGAATGTTAGCACAGTATGCCGACCACCTTACAACTGACAAAATGATAGTTAGGAATCAGCGATCCAGTTTATTTTAAGAAATCCGTGGTTGCATCAAAGAATTAATATATCAAAGAACTAATATATCAAAAGAATGGGCAAGTCCTATTTCAAAGCATTGTCATTGTTTGAAGTTCTCATAAAAGCTTCGCACACCCCTGGTACTACATACCTGAGTAACTTTTTTGATAATAATTTCCACAAACTGTACATAGTTTGGGCATTTTTACTTAACAAGCTCAAAAAAAACAGGTTAAAAGTGATTTCCAAATGAAGTAGGCAATGAATGAGTTGTGCAATTATGTAAAAAATAGGCACACAGTGGTCAAAAGCCAAATGGAATTCGTCCAAGCCGGCAGAACGGAAGAGCAAGCGCAAACGCAAAGCAAGACTAACGAATACTCGAATAGGTTAGTTGTTGTTTTGATTTGTAAGAGAGATCTTAAGTTTCGACTTCGTGTTAATTTTGCCTGTGTTGTGTGTGCATATATTACTTAAATTTTAATAAATTGTTTATTATTATCTTTATCTTGCACCGTTATTATAATGGTTGTTCGCTGTTGTGTACCTGGGTGTAATGTAACAGCCAAAGAACACATTAAAATGCATATTGTGCCCAAAAATTTCCAGGTAAGATTTCTCTGTTTTATATTTTTATTGTATCTACCTACTTGGCCGTATTAATAATTAAATATTGGTTTTTATATTCATATCTATATATTGTTTAAATTTTGCAGATATTAATTTTTATACAAAATTGTTCTACGTAAAAATATGAGTAGGTATTCTCACAATTTCTGTTTGTTATTGTTTTAGAGGAAAAAATTATCGTGTCCTCAAATTAATAGGCCAGATTTGATTGAAATTGAAGTACCAAAGAGGTGGAATAAGGAGCCAGCTATCAATTCTTAAAGATGATAATGATGAACTGAAAATATTAGCTCAAAATAGATATTATAAGGTGAAAGGAAAAAATCGAAGTGTTAAAGCATGTAAAAAAGTATGCAAAAAAATTAGCGTAGTAATTCTCCAGTTTATAATTATTTAAACTTCTACAACATTAAATTAAATTCATTTCATGTACCTTTGTTTCATTTTAAACTGTTATTATTATTTAACTTAAATAATATCTCAAACTAAGAAAATGTATGAAATTATTTATTTGTGGAATTGTTTGATTACTCTTATTTATTTGGGTATTGTGCCATCCATCACTGAAAAATACAAAAAAATTTAATCAACCTTTGCGTCGACAGATCAATCAAAGGTTGGTTTTGTTTTTTCTTTTTTGGAAAAATATGTTTGCCTAATTAAGAAATCTCACACTAAAAAGCAGATTAACAATATATAACATTAAACACTGTGACGGATACTTCCCGATTTGCACATGTAGGAAGTGTCACGTTAGTGCCCGAGGATCGGTTTCTCTTTTGCCTCGGGCGCCAGTTAATGTTTTCAGTGCAGAAACACCACTACTCAGGTAGCTACAGTGAAGATACGGTACGCCAGGTCGGTCGATAGGGAAAATTAGACTTTACACAACAGATAGTAATAATACACCAGTAAACCTTTTATACATATATTGTCTGAGATCTAGAATATATAAATCTAACTAATATCCTTCTCTACAGCACACATGGGTCTTGGGCAGGTACAAACAAGCTTAAGCAGGGATCAAGCTACTAGCGGGATGGCAACAAGCTACGTGATATTATTTACAGCGAGTGACGAATACTAGTGCGGTTACGGGCGGTGGTCGTGCGTGGATACCAGGGGAGGAAGCAATTATTACTAAGCAAGCATCAAATAATTAACAAGCAACGTTAAAACAAGCTACAGTTATTTAAAAGCAATGGTCATACTTGACTATTGTCTACAAATACGAATAATAATCTATGGTAAGAAAGCTGGAATGAAGTTACGATTAACAATGGCATGAAATCTGGAATGAAGTTGTGATTAATAATATCAAGAAATCTGGAATGAAGTTATGATTAACAATGGCAAGAAATCTGGAATGAAGTTATGATTATTAATCAGGGTTGTGCAAGTGTAATAGGCGCTTTAGCAGCATGGATCTTTTGTCCCTGCAACCGAAGTATGAGGTAAGGGGAAGGAAAATTTCTAGTTCTTTTTTATCTTAAAAGTTGGTTAAAATTTCTACACTAACCGTCCTGTCCACCCTGGATTTTGTGTTTGTCCAAATGAAATGGAGGATGTTATTATTATAAATAAAATTAAATTAAAATAAAACATTATTATTACAATGTAAGTAAAGAAGCTTATGATTTAAGTTGTAGATTTTCAATATATCTTAGAACCTGTCTAAAATTATTCTTAATGCTTCCGCTGGATTTATGCAGCTTGCCATAACAATAACTGCGAGTATTCCATTAATATCATCAGGCACATCAAAATGTTTTGGTATTGATTTTTTTACTATTTCTATTATTCTTATAGCAAGTTTCAAGATCCAATCTAATGTATCTTTAATTTCAATTCAATAAATAACTGAAAATATAATTGGATCATCTTGTTTTAACATTTTTTAATAGGTAAATCAAAGGATTGCCAGCTGTTTGAGGTACTCGTATAATACGAAAGGAACAGTAGTTCCAGAAATAATTTACAATTGAAGCGTTGAGTGGATAAAGGTGTTATGTCACATTTAATCAGTTTGAAGAAAAAAGGGTTTGAATTGTTTTTATTGGAACTTTCTTGTATGTGGATAAATGATCTACATATTTGCGTTGAGACATAAATATAGATAAAGTTTTCATGTACAAGTTACAAAATTCAGAAAAGATTAATTTTAGTCCCTATTTTTGCAAAATTTGTGTACATAACACCTTTATCCATATCATGCTTTTATGTATTTGTAGAAGAATAATAATTGATAGACGTGCTATTTACATTTTCATCATTTTATTACTTTTAAAAAATGTTACAAATTATTATTTGGTTAAATAGTCTTTCGTTTCTTTGATCTACATTCTCTGGTGTCTTTAGGTAAAATATTTTCATAAAACCAGACATATTCATCCTTGACAAATTTCATCTGTTCTTGCAAATTTTTTATTTTAGCTTGTGACAAATTACCTCTTTTTGATTCGAGTCTTCTAATGATAACTTCACCTCTTTCAATCACCCTGCTTCCAGGTTTTAAGAGATTTACTTTCTTAAAGGGTTCGTCTTCTTTTAGGGAGTCCTTGTATAGGTAACATCCAAACTCATTAATTCGCACCCACTTAACACTATCTCTAAAATTAACTTTTTCGTCGACCATGTTTTTCTTTTTATTCACCAAATGGAGATTTTGACCAAGTTCTTCAAAATCTCTGAAATAATGTGTCATATCTGTAATGATAGTATTTTTAGGGCTAGCATTTTGAATAATTTGTCTGTACTGGTCTGGTACATAGATATTTTCAACTAGCCTAAGTTTCTGTTCAATGCGACCAAAGTCTCTATCAGAGTCAAGATATGAATGCCCCACTTCTGGAAATTTATGATCAATTGTTTCAAACCAACCGTTTAAAATAAAATACTGGTAAAGGGAAATTATATTAAAATTTTTGTTTTGGCCCGAACATGAGTCTGACCAAATCACAAGATGTTTAATGCTGTTACCATAAGTATCTTTTAGTAGTTGCACAAATCTAAATAAACAGCTAGCAATTTCTGTACTACCTCTACCTGCCCAGTCTTCTGTCCAATTGAAAAAGTACGTTTGATGTCCACTCTTTGTAACAGTATGGACTCCAAAGTTGTAAAACCACATCTGGCGAAGATAAAATGCCTTTGAAGTAGTTAACTTTGGCAGAGGCATTGTCTGTTGGAGATCCATGGTCACGTAACATATGGAAGAATTTTCTGTAGCCAAAAGTCGATCGCATCTTTGTTTTTCAAAGGCCAGTTTATATTTAGCTTTGTGATCATCTGTTCCTTCACCAGAATCGCAAGTTGAACAAGTGTCACTCTTGGGGTGTCCAAATGATAAGTTAAATTTGGTTGCAAATATATTACTGTAGGAGCTTCGTTTGCACTTAAATTGTGGGGGATATTGTAGCTCATCACATTCTTCCAAATATAGCTGGTACATAATGCTGATGTTTAGTGTGGGTGACAAATACATTTTGTGTGGATTGTGATTCCGGGAATAATGTGATGCCTCTTTAGGAAATTTTTTAATGTGTTCAACAATACTGTTTATAACATCATGACCTAATTTATGCGGTCGGTTCAGATGGCGACCTCTTTGATCGGGTGACGGAGCACATTGTCCACCTTTTAGTTTATTTTGTATTATCTCAACTTTTTTTTTGCTAAACTGATATAAAGAACATAGTGCGTCTTTACATATTGGTTCAACTTTTTTATTGTAAGTGATTGAATAATGGAAGGTATTTTCTTTGTTTTTTCTAGCATTTGCTCTATGTCTTTCAACTGGTACAATTTTAATACTTTTGAATAATAAGGCATTTTTAGCATTTATATCTAGTGTATAATATTTTCTTAATATTCGCTCCCGATCTTCCAGTCTAAATTTTTGAGAGCACTGAAGACGGCATTTTTCTTTGCATAAAATTCCATCATTTATTTGCTTTGCAGGCATAATTTTTCCTGTTTGTGACAAATATGCTTCTCCATTTTCTCTTGCCTTTGCAGCTTTTTGTCTTTTCCAACTGTGTGGGACTTTTACCTTTTTTCTGTAAGTCTTTTCCTTTACTTCAAAAATTTTCTTTTTTACTACTTCACGTTTTTCTAAAAATGTCAAATCATTATCAGAAGCTTCAGCTGTGACATGTTTTAGAGGATTCGAGATTTCTTCCCCGGTATCACTTTCATCCTCCCCTGTATCGTCACTACTACTAACATCAGTCGGCACATAAGAATCACTAGAATCTTCGGCTTCACTAATACAAACATCATCGAATTCAACATTAGACTCCTCAGTTGTATTATTTTTAAGAGTAGTTGAGAGATTTTGAGGATTTTTAACTTTCATATCATCTCGTACATTTTCGTTTAAGGTGGCTAAAACTTGCTTCTGGTCCCCTTTTTCTATTACCATGGGCAGGTCGAAAGAGATGTCTTCATTAGTAGAGCTAGGAGAGAGGGGACGTTGATAGCTAATTAGATTATTCTCTACTTCATCTTGTCCAATATTTAAAGGTTCATATATTTCGTTTTCTAAATCTGCAAATAAGAAATTATTAATTATTTAAGTTTTATATTGCACATCATGTAACACAGTTCTCGTAATAAGTGATGTGTGACATGTTCATTTTACATGCAAAATAACAACAGGTAACCTAACAAGATGTTGATTAAAATAAAATAATAAAATACATACCTTCTTTAAAAGAATATTTTGACTTCTCTTTAGCTAGTTGTACTAATAATTTTCCTCTTGAAGACGTTTCACTTATATTATCTCAAAATAATTAGATTTGTAATATTTTAGTAACCGTAAATGCAAATGTGGCAGTTTATATTAGTGGCGTAACATAACCTTAAATTCTGAGACAATGGTGCCATGTGTCAAAGCAAGTTGGTATATTCGTACGCGATGAAGTGGATAAAGGGGTTATGATACCATAACACCTTTATCCATTTTATATTTTAAATTTAAGGCACAGTTAACACCTTTATCATTTTTTTTTTTCACTTAATTGTCCAAATTTCAAAGTACAGGTTTGCATAATTTTTAAATTACGAGCCAATAGTTATAAATAACCAGAATACAACAAATATAGAAAAATGTGACATAGCACCTTTATCCACTCAACGCTTCAATTATGAGTTGATGTAACATACCGAACAAAATGTTGGAAAAGTAAAAAGAAGTCTTTATGAATACCATTGCATCAGTGTAACAGTAGCAAAAATGTATTCTTGATTGATGTTGAAAACTGTACTAACCTATCGAAGTAAGATATGATTTGATGGGATTTATTTTAACCTACACTGCAATTTACACCTGAAAGAGTCGTGTAACTAATCTTAAGCCGCAAGGACAAAATAAAATATTTTCAGTGTATTGTGTAAAAAGTGTCTCGTTTACTTTCATTATTTGGAGCTTGAGTGTCGTTACATTAATCGTATTGAACATCAGAATGACAGTTCATTACATATTCGTAATGACGAAAGTGAAATTAGTGGCGTGAAAGTAACAATACTTAAAACTTGCCTTTATTGCAGGCACACGTATAAGAAAATATAGACAAGTAAATTCTTATCACTGTTAATAAGTAGGAACCTTATCTGTATATAGAATAGCAGTTTTTCAAATGGTTTTATAATGCTAATGTGTTAAAAAATGTTTTGTTTATACTACCAATTTATATTCTGCAATGGTTTATACTATTTGAAACAATCACTTTTACCTGCTTTCAACTTTTTAACAGGTTTAATATGTGTTGTGTATGTTGCATATTGCATAACATAAGACAAACCGTAAACACAAACAGTACATTTTTATAGTCTCAATAATTCTACAATGTCTTTATTATTTGATTGAGAAATCACTACTTAACTATCTAAATCTCTTAGTAGAGAGTTATCGAGCAACGAAAACAATGTAATGTTGAAGAAATACAGTAATATTAGTTCTATACTATGCAAGCAGATAATGTATTTTCATTGAAAATCCATATCCATAAATGTATTTAAGACAAACTAGATGTTGAGAGCAGAAGTTTCAAAACTTGCTATTAATGTAATACTGGTAATTAAAGCAAAAGATGTAAAACATATGTTTATACTATTTCAGATAGCTTTTAAGTTTTTGTGACCCATCAGAATCGCCTATATTTTTCACTACCCCTCTCCGTTATAAAATATCACGTACGTACGTGGCAGATTAGAAAACATTACAAGCATTATATGTTTGAGTCTAATCTGCCAAATAGTTACTTGACACTTAATGGTACATGAAAGAAATAGAGGCAGAGTTGTCTATTATTCTAAAGAAATAGAAAAAAACTTGTCTATGTATTTTTTGTAATTAAATAAAAATTTTAAATACGTTTGTGGTTTTTTTTACTTTTACGTTGATTTACATTGATATTTAAAGGAACAGACACAGTTTTACTTAATAAATTTGTGTTTGTACTTTCAAATATCTTTGTAAATAAATGCAAATACAAGTATTATAAACAATTTAAAGGTCATACTGAGGTCACCTTTACATTAACTCACTGTATTAACCGTTAAATGCATGATTTTTTATTCTGATTAATAATATTTTTTTTTGGTTGAGGGAGGTATTGGATATGAGCGATTTATAAAAAAATTCTTCTTTCATTTTTTATTGAAAAAAATACAATACTTCTTATGTTTCATAAATGATACAGTGCGCATTGTCATACAGAAAAAACTTATAGTTACTTTTCGTGAAAGTTACGGAAACAATTAGATTTTTGATTGAAACATAAATGTACTTTGCATTTTGAGCAAAATACATAAGTAAAATTCTTGCATACAGGATTTTTACACCTCCCCCTAGTGGTCATCCATTCTGGCCAGTGATCAATCGAATCTCTTCTAACATCAATTGGTGGAGCTATTGCTGTTGGATTTCTTCTTTTTTTTAATTCCAATGCCTCTTGAATACCGCTACTTGATAGGCGACCACGTTTAGGTATATTTTTCCCTATTTTACACAGAGCTTGGGCAACTTCTGTTCTAAAACTTTTTTGAATGAGATATTTTGTATTTTTCGCTAAACATACTCTTTTATATAATAGCCAAGCATTTACTAGCGCTATATCAACCAAGTGGTAGAATAGCCTAAAGTGCCATTTTTTAGATTTTAGTCTAATTTTGTGGCGGCCAATGTGGCTATCAAATAAATCTACCCCGCCCATATGCTTGTTGTATATTGTAACAATCTGCGGACACTTTACATGTTTATATTCTTTATTTTTTCTATCAAATCTACGAGCAGTAGTTTCGGGTTGCTGTCCACAGAATGTCGACATCAAATTTACAATTTTATTATCTTTCCAAGATAAACAAATCATATCTTGTTTTATTGAATCATGGATATTAACGCGTCCTAATTTCGTCTGCTTTCGCGCATGACGTCACTTGGTGCGAAGAATTTTAAAAAGTATATGGCGCAAAGTGCGCTTTATGTTGGAAAGCGTCGAAGTTTAATTATAATTGTTTTATTTATTGTTTGAAATATACTTTTAGATGGTTTTAGTTTCCAAGAACACATGTCTTATGTAAAAAAAACTTCGCATTGACGCAACATTTGTGTAATTAGAGTAACATGTTACGTTACAATCCAAGTACTTTTATCATGTTACAGTGAAACAGAATAAGTAAATGTTGTTTTTAATAAACATCTGAAGTATCTATGTTAAAGACTAAGCTTGTATTACATTATAGTTACTTTCATTATATGAATTTAGGTATTATATACAGAGCCTTTCAAAAATAACTAGTACATTCTAGGTAATAAAATGCATAAAATTTTTTCTAGTTATTTTTTAAAGGCTCCGTATATAATACTTAAATGCATATAATGAAAGTAACTATAATGTAATAAAAGTTATACCGGGTGTCCCACGGTGACGATCCATTAGAAGTATATGGAGAACCAATTAAGCTAAATGAAATGAGCTAAGTGAAATTCTAAACACATTTCATGTAGGATGTCCTATACCTATCTATCTATCTATCTTAACTTTTGATAAGCTTTCGTTTGACAGTAATTTCAGATCTAACCAAGAGATTATACAGGGTGAGTCAATAAGAACGAATTCTTTAGTAGCTCTTTAAATAATGGAGGTAGAGCAAAATGTTGAAAAGGGGTGTTGTTTCATCTCTTTTTTCTACAATCTAAAATTATTTTTAGATATACAGGGTGCACCGTTGAGGGGTTACAGCTTCCAACATTTGTTTTTTATATGGAACGCCCTGTATTTTATACGAGATTTTGATTAAGCTTAAAATTCCCCATACATTGATGCCCCGCTTGCTGATCTTGTATGCGGGGTTGCCAAGTTATTTCGGTTTTCTAAAAATTTGGGGAAAAACATAACCTTGTAAAAAAAATCAAACTAACCTTGTTTTCGATAATTAAAGGTTGAGATTCGGTATTTAGATAATCAAACCCTTATACTATAAACCGCTGTCATCGTAAAATTATTTGCTTGTACAGGGTGTTTTTTGTAAGCAACTGAAATGGTCGGAATATAATGTGAAAAAACTCGTTTTTCTTTTATGGAACCCCCTGTATATTATAACACCAGACAAACGAGTATTAAATAAGCTCTCAAATGATATATGGTTTGCTATATCTAACTCTAATAGTTTTCAAGATATTCAAATTTATACAAATATGGCAGTGACTTCTTTGTCATTTATTTATTCAGTAATTAAGTATTTCAAGAAAAAAACATATTTTCTAAAATTTTTCTTGTTTTGTTGTTAAAAACTGTCGTTTTTTTAACTTTTCTTATTGCCATGAACAATATTTTATATCTATTAAACAGCCAACGGTATTTGCGTAATTTCAAAAACACATCAGTTAATAAATCTTATACGAACCTGATAAACATTGAACAATATGATACTAGACAAGTTGTTGGCTGTTATAGTTGAATTTATTTCTTCAATAAGAAAAAGAAAGAAATACCAAAAAACGTACGTTTTTGGAAATGGCAGAAATACAAAACAACAAAAAAACAGTTAATTATCAAACGGATATAGAGAATCTGAGTAGCATAATATCGCAATCTCATACAATAGTAAATTGCTTTTCAAACACCCAGTAGATGAACAAACTGCGAAACCTCTTCTCAATAGCACTCTCGAGTCGTGAAAATGTATGTAATAACTCTTGTCATTCAGACCATCAATATTAGGCTATCTGAACCACTAACATACGCACTTGACTTAATTAGGTACCTGCTTTCAAAAAGAAACACATCGACGGCGACACCTAAAACGGTCAGATCACTGCTCAAATCATCGAGCAAATGCACATATAAAAATAAAATAAAACCACAATGTAGTAGGTAGTTAAAATAGAAAGATTCTAGTAGGTAAGAAAACACTCTTTTGGATAAATATTCTGTCACTAATCTAATTTAATTATTCATGTAAAAACATTATTTTCAGTATTTAAGTAACCTATGAAGAAGTCCGAAAACTCGGACGAAACGTCGGAGAAGGTATCAATGTAAAAAAAATGAGCTGAAAGTCCTCCAAAAATAAAAAAAATAACAAGATTTTCTTTTAGTTTTTTTTTATTGAAGAAATAAATTGAACAATATATTTTTTAAATAAATTAAGAAACCAAATACTAACAAAAAATAATAAGGGATGCAACAACACAATTTTAAACGTTCACAAACTGAACACCATCAATTTCTAATATAATACTATAAATACTGCTAGTCACTAGATAGACAGAGTGGCGCCTCCCTTTGCGTCGGGCATTTGCCGCCGATTCGCCATAGTTTAGTATAATTTATAACACTAATCAATAAACAGATAATAAGAAATAATTTTTCAAGTTTTTCTTTTGTCTTGTGCAATAAACTAATTCTAGCAATATTTGTATTTCCTTTTACCCAGAAACCTGTTGTGCAAAGGACTAAACATGGCGGCCGGAGTGCGCTACCTACTCTGTCTATCTAGTGACTCTAAATACTGCTGGAAATGCCCGCCACCTTGAGCAAGCATCGTGTAGCATGTGTTACAAAGGAGTCTCCAACGTTTGTGAGCATTTGTCTGTTTACCTGTGCAAACGAGTTTCTTATCTTTCTTTCATATCTTGAGGTGTTGTGGGTGGAGTCTGATAGACCATATCTTTTATAAAACCCCAAAGAAAAAATATAGTGATCAAAACCCTCATGTGATCAGCACAGAAACCCTCAGTTTCAGCACAACTGGACTGTGACCGTTTAGTCGGCCCATACTTTTTCGATGGACACGTAAACGGGCAAAATTATTTAAATTTTGTAGAAAATGATTTCCAAGATCTGTTAAACAATGTGCCACTGACAACAGTTCGCAGATTATGGTTTCAGTAAGATGAAGTACCTACTCACTATGCTGCTGCAGTGAGACATGATCTTGATCAGGTATATCCATGCAATTGGATTGGATGCGATGGTCCAGTCATGTGGCCAGCTATATCGCCAGATCTTAATAAATTGGATTATTTTTCTTTGGGGTTTTATAAAATATATGGTCTATCAGACGCCACTCACAACATCTACATCTCACGATATGAGAGAAAGAATAATAAACTCGTTTATACAGATAAACAGACAAGTGCTCACAAACGCTGGAGACTCCTTTGTAACACGTGTTATACTATGCACTGCTCAAGGTGGTGGGACATTTCCAGCAGTATTTATAATATTATATTAGAAATTGATATATTCAATTTGTGGACGTTTAAAATTGTGTTCTTTCATCCCTTATTATTTTTTGTTAGTATCAGATTTCTTTAATTTATTTAAAAAATATATTGTTCAATGTTTATCAGTTTATTAGGTTCCTATCAGATTTTTTAACTCAAGTATTTTTGAAATTACCGAAATACCGTTGGCTGTTTAATAGATATAAAATATTGTTCATGGTAGTAAGAAAAGTTAAAAAAAGACAGTTTTGAACAAAAAAAGAAAAATTTTAGAAAATATGTTTTTTTCTTGAAATACTTACCTAATTATTGAATAAATAAATGACAAAGAAGTCACTGCCATATTTGTATAAATTTCAATATCTTGAAAACTATTAGAGTTAGATATAGCAAACCATATATCATTTGAGAGCTTATTTAATACTCGTTTGTCTGGTGTTATAATATACAGGGGGTTCCATAAAAGAAAAACGAGTTTTTTCACATTATATTCAGACCATTTCAGTTGCTTACAAAAAACACCCTGTACAAGCAAATAATTTTACGATGATATCGGTTTATAGTATAAGGGTTTGATTATCTAAATACCGAATCTCAACCGTTAATTATCAAAAACAAGGTTAGTATGATTTTTTTACAAGGTTCTGTTTTTCCCCAAATTTTTTGAAAAACCGAAATAACTTGGCAACCCCGCATACAAGATCAGCAAGCGGGGCATCAATGTATGGGGAATTTTAAGCTTAATCAAAATCTCGTATAAAATACAGGGTGTTCCATATAAAAAACAAATGTTGGATGCCGTAACCCCTCAACGGTGCACCCTGTATATCTAAGAATAATTTTAGATTGTAGAAAAAAAGATATGAAACAACACCCCTTTTCAATATTTTACTCTATCTCCATTATTTAGGGAGCTACTAAAGAATTCGTTCTTATTGACTCACCCTGTATTTAATCGAAAATTTTTAATTTCTAGAAAATCTGAAATTAGTGTCAAACGATAGCTTATGAAAAGTTAAGATAGAAATGTGCAAACCGTTTTGCTTCATCTCAAACCGTTTAGATTTTACAGGGTGTCAAAGTTGAAAAATTTCAATATTCACTTGCCAATATTTCAACAGTTGAAAATAGGTATAGGACATCCTACATGAAATGCGTTTAGAATTTCACGTAGAATTCAGAAATGAAATAATATATAGGGTGTCCCATTTAAAATAACGAAGTTAATGTCGACATCCGGTACAACCACAAGTGGTAGAAACTGCAGAATATTTTCAAGTAGATCATGGCCCACTTAGACTTCACTTCAAATTTCAAATTAATAGCTTAATTAGTTCTCCAGATACTTTTAATGGATCGTCACCGTGGGACACCCTGTATAATACCTGTGGAATTTTCACAGGTTATTTTTTAATACCCAATATATAATAGGTCCTTATAATTCAGAAACATATATACCTATGTGCTGATGGAACTTAAGTATTTATTTTTTAAATTACATATGAAGTTAAGTAAAGCAATATTTTATGTTGGACGTCAAAGAATGTTAAAGATTTTTACATTATATAATTATACATGTATTTACTCTTTTTAGAAAGCTGTGCAAGATTAAACAAAAAATCTTAAAACAATATTGAAGAGAAAACATTATCTGACCTATTTCTGACAATTATTGAGGAATTAAAAAAATATAAGGGGCGTCAAGGGACGATGTCTTGCTGGTCTATATCCCAGCAATTCATGTTTTAAATTGCGTTCATAATCGCTTTTAATAAAATGCTTATCGCAAACACGAGCAAATTTAACATTAAAACTGTCTTTACATTTACCCAGCTGTTTCCAAATACCCTGCATTTCCTTGTCTTTCGGAAATCTAAAAAACATGGTACCGCCATCGTACAAAACCCTTGCACAAATTATCAACAGCACAACCATACATCGTACACCTCATTTTTCACAAAAATGAACGCTTTAACACTTTTAAAACTATTATTTTAAAAAGATCTTTGCTATGAACGGTAAAATAAACACAAAGTATAGGCCACGCCCACATGCGTGTTATCATATTTCTTTTATTCTATCATGATCTCATGGCATTTCACCCGGGCGTCCAAGGTTCCATCCGTGGTCGATAACAATCTTTTTCTAAACAATTCGTGCCATATAGACGTGGTGTCATACCAAGGAATTTGTGCATACCTACACATTGTCTAAATAAATCTACCCAATATCTACACACACAATCTTCAAGGTTGGGACTTTTGTTGCTATTTGTGGTGTTTGTATAAGGATGATTAAAGGTTAAGTAGATATGTACAGATTAACTAGAAAATCTTTAGCCCAAATCTAAAGAAAGACGAAGCGATGTAAACAAGCACAGCGACGGTGGTGGGCAAAGTACCACGCCTTCATAATTGTCCAAAAGCCACGTGACCAGTAACTATTTTAAAAATAGTGAATTTATTTTCTTCGAGTTGGGGTCTGAAATGCTAGTTACTTTTAAAAGAACTAAAACATAAGGTGAGATTACATTAAAACGCGAGTTTCCGTGTCACGGCACGCAATTGGCGTTATTTGTCATTTGACATTGAAAGTAGCCAATCGGCGATCGTATTACTTTGACCGTCGACGAACGGAATGTCAGTGTTTACTGTACACTACACCCGAACCATTATGATTGATGCCAATATTTGACATTTGTGCTTTATTAATTAGCGCCAGTCATCGTTTGTTTTCGCTGCGATTTTCTGCTAGTCTTCTGTATTTCCTTTTGCTTCAATATATCCTACATATTTGACATCAATCAGTTCTTTTCAGTGCTAAATTACATTGTTTTTAAAGTTTCTCGTAAGTATAAGTAAAAATAAAACTTTCAGGTTAATTAAAAAAAAATTCGTTTTTCAGTTGGACCGTTGATTGACGTTTTTTGTCACTCAACGGTTGGACACATTATGCCTTTTAGTGCAGAACAAGACGCCTTTATTTTAATGGCTCATTTTCGGAGTGGCACTAGAAATGAAGACGGATTATGGACATACTCCGTGCAATCTTGCATTGAGCAATTTATGACCCAATTTAAAGACGAAAACCTTGACTATGACAGTAGGCATACCCATGATACAACTACACTGATATGCTCATAACTTGACCAAATTTCGTTTGTTCTGCGCACGACGTCATTCTTGATGCTAAAATGGCGAAAATTCAAATGCGTTACTGTCAACGTGACTGTCAGTGATATAATTATTTTCGTGTTTGTCAATTGTATTCCCGTATTATTATAATTGTGAGGTCCGAGGGTTATCAAGTTGTCATTTTTATATTATAGGGTGGTGTTTATTTACAGTAGTGCTTCTTATTATCTCTTCAAATTATAAAATTTAGGTTAGAATTATATTCGGTAGGTAGATCGGTACACAGAATGCGGTTTGAATTAAAATAAGAAAGATTGATATTAATCAACTATTATTTTAGTTTCCCTGTATGAATCGTGTATTATAATTCCATAATCGACGTTTCTTTTATATTGTTATCTTTGTTTACAAGTATTTTATTTAATTTTGTATCAAAACTGACGTCACGCTCATCGATAGACCACGCCCCCATGCGCATAGGCATATCAGTGTAGTTGTATCATGGGCATACCGACGGTTGAGACCATCCCCTCCACTTTTCCTTTTGCTCATGAGGCCAACCAATCACAGCGTTCCGTTTCCGGAGCTCAGGTCCAGGCCACGCCCCCCTCCAGGCATTCGTCAACTACAGGTGGGTAGGCAACCACAACGGCATTCTACGACAGGCGCGTCGTCTAGACCAAGGCCCCAAACCATAGACCCCAAAAGACAGAAGGAGAGCCGTTTGGGCAAGGTTCTATGGTCTGAAAGGCAGAAAGGTAAAGGAGGTCGCACACGGCGACGCATTGCTACGGCACCTAAAGAATTTACGTTCTAAGAGCGAAAACGGCCATTCGGGACTGAATATTTGAATTTAAAGTATATGGGCGTGTTCCCCAACTCGAAACAAGCTAGAATCCGTCTACTTCCGGTCTCCCAAATCACATGATGTGGGGTATCAAACGATTCGTCTCAACGTGTAGAACACTAATTTAGCCAAATTTACGTTCTAAGAGCGAAGACAGCCGTTTGGGGCTCAATATTTGAATTTAAAGTATATAGGCAAGTTCTCCGACTGATCACCAACACAGCCGACACCAGCGTGATATCTCATTATTAAATGCGAACGAACTCATATAACTTAACCTAACTTTTCGTGGAACAAGCACGACCCGACCACCACCAACACAGACCACTTTTTAGACTGAACCACATACACCTGCGCGCGCGTAATATGATAATAATAAATATCTAATTATCTCCATACTGGTGAGAACAAATCCAACAATTTGAAACTATGCAAAATAATAACACCTGCGAAATTATTGATATCTCCATACTGATGAGAGAGAACAAGATCGAGTACCAGCACAAACCGCTGGTGCTCGATCCGCTGCTGCACGCATGTATAATAATAATAAATATTGCGTATCTCCATAAATTAACGAGCCGCCTGAGAGAGAGTGAGCATCTGCGGTCTCAAGCCAGCGTATTTTCCGACGTCTCGCTGAAATCTCTACCAGATTTGTTGCAGAATTTTCAACGAAACGAGCTCTGGTAACAGTTACGAACTCACGGTGATAAAAAACTACGAATAAATATTAATAATTTCAAATATATATATATATATATATATAAATTAATATGTATTTTGTTTTCTGGTGAATATATATAAATTTGAATTTTATTTATTATTTTATTTCTAATTTTTTTTATTTAATTATTTTAATTGTTTAGATATATTGTTGTTTTATAAATTTAATTATTTAACTTGCTTTCTGATCCTTTTGACTTAAATTTTTTTTTTTAGCTCAGCTCATATACTATACCTTTTAAATCTCTTTTCTTTTATTTTCTATCAGAACATAAGATTCTTAACTCAGGAGTCAGTTCAAATGAAGTTTTCAAAAGACAATCTCAGCTCAAAAAAATAAATAGATATTGAAATTTTATAAATCTTTAATTTTAAACAAAGTATTGATTTAAATTCCACACCTTTAAAAATATAAGAAGTTACTCAAATTTTAAACACTTATAACTACTAATTAATTGACCAATTTCAAATTTTTAAATTCTTTCTTTAAACATGTATATAAGACCAAAAATAATTATGTGCCTTTTTATTTATCTTCCCAAATTCGCCCCTTTTATTTATGTTTGTATGCAACACTCTTTACATGCACAATTATTGTTTGTCCTATAAATTCTTAAAATTAAACTTTATAGATCAATTCAGTTTTCTACCTTATCAACTTAACTATAACCTAACTTTATAATCTAAAATAGTTCACTTTAATGCAAAGTTTATATCTAAATTTGTGATTATTTCTTGTCTAAAGTTCTTATATAGCGGATCTTATCGTTGGTAAGTATTATAAAAATTATATATTTTTCAAATATTCTTTTACTTTGGCCTTTTCGAAGTATTTTGTTGTGCTAGCTTTTATTTTTAAATCACTTTATAAGTTTTTAAAAGTACCTTTTTAATTTCTGGTTTTACCTCACTGTGTTTGTAGTTTCTTTAGCTTTGGCTCTGCAACCTGCATTGGATGAAACAGGAACTCCTTGTAGATGGTTTCCAATGCTCTAGGTCCCAATTTAATAAATGGAAACCGTGGAAAATTACTCTGCAACTCCTCTAACCTCTTTCTTGCAAACGTAAGTACTATTATTATTCCTTTTTTTCAAATTTTCTCTCTCAAAATCACAAATTTTTCTTCTCTAACAATAAACGACGCCAATCTTTTCTAAATTTTTCCTAACCAAGTAAATAATTTTCTTGTTTTTCCGTACACTAAGATTTTTAATGATTTAATCCTTGTTTCCTAATCCTAATTTCACTTACACTGCACTGTCCTAAACTACTACATTTGTTCCAATGATTTTATACAATATTTTAATACTTAAATTAAACATTTTCTTTTAAATTTAACTTTTATTTCTTATATTTTGTAAGTGTCCTGGTTGTAACTTGCAAATGTAGCCTTACCTGGCATTTGACATTTGCTGTCATGGTAAATTTTAATTTAATAAATTTTAATTTTGAATATAAATATAATTTCAATGTCTACTCGTAATGTTGTTTTTGTTATATGATATTGGAGTTCGTTTTCTGACAAACAATTTGACATCTGTTAAGTTAAGCAATTCGATTCTATTTATTTGTAATTTTTAATTTGACTCGTGCAATGCATGCCTTTCTTATGGATTTATTTTTGAAAATCTTTAAATAATATTTGATTTATTCTGGTTTTCTGCCAATAATTACAATTTAAACTATGTATAATCATAATAACATATGGTATTATCAATTTTATTCAGTTTCTTGTAAATCATATCACATAAATCAGTATTTAAAAATTGTTTAATGTTGATATATGCTTCCTATCTGCTTTAACTATTGCTATAATTCTATTTTGTATCAATATATATATATATATATATATATTATCATCCGGCGTCTCTGCAAAAAGATATCGGCGCCACAGAGGATTGTTTTACAAAACGAGCTCAAACCAAATACGTAGATTAAAAAAAAAACATATTTTCGTTAACTTATTGTGGCCTCTCTCCAGGCTACCGATAAGAACTTCCGACCGATAAAAACTACGAATAAATATAATTTCAAACATCTAGCGTCTTTGCAATGTCCTTGACGAATATGATCTGGGTTATCAGGAACACAGGTAGAAGGCTGCCTGCAAAGGTATCGCGTTATAGAATAAATAATACTAATAATTGCGCGACGCCGATAAGGCCGATAAAGATTGTTTTTGTCGCATAATGACGAACCAGGCCGCAATAATAGAAAACCCTGTAGTTGTAATATAATATAGTTGTAATATAGTGATCTCAAACTAATTGCGTAGATTTAAAAAAAAAACGTATCTTCGTTAACTCATTGTGGTCTCTCTCTCTTACAGATAAGAAGCCGATAAAAAGCCACAAATCAATATTAATATTATATTATATTAATATATTAATATTAATTATTATTATTATATTAATATTTATCAAGGCAAAAAATAATCAAATATTGAATTATTCTATGTATCTCCATAAATATTGTAACTCTGTAGTACGCCTATTGATATCAAATATTTTAGTCTTGTCGTACGCCATATCATATAATATCCCAAAGCACAAAAAAATATTAAAAAAGACAGGGCGAAGCCATGATATTAACCAGATATTAAAATAATTATCAGAAAGACAGGTTGAAAAACCCCGGATTCAAATTGAAATAATTACTTGTATCTGAATTATCACATTGTTTTGTAGAATCGAAAATAAACTTAAGCTTAATGTTTTGAAGACCAAATGTATGATTGTTACATTTACCACGGTATACGGCATCGTATTGGAACCTTGCCATCAGAGTGCCTTAAGGTACGGTTCATAACAAGCATAAACAAAATTACACCTAAATTAAAGTTAGTATCACTGGGATAAGACCTATAATATAAAGATCTATAAAATATAAATTTTGCCTTGAAAAATTATTGCTTTTCTAGATCAGCAACAGGACTGGTATATTAAATCAGCATATACTCTAACCTAATTGTCAAGAGAAAAAACACAATAATATGCAATATTAAAATTGAAATAAAAACACTGACCAAAATATCTGAAAGGACGCCAACGGACACAATAGTAGCACCAAAATGAGCAGTATAGTTATTTTTACATAGGTAACCAAGCATTTTCTGCTAGTTATTCGTTACTAAAAATTATAAAATAAAGCACGTTATTGTAATATAAAATTTAACCTAAAAAATCAGTACCTTCTTTTCATTTAGTCCAATGTAATAGACACTAAAATATTATATTCGACAAATGCGCAACAGCTACACCCAAGTCAAGAGGATGTGCGCACAGTTCTATAATAGTAGGAAATAACGAAAATGTGATATCAGTGACCTCTATTGTCTTTCAACAACTTAAAATCCTTATATCTCGTAAACGCGTGCGAATATCGAAAAACAAATGGGAAAATCCCCCCTACACCCTGATTGGTAGTCCTCTACCAATAGAAAAAAGTCCCAAACTCGTACGTCAAAAACAAAAAAAAAGTGTATATTCTTATATATCAAATGACTCGTAGCGACATCCGTGATATTAATTTCAAACTATAGGTTTGTTCCTGCATAGAATCTCTGATAAATCCCTGACAGTCAGGGATTGTGATTTAATGCGCATGTCTGATCTTAGATTAGTTTCTGATTTTTGCTGGAACACCGGATTTTTAGAGAACTTAATAGCAGAAAAAGAAGAGTACAATAAACAATAACCAAATAATTTTTTAACCTATAAATTATGGAGGAATATCATCCGTTTCTGACAAATAATTATTGTTTGTTGAGTTATAATGTTAATAATAGACAGTGTGCAATAATTCAGGTTAAAGTTGGTAAATGGTTTT